>JASGLE010000023.1:3013333-3624166 GCA_030179965.1 Cyperus esculentus | reverse complement strand
CTTGGGGGAGGATTTTGTTGGTGTTGGGTATGGTAAGGGTTTATTCTTACATATAACTTTTATTGTTCTTCAGGAGTATATACTTGACCTGGAGAAAGAAGAGGAAGAACAGAAGAGAATCCACAAGGTGTTTATAGACAAGCCTTTATATACTTTGTTACTGTTACTTTACTGACATTTACTTTGGCTAACTGGGTAACTAATATATCCTAGGATCAGTATAATTTGTACATGCAAAAATAAAATAATGATTAAAACCAACATTAAATGACATTTAGTTATGGTTTGAACATATTTTAGGTTGCCATTCTGGTTGTCTCATCATTTTGGTTATTTTTATTTGAAGTTATTAGCTGTCAATGTTGTTCTTATGAGAGTAGAATCTGTTTTCATCGAGTAAATCAGAAACCGAATTTTAAATGAAACTTATGTGCTATGATTGAAGGCACAACAAAGGAGACAAGAAAGAAAAAATCGGGATGAGTTCAGAAAGATGCTGGAAGATCACGTCGCCACGGGAGTTCTCACTGCAAAAACTCGTTGGCATGAATACTGCATGCAGGTACTTCTATTTTCTCAACTTTTCGTATTTCAGCTAAAAAGAGTTACTTTTTTAGAGGTGTATGGGTGGGATTTCTAAGAGCAATTGGAGAGGACATGGCTAATGATAAGGGTTTTATTTTTGCAAGTTCAAATGCCCAAACCTTCGTAGTTTTGTAGCCTGAATTTAAGACATTTTGTGGGGACTGGGACATGGTACTGGATTTTGGTTTCTGGATATACAATCTAAAATCCTGAATCCTCAAACCCTGCTGTACTGATTTCCTTGGATGTTATCTAAGTTTCCTGTGGACAACAAGCCATAATAAGAATATAATTCTATTGAATTATGTAGATAAAAAATATGAAGCAGTACATATCAGTAGCAGAGAACATTTCTGGCTCAACCCCAAAAGACTTATGGGAAGATATCTTCGAGGAGCTTGAGAAGAAGGTCAATTTGGTTGCCTCTTTTTATATAACATACATTTTTGCATTCTAGAGCTTGTTAAATTGATATTTTTTGTCGCTTTCACCCAATAACAGTACAATGAGGAGAAGTCCCAGATCAAAGAGGCAATGAAGCTTGGACAGGTGCTTATTCTTTATATAGTTGATGCATGATTTGTATATTATTATATATTCTTGCTAATTGTTGCTATATCTGAACTGGGTCTAGCTGACCTTCTACTGCGAGGTCCAATATATACCAAGGCAAAATTTCTTTGGTAGCAGAGAAAATGAATTGTATAGGGTCATACCATTGCTATATATGTTGTTTTTTTCTGTTTGACATATTGGTGTTGATTTACATCAGATAACCTTGGATTCTACGTCGACATTGGACAGCTTTAAGACTTTGTTACTGGAAGTGAACAGTGACATGGGAATATCTGACACAAATCTCAAGGTAATATAATATATATTTTTTTTTGGTGTGTGCTTTGTGTTCTACTTGTCGATATGCAAAACATTTTTATATGTTACCCTCCTATATCTTACAATTTGCACATTAATTCTTGCAGCTTGTTTTTGAAGAGTTTATGGAACGGCACAGGGAAAAGGAAGAGAAAGAAGCCAAGAAAAAGCAACGTCTCAAGGAGAAGTTTGCTGACCTCCTGTACTCTATCAAGGTACAGATGATTATCTAGTTACGTTGTTACCTTGTAGTTTGTTGTTCTAAGGCTCGTTGCCTAAAACTTTATTTTTTTGTAGGATATAACCGCTGCATCGTCTTGGGAAGAATCAAAATCGCTATTTGACGAGAGTGCAGAATTCAAGTAACAGTTCATTTTTTTTTCCTTTACTACCTCAAAATGTTAACTTCTTTAATGTTGAAAGTTCTCTTATCGTGATGTGTAATGTATATATCACAGGGCCCTGGGTGATGAAGTAGCAGCAAAAGAGCAATTTGAGGAGTGTATCTCCCACCTGAAAGAAAAACAAAAGGAGAAAGAGCGCCAGAGAGAGGAAGAGAAAGTATACTTAATCAATAATTTACTTATTTTTCTTCATAAATTACTTGCATTTTAATTATGCACCATTTTTGGGTACGTGGGTACCCTTTTATGAGAGTTTAAGCCTCCTTGGAATCCATGGTTAGGAAAGGGAAATAGGTCAATGTGTTTACATGGACACATAGGTGAGTACCTGCAGAATTGTGCCACCACTGGCCGTTGTTGTGCATATTGGTGAACTGTTTTGCGTTTGCATTTGTTTGATTTTCTTTTAGCCTGAATATAATTTTTTTCCTCCCGAAAACAGGCAAAGAAAGAGAGGGAAAGAGAAGAGAAGGAGAAGAGGAGGGAGAGAGAAAAAGAGAAGAGAGAGAAAGAGAAGGAGAAAGATAAAGAGAGAGACAGGAAGGATAAAGACCGTGACCGTGAAAAAGAGAAGGATAGAGACAGTGGGGAGGTAGATACGCATGGTTCTTCCAAAGACCGGAGTAGTAAGAGAGACAGGGAAAAAGACAAGGAAAAAGATAAAGATAGAGAGAGAAAGCACAGGAAACGCCACCATGAGATTACTGAGGATGGTAACGATAATTCAGAGAAGGATGAGAAAGACGATTCTAAGAAATCTAGGAGGCATAGCAGTGACCGCAAGAGATCCCGCAAGGTTTGGTCTTTTCTAAACAAATTAGTTTTGGCTTATTTTTAAATATATCATGTTTGGAAGGCCTTGCTTTATAACATGAAATCAAGTAAAATGGTCTTTAGCCCTTTAACATGGTAAATTGTGTACTGTGATACAGCATGGACATGGTTCTGATTCGGACAGTGAGAAGCACAAGAGGCACAGAAGGGATAGAGATGGTGGGTCCCGCCGAAGCTCTGGTCAGCATGAGGAGCTAGAAGATGGCGAGCTTGGTGAAGATGGTCAGATTCATTAAATAACACCCCGGCCTTAGCCCTGCCACTATCACCACCACCACAAATCCTGTTTAGTCATTGATTAGGTGATTAAACCAACTTTTGGTAAAAGAAAACAAGTTTTTAAGTTAAAAGACTTTAGGAGTAGAAATGCAGCGGTTGACATTGAATATTGTCTTGTGATCTGTTGATAGAATTTTAGGGCTATAACAGGCTGTAACCCCCGAGCATTGTACCTGTTTGTTTGTGAAGTATAGCTTGAAATACTGTAGACTATTTTTGATGAGTTAAGATTGTTTACTGTATATATGTGCTTTTGGTATTAATGACATGCATAGTTATCAAGACTTGCATTAGAATATTACACGTCTGCGTCAAGAATGCTACATCTGCTGCCCAGTTCATTGCAGTTTTGACTCTTAACAAGTATCTGGCATCACACATAGCATGGGTTGATATACTACCATCTTTTTTTCTACCAGTACTGTTAGTTCCTTGTCATCCAAAAAATTCAGTTCATCAGAGTTTATCATTGATTTCAGGACTTCACCGGAGTTCTCATAAAAAAGTTAATAGTGCAATAATTTTGTAAAAATGATACCAGAGGTTGAAATACCTTTGATCGAATCAAATGATATGCGAGCAATATGTTTTGCAAACCATGACTGATAACTTTTTATTTACTCTATAATTTATCATACGTTGACTACGTTTAATTATGGTGTTGATGGTAGCAATACATATAAATTTGAGTAAATCAAATTTGAAAGTACATAATTTGATATTACGGTTCAAACTTCAAACACGGTAATAAATTTGAGTTCTCAACCAACTCGGGCTATAATTGTTTGGCTAGATGGGATTACACTTGTTAACATACATTTCGATTTCTGAGAGTGGTAATATTACTCACGCATGTACAAGCAGCATTCTCCGATACCCAACAAGATTTGTGTGCTTTGCTTTGGAATTTAAATGAAAGAAAGAAAATTAACTATATAATTCATATATCGAACCAGAAGAATCTGAAGAAACACAACACATTAAATTAAAGAAGGAACAAGTCGGTACATTGATCTCAATTTCTAATAGTACATTAAGGCACCTAATTAATTTAGCACGCACACCATGAACAAAACGGTTTCCCAACAAGTATTACTTGCAATATCTGCAAAGAAGAATAAAAAAAAAAAACTAATCCTTTCCGAAATCAGCACTGTAGTGTGCACTTGATTCCAACTTCTTTGCTTCATTCAACTTCCTAACAGCCTGCACATGTATGTTATGATGTCAGTAATACTGATAAAGAGTGCATAACTTGTACACTTCAACCAAGTAAGATTTACTAACAAATTAACTTGATTTATAAACAAATACTTTATCCTATATATTGGAACTTTTAGCAGAGTAGAAAAGCAAAAAACCAGCAGAAAGTACAAATTATGATAGAGGGTGAGGGTGGGATCGATCTGTTACCTTCATGAAGTCTTCATGGATTACATAATCTCGCTCCGCACGGATGGCAGACATGCCAGCCTCAGTGCACACATTACGCAGGTCAGCCCCGTTAAAACCCTTCAGTTATTAACAAAACAATTATTAATAAAGAAATTGAAAAAAAAAAAAAGTCAGCTACAAAATTTACTGAATCCTGGCACTTTTAGACAGAACATCAAGTATTAGAGCCGTTGGATATTAATTTTTAGACAGCACAAAGCCCTCAACAAGAAAAAATTATTTAACAAAAACATACTTCAGCCAGTTTTACAACAGCTTCATAGTCGATTTCACCATGCTTGGCTATGCTGGCCGCATGAATTTTCAGGATCTCCATCCGAGACTGTTCATTAGGCAGTGGTATCTCTATCTTTCTGTCCAATCGACCAGGCCTTAGTAGTGCTGGGTCCAGCACATCAGGCCGATTTGTAGCCATTATCATCTTAACCTGTTATTCAAAAGTAATAAACAAGTATTAGCCATGACTGTCAATATTAACACCTTTCAACTTGATTTTGAATTTCTGCATTGGTATGCATAGGTAGTTAAAAAAAATTCATATCAAGACCTCCCCTCAATTGCAACAAACTTGAGAAGAGCAATAATAATCTGACACATTTTTCAAGCACATCCAAATTCTAAAGGAAGAATACTAATGCATGGTCCAGCAACGCACAAACGTAATAGAATTTATATACTTGACAGACAAAAGGATACATTTGGGGGCAAATTATTAGCAGCTTGAGTTGCTTCATTTTACCAAGAGATAATATTGTTGTAACCATAGGAAAAATAAGAAAATGTTTATTCTGTAGTAATGTCAGTATAATCATAGACCCAAAAAAATCATCACCTTGCCAAGTTCATCAAAGCCATCAAGCTGGTTCAGAAGCTCCATAAGGGTACGCTGGATTTCACGGTCAGCACTGGTTCCCTCACTGAATCGACGGCCACCGATTGCATCAATCTCATCCATAAATATGATGCATGGCTACAAGCAATAACCAATTTATCATTACAAGAAACCATCAAATATGTTTCTACAGTGTCTTGTTAAGTATTTGATAACCCCTCTCAACAGAGGTCTATCAAGGAAAATTGTGTACTAAATGCAAAGTCAAGGGCCAATGACCCACAAAGGCCTATCCATGTCTTGAATTTTTGGACCAAGCATTCTAAAGATAACAAATGAAGTTACCTGATGGTCCCGGGCATAGTTAAACATTTCCCTGATCAACCTTGCACTTTCACCTATATATTTGTCAATGATAGCACTTGACACGACCTATATAATGAAATGATGTCAACAAAACATATTCAACAACTCCAACAATAATATTTCAGAAATTCAAAGAAATAAGCAATCTAACCTTGAGAAAGTTGGCATCAATGTTACTAGCAATTGCTCTTGCAAGCAATGTCTTTCCTGTTCCTGGTGGGCCGTAGAGGAGAACACCCTGTAAATTAATTATTATTATTATGTAACTCATATGACAACGTAAAATCAGTCCCATAATGTTACAATTAAAGCACCATGAGAACTAAATGCAGTTCACTGGGTGTCCCTTGCTTCTTCAGGGAGTTGAGGATTTATGTTTACTTCACAAGACGGAACATTCTAATTGCCTTCTTATAGTTGACAAACAAGTTGAACAAAATTTAAGTAATACCTTAGGAGGTTTTATTCCAACTCGGAGGAATAGCTCAGGGTTCATCAATGGCAACTCAATGGACTCCCTGAGTTCTCTTATCTGGTCAGATAAACCTCCTACAGCTGAATAGCTCACGTTTCCTGGATCTTCATGCAACATATTATACACTACAGGGTCCACCTATGAAATTGATCAAATGAAATTGAACTTAAAATGTTTGGTATGAGCAGGCATTGGATGAAAATTTAAATAACAAGCTTACTTTAACATTCTATATGAATTAAGTACCTCTCTTGGCAGAGCTCTCATGATTGTAAGCGTAGTCATATCAAGAACCACACGTGTCCCAGCTGTCAGCTTTTCTCTATCCACTTTACTACGGCAACCCACTACGTACCTAGGCCCACTGCTAGCTTTTACAATTACTATATAATTTGAGCAAAATAAACTAGTTAGGAGACAGTCATACAGACAAGAAAACTTTATCACTTTACACTATACAATGCCTAAAATCTAGAAAAATCAGCTTGTTCTTCTGTAAATATGTTCAAAATCACCCAAGCTACTCTCTTTCTTGTTCACAACGATACTAAGAATAATAAATATGGGCCACACATTCAGAATTATCATGTAATACATAAAATCAAATGATCAAGGACCGCTTTGTAGGTAATGAATGATTTGCTTTAAGCCTGATGTTTACTCAAGCTACCATTATAGTCTGACATTTCTAAGTTTTAGGTTCATCGATCTTTTAATCTGATTTAAGAAAAGAGTGATAATGATATATCCTTGACTCACATCTCTCGTTGTCAAGGGGTCGAAGAACCTCTCCGATAATTTGACCAACACTCTGCAAAGACTTGAGGTCATCTTCTGTCTTTGAGAATTCCTTCTTCGAGGCTCTCAAGTTCTCCCTCACTGCAAATGCAAGTTCCAACACAGTTCAAAATACATGATAAAAAACTGATAATAAAAAAAAAGTAGAAGAAACTAAACGGCGATTAGAATACTCAATAAGCCCTAATTGCTGTAAATCACACAAAGAATTATTCCTATAATTGCAATTCTCCATGTGTATACAGTTGTTAAGCTGAAGGCACAGTTTACACTAAGGAGTAATGACATCGAAACCCTAATTGACACCATCCATCCACCAATACTCATTCCTAAATTTGAATCCAGAAATTAACACAAATACAGCTCCTCTGATCGAGAAACCGAGGCAACAAGGACCTCAAACAACCCCGATCCACAGCATCCCTTCACCCCAACCAATTCCCCACACGCCACACCGACAGATCTCCTCTCAAACCCCGCTCAAATCGATCTACAACGAGTCAGGGACGCGTTACGGTACCAGTGCGGAGACGGGAGTCGAGCTCCTTGTGCTGGAGCAGCTTCTTGCGGTACTCGTTGACGGCGTTTCTCCGCCGCAACGCCGCCTCGTCCACACCGCCACCACCAGCACCCCCCTCCGCCGTGGCGCCGCTCATCGTGTCGGTCGCTGCTCAACGCCTCAGTTCGATCCGCGAGGGTTTGAAGAAGAGGAGGAAAGAAGAGAGAAGGATTGTAAGCTTGTTCCCAAAGCAAGGTTTGCTTTGCTTTGTATGTTCAACTGAACTCAGATAAATGAATAGTAGGGCCTTTCTGGGCCTTTTTGGGCCTCGGATGGTTCCTATCAGTGGATATTTTGTCAAATTTTGGGCCTTCATTGGGCCTTTCTGATGGGTGAATTTTGGGCCGCTGTAAACGGAATAGTGGCCCAATATGGTATTAGGATAATGGGCCTTGTTCAGCCTCAAATTGTACCTTTTTTTTTTTTTTTATTTGGTTCTAAATTATTTTCCCAACATTTTCAACTCCAGTTTCAGAGCAGTTATATTTTTTGTTCTAGATTATCCTGCATTCCCGTCCCTTAAATTGATGGCAAAGTTGATGTCACTATCCTAGTCGATGTATGGAAATGCTAACGTTAACAGATGATGAATTATCTCACCCCTATTCTCATTTACATGCATATAGTTACATTGAGCTAGTTTCGCCAATAGACATTAAGGATGCGTTTGGATTGCTATGGAATAGCACTTTAATCGGATTAGCAAGCTATTCCTAATTTTTGTGTGATCCAAACACATACATGCTAATCCAGATTAGTCCGAATAGTGGCTAATCCGCTATTCCTGGTAAAACATGGATTAGCTACTACTCTTTTCTACCATCCATCGTTATTCTAAACAAACAACCAAACAACATTTTTACTATCCCGAATAGCACCATATTTCTACTATTCTTTAACTAATCCAAAAATCACTATTTTCTTATTAATCTCATCTACTATTCTCTATTATACTATTCTTTCACTAATCCTTGCACAATCCAAACGGACCCTAAGAGAATCTCATGATTAACATAACCTTTATGTATAAAAGAACTGTTAAGGGCCAGTCTGAAACTGAATATATTATACATCAAAACTATTAATAAAGTAAATAAATACATGGTGGGAAAATTAATTAAGGGATTAAAACGTACACGTGGTAAGGTGATATAATATATATATGTATAAATATATCACTGGAAGGTACATAGTCAATTAATCACTGTTGGGGGACCAAACTTAATTTGCTGCATTTAGTTAATTAACACCATCCAAATATTCCAAAATATTATAACTGGTCATTTATATATATGTAAACATTCCGAAAGACATACACGTGGTGTGAAAATGGTGCTAGAATATATGTATATATTTATAGTTTCGTTTCTTTTTTGTAAGTGAAGTAGAAGCAAAGATCTGTTGACCCTGCTGCTGGCTTGAGTCACAGAATTTCTGCTACGCATGCATCCGTGTACTTTTCCTATACCAACCTAGCTACTCATAAAAGAAAATCTCTCTGTTTCTCTTTTCTTAATTATACTAGAATAGTAAAAGTAAAAAGAAAAAAAAATTAGCAATGTGAAGAAGAAAAACATATTATTACCACATTCCCAAGCTTGCATGCAATTGCACTAATATTTGTATATAGATTATACAGCACCTAGCTTATATCTGAATCATATACATATGATGTTACTTGAAAGACAATCAAGACATGAGCATATATTATCTGATAAAATTAGATGAAATCACATAATAAACA
The DNA here is from genome assembly GCA_030179965.1 of Cyperus esculentus. Lineage (NCBI taxonomy): Eukaryota > Viridiplantae > Streptophyta > Magnoliopsida > Poales > Cyperaceae > Cyperus > Cyperus esculentus. The sequence goes on along the minus strand of JASGLE010000023.1, from coordinate 3,614,962 downwards.
AATTGGAACTTAATTAATTAATGCCATAAATAATTTACACTTTGTGAAAATGCCAACGGGAGCTAAATTATTGATTAAACATATTGGGACACCGATTTAAATGTGAGATGGTGAGGTTTTTAAGTAAAAAAACTAAAGCTAAAAAAAAGAAAGCTCGAACAAATTAGTAATTAACCAAGATGCTTAGACTAGCTTCAAATTAATTATAGCCTTTTCCCCCTCTGAAAAGATCATAGTTAGGTCCATTATAACAACCCTAAATCCAATTACAATAGTTTAGCTAGGTTGTACTTGCTTTTTGCTTTAAGGTTAGTTATGATCAGGGGAAGATGGAAGAAGAAGAAAAAAACTAAAAAGGATCCAACCATTACCAACCCCAACAAATTGTTAATTTCTTCCTCAGATATATTCTCATATGTATAGTATATATAACACCTTTCTTAAGCAAAAAAAAAAAAAAGAATCATATATTATTCCTTGCCTTACATCTCCAGTGATACCCAAAATGGACTCTTATGCTTTCTGAAATGATATCAAATTAATAGAGAGTAGCAACATGAGAAATGGAGATGATTTTAACCTAACTAGTAAAGAGCTAACGCATTGCTTTGGACTGAAATTGTTTTCTTATAATAAATTTTTAAGATAATGAAATTGATATGGGTCTTAAATTTTAATGGGCTGAGACATTAACGTCAACGGGCATTAACGTAAATCAACGGTTCTGATCTATCAAAAAAAAAAATGATCAACAGTTCAGGTTTCTTATTCGGGGAAGATAACCTTTCATATCATTTTTTTCCAATATGCTTTTATATATAGTAAGGATAACATATTTCTTAAGCAAAAAAAAAAAAAAGAAAAGAAAAAGAATCATATGTTATTCCTTGCCTTACATCTCCAGTGGTACCCAAAATGGACTCATATGGTTTCTTACATGATATATCAAATTAATAGAGAGTGGCAACATGAGAAATGGAGATGATTCTGACCTAATGTTTTGCTGCTTCTCCTATAAATACTCAGCACCTTATCCATGCAAAACACACAACACAAATCCAACAAAGCCTACAACTTAATTTAAGTCTTTAACCTTAACACAGCTACATCAACAATCAATCAACATGGCATCTAATAGGTGCTTGTTCACAATTCTCTTAGGGATCACTACATATTGCGCCGTTTTGTCTGTCTGCATCGGCGCCAGCCCGAATAATGGAGCGTACGGCCTCTATCCACAGTTCTATGACCATACATGCCCACAAGCTCAAGCCATTGTGAAATCCATTCTTGTTAAGGCCTACGCCAAGGATCCCCGCATCGCCGCCTCGTTGCTTCGCCTCCATTTCCACGATTGCTTTGTCAAGGTTTACTATTTATCTATGCTTGATATATCTGTGATTCTGGTTAATTTAAGAAACTTAAGAATAAATACAGCTTCAGCTGTGCACCAGATATTATTCTCAGGATTCTCTATTTAATCTAAAAAATTCTCCACTGTTCTTCAATTTCTTTTTTTCCTTTTTTGAACTGCATTATATATATACTGTATTGTTCCAAAAACCAATTTGTGCACTATACCGCCGTAATCGTACGTACGTATTGCTTAGTGTTAATTATTCGTTATCCGAAAGTAATATTAACTTATGTTTTATGGTTTGAAGGGTTGCGACGCATCAGTCCTGCTGGATAACAGCACCGCGATCGTGAGCGAGAAAGTGTCAAACCCGAACAAGAATTCTCTCAGAGGATTTGAGGTCATTGACGAGATCAAATACGCACTCGAAGCGGAATGCCCCCATACAGTTTCCTGCGCCGACATCGTTGCTCTCGCAGCTCGCGATTCAACTGTCCTGGTATGTCACTGAATTCATACTTTAAAGTTGTTCTCTGTGCAATTATCTAAAACTTAATCAATCTGGTTCAAAATTTTGTTTCTCATATATATGACCTATATATGTTACATCAATATTATTATTTATGACTTATGAGTATTTTTTTTTTTTTTTTTGAAAAAAATACAGACAGGTGGGCCCAGCTGGGAGGTGCCACTGGGCAGGAGGGACTCTTTGGGTGCAAGCTTACAAGGTTCCAATAACAACCTTCCTGCCCCTAACAGCACTCTTTCCTCTATCATCACCAAATTCAAGCTTCAAGGCCTTGACATTGTTGATGTTGTTGCTCTCTCAGGTATACATACATACATACATACATGATATATACATGTATATATATTTACAAATTACAAACTAATAAACCATACAAATATGAAATATCCACCGGCTAATTAAATAATGATAATATTCTACTTGGAGAATAAAATAAAGAAGCAATCTTCATAATTCATTAATCTGAAAATTGAACAAACATATATATGTGATATATACTTGTTTCAATGCATAGCTTAATTAGTATTCATTATATCTGGTTGAATCTTTAATTCAGGTGCTCACACCATCGGCGACACACGGTGCGTAAGCTTCCGCCAGAGGCTTTACAACCAAGCAGGCAATGGGGCTCCCGACTTCTCATTAAACCCAGTTTACGCTGCGGGGTTACGAACCAAGTGCCCCAGCTCAGGCACTGGCGACTCGAACCTCTTCTACTTAGATTTGGCCACCCCGTTTAAATTCGACAACCAATACTATAAAAACCTGCTTGTTCACAACGGCATCTTGAACTCGGACGAGGTGCTGTTCACGCAGAGTGTAGAGACGATGGAGCTCGTGAAGCTGTACGCCGAGAACAACGAGCTGTTCTTCGAGCAGTTTGCGAAATCCATGGTGAAAATGGGGAATGTATCGCCTCTTACCGGGTCGATGGGCGAGATCAGGAGGAATTGCAGGAAAGTCAACAACTTTTGAAGTTTGAGGGGGAATTGAATTCATGACTGATGATCAATTGAAGAGAAATTGATTAATACACAATAATTATATTCATGAGAATATAATTATTAATTGATTAATATGAATTTGTATTAATTAACTCTTGTTGTTAATTTGGTGGTGCTTTAATTTCTTTTCTTGATTGATGTATTTGGGTGGAATCTTGTAACCTTGAATTAATTAAATAAAATAATTTGTTTTTATAATTTGTCTTGGCTTTTTGAGAGAATCATCATCATTATATCATTGGATCACCGAATTCAAAATTACAGCTTAATTTAACGATCACGTATAGATGGGAAATCGATTCAAATTGTTCTTTAGACTTACGTACAGAGGGAAATATAAAATTCATTGCTTGTACTTCCTAAAATTTGAATATTTTGTGATTGCAGATTGCTTCTTAAATGCCTTAACGCATCCGTAACTTAACAGTTAACACATGACAAAACTTGCATGTTTAGGATATTTCTTGTAGATGGTATCACGTACTTATATTTGTATTTAGTTGATTGTCTAAGATGTTTGATATCGTACAATTATACTTTTAAGATAATGAACTCAAACTATATTTATTTCTTCTGCATACTTTTCTTTTAAGCTAACAACTAAAAAGAGAACATGACCGATAAAATACAGTTCTAACTTCTAAGAAAATATGACCAATCATTAAACTGAACTACCAGATGAAAAGCAAATAATATGCTCAAGCTAAGTGGATAGAAATTGGTAAACTACCGACCAAGAGGAAACCATCCTCAACCTGTCCGAAAATAACTGCCAATTAAGAGATATTAAAAAAAAAGAAAAAAAAAATGTGCATAAAGCCATAAACTCTAAAACGAATACCAATCGTTCCATAAACCTACACGATGAGCTCTAAATTATAAAAAAATGGCTTAATTTTTTGTATACCCCTCAACTCTCTTTCATTTTCTTATTTCTCCCTCAACTCTTCAATATATCTCATTTACCCTTCAACTCTTATATTTGTTTCTGATTTGCCCTTTGAATGATAACTCTATCTTAAATGTTGTTATTTTATTATAAGCTGATGGTCCAACCTTCTATTGGAAGAAAAAGGACAAAGATACCCCTATAAATAATCGCTCTACAGCTTAACGTCACGTATCTGTTTTTATATCAAAAAATATTTATTTAAAAGGTTTTTTTAAAAAAACTTCCACGCTCTTGTTTGTCATTAATTCTCTCATGTTTTAAAGACCAATATTTGTTTACAATTTGACGGTCACCAAACTCGTATGGAAGTTTTAGCAGAAGTTTCCAAATGTATGTTCATATAACTAGAAATATTTTATAACCAGTAAATGTCACATACATTTATGGTGTATATAATAGTACCAATACCTATGGTATAGACCCTTTCATATTATGTGGGTTCAAAGTAAATAATTTTTTTTTTTTTGAATAAAGATGAGGGTCAGGCCTTTCAAATTTAAATGTCTATAAAAGACCCCATCTGGACTTCAAATTAATAATTAATAATTCAAATGCAATTAATTACTTAAACTTTTAACACACAGGCCGGCCCAATCTGAACTCTAAACATAGGCCGGCCCAATAAACTCTCAATACACAGGGCGGCCCAGTAAAATTCTTAACACAAAGGCCGGCCCAAATGAGTGCGTATCATCTGCAGTAACCCAATCCGTGCGGTAGCTGCCCAAATAATCTGAACCGCTGTTTTCCGTACTACGGTCAAAGATTGGTCTGAACGGCTGCCCATTTAGAATTCACGGGGCCGTTTAATATTGAGTGCGGGCAACTCAAATTCTGAGTTACCGCAGGAGATCTGAATTCGGCCCAAATAAGGCTCTTAACACACAGGCCGGCCCAAATAATGTATTCCCACCGCATCACTCCGCACTCAGGCAGCACAGTCCAGTCGAGTCCAGCCTAGCAAATTACTAATCTACCCCTCCGAAATCCGAATTCATCTGTCCGTTGGATTGTGTTGAAATTCGTGTTAGCGGGGATCACGAGATGATCCAACGGCTGACGTTGTGAACTGCACAATGCAGTAAGTTAGGGGATGAGCACTCCCGAAGGACATCCCGACTTCACATCCTCTACTGCGCAGTAAATTACTGCGTATTCAACAATCCGTTGGATCTGCTTTACGATTCGTGAATGTCAATCTTAAGAAACTCCTCCTATAATCTACATCGTTGATTCACTGCGCAGTATAATACTGCGCTGCAGAGGATAAGCGCTCACATCCCGACGGACCCATCATCCCGCATCTCTTCCGTTCTCCGTTCATTCAATTCACGAACCAAACAAACAAAACCCCCAAATCTCTCTCTCTTTCGGATTCATTCCTCAATCAATCGATTGATTTATCACCTCCGTCTTCCAACCAACCCAACAGGTCTCTGCGACGGACGGTTGCGTCGGAGGAGATCAGAGGGTGAGGTACTGCACCGGTTCACGGTTCACCCCCTTTTTTTCTTCCTGGGAGGAGTATTTGCTGAAAATATTTGGGTTTTGGGAACCATGGAGGCGACCCAACAATGGGTTGTTGCTGATTTGGGATAGTGGGGAGCGTGCAAGCCCAAGGTTCTGAGTAATTTCGAAGGTATGATACTTCAGAGTTCAAAGTTCAAAGTCACATTTTACTGGCAATATGGGAGGAGGGTTTGTAGGGTTTTTTGTCTTTTTGTGGTTCTAGGGTTATTGGTCTACCTATGGATAAGTATTGTTTGTTAGAGGTTTTGTGTTGTCTGTGAAAGTGTGAATTGGGTAAACTGTCATTTGTTATAAGTAGGAAATGAGTTTGATGACTTATTAGTATCACTGGAGACTCGGATTATTGTTACAAAATTTTAAGTAATACCAATTACTATCCGGTATTTATATATTTACATGCACTGAAATGGAACTATGGTAGTCGTCGATATTTATTACTTTGTGTTAAATAATTAACAGGTTTATAACAATGGAGGGTTTACGTTACAACTCTATGGTGCCGGTCTCTGTCCGAGACCAAAGCACATCGCTTTTGAAGACTTCAAAAGATAAATCCTTGCTAAAGGATCCCATCTCTGTACCCAAACAAGGCATGCATTTTGATTCTCCTGAAGAAGCTTACGAGTTCTACCTCTCTTATGGCTACCGAACCGGATTCGGGGTGTCGAAACGTAGTTGTCACACCGTTGATGGCATTAAGTACCGTGCCACGTTTGTGTGTTACAAGGGGGGGAAACCGAGGATCAAGCCGGGTTTGAAGGCTCGTAGGAGGCTAGTGGCCAAAACTGATTGCAAGGCAATGATGGTGGTGAAGTACAATTCACTCCAATCAAACTGGGAGGTGGTTTTTCTTGAACTGGAGCATAACCACCCGTGCAACCCTGAAATGGTACGGTTTATGATGTGTTTTAAAGAACTACCTGACTGGCAAAAGGAGCACCAGCCATTTAATGCCAAAACTCGTCTCAACCCAAAAATCCACACGGGACGGGGCCGGCCACCCAAGCCAAAGGAGTTTGTCGAGAGATCGTTTGCACAGAGGAATTTTGGACATGAAATGGGCAAGTTGAGGTTTTTGGAAGGTGACGTGGAGGCATTGTTGGTATTTTTTGAAAGGATGCAAGCAGAAGATCCAAACTTTTTCTACAGCTGGGACATGGACGATGAAGGCCGGTTGAAGACCGTGTGCTGGGCTGATGCTAGGTCAAGAGCTTCTTACAAGTACTTTGGGGATGTCATTTCATTTGATACAGTGTATCTAACAGACCGGTATGTCATGCCCCTTGTGGCATTTCTTGGGATGAACCATCATGGGCAGTTTGTGCTTCTTGGGTGCGGCCTTTTGGGAGATGAAACTGTGGAGTCATATGCATGGCTCTTTAAAAAATGGCTCAGGTGCATGGATGATCAACCACCAGATGCAATAATCACGAGCCACACACCAGCAGTTGCACAAGCAGCTGCCATGGTGTTTCCGACAGCTCGACGACGGTACAACCTCTGGCATGTTCTGAAGGAGCTTCCCGACATGTCAGGTCGGCCTGAGGATAAAGAAACTGTCAGCTTGAGGTTTAAAAAGGTTGTGTATGACACACTAACAACTGCTGACTTTGAAAGAGATTGGGCAGATATGGTGAAACAATACAACTTATATGATAACCATTGGATGGCTGCACTTTTTGAGGAGAGGGACAAGTGGGTCCCAGCATACATTAAGGAAACTTTCTGGGCCGGTATTTCTACTGTACGTAGAAGTGAGAGGTTAGAGGCATTTTTTGATGGATATGTCACGCCAGAGACCACAATCAAAACTTTCATAGAACAGTATGATACAGCGATGAAACTTAGGATTGATAGAGAGGCATATGATGACTTTAGGTCCTTCCAACAGAGCCCCCAAGTGTTATCAGGGCTAACTTTTGAAGATCAAATCGCAAAACTGTACACGATAAACATGTTTCAGAAGTTCCAAGATCAAGTGCGGCAGCTGATGCATGTGAATTGCAAGGAAGCCAGCCGAACTGGGTCTATGGTCACATACACTGTGACAGTTCTGGGTAAGGATAGGAGGGTTGATTACCGTGTGGTCTTCAACAGCTCTGAGAAGGATGTGTGGTGTGTGTGCCGGTCTTTTCAGTTCAAAGGTATTTTGTGTAGTCATGCGCTAGCTGTTCTGCGGCAGGAGCTTGTAATGCACATCCCGAACAAGTATGTGATGAACAGGTGGAAGAAAAATTACAGGCAATTGCATGAAAGTGGAAATACTGAGCTTGTAGCAGAGCCATCAGCTTCATCACCAGTTGAAGAGGCCCCTCAAGCAGAAGAGGCAGGACCCACAGCCCATGCACCAGAAACAAAAAATTATAATCATCTGTACAAACACGGGCACCGGTATTTTGCAGACATAGTTGAGCTAGGTGCAATGGATCAAGATGCGATGGATTATGCACTATCTGTGATGAAAGAGGCCAGAGAGAAAATTCTCAAGAAGTTTGAGGAGTCGAGAGATGGTGGTGGTACAAGCACTAGCGCCACATCAGTGCCAGGGGAGAGAGAAAAAGGGAAAGGGAAGCAAAAAGACCAAGAAAAAGAGAGAGATCGAGGCAAAGGTGAGAGTAATATGAGTAGGATCGGAAGGAATGCCAACAGCACTACGACTGTACCACCTGGCATGATCCCTGGCCTGAATCCTATGTTAGCACAACCTATGGGACCACCTCCACCTGGCATGATTTATATGCCTGTTCATCCTCATGCTATGTTATTCCCCCCGTTTCCTGGTGCTATGCCTCCTATGCCACCTATCCCTGCTGTTCCGGATGCCAGTAATGTGGTACCTGAGACTGAGAAACCAAAGAAAAGGAGGAAAAGACGGTGAAGTTGACCTGTGTTTAGTGCTAACTTTGCATGTAAGTGTTCTTCTTGTGTCGTGTCGTTTTGGGCACACTTTTTTTCTCTCTCACTTTGTTGTTTGTTCGTTGTTCTAACTTGTTCTGTCATATATTTCAGGTCTAACACTCGTAATTTAGTGAGGCGTGGCGGTGCCAGGAAGGCTGCTACTTTGTGTTGATTTTTAGATTAGTTACCGCTAGCGCACTTATATTATTGCAATTGCTGTGAAATTATGTTAGATGTTCTTTTAACTTATTGGGTTGATCTCTGTAAATTGTGCTCAATTCTAGTTAGACTACTGATAATTGTTAGTTTAGTTGTAGTTTAGTTTGATTAAAATCTTATCATTTTGTTCATCAGTTGTCATTTTCTTAATTATTCATATTTGCTTTAGTTTACATAAAACGTTATGCAGTTTAGCTTATATTTATTCATTTATATATGATATTTTTGAGATAGTTGTTAAACTCTACCTAGGATTATATTGAAAACATAAAATTGAGCTTATTTTTATTGAGAAAAATGTAAGACAAACTAAAATTACAAGTAAAACTTTAGGGATGGCATTCAGATACAGAATTATTTTTGGTAGCTGGATTTGTTGTTGTTATTGTTGTAGTTCATCTTGGATGTGACAAATTAAGTTTTTTCATTTAGTATTAGCAGATGGTACAGTAAGGACCACACAGTAAATACTATCACTGTTTTACCCAAAAATAACCAGGCCTCCTTTGTGAAATTGCCAGAATATACAATCAATCATCATTGTGAGTTTTGCCATTATTATTTTTTTTCTTTTGTTAAAAAAGAAGAGATTTTTTTCAATTAAATGTAGATACCGTTGTAAGAATTCACAGAGGTACAGTTTTACTTTTTTTTTTTTTGAAGAAAGTGGGATACTTCACCGGTTTTATTGAAACTTTTTATTTTGTACCTATAGAGGATTGAATCCATGACCTTTTAGAATTCATCATAGTTAGCTACCACTTGAGCTACTAGGTCATTTGCTTTTACCAGAACAAACATGTTTCACTTTTAGTTGGACCTCATACTTCTGGCCTAAAATCAGCAAACAGAAACAGAGACCCAAGAGCTCCAATAAAAAAAAAACACATCCAAATTCTAAGGTTGCATTTCTCTGGCCCAATTAACAAATTTTATATATTAATTTTCTGGGTCTGGTTTCATCAGAAATGTACTGCATATTATTTTTTAATTGATGGATTAGAGAACTTGAACAAGTAACCAGGTACCAAGATTATGCTAGAAAAAAAAAAAGCAACAATAATGTAAGAATATCATAAACTAATAATAAGAAAGGAAAAAAGGTACTAGTCATATCTGTCCTTAGATAGCACATAATCTATAGTATATATTATTGCATTAAATATGATTGTATATATAATACAAGCTCTGGTATCACATCACACATAATCATAATTAATTAGCACCCTTGACTCATAAATCATAATCATGCATGTATAAATTGATAATCTTCCACGTATAGATATAAACTAATTAATAAATTAAGAAAAGTAAATTACATATTAATAAATGAAGAGGAATGCATGTAGAAGTAGAATTGTCGGCACATGGATGGATAAATAAAGCTAGAGGTGAAATGAAAGCCCTTTTGGCATCTTTTAGAAATGTCAAATGGCAAGGATCTTTTCACTGTCAAGTCCATTTACAAAATCATTAGCTTGGACTGATCTATTTATTATAAATTGGGTTGCTTCATCTATTGATTTCATTTCAGCCAACTAATAATCAGTCTACTTAAGAGGAAATTAATTTACACTTTTCAAATTTAATCAATTCATTCATTCATGCCAAGAAGCAAATGTGTCTTCCCTTGCATTCTGTCGGTTGTTGATGTATTAATTCCAAGTCCTATATTTCCATCGCCAAAAAATGTCATACAAGTTGCAAAATACTTGCCAATAGGCAATAGCTCTGATTCATAAATATAAATATAAATATAGAATAACGATTAAAAAATTTTATAAGGAACAAATTGATTATATGATGATACAAAAATGATTATATTAAATTATTAATGGAAAAATGAAATATAAAGATGTATATTTTTGTTTATAATGCTGAATTTAATTAATTTCTTGCATCAAAATGAGAATAATTGATTTGATGGATACAAATTTGTTGGGTTTCAACATAAATTCAATTTTTCAAACGTGCACCGACGCACGTGTGGGCATCACAGTCGTCACCTCGTTTCACACTCACACGAGTACAATTAGCCCTAGGAAATTCACGTCAGTAGCTTTAGCAATTTGACATTTTTAACTCTCATTAGGTGATTACATTATTATTGAGTGACCTTAAATTCTTTGTTCTTTGTTTTTTATTTTATTTTTTTGGGAATATGAGCGACCTTAATTTTACGTTTTAGTGACCGCAATGATGACGATCTTTTTTTTAAAAAAAAAAAATGGGCCACTAAAGCCAGAAAATTAGGTAAAAAAGAGGAGAGGAAAATGCATCCTTTTGTTCTTTTCTTATTCTTATTTTTATAGAATTTAGAAGACCCTGCATTATTCATGAATTGCAGAATGCGTCCAATAGTTCCAATTTTTCAATGTTGTAAAATGTGAAATTGCTTTTTTTTAATTTGGATTAAGACAGAGGAGCAGCTTTATATTATATCATATTATATTATACTTTTATGAAGATCTAATAATAATAATTTAATTTGATGTGGAGCAACAAATTTAGAATAAGACATTATTTATAAGTTTTTGGATAGCACGCATAATATATTATCTTTTTTTGAAATTATTATAACAAAAATAAGATGCACATAATAAACTTTTTTTGAGCTGAATTTGTGAAGGAGACTATATATAAATATATGCATGCCGGGCAGAAGAGAAAGGGTTGGCTCTTAGGCCTTGCCCCCGCTATAATATTGGGGTTGTTCGGCAAAGTAGTTGGCTTAAATATTTAAGCCACACTCGTTTGGAAAAAGAAAAATGGCTTAAAAAAGCTTAATCCTTAAATCATGGGTATTGCTTTCTTAAAGGCTTAAGACCCGGTCAAAAGGAGGCTTAAGAAGAAACTTTTAATCCGTGCTAAGGAGCTTGCGTTCAGAATGATTAAGAAACTAAGGAAGCTAAAGGAAGTCTAAGGAGGCCTAAGGAGAGGTTGTCAAACGGCCCCATTATGTTTCATGTCGCATATACAATCTTTTTTATTCTATTTAATGAAAAAAAGGTTTTGATATGACATTAAAATTATATTTTCTTTCCAACATTTGTCTACTGATACATCTCTCGGCCTTTTTCATGGTTTCGATTTCTGGTTCCACTCATGACAATTCCTTCTTTAGTACAGGAATATACATTCATTTTTTCAATAAAAAAAAATGCATGTCATGATTATTTTTTTTTTGACTTCAGCGTGTCATGATTATTGATGACTCTTAAAGAAAAGGAGCTTTACATGATTATATAATCAAACAAACTTGTATGCATTATTTTATTAAAAAAATGTATGAACAACTAATAGTTTTTTTTTTTTTTTTTTTTTTGATTCAAAAGATGGAGGTCTTAGCCCTTGAACAACTAATAGTAAAAAACATTTTAAATCCTCCAAATAAAGTATCAATACAATGACCAATTAAAAGGATTATTAATTTCAGGTGATCGTCAATTGTTCCTTTTTCCCCCTTTTACAATTTGGAATGATGCATCATTGTTGGAACTTGGGAACTTAATTAGGATCCAACAATTCCATGGTGTTTTCCAGGTACTGTGATCTATTCTCTCAAAGAATAAAGGGTGTTCCCCAAATTAGTGAATTTAGAGCATCTCCAAGAGACTCTCTAAAAATAGATCCCAATATATCTATATTAGGTGTCATCCTAAATTTTTTTGTAGCAAATTTCACCTCAATCTCCAACAGATTCCCAAAATATGGATCCCAATACGTTTAAACTGGGCCAAAATATGGATCCCAATACATTTGAACGGTCTGGATTTGGCTCTGGTTTTGGGAAGTTGGATTGGGATTGCCCAAAAAGGTTACCAAAATAGAGAGATTTGGCTCTGGTTTTGGGAGTGCTAAAAATAGGGATAGCTTTTTGGGTATCTCTTGGAGACAGTTTTCTCTTCTTAATTCTCAATTTTTGATTTTAGGAGTGTTTTAGAGAGTCTATTGGAGTGATCTTAGTAGGGCTTTTCTAAAAAGAATATCCTTTTATGTTTTTGTTTATTTTTCCTCCTTTTTTTTCTATTTTTTCTTTTACTCTTTTCATTGCAGACAAAGAGGGGACATGCCCGGTTCAAATGAGAGAGACCAAATGTGAGGCTCCGGATCTTCTTTGCCACAACCCATTGTGCAGGTAATCAGAATTTTTCTTCTTCTTAATTTATTTTTTAGATCAGAAGACTTATATGTTCTTACTTCATCCATGGAATGTACGTTCTTATTTATTTTTCCTCCGGCCCAACATGTAAACTCTTTTTTTCTTTAGTTAATTAAAAAAAAAATGTAGTCGGCTTTTGTCTACATATATTTAAAACACTAAACTATTTTCTTTGTTTGAATTGGATGAACTATATATCTCATTTAGTTGTTTAACTCCAAAAAAAAAGGAAAATAACATTTCCAAAATGCTATATCCTATACGTAGATAAACATTTAAGCAGCTTAATTATATAATTGAAGTAAGTTTGTAATTCAATTATTCAAATAAATATGTTTGTTGGGGACAGCCACAGAACATCCATACAATTATATTGTTAGTTGGGGGCATCACTTCAAATAAAACTTTTACAATTCAGTGTTGATTCTCTGAAATAATAAAGAAAAGACTCTGACAGGTACCTGGAAGAAAAGCTTGCCATGAAGAGAGAGACATGCATTCTCCCAGGCCAAAGGAAAAAGGAGGAGGAGAAAAATGGCAAATGGCAAATGGCAAACCAAAACAAACAAACAAACGAGAAGTAATACATAAGAAAAGAAAAGAAAAAGAGACACAAAACAATATAGGGTGTGTTTGGCAACTAAAATTTGGAATAGAATAGCAAAATAATAGCTATTCCATGTGTCAAACAGAAAATAGTTATTCGAATAGCTCTAAAAAATTGCTAATCCGCTATTCCTCCTATTTGGTCGAATAGCGGAATAGCTATTCGAATAGCTCTAAAAATAGCTCTAAAAATATTTATCACAATACTGTTCTAATTGTTATTTGCCAAACAATATTTCCACTACCCGAATAACTCTAAACATCACTATTATTTTTACTTTCCAACAACCACTAATCCATTTTTACTAATCAGATAGTACTATTCTATTGCTATTCCTTGATTTGCCAAACGGACCCCATAGTCTATACGCAAACAATCAAAAAAATCAATCAATCCCTTGAGAATGAGAAAAGTGGGGAGTCCGAATCTGTTGTTATTCATTGAGAATAATAGGACCCGTTTGTTCAATATGGACCGTTAGATCAGAACGGACGGTCCGATCGGTCCAATTAAGATTATAGGGGGCTTTTTTCATAATTGATCTCATCCGTTGATTTTGATAAAACGACCATATTTGGATAACAGGTCCTGTTATCCAAACTGGGATAACAGCGGAAGTGAACGCAAAAATTGGGAAGTGAAATACAGCTGAGCTGAGAAAAATTAAAAAAAAAGCCAGCTAGCGTAAAGCACTAATTGAAAGGGATTTTTACAGATGTTGATTTGTATTGAATGCTTCTCATTTATTTTTTCTCCTTATCACTTTTGCTGTGAGTCTGTGACACGTATTGAGATGGATGGATGGCTTAATTTATTATTATTGTTGTTGTAGGGTGTTTATATTTTCTACGTACATGACTGAATGAAATAATGATGAGGAAAATATCATGATTGTTATTTATTATTCTTGCGTTTGACGAAGCAGCATAAATAAAGCACACAGTAGTGACAATTTGTGTTGTGCCGACACGCTCTGGGCTTTAGCTTAATTAATTAGGAGACGCCGTTAATTTGGAAAAGGTCAATATAGGTACTCTTATATGAGATGCATTTAGTTTTATAAAACCAGTAAAGAGTCCACGCCTTGTTTTGAACTGAAATTGTTATTTTAGTATTAGCTGTTTAGTATTTGATTAGAGAATTAAATCAGTAGATTGTAATGTTCTAATTCAGTTTCAATGAAACTGGTGGAGTACTCCACTTTTTTTCAAAATAAATAAATAAATAAATAAATTTTTAAGATAATATGTAATAGTTTTTAAATTGAGAAAATTGATATGGGACCTTAAGTTTTAATGGGTTGAGACATTAAAGTACGTCAACGGTGGTGATCAGTCTAAGTAACACAATCAACAGCTGAGATTTATTCTTTGGAGGAAGATAAAACTTTCATATCAAAAAATCTAATCTCTTTTATTGGAAGTAATGATTTTAGATATGTACGTACATATCAATTATTATGTACGATTGGATATGAATACGTTGACTGTTCATTTTTTAAGTGATACTAAGAAAGTATTCTTGAGAAATGATTGTCAAGAGGGGAATCATTTACAATCATTTGATAATGGCTATATTTTGGCTATTATAATAAGATTCAGATTTGTTGAGATAACCCACCATTTTCTTAAAAGAAAATAATAATAAGACTTAAATATATTTATATTTTTTTTAAAATAGAAATAAATATATCTTGAAATCATAGATTAATTGTGTATTAAATCTGATTTGATTTCATGAAAAATGCCTGAAGACTCCACGGAACATTTTTGTCTGCTTTTCCGATCGGATAGTCAGGATTGGTTGTTGTACTGATCTCAAAGTACTTCAGTTTTTACTGCACCGATCTCGATGTACTTCGGTATTTCTCAACCATCGGATCAAAAAAAGAAGGGCATGCTTTTCATTTTAGAAAAGCAAATGAAAAGCAGGTGATCCCGATCCGAACGCGGGAAGCCCACGGTCGGCAACATATTCGATATGGTTCATATTTATGAAACGGATCGAGATCACCTGTTTTTCTTGATCTGACGGTTGAGAAATATTTGACATCAAAGTACTTTGAGATCACTACGGCAACTGATCCCAACTATGCGATCGGAAAAAGGCTTTTCTTATGGGAAAAGCAGCAGATTATCCATACCTCCATATGAAACATGCTTGCGTTGGGTTTGCCAAACCAAACCAACAACATGAAATGTGCATGCTTAATTACATTTTATTTCCCCTAAAAAAAGACTAATATATATAGCAGCTAGTTCCCGACAAAAATAGTGGAAAGGAAATGTCAAATTCATGATAGAATATATAATATATATATTCTGAGATAAACAATAGGGGTAGAATTGACATTTTAAAATCAAAATAAAATATTTTTATTTTTTATAGAAGCATTTTATGCTTAGGTTGACGTATGAGGAAAGTAAAAACATTGTAATTATTGTACCATGCATAACAATTATACACCAACCTTATATTATTTATTTTGTGATGAAGTAACAATGACCCGATCATCATTTGATGCATTATACTCAAATTTTTTTATTAATCGAAATTGAAAAAAAAAATTTCGGAAAAGAGTAAGATGACATCCGTTTTTACACTACTAGATAGAACCGAAGGGTTCCTTCGGTCCCTTTCTGAAGGAACCGAAGGGTTCCTTCGGTATGCCCTTTTTTTTATTTTTTGGTCCGGCCCCAATAACTCATCAACCACAGTTTCAAAATGGGGTGGGTGAAAAAACAAATTTTCAAAATGGGTTTGCACCTGTTTATTTACTATATTTCAGTACTTATGTGGTTAATCATAATTATAATATGATATAGAGTTAGACTATTATACTAACGTTAGCATTTGAGATCGAAATGCTAACGCTTAAAACCCATTTTGAAAAAAATTTCGGGTGCAAACCCATTTTGAAAATTTTTTTCCACCCACCCCATTTTGAAATGTGGCCAAAACATTTTGAAATGTGGAAAAAAAATTTTCAAAATGGGTTTGTACCCAAAATGTTTTTCAAAATGGGTTTGTACCTGTTTATTTACTATATTTCAGTTCTTATGTGGTTAATCATAGTTATAATATGATATAGAGTTAGACTATTATACTAACGTTAGCATTTGAGATCGAAATGCTAACGCTTAAAACCCATTTTGAAAAAAATTTTGGGTGCAAACCCATTTTGAAAATTTTTTTTCCACTCACCCCATTTTGAAAATGTGTCCGGTTGCAAAACAAAGAACCATTTTGGGCGGATGAAAAAAAAAAAAAAAACTCATACCGAAGGAACCCTTCGGTTCTATCTAGTGGTGTAAAAACGGGTGTCATCTTACTCTTTTCCGAAAATTTTTTTTTTCAATTTCGATTAATAAAAAAAATTTGCATTATACTGCTTAATTTCACAATCTCGAACTCTTGATGATCTTCAAAAAAAAAAAAAAAATGAAATTTCATATTAAAGCATGATATGCATAAATAATGTATTATAGTTTATTTTTCGTGCCATACATCAAGTGATTCAAAATATTTACAATTCAGAGTTAACAATATTTAATACATTTTCAAAACTACATGAAATTTGATTAATTAATAATTATTGAACCAACATTTTACCTTGAATTTGATTTAAATCTTTTTGAATTTCAAGCAGATGGTCACAACTCACAACAACCATTGTCAAAGTTTGAACATAATCTCATGATGGTATTTGAATTTGCATAAAGCAAAAAGGTACCACAGAGCATCAAAATATGTACAATTTGAATCATAGAAATTTAATTTGTCAGATTGGAAACATGATAGCAGTTGAATACATGCATGTGATCAGAGCAAAAATAAAACGTGGCACAGCAATGCAGTATTAATTATCACTTATCAGATAATCAAATTCTCCATCTTGTTAATTAATTTGGGTTCGAATAGTGTGGTGAAATGATGAAAATGTGATGATGATCAATATATTTGACAATTTGTCACGATTAATTAACAGATGGAATTAAATAAGGAATTCTAGCTAGTATTTCAATCATCTCTGTACTCCTTTTCAGTAGTTTTTGTAAAAATTGTTTTCATTAGTGAGCTCATTAACATACCATAGAAATAAAATTGTAATTATAAGAAATTCAATATTGTGATATGATTTAAAAAGCTGGGCAATCTTCTGGATTGCATACTTTGCTTTTTAAGAGAACAGCAGCGGTTGTGTGTGTGTGTGTATATATATATATATAGCTTAATCTTAGTGGTGTTTGGTGCCCACCAAGAACCCGTTAATTCTACTGCACGGTTTGCTTATATATATATATATATATATATATATATATATATATATATATTATAACTTATAAATAAATAAATATATCTATTTGGGTCTACCAATTTTATTTTTATATATGTCAAAGTCTAGAGCACACCACATAAATATTGATTGAGTAATACCTAGTGTCTATAGAATATTTGTTAATAGTGTCCATAGGTTACAAAATCAGATTTATCTGTTACAAAATCGGATGTATCTGTTACATACTGAGTGTGTCAATGAACATATTGATGCATTTTCAATGAACGCAAAATGTGAGCGTCAAACATTTTGCTTAATTTCTAGTTCCATGTAGATACTAAAAGAAAGAGTGCTCATCCTCTGTAGCGCAGGACGTGAACCGTTAGATCATCTCAAGATTCAAGCCGGCACAGATCACGAGACGATCTAACGGTTCACATCCTGCGCTAGCTACACAGTGCAGCGCTACAGAGGATATGAAATCCTAAAAGAACTCCCTTTCTAATCTCTACCTGGTGATGTATATGTACATGTATGTATAACTAGAAAGTGGGCACGTGTTAAACAATCAATATCAGTAACATCCTGAGATGAAATTATATATGCAGTACTACATGACTTGAAGTTCAAAGTCATGATTGCCTGGTTGCCAAACAATCAATATATATTTGTAATGGTATATATTATCATGAGAGAGAGAATTAATCAGAGAACGAATTAACTGTATATATATAGACCCCACGCCATATGTATTCTCTGTTTATTATTCGGTCATGATTTACTGACCCAGGGAAGTATGGCACGTTTTATTTATTTTTCGTAGGTGGGCACTAACCAACAATTTAATCGTTTAATTAATTCGTCGTCTTCAGGACGTTAAATCATGTGACACTTTTTTTTTTTTTTTGTTGAGTAAGAAAACACTTTTTTTTTTTTTTTTGAAGTAAATACGATTACTTTTTAACAAATTTTTAATATATTATAAAATGTATATTTAAAACAAGTTTTCTCCATACAATTAGATGCGGTGAATAGGAATCGATAAAATTATGCTAGATCTGGATAACACTTTCAAGGATCTAGCTAGTTCATCTCAATTTATTGCCATTTAATTTTTTTTTGTTTTTTGAGGTGGTAGGAAATTAAATCCTACTAACTTGGTATAAAGTACGAACAAATTAATTTAATGATTGCGATTCCATTTCTGTTAACCTTCTTTTGTCTGCAGTATATCATTGCAAAATGTATGATTAAAGTTTGTGGCCCAAATAAATAAGTAAGAGGAGGGATGGATTTTGACAATTGTAACTTTCAAAATTTTATAAAAATTCATAAAAAATCTTAAAAATAGAAAAAAAGTTTATAGATTGATTATGTTTCCGACTATATTCAATTTTAGCTATATTTGATAGCTCTTTAAAGATCCTTTAATTATAACCGTTAAAAAATATACAAAATTTTGATAAGGCATCAAATGATATTTAAATTGATTGAAATTTGAAACATTATCAGTCTATAAGTTAAATAATGTATCCATAAAACTTTTTTTTCATTTTTAAGATTTTTTTATAAATTTTTACAAATTTGTAAAGATAACCATTATCAAGATTGTTAAAATAAGTATTGTCAATGGATCCCTCCTCAAGTAATAAACTTGGTACGGTAATGCGGTAGGCATTAACATTTACAACAACATTAAAGATTTAATTGGGGATACTATCTTTTTAATCTCTCCTGTGAGGCATGTATTAATTTTGTACTAGTAAAGAGCCCACACAGCTTTGAGCTGAAATTATTATATCTTATAATAAAGGACCGAATAAAGGACCGAAAGCTCATTCGTTGTGAGGGAACTAATATGGCCTTAAATTTTAATGGGCGGGAATGTATATCAACGGTGGTGATCAATCTAAGTAAACAATCAATGGCTGAGATTTCTTCTTTGGAGAAAATAGAACTTTCATGTCAAAAAATCTGATCTCCTTTTATTAGTAGGAGTAAGGATTAATTGGGGATATATTCTATCTATTTTTTTTAACCTCTTCTGTTAGGCATGTATTGATTTTGTATATATATGAATACTAGCTTTTGAGTAACTATACCGTGAGCTTAAGCTTACGAAACCTTCTATGAGCGCACCTCCATAAACATATCAAATCACCTTCAAATTTCGATTTATATGGCCCAATAGATTCTTTATATCAAAATTTTATGAGATACAAAATTTTTCCATTTTTGAAAATTTTAAAGTATTTATTTAGGATTTTTGAAAAGTGATACATAAAACTTGACTATTTTAATAATATTGTATAGTCATTTTTCAAAAATTGCAAACAAATACTTAAAAATTTTCAAAAATGGAAAATTTTTGTATCCTGTAAGATTTTGATTGAACCATATAAATTGAAATTTGGAGGTAATTTGATAGGTTTTTGGAGGTGTGCTCACGGAAGGGTTCCGTGAGCTTAAGCTCACAGTATATTTGCTCCTAGCTTTTTTATAATTTGATTGTTTAATATGTAAGTGAGCTGAGCTCTGCATGTATATGAATTAGCTTAAAAGAGGAGGCACCATGATGGTTTCTTTTCTTTCCAAAGGAGACATGTCAATTCAAGCTCAATCCCTCACGTAGGATGCAAGCTCTTCATGCCCACTACAACTAATACAACTACAACGAACATTATGATTTTACCAAATTACCCCCTCTCAGTACTAATTAATTAAGCACTTCAATGTTAATGTTAATTCAGTTTTCAAGTACGTACTCCTCTCTACTGTCTAGTGTCTAGTACGTAGGAATAAATAATTAATTAATATATATCCTTGCTTCCTTTTCATTTTTATTGTTCACTCACTTTCTAAGCTTCGAGTGAAGACTAGCTAGCTAGCTAGCTATATATGAAATAATAATGAAAATATGATCCCTTTTAATAACAAATTAATTAGTTAAATTAATTAATTAATTAAATCAGTTAAGAATTAATTCAGGATTGAGGCCCGGCCTAGCTAGCATATATGTTGAGTAACGCTTACCGTCCATCGGATTGATGCCCATTATAGACACAAAGTATAATAAGTGGGACCCCCATGTGACACTTTGTGTCCATGATGGATGTCCATCGGATGGATACAAGAAGTTTCTCATATATGTTATATAGTACTTTGGAGAACTTCATTAACAAAAAAAAATTGCAATATTTCATTTTTCTAATTTTGTACAGAAAATGACTAAATTATATGTGTGGAATCTAACACTGGAATCATTAGATTAAAGAACTTAGCCATCTCTAAAATAGTAAAATATAATAATGAAGATGTTGATATAATAACATTATGATAATATTTAATAATAAAATAATTAGCATCATTCTTATTTAGTTCAACATTAATCTATACTTCTAAAAAGTGGTATCATCAATGTTATCTACCATTTATTTTGTTTGAAACTTTTCATCTACTTTGTTCCAATGGCTTATATGTCTTTTCTATTAGCATTAAATAGTATGAATATAATATGTTTAAAACAAAATTTAATCCTTACAATAATCCAACATTTATGTGTTTTCATATTTAAATTATAATTATATTATTATTTATATGAAAATACTTAAAAATTGTCAAAATTTTGTTTAATATTAAATTTGTAAAATTATTGATTTTTTTTTTTATACTATTTTTCGGGTTTACAGCTCTAGTGATAATAAATACCACATGCCTGTACATGGGAAAGAGGATTTTATGTGGGATTTTATGTGGTATTGAATGGGTGATGTCTACTGACGCTGTACACTTGTACAGTGCACACCGCACACTCACTCACTCACTCGATGCAATCATTTATAATTGGGCCTGAAATAGTAATACCAGTACCTAGATTCAGTGCAAAAAAAAAAAAAAAAAAAAAAAAAAAGCAAATTGAGTCTATACTTCTACTGGTAAAGAGTTCATGTGTTGCTTTGAGCTGAAATTGTTATTTCTTATAATAAAATTTTAAAATAATATGTAATAGGCCTTATGTTGAGGAAATTGATATGTGCCTTAAATTTTAATGGGCTGAGACATTAACGTCAATGGGCATTAACGTAAATCAACAGTTCTGATCTATCTAAGAAAATGATCAACGGCTGAGGTTTCTTATTTAGGAAAGATAGCATTTTCATGTCATTTTTCCCAATATGCTTTTATATATAGTAAGGATAATTCTATAATTAAGCAACAACTCGGTACACGGATGACTACATACAATATGCACCTACTACAAACACAAAGCTAAAGAGAGAATTAAAATTAAAATCCGAGGACCAAAATGGAAGAAAAAAAAAAGTAAAAAAAAAAAAAAAAACAATGATTCGTTTCGTGAGAGAGAGAGAGAGAGAGAGAGAGAGAGAGAGAGAGCCAAACAAACAAACTGGAAACGTAAACAGGATTTTGATGGAGCACCTAACAAAATAACTAGTGGTCATATATCAAATATCAAATATCAAATATCAAAATCCCACCCCCTACTTACTTTCTCCATCTCACGTTATATTATTTTTGTTCTGGTTTGCATGATTTCCATTTCAACTTTGCTCGTCCCTTTCTCTGGCCCGGTTTGTAATATTTTTAATATTCCCTAAAGATATTGTAATTTTTTTTTTTTGTGGAGTATTTCAAGTTATTTGGTTAATTTTGTTACTGTTTAAGGGTTGATGCCTGTAAGTTTAGGTTTGCAGTATGTGTATATAATTATCAACTTTGTAAAGCCATATATACACTAGATACGTGCTCGCGTTGCTTCGGCGATAGATCAATATTTTTTAGAGGGTGGAGATCGGGTGACAACCGCAAAAACAGATTCTCAAATAAATATAAATATAGTCTCTAAAATGAAAATTTTGTATCAAAACCCATAACATTTTAGATCATTGCAAATATTAAGGAATATTTATGAGCTCTGATGATACATCAAGCGACAATCAAATTTGCTTGGAATTTGAAACATCATCAACCTATGACCTCAAAAAATTATTATAAAAGTTTCTATTTTAGAGATTTTATTTATATTTATTTGAGGATTCATTATTAAGATTGTCAAAACAATTTGTGTCAATGGTGGCCTCCTTGTAAATTGAAAATCTGCAATTATTATATTTATACTTTTTATATAGTAAATCTATGGTGTTCTTAAGAGTACAGAGGCATCCTATGCTCTTAGCTCAAAAACGTACTTTATTATCTCCAAATCTCGATTTATAGTGTTCAATAGATTCTTTATAGTAAAATCTCCAGGGATACAAATTTTTTTTCATATTTAGAGTTTTTTAAGTATTTGATTGATAGCTTCAAAATAATAATAAAATAATCATTGTTTATAACTTTATATGCAAAACTATGTCATTTTAAAAAAAATTCAAAAGAAATACTCAAAAACTCTAAAAATGAAAATTTTTGTTTCTGAGGAGATTTTGATATAAAAAATGTATTGCGCATTATAAATCGAGATTTGGACATTGTTAAATATGTTTTTGAGTTAAAAACACGGGAGACCTATGTGTTCTTAAGAGCACCATAGTTTTACTTCTTTTTATAATGTACTTTTATAAAATGTTGCGTTTATATAGTATAGTATATATTATATTATAGATAAATGGGTTATTGACATATTTTAAAGTTTGCGGATGGTGCTTAATTACAGCAATATTACAGCAAACAACTGTATCGGAGAATCATGTTGTATGGAAGAATCATGTGGCTATATAAGTGGCTGTAATTTTTATTTTTTGTAAAAAATAAATAAATAAATAACGCGTTACTGTTGTTTATACTGTAGCGCTACAGTGCGAAATCTGTTCGAAATTAGTATATACTAGATGAGAGCCTCGCTTTGCTTTGGCAATAACCATTGAGCTATATGTTTTTTTTGTCAACTATATAAAAAATTGACATTTTCATGATATTGATGATATTAATTAATAAAAACATTTTCATGATTTGACATTCTATGGAAGACAATCAACATTGTATGGCAGTAACAAAAATAAAATATAATAAGTTTTTCATAGACTATTAAATATATGATCCAAATTATATGAAATTTTAGACTATGAATAGGTTAATATTATGGTTCCATATTATTATTTTTTAAGTCTAAAATAGACGATAGAAACAGTAAAATGTGATCTCTAACTTAATGCCATTCTAGACCATATTTTGTAATTATTATCTTTTTAACTTTTCTTATAGGTAATTGGAAAATAGTTTGATATAAACTTTATGGATCATTCATAGATATGTTTTTATCTATCTAACAAATATAAAATGTAAAATTTGATCTATAGCGACATTTATATCATTATATGTGAAGATCGTATTGATTGTTTCAGACCAACTATTTCGACTATAAGAACAATAATATGGAGTTGTAGTATCGACCAATTCGTACTATTAATATTGTATAATTAGCCTCACTCTGCATTAAAATCTATAATTTTAGAAAATATGTTTCCAAAATGAGCAGCAATCCAATAACCATCAAATTGGGCATTTTTAAAGACTTCTTATGGAACATAAAAGTAAATTTAACATTCAAATTAAAAAAAATAATAGATATTTGAAAGAAACTTAATATAAGTGTGTATAATTTATTTTCAGACTTGATTATTTTTTTAATATAATATCATTACAACTTCGTTTCAACATTCAAATGATGAAAGATTTGTTGATTTTAAACTAAAATATTGTCATACTTGAGAATCGAAAAAATGTTTAATAGAACATTTCAACGAACTTCCAAACTTAAAATAGTTGTACAAAAATATGTTGGTCCAAATTATTGAAGGTGCCCATATATTTTTGTGGAGTTTTATTAAATTATCAGTTTAAGTATATGTATGTATTGAACAATCTAGAAGATGGGAGACAGGGAGAGGGATCTTTGGAACATATCCTTTTATAGTATTCTAATCTGCGATGAGTGTCTACAGTGTCATAAACAGTGAAAACAACAGTAACTTTTTTTTTTCTTTTTCTTTTTTCTTTTTTTTTTTTTTTTTTTTTTTTTAAAAAAGATTGGTGCACAATGAGCCAAAGCATGGAGGTAGAGGTAGCAGATTGTTGGGTTGGGTTCGGATCAGGTCGGGTATCGGGTTGACGGCATTTTTTTGGGTCGGGTCGGTATCGGGTTGACGTCTGTCGGTAATTTTTTGGGTCGGGACCGGGTGATGGGTTTTTCGAGTCTGGTCAAATTTTGCACCTCTATTCTCGGGTCATCTCGAGTTTTGGGTCTTTTGGGTTCCGGTCAGTCTGACTTTCCCTGATACATGGGTCATGTCGTGGTTCAGTTCGGATTCAGGTCAGTTTGAATTTCCTTGAAACACGGGTTGGATCGGTTTCGGCTCAATTTGACTTTCTTTGAAATACGGGTCGGATCAGATCGGACCGATTTTTCAGGTCGCTTGCCACCTCTACATGGAGGTAATCATGAGACAAGTAAATAGTTTACACTATTTGAACATTGCTATTCACCCAACTTTTCTTCTTTTTTCTATATTGAATCTTTCTTTTCTTCATTAATTTTTTTATATTTTTAACGATTTATAGTCTAATTTTAGGTCTTCATATGACTCAAATATATTGATTTCATTTTTAAGTGTTCAAAATGCTAATTATAAAGAATATAGATATATCAACAACAATTGATTTCATAATTAAATTTAATTTGCAATGAATTTGAAAATATGATAGTTTATAAAAATATTGACTTCATCCAAATTTTATGTAGAGACTGTTTAATTTAATATTAACACGTCATAACAAAATAAATTATATTATTTTATTAAGGCACTACAAAGAGTGAATTTTCTTGAGAACTTTTATTTTAACAATTGACAAACATATTTTTTGTACATTAATTATATTTTGAATTTCATTAAAATATGATAGTTTTTAATAGAAACACAAATTGATTAGGAAAAATAAATGATATTGCTCAACTTTTACTGCCGAAGCAAAGCGAGGCGCTTTTTCTAGTAGAAAGCATTTTTAAAAAATCAAGTTACTGTTTGTTTCTACTGTTGTTAAAACTGTAGCTACAGTAAGAAATCCCATCCAAAATTAGATACCTATTAAAAGGATATATATATATATATATATAGTAGATTACAGCTAATTAATTATATAGTTAGTTTTTATTTTATTATTTTTTGATACATAGGATTGATAAATATAAATTAAGGCTGTTGACTTGTCAAACTGTGATGCAATCTGTCGACATGTCGTGCCAATTTCAAACATACATACATCCTAAAAGAGGGTTTCAATGCCTTTATTTTTTGTGCCTCCATCATAACTCTACTTTTCAAATTTCAAATAACTTAAAACTTAAAAATAGTTTTGCAAAACAAAACCGTTAGATTTGATTAATATGATATTATCTATGTGTACATAACAATTTTTTCCACTTTTTTATTTTATTTTATGTAAAACAATGAGTTATAAAAATCAACGACTAGAATTTGTTCATATTAGTGCATTTTCTTGAAGCCCTTGATGTCAAACAAAATAATATTTAAATTTGATGATTTTTACACATAGATAAATGAAATGATATAGATTAAATCTAACGGTTTTTTTTGCAAAATTATTTTTAAATTTTGAGTTATTTGAAATTTAAAAAGTGGAGGCATTATGGAGACATTGGAACCCTCCTCTACATCCTATTACCAGATACACAAATAATGGAGATTAAGGCGCAGTGTGTGTTCAATTAATCTCAAAATATGACTGAAAACAACAGACTGATGATATTTCAAACACACATTAATGATCAAGGTTTCTGCTGTCCTAATTAAAGATCTCTGTTCCCAGTAAAATTAACAGGATGGTGATGCATACATTCCCAACAATTACCAACGCATTATTAAGAACCAATAATCATAATTAAGCAATGTCAAAATCTACTGTCAATCCATATCATGAGCTAATTAAGCAAATTAAGCCCCAAAATGAGAACATAAAGTCTCCATCTTTTCTGTACATGCAATTAATCAAAAGAACAAATTAGAATGAGAATATCTGCTGTTTAGTTCTTGTTTTGGTTCTGATTCTTCAGTACTAGCTGTTTAGTACTAAGAATTATGGTTCAAAGCAGTTAGGTTGTAATTCTTGTTTCGGTTTCAATAAAACTGACAGAGTATTCCAATTTTTTTTTTCAAAAAAAAAAGACAAAAAAAAATGAGAATATCTATCTTACTATCTACGTGTAGCATACTTCTTCATGTTGTTACAAAAATTGCTTCACTTGTATTTGTACTGTCTTTTTATATGATTATCCTTTTATATATCTATTTATTTTCCTTTAGTGTGCCTTAATTTTCAATCCATTGCAAACCAAGGACTGAGAGAGAGAGAAGGATTGATTGCTTGAAACCTACTTGATTGTAATCCTTTCACACTCACACTCACACTCACGCTCTCCATCTCTCTATTTCTGTCATTCTTGTTATGTATGTAACTATGTATGTATGTATATATATATGCCCCTCTAATCTAACTTGTACATTAAGCATTTAATTGGGTTTTGTGCTTTTGTTTGCCATATATATTTGTGTATGTATCTATATATAAACCCACAAACATCAGCCTCACTCACACTTCTCTCTTCCTCTCTGTTTTTTTCTCTCTATCTCTCTTATTAATTCTAGCTAATTAACTAGCTAGAACAACCAATAATGGGGAGGCATGTATGTTGCACAGAGAAGAAGCTAAGGAAAGGACTCTGGTCGCCCGAGGAGGACGAGAAGTTGTTCAACCATATCATCAGGTTCGGGGTCGGGTGCTGGAGCTCCGTCCCGAAACTTGCCGGTAAATTAAATCATGTCAATTCATTACATTGCATACAATTCCTTTCCTCCAATTTGGATCATCTTGAGCTGCAATGGTTCATCTTTCTAGTAATCATTCATTGCCATTTTGGGTGAGGGATTGCAATTGAACAATTTTCTTTCAGATATCTGCATTTCTTTAATCATCTCTAATTTGGGGCATATAAATAAGATAATGCAGATTATAATTTTTTGTGGGGCACCTCAGAAATCATTACTCTTTAATGGCAAATCCCAATTTCACATATTGCTCACTACTTTAATCATTCTCACAAAAAATTCAGTTCATCAAAAGCTTAATGGTTTATTACTTTCCATTACAATGTATCAGTATTAATGTTTAATTTTACATTTTTCTTTTTCAATTTAGGATTGCAAAGATGTGGAAAGAGTTGTAGGCTAAGGTGGATAAACTATCTGAGGCCAGACCTCAAAAGAGGAAGCTTCTCCCAGCAAGAGGAAGACTTGATCATTACCCTCCACAGCATTTTGGGAAATAGGTAATTTTATTTTCCAATGCATAAATCAAATATACTTTTCTCTAAAAGTAATTTAAAATTCATACATTCTTTTTTTTTTATATGTTTAATTTATGACTTTTTGTGGGTTGCTCTGCTTTTATTCAATGAACATTTTCATAATAGTTATTGACATATTTCATTGTGTGAAAGCTTAATTAAAGCTATAAGTTGTTATTTACCAATTTCAAATTTTCAATTCCTTGTTATAATCTTATTCACATTTGATTGAAAACGTTTTTTCAGGTGGTCCCAAATTGCTTCTCAATTGCCTGGGAGAACAGACAATGAGATCAAGAACTTCTGGAACTCTACCTTGAAGAAAAAGCTCAGGCAACGCGGGGTCGACCCGGCAACCCACAAGCCCATCAAGAACGCGGTGCAAGCCGAAACGAAACAACCCGGATCCGACAATGATTCTGCCAATGAGGCGCTTGTCGGAGAGAAGCTGATCACAGTGAAACAGATTTTCAACCCCTTTCCTGAGTCGACTGAGTTTATTCAGGCAGCATCGGAATCGAGCTACATTACGCCGTATCCGAACGAAATGCTCCCGTTCCTAGGATTCGAAGACTATACGAGCGTGTTGGATGCGTCCGACAGTTACGGGTACGGAGATAGCTCTAGCAACAGCAACAGCAACAGCAGTAATTGGACTTGCGGCAAAATCACAACCGAAGCATCGACCGACGTGCTTGAAACAGATCATCTGCTGAACTGGGCTTCGACGACGGAAGCGCAGTTACAAGCAAGTGTAGTAGATGAGCAGCTTGAGCATGAGCAGAAGGCTGTATTCCCCTACAAAGAAAATCAAAATGCCATAAGGGCTCTGTGTAGGGATCCCTTTGGGACATCCAGAGGGGCACTGGCTAATGAACTTAACATAGACTTCTTCTAAGATTATATTTTCTTAATTAGGGGGGTGCATTTGAAAAATATATATGGAGTATTAAGTATTAATTAGATAGGGACAATATATATATATATATATATAATCACACTTTTGTGTTTTGTATTGTATAATTTTAATTGGGTGGTTGCTCAAATTAAGGATGGGGGAACACACTGTTGGATACTTGGAAGGGTTCCCTTTTGTTCATTCTGGATTGGAGCATATACATATACTACATATTATTATACTCTAGTTTCTTACAATAAAATTTTCAAGCTTAATTAGAACTTCCGGGGTTTGTCCTTTTATTGTAAAATTTATGTACAAAATATTCTTTTTCCTTAATAGTTAATACATATGTTATCAAATTTAAGCATGTTTGATGATGTAATTGACTTCATATCTCAAGCTTCAGAATTCCATGTTTCATTTTCCTCAGTGCAAGTTATGATATTTGGATTTGCAAGTTTCTGAAACTTTCTTCATTAATTGAGGGAAATTAACAACTTCACATTTTTAAACAACATTAGTTAACTGAGGTTGCTTGCTCGAAACCTGAATGAGAAATCTTCTATAAACATTTAAATTTGAGTGGCTTCATCATCATCTTTTGATCTAAAAAAAACTTATGTACAAGTTTTGCATCTCAAACACTGGCAACACTCGAACAACCTTGAAGAAAAAATTCGACAGTTCTACTCGCCATAATTGCATCAACATTTTTGTTCCTTTTGTTGCAAAAGGCCCAATGGCCCATAGGCAATTAGGCACCCATAATTGCGTTGTTATTTGTATTATCAAAAGGTGAATGCGTTATGATCTCTAGTTGGGCTCATCACACGTAAAGCCTATGGTATGCCCTTTTTGTGCTACTTTTTTCTTTCTTCCTTTTTTTTTTTTTTTTTTTTTTTTTTTTTTTGTTTTGTTTTTCCTTTGTTTTGTTTTTCCTTTGTTTTGTTTTTCCTTTGTTTTGTTTTTCCTTTGTTTTGTTTTTCCTTTGTTTTGTTTTTCCTTTGTTTTGTTTTATTTATTTACATATTTATATTTATATTTGTTTCTGTGGTTGATTTATTTTTTCGAAGGATTTTGGGAGGGATCACAGAAAAGGGAAAAATAAGTATTTGAGCCGGTGACCCAGTGTCCTTGCTACTTCCTAGCTCTGAATATCATGTAAGAGCATCAAGCTGACAGAGGCTTCATCATTTTCACAAATATATACATATATTATTTTCACAGGAAAAAAAAAAAAAAACAAAAGCATCACCAATTTTGAAATAGAAAACATGGCAACCAGTTAATGAAATTTACAATAGGAGATCAGTATATAATTTACAAACCATTTCAGACTAAAACTAACTTTTTTAAGTTAGGTTAGTTGTAACTGCACAATTCCATCTTTCACAACCTAGAAGAAATACGAGTTGAAGTGTTGAACTTAGTACGGTGCACCTGGGTTATTCCTGATTTGCACTCTCTCAGCAGACACAGGAGAGAATCTGCTCCTGAAATCAAAATTAGCTATATCTATTATGACAGGCTTGTATTACTGCTTCTGGTAAATAATGCTTTTTTTTTTTAGTAAATCTGGTAAATAATGCTACTACTGTAGTGCAATCTAGTGTAAAAACTAACATAAAAGATGTCAATCACATGTATCAAATGTGGAGAAAAGAAGTTACATATTACGGCTGAGAGTGTACTGGTGGCGGTCTTTATCAAGCCGTGACAAGTAATCACTCTGATGAGGAGAAGTGCTGCTAGCGGACCAGCTCCTTCTTTTCTGCCAATTAGAAAACAATATAACATTTGATGCAATGAGAAGTTCTGACAGTGTAAGTTCATTTTGTTCTTTGCTTTGTGCTAGGTTCTGCAGTATCACTAATGAGAGCTAACACTGATGCGGTAATTAGATTGGCACTGGAAAAGCCATTTGACTAACTCTCTCTGTGACCAGGATGAATGATATCGTCAGATTAGCAAAGGCAACTTTCTGAATTTGAATAGTGGCCCCCGAAAGCATTTAGAGGTATTTGGAAACAGTTTAGTTTATTGCAGAGGGGCCTGCTACTAATGTGGTACAAGGACTGACATTACCACTTGGTGAAAGATAGAAATTATAATTAAGTTTTAATTCAGAAGTGACAGTAATTAAAGGAGAGAGATATATAAGACCTCAGCAACCAAAGAGTTGAAAAAATATCTTTTGTCATGCTTGTCTGCTCCTGAAAATAAGAACTACAAGAACCAAAAGAGCATGCAAACATGAAAAATAAAAAATAATGATCACAATCAAACTCTTAACTCTTATAATAATCATAATAATAATGATGGCTACCTGATCGAGGACTGAGATGGCTGATGCTTCAGGAAGTTCCTTCAGACCATTCACACAACAAAGGTCAATCTACAAAACGGAGGTTTAAAGTTTCTATTATGAAACAGCAGTTCCTGAAAAGCACATAAAAAGTAACAGTAGCAGTAAATAGAAGATAACACCAAATGAGACAGTATCGTTACGTCATGCTCAGTGGCAATTCTCAGATGGAATACTCTTAGCAGGCGCTCTTTAAGCACTGGTGGCAGAGTATCAATACATATTGCCTAAAAATACAAATGATTAGGATGAAATAAATGGTAATAATTGAGGCGGCTAAGATTACGATTTAACAAAAGGAACTCCAAATAGTAAATTTCAAGTAGAACATAAAATCAGATGTATTAGGAGTTGGACAGGAATTATATATTTCTCTGGTTTTTTTTTTTTTTGGTACAGAATAATGTGCAATCAATGTTTTCTTGAACTCGTTATTCACCTTTCATGTTGGTGGATGGAATAAATTTTACTGCACTCCACCGTTGCACTCTTCAAAGTAAATAAAAATTACCATCTTATCAATTCTTCGAGCTTTAACGACAGGGACATCTGGTGAGAAGTCATGTCTTTTATTGGACATGCTCAGAGACTTGATTTGAGCTTTGATTACCCCATCACCAGTATGCACCTTACGTTTTGCTGGGATCCTTGCAACTTCAACCTATTTCAAATTTCTGTTTAGAATGCTTATACAAAGGAAAAGATATTACTGCAAGATCTGCAAGTAATTGAAAGAAGCTTAGAAATTTTCACATAATTAATTTGATCATCTTTTGTCATCATGTACCTTAATCTTGAAAGGTGGACCACCATATGGAGTGGCGCCTATGGTTTTCCCATTCATTTCCTCTATTGCTCTCTCCAAATCCTTTGGATAAAGAAAATGAGGTTTCTAGTGAGATTTCAGAACTCTGAAAGGATCATAACTAAAACCGTCATACCACATATAACAATAACTAAAACCGTCATACCACATATAAATCCTGTACGGAAATTCCCTGCAGAAGATACACTAAAGACCATGGCAAATCGTCAAGCACCTCATATACACCAGAGTGCACTACTTAAATAGCTTAATTTTTTAAACTTGTTCATATGCATATCACAATCGGTATCAATTACCACATACCACATATAATCCTTTAGAAACTTCTGCCTCATTCAAGGATTCTTAAACCAGCCAAATACTGAAAAAACAGAATAGCATGTACCAAATTTCTGGTCATGAATGAAATAGGACCTGTGCCAAACATTGGTATAATGGAAATATTCCCAAATATTACTAGATTAGAACTAACATTACGAGTTGCAAAATGAAGATATCCGACAGTTCCAAATTTATTTCTTGATAATACGATCTTATCCACCTAATACAAAAAATATTAACTCAGAATTAGATTTTGTTTTCGAGGAAACATTGGGGTTCATACCCCTCAAATTCATTGATGTAAATAGTGACATTGGGATCATAAAGTATCCAATATCAAATTAAGCTAGAGGGTCACAATGAGTTCAGAATTAGATCCTTATAGCTTTCTATTAATAATTGTGAGGCTACAATACTATGCATAGTACATCTCAGTCAGTACAGCAGATTTATATCTTCATTTTCAAAGTCTAATAGTTGATCCGAACTGCTCAATGTGATCTCCACATACAAATGTTCTTGTATAATAATATATATATCTTTTAGAATCTTTTAATCAATTTTTAGATACAAAAAAGTAACTGTTTTTAAATGGTCCATACTCCATAAAGTTTAAATCAACTCATTTTTTAACAAGAGCACACATATAAGAAAAGGTGATGATGGATAAGTATTTACCTTTCCAATTCTACCAAAAAGCTTTCGCAAGTATTCTTCATTTGCAGCAGGTGGTAGGTGACCAACATAAGCTACCTTGGACTGAGCAACATTAATTGAGATATAAATAAAAATAAGAACTATCGTGCTCTATATGAAGTTATGGAGGATATCTCTCTCATCTCATTTTAAATTGTCTAGATGTATTGGAGCAAAAAAATTAAATAATCTTACAACAGGAAGTAATTAAATTGATAAATAGTGGTCATTTAAATTGGTTGATAAGGAAAAATGTTCAGATGACACCATCCCTCAACATTTTGTTCCAAAAAAATAATAGCTGTAAGAGTGTTAGAGTGATTGCTGAGTGTGGCAAGATATGCACACAAGGAGGGCATAGGATATATCATAAAAAAAAAATAAAATAAAGTACCTTTGCCATTTCTGCTAGATCAAATTCAGCTTGGGGTAGATACCACTCAATTGAAGGGTGCAAATCACCATCAAGCGTGAAGTCAGGATGGGATCCAATATGATAGGCTTGAGCTGCTGCCTAAGATTTAAAACCAAACATATTTGGTAATTGTGCTTGAAAAATGTCCTCATCAGATCTTATATTAATATTTTACTGTAAGAGATATTTTTCATTGACAGAGCCTGAAGCTTACATGTTTATACAGAATAAAAAATAGTTATGCTGGTATTGCTAAAACGTATCCTCGTGGCCCCCTTAATATAGTTTCTCCAATAAAAGGTAGCAAACCACTAGTGCCAGAATAATTTTGGAATAAAGGGGAGAAGGGTAAAATATACTGTTTCTAATGGCAATTCTAAGTTTTGCAGGTAGATACATAATATGTCCTTGTTATCCAGATGAAAAATATGTAGTATTATCCCAATTTCACCCTCACCATGGAATAAGGCTTCTTTCTGATCACAATTAGTTGAACAATGTATTTTTCATACCTGAAATTTGTATATATTAAATAAGATTACCTCATGAGATAAAAAGTGCACAAATGCAAAGCCTCGATTAGAACACCTTCTGAGTCCAGATGAAACCTCAGGAACTAGGTTCATTGCAAACTCTACTGATAATACATCTCTTAACGCCTATTTAAATTTACACAGTATTAATTAAATTTGGATGTGAGAGTGGTCATAGGAAATAGAAAAGGAAAGTAAATGAAAACATGATCATAATTACAGACCTGGCGGATCAGCTGATCGACATGATGCAAACTCCATTCTGGCAAAAAGTTCAATGATTATGTGTCAAGTTGTTCATATAAATACAAAAATGCCATGTTAATCTATTCAATTTAGGTGCATCTATACACTGAATTAAGCTTAACCTTTTCCTAAAATAAGGCAATATATCAAAATTGAATTCTCCTCAATTCACCTTAAGTTGTGTATTTTTACTATTTTGTGCAGTGAATATACAACAAAAGGAATAAAAAATTATCCTTTTGTCAAACTCCAACTAGTATTGAGGCAGCAACAAACATAATTACGTAAAAAGTTATTACCTTTTCTAAGATTTCCAAAAAAGAGGCCATTTTGGTCCAATGAAAGATCGACGCCAATTCTTTTTCCTCCCATCTGAAGTACACAAAAACATAAACTTTCCAAATAAATCATCATACAAATATTATTTCTAATACCAAGGGACACAAAACTAATGCAAATAGTAAAAACTAAATAAATAAATAAATAAATAAATAAATAAATAAATAACATCACTTAACAGTTAACAATATAACTGATTACCTCATACTTGACAAAATTGTATTCCTATCTTCATAACATTATTATCATTGGATGTTTAACTGTAAAATAAATGAACTCAAAGATAGGAATAGGCTACCTCAACTTCATTCTTGTGCCTTTTAACGTCTATTGCCGACTCCCTTTTAGAATAGCGCACAAAACATAATCCCTTCAACCACACAGAAACTAATCAATGCTGAATGCATGTTGTTCGGCATAAAAGTATTGCGGCATCAATATTACGTGTGATCGATGTAGAGAAAAAAGAAAAAACATATTGCATCATTTCAGATAAAAAAGCTCTGTGCTTTCTTAAATCCTCAGTTAAATACACAATTTTACACTAGTGAGTGATAATGGAAAGGGAAAATCAAACCTTAGACAGGCTGCTTTGGTCCTGCATCAGCTCGATGTCAACAATCTCTCCATACGGAGAAAAAATCTGAATCATTTCAATTAAGTTGACACAATGCTGGTTAATTCAACACAACCAAGCTAATAAAGTACTAATTAATCCATATGATTTTCTTCTAAGAGTAAATTTAAGAGTAATACCTAGCGTCCATAGAAAAATTGTCAGCATCCATAGGTTATATTTCGGGATGTATCTGTAACATTCTGGAGTGTATCTGTTACATTTGAAGTGTATCTGTTACATTTTGTACATGTTTACGGATGTATGGACGGTTTTTCAATGGACGCAAGATGTTTCTCTAAATTTAACATCTAGATATGATCCTAAACATATGATTTCATAAGAAATTTAATGATACCTGTCTTATCATGCTCTCTGTGATTTCCGTACCATTCTCTGTTCCATGCAACATGAGCAAAGTAAATTAAATCAATTAAACAGACATCTTATTGAACTCCTCAGTTGAATTTTGTACACATAAAATCATAAGAAAATTAATTACCAAGAGTGAGTGATTTCTCTCCCGATTTCACCTCCGAGTTCTCGGAATCCCGCTCCAACACAGGGACAGGGGATTTGGATCTCTCCTCGGCGGCTCGCAGGGAGCTCGGCTTCACCACCTCAAGGTCTTCCTTGAGCCTCTCCACCTCCTTCTCCAACTCTCCGCACTTCATCTTCCACGACTCGAGCTTCAGCGACTTCGATTTCAGAACGAGATTGTTCCGCTTGAGCGTGGCATTGTTCGACCTGAGAACAGAGTTGTCTTTCTGCAGCCGCGCGTGGCTGCACCTGAGAGCAGAGTGCTCTTGCTCGAGTTGCGCGTGGGTGGACATGAGAGTGGAGTGAGCTTGCTGGAGGTGATCGTGAGTGGAGTGTAGGGTGGAGAGGGAGGCGGAGAGGAAGGCGGCGACGCGGTCGAAGTCGGACTGGGAGGCGGACCAGCTGAGGCCGGAGACCAGCTTGAGCACGGGGACCGTCGCCAGGTCCGTCGGCAGACGGAATGCGTAGTCGTCGTCTTCTTCCTCTTCGTAAGCCATCGATGTATCAAATTTTTTTTTTTATTTGAGAATATCGATGTATCAAATCAAAAGACTTTCTTGCTTGATTTTTTTCTTTCTTTCCTTTTTTGGTTCTTTGGAAATGACGGGAGAGAAAAAGTATGTATGTCCGTCAGTATGTGTGTATCAAGGAGTCCGTATCTGCTGTTATTCTCAAAATAAACAGGACCCTGTTATTCTATTACGGACCGTTAGATCTAAATAGACGGATCCGATCCGCCCACTATAGCTTTTAGGAGTCTTTTTCAACTAAATCTGATCCGTTTATTTTGATCCAACGGTCCACAATGGAATAACAGGGTCCTGTTTTTCTTTTTGGA
Source organism: Cyperus esculentus (assembly GCA_030179965.1). Classification (NCBI taxonomy): domain Eukaryota; kingdom Viridiplantae; phylum Streptophyta; class Magnoliopsida; order Poales; family Cyperaceae; genus Cyperus; species Cyperus esculentus. The sequence goes on along the minus strand of JASGLE010000023.1, from coordinate 3,578,405 downwards.
ATAACAGCCGATTTGAATTCATCAGGGCATATGAAGAAGGATTAGGAAAGGGAAAAAAGAGAGGGAAATGAACCGGCGCAGGAGAAGCAATTCATATCCTCTACTGCGCAGTATGCTGACCGTTGTATTCGCTTTAAAATGCGTGCAACTCAATCTTAATAAACATTCCTTATAATCCACATCGTTGGTTCGCTGTACAGTACAATACTGCGCAGCAGAGGATAAGCACTCCAGGAGAAGCCTGCGGACAGAGAGGGAACCGGGAAAATGGAGTGCTTATCCTCTATACTGCGCAGCGAATCAACGATGAAGATTATGGGGGGATTTCTTAAGATTGAGTTGCACGAATCTCAAAGCAGATCCAACAGTTGAAAAGCTGTGCAGTAACTTACTGCGCAGTAGAGGATATTGATTTGGGAAAATGAGCAGGGCTGCAGGAGTTGGTGGGGACCGGGAGTCCGTATCGGCTACGATCCAAATCGGATTGGAGGACCCTCCATCCCAATCCGACGGCTAAAATCTGGTTATAGATTTTAAGTGCTTTTAATTAAAATAATCCCAACCATCCATTTAGGATTAGAGAGTAGTCCGATCCGATTTGGATCGTGGCGGATTTCAGCGCGGGGACCGGGGGAACTACTTTGAATAACAAGTAGGTCACCTATCCACTCTTCTCACAGCTCTGACACACCACGTGCGCTCATGTGCTTACCATAGTTGCATAAATGTTTACTGAAAATCTGAAAATCGTGGTATATTTGTTCACTGGAAAATAATATCTATTAATGAGAAAGATATAACTGTTTACCGAAAAACGATATATGTTTATTTGATGTGTATTTATAGATGGGGTTAGTTTCTGTTGTATGTTTCCTTGTTTTGTGTTTGGGCCACTCTGATTGTAATGTGGTCCGTGCGAATTTGTAAACTGGGCCAGTTTTAATGGAATTGCCTACGGGCTTTGTGCGTTAAAAAAAAAAAAGAAGAAAATATAGTGGATCGGTAGATAAGTAAAAGGATAGCCGATACCAACTACTCAACTACTTTGAACACTTTCAGGTCTCAACTCTCAAGTGATAAGTTTATCCTTAATTAATTATCTAAAATTTAAAATTATTTTGTAATTTTAATTAAAATGTTTGTAGAGATAATATTTATAAATTTTATTTAAAAAAATATTGAAAAACATTTCATAAAAAATGTAAATATATAATTGAAGTAAGGACAAACTCGTTCAAGAGATATCAAAGGTGTTCAAGTAATTTTTGGGGTGCCCGGCCAGAGCACCAGAGTGGAGTAAGGACCGCACATATCAGAATGCGATCAGAATGTGACGTTGTATAAAATTTGAAATTTTGTATTGTTCCGTATAAATGCTATCTAGCCATACAATACAAGGAAATAAATAGTTAACGAAGATAATTAAGAGTCGTTATTCATTATCATTTGAAATTATAACAGATGATATATGACGCCCCCCATGGCCCCATCCCGTAGATGAAAGTCGATTCAAGGAGACAAAAATCGAACTTTAAAAATAGCTAGATTGAAGATTGAAGATTGAAGATGACATAGTACATAAGTGGTATGTAACTACGATGATTTCTAAAAAGTTTATAGGCTCAAGTCCTTATGAACATCACTTGAAATTTGATGAGCTAGACTACTATTTTTTTCAGTTAAAAAAAAAATAATAATAGCTAGCTACCATATGGACAATATTATTTTCATAAATTGAGCAAATTACATACAGATTTCTTTAGGAATTATATTGCCTAACAAAACGACCCATTAGTAATTTAACAACACCGAACACCATCCGAATATTAATATAGTATACAAGTTTATTTTCCACGACACTAACACAAATGTAAGGTCAATTTAAATATAAAATGCACGCTTTACAAAAATGACAATAAAATGCATATAAATTCTTCCCTTTTATTTTCGTCTTTCTTTCTTTTATTTAGCCAGATTAATAAACACTCAGTCTACAAACGGAAAGGAAATAATATTGGCACATGAAAAAGGACTAATTAATTAAGTTTCTAATACTTCAACTGAAGATGAATTCTCAAGAGAGAATGAGCAGTGCTAATACATTTAGACATAAAATGTGGTATCAAAAGCCACCATACCGGTACGGTATGAGTTCCTATTCCAAGCTAGTTCTTACATTCACTTCACCTAATGTACCATACACTTGGTACATACCAAGAGGCCTAGTATTTTTGATACATTTATAATAGTGTCAAAAAGCTAACAGTTTGTACCAATTTAACAGTTAACATTGTTCCATAGAAGAATGATGGAAGTGCATAAGGAGGTCGATGTCGCTGCCAAGCTGATCTGGAGTTGCCACAGGTGTACCAGCAGTGGACTGAAAAAAAAAAAAAAAAGGTGTAGTTAGTTACCAGTACAACAGAAAAATTTGAATAAAAATTATGGATTTGATAGCATACAATGTGTTCAACCTGGGATTTGTTTGTTTGGTTATTCTGCATTGTTTGCTCGTCACGCCGCCTCTTGTTCGAAGTTGGCGGTACAGAGGAAGGTTTGTACTGACTTGACCTCGGTTGCTCTATTGATTGCACGATCAACGGGTCCTGCAGAATAGGGTCCTCCATTTGTTCAGACCGATACTGTTGGTCTGCTGCTTGATCGGTTGTACCAATTGTAATCCGAACTGGCTCCTCGGTTTGATCAGCCAGTCGATCAAGAAGCTGCTGTTTTAATGCATTCAAGCCAGAGAAAAGCACTTCACTCGATGCTTTGCTACGGGAGGCAATCGCAATCAAGTCCTGCACAATCTGGCTTGTGTTCGTGTACAGCGCATTGTATGTCTGCAGCTCTCGGATAACAGGTTGTCGTGGCGCCATGTGCCGGATGTGCGACATAATGTAGTCCTTGCGCCAGCGATTCATAATATAACACTGTGGAATGTAATCTACACGCATTTGCCGATAGACACAGAGTGCATGCCGGCAAACAATGCCCCTAAATCGAAACATCAAGCAGTCACACAAGTACTCTGAATTTTCAGCGCAATACGTGACAGTGTGTTTCTGGTCTTCAACTCCTTCGAAAACAATAAATCTCTTACTTGCATCGTGACTCTCAACGATCTCACAACAGCAAGTTATAAGCATCTTCAGTTCTTTTTGAAACTGGTAAAACAATTTGTGCGTGTACACTTTCGCAATCTGTGCTTCAAAGCCGATTCCATAAACCAGCTTTGGTTCTGTTTCCTCGCACCTAAAATCCTCTTCTCTTTCTTTCCCCCACTTCGAATGCAAGACGGAGTTGTATTTCTGAAAAAATGTCTTTACTGACGTGCGGCTGTTTATAACTCCGTCAAAAAATGCATTCATGCTTTCCCCTTGTTGGGTTGTCGACATACCAGCCCAAAAGTGGTGTTTGACGAACACAGGTACCCACTTGTGTCTAATTTCATACAAGTTAATAAACCATTCGCGGTGGCTGCCAAGTTCGAAATCACTAAGTATACTACACCATTTTTGCTCGAATTCTTCATGTGTCATCGAGTCATACACTGCATTATATATCAACTGCTTTACCTGCAGTTGCAAATCGGAAACTTTAGTGACGATTACATATTTCTTGTTATTAGTAGGCATTAAATGGTATGCACGATAGAGAGACTAACAAACAGTATAGATATTAATTAAATATAACGAACCTGATCCCGTTCATTACACCCGGCAAGTTTCTTTGGTACTCTTTTCACGATATGCCAAAGGCAAAGCCGGTGCCGAGTGTTAGGAAATACCTCAGTAAGTGCTTCACAAATAGCTTCGCATTGATATGTGATCATGGCTCCCGGTGCTTTGCCATGCATACAACCTAGCAATGTTTTGAAAAGCCAAACATAAGTTTCCTTCAATTCATTTGCCAGAAGTGCACACCCGAGCAGAATGCTTTGCCCATGATGATTGATACCACCAAATACAACAAAAGGCATTCGGTATCTGTTGCAAATATATGAGATATGAGTATGCGACAAACTACCAAATATGCCCAAAAAAAAAAAAAACATTCTGATAGCTAATCAAATACCTGTTAACGAGGTAGGTAGTGTCAAACGTTATGACATCGCTGAAGTACTTGAAAGCTGATCTTGATCTCGCATCCGCCCAGAACACATTTTTAAGTCGGCAATCATCGTCTACATCATACGAGTAGAAAAAGTCTGGGCATTGTAGCTGTTGCTCATCGAAATGGCTCTTCAAAGCGGCAGCATCTCCTTCCCACAAAACAAGCCTTGTATCCTTTTCACTAAATGCTTCGTTTGGGCCTAAACGCTTTGCTGCTCTTGACTGACTTAAATGGCATTTGGTAACACCTCCATCTTGCGTGAAAACTGCAGTGATGGACTTGTTTTGTCCAAGGCCTGCAAGTCCGTTGATTTCAAGTTGTTTCTTCAGAAACAATGGCAGTTCGGGGCGACGCCTCATCAGGTTTATGCTGTTCAGGCTAAGTTCATGGTTATGTTCCAGCACAACCCTTTCGATAGACAAGGTCCTAATGATCGTGTCTTTAGATTGATGCGGGCTTGACAGCCTGTGCCAAGTACGCCACTTGTACATTTTCCATTGCCTTCTTCCGGTGGTACTTTTTTATGGTTACGGCATTTGTTGCATGAGAACGTAGCATTGTATAGGATACCATGGGATTTATGGCTAGTCCGCTTAGTAATACCGAACCCGACCTTGCACGAGTAATCTCTGTAGAACTCGTACGCCTCATCCGGTGAACCGAAGGTCATACTGACCTCCGGAACCATAACACTTGCGACCCCATTATCACCATCTGCCCCAACCGGTGAACCAAAGGTCCCTCCAACATCGGGAACGGTAACACTTGAGACCTCATTGTCCGTGCACTGCTGTGATAAATAATCAACCATGCCACCTTCGATTGATCCGCTGTAAAATGATTTCACAGGATTTTGTAACATTGGCAATCAATCAATTTACAACAATAAAAAATGGTATGATTGTGTAACATTGTGAGCAAGTTTGTAGCTTTGTGTAAGATTGGAAGACGTTGGGTATAATTGGTACAGAACCTGACAGGTTTAATTTAAAGAGTTGTTATATGAAATGATCATTTCAATTGGTAACAAGTCCTGGGTGAATTTGATCATCAAGCACTACAACAGAAAAAGTGACAAAACTCCATTTTATGAAACATAGAGCAAAAATTGCAAAATACAACTGAATAACTTGCCTTCTTCTGTCATTGCGATCAATCAGTTTTCTAAGATAAGAAGCATTCAGAGTCAGGGATCATCAAATTTGAAGCTTCAAAAGGAAGGAAGCTTCCTGATTCCTGAGGGTGTATAAATTAAGGTGGGAGAAGTAGTAATATATGAATGAATTTGGGCTAGAGGTGGAAACTCTTAAGATGGGTTGTAATTTCTACCGCTCCGAAATGTGCGCACTTGTGCTGTTTGGGCGAGAGGTGGTATATTTATCGAGTTTATCAGGAGGGAAAAGGTTCGCAATTCCATGCCAAAGCTGGAAACTTTCTGCACTGAGTGTTGTTCATTAGATTGTGCAAATATACTTCACTGCTTCAGCGGTGTCAAAGAAATGGACCAAATGGTGGATAGTCAAAGGGTATAATAAATAGACTAGCAATGTCACAATTATTACTAGTACCATCCTGATTAGTTCCTGAATCCTTAAACTAGTCTTCTTTAGCGATGTCAAAAAATAATTATAATAACAATAATTGGGTACTAATTTGAATTTTTTTTTTTTCATATTCAATACGTGCAAAATAATCGGAGAATTTGAGTTGCCGTGATCATTATTATGTTGCAAATGCTTACAGTATTATGACTAACTGAATTTGCATAAATAAATATCACCTGATATATAGCATAAATTAAAAAAACAAACTTTTTTTTTCTCTTTTTTATGTATATTTCATATTCTTATTCTGCATGTAAACAACTAACTGCCCGCTACTCAAAAAAGAAAAGGAAAGAACGAAAGAAAGAAAGAAAATGGTTAAAGTGAAAAAAAGCTTCAATAAACACCAAGTTCAAAGACATTCAGAATGAAACAAAGTATTTTTTATGTTAAGGAACCAAACAGAAACAGAGGTCCCTTCCAAATCTCAAATATAAGAATAATCAAATCTAGCACTGCAATCTGAACATCTCCATTTACTTCTGGCGCTTGTAGATCTTGTGGAGGAAAGATTTCAACACCTCCTGCACCTCCTTGCTTGGCTGCGCCTCAATCGATCCGATCAGCTTTTCGTAGCTTTCGCTCTCATACTCAGCAAATACACCCTAAAATGAAATGTTTTTCAGTATGTCTTCTAGTAGATTGTAATAAAAACAAATAACTATGAACAATCAACACTTTGGATGTGCACATTTTGGACCGGTCTATATATTGGTGGAGTAAGATTAAAATGCCGCCCACTAGAGTGCACATACACCACAGTTTATGCTTACTTGCTCTAAAAACTTTTGCACAGAGCCACTTTTTTAAGAGAAAAGCAGGTCCAGTTATCGAACCTCAAGATTGAGATCCTTATACAAGGCCTTCACTTTTGCAACACATGCGGGATCCGTCTTTCCATAGTTTTCCTACATCAGAGAACCGGTTAAAGGGATGTCACTACAGCATCCTTATTAGCTTTTGTAGATTGTGCCTCTATGTATAACCTCACCAAAGAGAAAATGAAATAATCATATGACCCCTAATATGTCAACTGTGTAAGCACTAATTCGCTTTGTAGGTTTAAAATGTTGAAGAGGATAAAAAAATGAGAGCAATTTGTTATCCTGAAAGTTAGGACGCAGATGAAGATGGTTTTATATTTTGTAGGATTTTTTGTTGTGTTCAGGACTTCAAATAGACTATAATTGAACATGAATTTTTAAGAGAAGTTGTGCTAATACAGTTAGAAGGGCCTTCTGTGTGTCGTTGACACGTTCAAGTGCCTGCACCACAAGCCAAGAGCACTTGAAGTCTTCTATGTCTGTTCCAATCTGTCACATTTGAAAAGAAAAAATAGATTTTGTCATGTGTGAATTCAAACTGAAGGCTGATAAACCAAAGTAGACTACTCTTAAGGGTTCAGGATGGTTCTAGATTGCAATGCAATCACGATTACTATCAGGCATTTCGTAAATCTATACCAGCTGGTAGCTGCATATTACTAGTCACTTAGTACTATTGTATACATGAATGCTAATTGTGCACTAATTTGCAGCACTAATTCCCGATTTTAGCATTACTGGCAGGTACAAGAAGCAACCATCATTGGCCCATTACTGAAAACCCAAATAAATCAGATTGCATTCAGAGAGAGAGAAGAAGAAGAAGAAGAAGAAGAAGAAGAAGAAGAAGAAGAACAGACCTTGCCAATGAATTCAGGATCACCAAAACAGTCCAAAACATCATCCTGTGAAAAAAAAAAAAAAAAAAAAAACATGCCAAAAAGTTGGGAATCACGATCATCACTGAATGATTACTAATATGATTGATTGGAAATTAACCATTCTGATGGAAATATTGCACTGCAGGTACAGAATGTAGCATGCAATGACTTTATATAATTAGAAAATGACCTGAACTTGGAAGTAGGTACCCATCTCTACTAGAATGTTCTTCACCTCCACAAAATTGTCCAGATTCTCCCCAGACATCAGCAGTGCACATGCAACCTGCATTGTAGGTGTTCGTATTACTACTATGCACAGCATATAGAGTGCAAGATAAAATATGATATTAAGAGTTTCAGACCGAGTTTAAGATTCATACTTTCACTTAATTACAAACCGATACAGTTTCCAAAACCAAAGTACAATAATCAGTATGATCTACTTTTATCGCCTCAGCCAAATTCAAAGTTTTGAGCTTAAACGTCTGACGAGGACACCAGCGAACTTCTACACTCTCCAAAAAATAAATATAATAGAGGTGCAAAACAAAGCATGGCAAGATACCTAACCAGGGATTTATAAATTCACAAGCTACTCATCTAAACTTACCGGAAGGTAGAATGAGTAGTAAGCAGTTTTGTACTGAACAATTCGCCGATAGCTGTAACACAAATTCAAAATTAGAAAAAAAAAAAAAAAAAGAGTAGGTTAGAATACTATAGGGCCAGAAAAACGTAGTAGTTTTTCAATAAATATGCCAGAAAATAACTATAACTCTCATTATTATTATTTTTATTTATAAAAAATTGACATACACTGGTAGGGTGTACTTTGAGAGATCTTTCTCTCCCTCGTGTGTTGTGATCAGGTCAAGAAGCTGTCCAGATGCTGTCTGGAACTCAACCTGTAAGACAAAACAATCTATGTTTTAAAACTAGAGCTGTTAAGGAAATTTTGAGACCTTAACAAGAGGCATTAACTTTCCTTGAACTTAGACCACTAAAGACAAAATTCTTGATCTTCAGCAGATTGATTTGGATAGGTCATGTTTTCAGTCTCTCAAATTAACTGAGCATTGAGCCATTGACAGAAGTGAAAAGTGAAACAATACTTCTAGATTTCCAGTCCAATTAAATAGACATCAATTGACAAACATAATTCGCTAATTATGATTCGCTAATTATGTTTTTTTTTTTATTACTTCTATTGTATAGCGTTTTGGTAAAGATCTCAGAAGTGCTCGGAAAAACTAATACTTTAATACTATATGAAGACATACAATTTACATCAAAGTTTATTATAGAATAAATTTTTTTCTGTTAAATATGTCAAGGATGCCCACATCACAAGGCTTATCTAATGCCATACCATAAATCATACTGGTTTGAAAACTGAAATTTAAAAAGTACCTCATTAAATAAGTCAAGGAGGTCCACATAGTAAGGCTTATCCTTGAAGTGGCGTTTCAGAATCCTGGGAATATGGTTTCTTAGAATGATGCCATCATTTGTAGCAATGAGACCAACCTGGGTAAAAGTGGCGCACATTATGCACTAATTCAGATGACAAATTATATTATACACAAACTAACACAAAGACCATTTTCTTCTGTAGTAAAGCAGGTCAAAATAGACTTTTTTTAAACATAAAAGACCAATACCACTTATTATCTATTCACATCACTACCAATTACAAAGTTTGGTTACAAAATCCAAAGGAAAAAAAGGAAGAGATACCTTAGGGTTACGGAACCAACAAGGCTGGCCTCTTCTGGTGTGAGAATTATCCATAATGTCATCCAGTACCAGAAAGTACGCTTGGAGCTACATTTTATTAATAATAAGTAAACATTATATCAGTTGAGAACAAGTTAAGAGTTCAAAGACAAATCCAATTTGAAAATTAAAATGATGAGTTACCCATTCAATGCACCAGCCCAATGCACAAGAATTATAAAGCTCTTCTAATGTTAGCTCACGGCCTCCTTTCAAAAGCTTATAGCTATCTACCACAGAGATGCCACGGTTCAACTTCCCTGCACATGCATTCATTATTAGATGTTACATGTTAATTTAAGAGAAAATTCCATTTGTGCCCCGCACTAAACCACTGGTATACCCTATAATATAGGCAAATGAGTTATACATAAAATGTTTACACTATAAACTAAAAGCAAAGTAAACATAGCATGCCCATTGTTTCCGTTCCTCCTTCAAAGAAGCCTAATCTACAACTTAGTTTTTGCGAGTAGTTCAGTAAAATAAAAGAATGGGATCCTTCGGTTTCCCACTTAAGAAGGAACATGGTGGTACTTTCAGTTTTTGCAAAATCAGACATGAAACTTCCTCAAGAAACCCACTTCAAGATTGTAAAATATATTAATTGCCTCTCTTTAATGAGCTATATGCCTTTAAGTTAAGCTGGCAACAAAACTGATTGCCATGAATAACCATCAGTGGAGGGAGAAAATATGTTTTATAAGGTTCATAATAACAATTTTATAGATTTGAGGGAAAAAAACATCCAGATCTACAGATTTTAATGGTAATTTGCAAATTTATCGGGTTTATTTGACCTCACTCCCTCCATGTGGCTCATCCAGTGACTACAATACTATACTACAAATTCTTTTATTCCTAAGAATCAGAAAAACACTAAGATATGCTCCCTGTCCCTCTGAAGTTGGAGAACAAACTGACCTCCAGGTACGTTGTAGTCCACCATCTGTCAAACATAAATCAAATCAAACTAAAATTAATCAACAGCACATAAAAATTAATCAAATTGAAATCAGATAATAATGTAGCGACAACATTATAATTATCACTAAGCTGCCACCCTAAACATTACACATGCTGATTCATGAACTTAGCCTTTGTAAAACCAAAATTAGCCCTTTTTCTAATAGAAAGGTAGCAATCTGGATTGCCTGACAGATTTGCCATCATTGACACTTCTGTTGGAACTTGGAAGACACACAGTGATCAGCAACATAGACAGCCACACTGGAAATGCCAGTAGATGCTGGTCACATCCCAACAGTACTAAATGTTAAGATCGTCATTCAACCTTTATTATTATTATTATTTCTACTCAATTTTACAAGAGAATCACTGAAAGAAAATTCCCACTGTTTGAGCCAGTAAGATCAATTATTCAGTAAAATTGCCTCAAACAAGAATCTCTCAGTTGATTCTCAACAGATAAATCAGTGGATTGCCCGAAAGCTCTGATTTTTCACTCGAAATGTAACAAAGAAACGCAAAGATCACAACTTTACAAGCTCCTCATCGACTTGATTCGATCGTAACGATCCGAATCAAGAAATGTGACACGGATATAAATCAGCGACAACACCGAATCATCAGTAAAGAAAAGGAAAAGAAGAGCGACCTTGTCGATCCACTCGCGGGACTCGTCGGTGAAGTCGAAGGCGGGGTCCTGGAGCAGCTCCTCCTTCAGATCGTAGTAGATCTGCTTGAACACGGTCTTGGTGTCGGCGACGAACGACGCCGTGCCATTCGCGGCGCTCTCCGCCATTGATCGATCGATCGATTGATTGCAGGCAGCTCTCGCACTGAAGAAGAGAAGAAGAGAAGAGATTGAGAGAAATGAATGACTAAATGAGGATTTTATATAGGATACTGACATACTGTCACTTCTCCTCTCTCCCATGCTCATTCAAGTGTTTCACTGACATCGAGGGCCCACTTGGTTAAGTGTATCGCTGACATCTAGGGCCCGCGGTGGACCCCAGCGTGGGGTCCGGTTGTCAGTGGAAGATAGGGACGTGTGAGATTGAGAGAGGGAGAATTAAAGAGAAATGACTAAAATGAGGATTTTATATAGGATCACATTTTCACATTCGTACGATTCAAGTGTTTCACTGACACATCACTTCTCCCATGATCATTTTATGTGTTTCACTGACATCAAGGGCCCACTCTAAGCCTATCACTGACATCATGGGGCCCATGGGAGGATGTCACCGTGGGGAATTCACATCCCCTGCTATACTGCATTGTGCATTTCACAAAGTCAGCCGTTGGATTGTCTTAAGACAATCCAACGGCCGATGTTGTGAACTGCACAATGCAGTAAGCCAGGGGATGAGCACTCCACCGTGGGGCCCGGTTGTCAGCGGGAGATGGGGATCTGTGAGACTGATGGATCTGTTTTTCCTTTTGTATATCTTTCTTTTGTCGTTTTCTCACTCTGCCAGTTCGCCTAATATTCTGTTTTTCTCATTTTTTTTAAGTTCGCTGTCTATTGTCGTCTTTTGGGGAAAAGGTTCGCATCTCCCATCTTTTCGCAGCTCCCGCAGCTGGGGAGCTCTGTTTGGAACTTCGGATCCTGGGTGCGCGGATCTTGATGCAGACGGAAGGTCAGATCTGTCGGGGCGGCACCCTGTCACGTGTTTACGAGGATGATTTGGTGAGTGACGGACGAATCAATTAAAAAACAATTGTAGTGTCTTTCTTGGAAGTGCGTTTAAGATCTTCCGTGGTCATGACACAATTGATTTTGTAATTTTGTACGAAAAGAAATGGCTGTGCTTCATGAGTTTGTGATTAAAAAAAAAAATAACATGGATAATGATAAATGAAACGCAGCAAATCGTTTTAGCAGAATTTCTTGTAAATTTTTTCATCGATCTACCACTTAATTGTGTACGCATTCATTCATATTTGGTTAGTGGTTAATGGATAATTTGGTTAAGTTAATTACTCTGAATCATCATTATTGTCGCACTACTGACATATGTATATTGTCTTTTTATAGAGATTAAAAAGTATGGATAATTTATGAAAGAGATGTAGCAAAGTGATGTTTTTTTAATGGGAACTCTCAGTAAAAGAAAATATTTATGCATGAATTTGTTGCTTATTTTAAATCAATAATATAATAGCAAATTTATATATATATAAAGACTCTTATGCATATATACAGTTTGAAAATATTTTTTCTAAGATAAAAAATTAAATTTGCATGTATGCTAATAAGAGGATAAAATTGACAAAAAATGAAGAAAGCTTCGTCATGAATTTTTCAAATTTATAATTTTATTGGCATCTGATGAAACATAAGCGTCAAAGATATATTTAAATCTCTTGAAAATAATAGTTGATTGAAACATATCTACTAAATATAACAACAGTAAAGAAGCCACAGAAACAAAATAGGATTGGATGCACTCTTTATATTATGTAAACGATAATTAAAAAAAAAATGCGACAGCCAACAGGTGGTACAGACTGACTACAGACAATCAACCTCGTTATTAATTTATTTTACGTTACCTTTGGATGACCAGATTTATCATTTCCTCTCCAGTTCTTTTTGGACTGATAATTAAACAAACCTTCTTCTACCCTTTATTCTCAAGTATTAATTTGTTTCACTTATATAGTTATACTTGTTTGTTGTAGAGTTAAATTACAATTTCAACCATTTTCGAGTAAGTTTGTAAAATAACTATTTTTTCTTATTTTAAGCGGCACTGAGAAAACATAAGGACAATTGTAGATATATACGTTTTAAATTTCATGTTGCTGGATATGAAATGGTAAGTTTGTAACCATTATATATAATTTGGACAAAATATATAATACTTATTTTTATCATATCAGTTTTGTGAAATTGCAAGGAGTTGTTATTGTGCTTCTTTATAGTTTATATGAAGAAAAAAGAAGATGTTAATTAATATGAACTAAATCACTTGAAGATAGAAAGTTTTAGGATCAATGTTATAAATAAACTTCAGTTTTAAGTGCCGAAGAGAAAATAATTTTTGTGTCAGATTTAGTACTTTAATTTTATTTATTTAACTGTTCATCATTCAACTATAGTATGTAATTTATTAGGCATTAATTACTATAATACATCATACGTACATAAATAAATAGGAAATACAATGTTATTATAATGTTAGTCTTGTATAAGATATGAATAAGCAGTCATGGTATATTATTTTCCTATCATAATATATATTAGCATTTAAAACAAATAAATTGGAAAATTAAGATTTTTATTCAAACAGAAAGTACACTCCACATTCCCAATTGCGTAATTCCATCCTACACATATAAAAATAATTATATTACGACGATGTTAATTAACTAAAAGTACATTTAAAGATTATAAACTTAAAGTAAGCCATTAAAACTTTTAAATCACCATTAAGGAAAAATCATACGCTTGTATCCTTTATAAAACTTTGCACACGATGTGTCGTCTTGTGTTTCTCAAAACTGGATGAGACAAATTCAGGGCGGCACCGGAGATGCTTGCAATGGCAGATTAGAAAAGGAAAGTAAAACTATAAAAGGGAAGCATGCAACATGCAGATGATGCGGGAGATCGGTAAAGATCGGGTAAACAGATCTCGAGGTGATGACATTCTCCATAAAATAAGCAAACAAAAGTACAAAATAACATCAGTCTGTGCAGCGGTGTTCGCTTTCGCGTGAGCCGATCGGAAAACCAATCCCAAAGCAATTGTAATGAGATCAGAAATCAGAACAGAGGTGGCACATCGGGCAGGTGGGCGAGTGGGTCGGGTCAGTTTGACCTTTAAGAGTATCTCAGGTTTGGTCAGGTCGGGCGATGGGCGGATTAGGTCGGATCAATTTTAGTATCAACTTTTTTTGGATCATATGTTGATTTGAGTTAGATTGGATGTTATTTGATCTTGGATTGGATCAGGTCTGGTCAGGTCGGATTGGGTCGAGTCAGTTTGACTTTCTGAAAAATGTCTATTAGCCAGTTTGAGTGCTTAATTGTGAAACTAAAGCAGCATCATAATTTTACACATTTATCACTGAAAATATATTTCTTTAATTATTTCAAACAAACAAAAAAGAGGCGACGGTTTTCAATTTTTCATCTTGCTTCCACCACCCAACTCCCTCCATATAAATAAAGAGGAGGGATCCATTGATAATGCTTATAATGACAATCTTGACAATCAAGATTTTAAAAAATTTGTAATAATTTATAAAAAATCTTAAAAATGAAAAAACTTTTATGGAGGCATTCTTTAACTTATAGAATAATAGTGTTTTAAATTTCAATCAATTTGAACATCGTTTGATAGTTTATCAAAATTTTATACATTTTTTAACGGTTGAAATTTAACGAGCTTTAAACAGATATCAAATGTCACTTAAATTGAATATAATTTGATACATAATCAATCTATAAGTTAAACAATATCTTTATAAACTTTTTTCTATTTTTAAGAATTTTTAACTATTTTTACAAATTTTTTAAAATCTTAATTGTCAAGATTGTCATTTTAAGCATTGTCAATGCATCCCTCCTCATAAATAAATATATAAATTTGTTAGCAGTTGAGGAATATACTCTTGTTCCCTTCTCAAAATCAAATCAAGTGAAGTACCATTTCATCTTTGCATTAATTAATTGCACGCCAACAATGAGTTAATTAATGAATATACAAATTAGATAGCAGAGAGACAGATGAGCGGTTGGGATGACTCATAATGACTCATAATGACTCATGAGTCAACAACTGAGCTGTCATTGACCTATCGTTTGTTTAATTCTGCATGAGTCGTTGTCTAAGAACTGCACAAGTACATGGTTAACATGCTGTTGATTGAGACCCAATTATGGGTCAGAAAATCAGGTCTCAGGGGCATTAAATTGCACTACATTGAGTCATATGGCATGCATGGGTCATGGGTACATAACATGTTTATGAACTGGACTACTGGAGTGAGTGAATTTGTTTTTGACTGAAATTATTATTTCTTATAATAAATTTTTAAGATAATATATAATGGGCCTTATATCGAGGAAATTGATATATAATATGTATAGGTCTTATATTGAGGCCTTAAAATTTAATGGGCTGAGCCATTAACGTCAACGGGCATTAATGTAAATCAACAGTTCTGATTATCCAAAAAAATGATCAACGGCTAAGGTTTCTTATTTGGGAAAAATAGCTATTTCATGTCATTTTTTCTAATATGCTTTTTATACACGCTAGTAAAGAGCCCACACATTGCTTTGGGCTGAAATTGTTATTTCTTATAATAAATTTTTAAGATAACATGTAATGGGCTGAGACATTAACGTCAACGGACATTAACGTAAATCAACGGTTCTGATCACTGGCTCATGTTTCTTATTTGGAAAGATAGCCCTTTCATGTCATTTTTTCCAATATGCTTTTATATATGAGGAGGGATTCATTGACAATGCTTATTTTGACAATCTTGACAATGGAGATTTTGAAAAATTTGTAAAAATAGTTAAAAATTCTAAAAAATAGAAAAAAGTTTATAGAGATATTGTTTAACTTATAGATTGATTATGTTTCAAATTATATTCAATTTAAGTGACGTTTGACAGCTCTTTAAAGCTTGTGAAATTTCAACCATTAAAAAATGTATAAAATTTTGATAAACCATCAAACGATGTTCAAATTGATTGGAATTTGAAACAATATTAATCTATAAGTTAAAGAATGCATCCATTAAAGTTTTTTCATTTTTAAAATTTTTTATGAATTGTTATAAATTTTTCAAAAGTCCCATTGTCAATATTGTCTTTATATATAGAGGAGGGATCCATTGACAATGACTATATTGACAATCTTGACAATGAGAGTTTTAAAAAAATTATAAAAATTCATAAAAAATCTTTAAAAATGAAAAAAGTTTTATGGATGCATTACTTAACTTACAGATTGATGATGTTTCAAGTTTCAATTAATCTGAATATCGTTTGATGTTTTATCAAAATTTTATACATTTTTTAACGGTTGTAATTTAACGGGTCTTTAAAGAGCTATTAAATATCGCTTAAATTGAACATAATCGGAAATATAATCAATCTATAAGTTAAGTAATACTTCCATAAACTTTTTTCTATTTTAAGATTTTTTGTGAATTTTTATAAATTTTTGAAAAGTACCATTGTTAAGATTGTCAAAATAACTATTGTCAATGGATCCGTCCTCTTATGTATATGAGGAGGGATCCATTGACAATGCTAAAGTTGACAACCTTGACAATTAGAATTTTCAAAAATTTGTAAAAATTCATAAAAACTCTTAAAAATGAAAAATAGTTTATGGATGTATCATTTAACTTATAGATTGATTATGTTTCCAATTATATTCAATTTAAGCGACATTTGATAGCTCTTCAAAGATCCGTTAATTTATAACCGTTGAAAAGTGCACAAAATTTTGATAAGCCATTAAACGATGTTCAAATTGATTGAAATTTGAAACACTATTAATCTATAAGTTAAATAATACATCCATAAACCGTTTTTCATTTTTAAGAGTTTTTGTGAATTTTTATAAATTTTTAAAAATTCCAATTGTCAAGATTGTCAACTTTAGGATTGTCAATGGATCTCTCCTCTATATATATAGTAAGGATTAAGTTGGGGTATTTGGTATTTCCTAGCAATAACCCAGAAATGGAAAAGGGGCCTTCTTTATATTATGTTGGTTGACATGGGCTTCAAGTATCCCTGAAATGGACCCTTGTGGTAGGTATATGGATACTGGACAGGCCCATGTTTGCTAGATGAGGTCTTGTAAAGGCTTGCCCTTTGAATTCTCTCAAGGCAAATTTTTAGCCTGCCATCTTCCCTTGGTACCAAAAACTTGTGACACAGTGATTAATTCTTGTATTGATTTGGGCTGTGGTGATGTTTCAAGAGTTAGGATAAATATAACTTGCCACACACAATGTCCCTAGAATACCCTAATATGTTTGGAAATAATTTACAAAAATTTCTCTCTTTTCAGAAAATTTTATAAAACATCCTTTGTTTCTTAGGAAATTTATAAAATTACCCTACCATGAAAAATTTCTACAAAAGTGACCCTCACAATTTTATAAAAATGTACCTCCGTCCCACAAAATTTTACAAAAATGACCCTCCCCACCCATATGTCACCTCATCACAAAGTTGTGGGGGCAAAGTTGTGGCATGGTATCATTGACTCATTGTCCTTCAAGTTAACGGTACCAGTACCACCTCATGTCTGTAATGAGGAAGAGTGAATTTCAACAAAAAGTTGGTTAGTCTATTTTAGAGACCGATTGAGCACCACAAATTACTTATTATCTGAATAAAACCAATTGCACATTAGTGGAAGGAAAATCTATATTCATTAACAAATTAAATATTGGTTGATCTTCAGTCCCATTTTTTAATTATGACTATATTTTTTATGACCTTTCATCCTAAATACAAAAGGTATATATCATACACTTAATTGTATGAAAAAAAAAAAAATTGTAAGACTAAATTCATTCTAAACCAAAAAAAAAAAAAAAGTGGTGATAATTTACTAGCCATGTGCACATCTTAAATTGGAAATATATTCGAATTAATAAAAAAATGGAGCCTTTTTTAATATAATTTAATAAACGGCTTATCATTACCCTATATATAATTATTACTCAATTAATAATTTTGAACAAAACAAACAAAAATAACATATTGGAATTTGGAGGAACTATATCTGCTGTTATTCTAATTTGGGATAACAGGACCCTACTATCCTAATCGGAATCGTTGGATGAAAAACGAACGAATCAGATTTATTTGACAGAACTCTCCCTCACTTTAAAAGATGAACTCTGGTGTTGATCTGAGCCGTTCAGTTTGATCGGACGGTCCCGAAGAGAATAACAGGACCCTGTTATCGGTAAGAATAACAGCAGATTTAGACTCGAATTTGGAAGAGGTCAAACAGACTTAAGAAGAGGGCAATGATACTGATATATAGGTTGAATTTGGACCAACGGCCTCCTCAACCTTCATCACTTCTTCTTGCTTGCTCTCCTACTACTTAACCTTACCCTTATACTCTAAGCAAAGCACCACCATTTCCATTCCATTGTATTCGTTAGATTGTTGGTCACCATCTCCACCTCACACCCCCTCCCCTCCCCTAAAATATGCAACTCAAGCAACAGCAACCCATGATCAAGATTATTCAAGCATGCCACCTTCCACCCCTCCACATTGTCATTTTATTTTATTATTTGTTTGTTGATTTAATTTGCCCATTTGGCACAACTATACAATATATACTAGGTGGTCATTGACGGCTGTTCAATGCCGGCACCTGCTGCAGAGGGGATAGGATCGACTCCAAACCTATTCATCACCAGGGTGTTGGCTCGGGCTTCCAGGTCCCGATGGTACATTTTCCTGAGGCATGTGTATCGGTACCAGAACGGGTCCGGACCGGGGTCCGAGCTTAGTTCCAGCCCGTTTAATTCACCGGCTTGGCTCACGCTCGAACTGGTCGTGTTATTGACGCAAATAACGACTACGACAGTCGTGCTGGCGGTTTCTAAACATGAGATTGCCTTTTGGCCTCTAAGGATTTGGATTTTCGCGTATAACGTCGCGAATGTGCTTAACCTTCCCCTCCTGTACTGGCGGCACCGGCATGCCTCTGAAGCCGGAAACGGGAACCGGTATACCGACGATGTGGAACAACAAGGGAGGAATGATGAATTTCCTAGGTAAGTAACAACATTACAAGGATGCCATTTCAAGAAAATATTCAAGCATCTATTATACTATGTGAATTATAGTTGGTTATACCTACGGGTTTTAAGTCAAAAAAAAAAAATTATAGTTGGTTGTGTTTATGCCATTTTTTTTTTTTTTTATAGAGATGTTGGCAGATCAACTACTAAAGTATTTTACTAAGAAATTCGAAGAAGATACAAAATCCAAATTTTTTTTTTCTTAATTTTGGTGTGAATTGTATTGCAGGACAACTACTTACCTGATGAACAAATCAAGAACTTGCCTGGAACTGTTCTACGCGATGTGGTTCGTGATGGGCAACGTGTGGGTCTTCGACACGCGGCTCGGGACCTTCGACAGGGCACCGAGACTGCACGCACTCTGCATCGGCCTCCTTGCCTGGAACGCGATCATCTACTCCCTGCCTTTCCTTCTCTTCCTCCTGCTCTGCTGCTTTGTCCCGATGGTCAATTACGTTCTCGGCTACAACATGAACCTGGCCTCAATGGAACGGGGCGCCTCCGATGATGAACTGTCGGAGCTACCACGGTGGAGGTTTAAAGGAGCAAATAAGGCCGGCGATCACAGGGATGAGAATGCAGTATGTTTTTTTTTTTTTTTTTTTTTTTTTTTTTTTTTTTTTTCTTTTTTACTTATCCTTACTAATAATAAAAGCATATTGGAAAAAATGATATGAAAGGGCTATCCTCACATCTGAGCCGTTGATCATTTTCTTCGATAGATTAGAACCGTTGATGAACGTTAATGCCCATTGACGTTCTCAGCCCATTAAAATTAAGGCCCATAAAAATTATCTCAAATTAAGGCCCATTACATATTATTTTAAATGTTTATTATAAGAAATAATAATTTTAGCCCAAAGCAAGGAGTGGGCTTTTTACTAGTAACTAGTAAAGAGTTCACGCCTTGCTTTGAACTGAAGTTGTTATTTCTTATAATAAATTTTTAAAATAATATGTAATGGACCTCAAATTGAGAATATTGATATGTGCCTTAAGTTTTAAATGTTGAGACATTAAAGTACATAAACGGTGGTGGTCAACCTAAGTAAACAATGAACGACTGATATTTATTTCTTGGGAAAGACATAACTTTCGTGTCAAAAAATCCAATTTCGAGTAAGGATTTTGATTTCAATGTTACAAGGGGAAAGGAAAGCACAACTCATGATGTACAAAACTACAAATTATTATAAATTAAGTCTAACACCATTGTTTGAAGTTGAAGTAACTTGGAATTCTGATCATTTTGAGCAGGAATGTTGCTGCATATGTCTAACCAAGTACAAGGAGAGGGATGAGCTGAGGCAGTTGCCATGCTTACACGTGTTCCACCAAAGGTGTGTTGACAGGTGGCTCAGGATAATTTCTTCTTGCCCCCTTTGCAAACAAGACCTCAAATAATAATGTAATATATAATACCACCACAATCTATTGCTGTATTTTTTTTACAGCATCAGCATGCCTAACTTCCATCACTTGTGAAGATTTGCCAGAAGCTATTACATTTGGCTATTGTTGGTTCTTTTTCTTCTTTATACCTCTTCAGTTTTTCTTTTAACAAAGATTGGTGCCATTGTCTAATCTTATTTATTTATTAATTTAATTATTCTTAAATATTGCATGTACTCTTATATCGCTGAAGTGAATGAGCTGAAGTGACTCATTTAAAAAATCAAACTTTTTTTATATTTTTTGTTGAACTTTTTGAAATTGCATATTCTTATGATTTCAAAACTTTTTAATAGTCTTCATATATGAAAATAAATATATTATTTATTAAGTTTTGAGTACATAATATTATATAATCAAACTGCACAACTTTTATTAACTAACATTTGATACATAATAAAAATAGATAAATTTAACATTTTAATATTATAATATCATGAGCAAATCTCTAAAAAGTTTTTGAATTATGCGAATAAAACTGATATACCAAGCAATTTCAAGGAATTTGACAAAAAAATATATTAAAAAGAAATTTGATCTTTAAACGGGTATAGCTTTTGATAGGATGCTCTCTTGAAATCGTGCAACTCCATTGCAGAAGTTTTGTGAAAAGATCTATAATTATTATTGTTTAGAAAATAAAAGAAAATTGTTGACCCATAAAATAAAGCAATTTCAAACTTTCAAGTACATTTGTGTAATTAAATTTTGTGCTTTTTCAGCTGCATAACAGTTACTGTAATGATTTTAGTTGCATACTGTGATTAATAACAATGACAAATTTCAGTAAAATGATAAAATAAAAAATGTTGAGCTACATGAAAAGAGGAAGTGCTTGGACGTACCATGGCTTACATTTTGTGCTTTCCCAAAATGTGCTTTCCCAATCGGTTCACAATAACTTCACAATAAGTTTTTAACAAATGATAAAATAAAAAAGGTTGAACTTCACAATAATTTAATTAATCTTAAATATTGCATGTACTCTTATTTTTGGGAAAGCACAAAATGGGCATTGATCTAGTGGGACCGTTTCCTCCAGGGAAGGGTCAAGTGCGGTTCTTGGTAGTTGCTGTGGATTATTTTACAATATGGGTGGAAGCTCAACCTTTGACTAAGGTGACAGCGAAAAATTTGACCGAGTTTTTGCAGCGAAATATTTTCTGTCGGTACGGAATCCCATCTATCATGGTGTCTGATAATGGGCCCCAATTCATGGCTCGGGAGTTTCAAGAATGGTGTGCAGAGAGGGGCATACTTAACAAGTTTGCATCCGTTGCTCATCCCCAAAGCAATGGACAAGTGGAGGTTACAAATCGTATGATTGTGGAAGGCATAAAAAAAAACTCGAGGGAGTGCAAGGGAGCTGGCCTATGTTTTTGGACGAAGTTTTATGGGCATATAGGGCAACACCCCGGATGGCTATTAAACTTTCGCCATATGAGATGGCCTTTGGGATGGAAGCTGTTACCCCAGTTGAGCTGTTGGTCCCATCCTCGAGGGTGCAGTGTCATGAGCTTGCTAGCAACAGAGAAGGCAAGCTCTTGGCACTTGAGGCTATCGAAGAGTTAAGAGAGGAAGCTCGGCTTCGCAATGCCGACTATCAGAGGCAGGTGAAAAGGGCTTTCGAAAAGAAGGTGGCACCCAGGCATTTTTAACCCGGAGATTTAGTGTTACGAAAGATAGAGGCTACCGGAAAAAAAGTCGGAAAACTGGATCCGAGGTGGGAAGGTCCCTTTGAAGTGATCCGCATCTATGAAGGTTGGGCATACAAGCTGAAAACTATGGAGGGAGCGGAGGTGCCCCGAAGCTGGAATGCCGAACATCTCCGAAAGTTCTATGCTTATGTAGCTACTTCTTTTCTTCCTTTTTATTCATAATTGTCTTACACAGTTAAAATCTAATTGCATATTCTGATTTCTCTGCAAATACTAACGATTCTGTTTGTTTACAATTTATCTTCTTCAAGCTGCAAGGATCACTGATCTAGATCGAATATCGTTGTTTTGCCGATGTAACTTCTATATTTTTGTTTCAAATAAGGCTTAGTTTTGTTAAGTAGTAGCCATGAGAGGAAGTGTAGTTTGGGGGAATTGAGATGTAATCAAGGAGAAATGAGATAGTGGAAGTTGTAATGATTCACATTTTTAATACATATGTCATCATTTTCAGAAAGATAACTGCGTTACATATGTTTGGCTTTCATTTATTTTTCTGTATGAGTTGTTTATTATTTTGTTCTGCACTTACATTACTTTACATTTATTTTCATTATTAAGGAGTAACATATGCTTAAAAAAAAACACCAAGCATTTAAATAGTAGAATATTGAATATTCACATAAAAATCTTGAAACAAAATAAGTCACAAAGCATTGTTTCAGTTGATACTACATCACAATCAAATAAAGCATTGTTCAGGGTCATCCAACTCCTCCTTCGTTCGGCTCCTCCCATCAATCATTATCATGCCATTGTTTCAACCTAATTATTAAATTACATTGTTTCAAACAAAATTACATCAAGTCATTACACATCTCAAAAAATTCTTCCTCAGGCTCCTTCAACTCCTCCAGTTTGACCTCCTTCGGGTCCTCCATCTCCACCTACAGCTCGGTTCCCCTCGGCTTCTCCTTTAGCTCCTCCTCCTTCAGTGCTGTCTCTTCCATCATTCTGCTTTGGCGTGCTACCTGCAAAGAATTGATTCGGGTCGAAATCTTCAGAACGGTCAGGTGTTTCCTCTTCTGGCAACATATCCTCTGGCCAATCATCATATGTCCATACATACCGCGGCTTCATTTTGGCCAAGGCAGCCGGCTCAGGGCACACCTTCGAGATCTGCGCTGGACCACCTTCGGGACAAATTAACTCATCATCTTCTTCCCTCCAGCTATAGCCTTCCATGCTTGGAGGATCGACACTTCCTGGGGGGAAAATTTGGAATTCTTCAGCCTTGAATGGGTAGTGAGTGGCCAACGCTGTAAGGACATTGGACAAGTTTTGTCGAAAAACTGGGGCCACTCTAATCAGCGCAGCTGTGTCGAAAGAGGAAGATGTTAGGAAGCTTTGAATAACAGTGTTTTTTGCATCTTCAACTCTTTTGGGGACATGCTCCAATTGCTCTTTTGCGCGGGCTAAATTAGATTCTGCTTCTTTCAGCGAAATCTCCCGGGACTCCAACGTCCTTCGGGTTGCTTCATGAGCTTCTTTCTCCTCCTTCAACTGAATTTCCAGCTCATTCAACCTTTTAGCCAGTTCGCCAACTGTCTTTTCTTCGTTAGCTCTCAGGAGCTCAAACTGGACCTTTTCCTTCTCCAATGTTGACTTCTGTTGATTAAAGTCGGCTTGCTCCTTGTCTAGAGTCTCCTTCTGCACTGTTAACTTACAGGCAAGTACGTCCCTTTGGTTTTTCCAATCCTTTTTTATTTGTGCAGGGACTTCTCCTCTAAGTATGGAGTCTATCCTTTCGTTTCGGGTTTTTAGTTCCGTTATTTGGAAGGCAGCCCCCATCAAGCTAGTAACGGCCCTACTAAGTATCAGATCAGATGCTTCTCCACTCATATGTTTTTTCGTAAACTCAGGACATGCAAACATAGCAAAGGCGTTTATAGTACTCTGGAAAGTCGGTAGGAGGATCCCCGATGGAACCACTAGCAGCTTTACTTTTCTTGCCTCTCATCTCCTCGGTAAAGGGGACTTCTTTTTCCATGATTTTCTTTTTAAGGGTTAATTCTTCGGTATAATTATCCTCATCCCGAGGATTTTCTTGGTGGGCTGGTTTCTTTGGAGGATGTTTCGCAGTTTTCAAAGGCTTAGAGGATTTGGATAAAGCAGGTTCCTTGGAGATATCAACATCGGGATCAGAAGGGATTGTAGGGGGAAGAGGAGGAAGAGAGTCTATCGGGTTGACAGATAGCGGAGCAACAGTGGCACCAGCTGAAGCCGAAGATACTACAATAGCAACTTCGGGAACAGACTTAGGAACCGAGGATTCGAACATTGTGCCCGAAACGATCCTTAGCTTCTTTGAAGGGGGCTTCTGAGTTTTTTCTGTTTCGGGAGGATTGACTGGTTCGTCTTCCGTATTGTCAACTTCCCTTCCCCTTTTTGAGTAGTAAGGTCGGTACGCATCTGTTCTTGAAGTACATGGGCTTCTTGTTGGTTCGTCTCGGTTGCGGGTGCCTTAGCTTTCTTCGTCATGAGAGCTCGGCGTTTTCCCTGTTGTTGCGCTATGATGTCTGCTAAGGTGGGACCTAGCTTAGCACTTGCTTCTGTACCATTGAACGAAAGTGGAATTTTCTCCTTCAAAGAATAAAATATGGCACTTATGTTAGGATATGTTAAATGAATATATAAATAACTAAAATAGAAGGAAGAAGATTTGTTGGGGTGTTAACAACCAGTCAGCTTATAATCTTAGCCGCTTTTGTTTTATCTTCTCTAGTTAGCTCTTCCCGGCGAGGTAGCTTGATCTCGGTCCTCCATTCAACTCTAATCCCTTGGTTAACCAGTTCAGTATACTAGTGTTGATTGGGAGTCAGGAAGAAAAACTTTCGGTTCCATCTATCTAGTTTAGTTATCCCGTCAAATGGTCCATTAATAGCAAATATATATAAAAACTCTTATGCACCTATACAGTTCGAAAATATTTTTGTTCTTATGTAAGATCAAAAGTTAAAATTACATGTATGTTTTTTTTTTTTTTTGATTCAATTGCATGTATGTTAACAAGAGGATAGAATTGACAAACTTTAAGAAAGCTTTATGATTTCTTGAAAAGAAAAGTTTAAGAAAACTTGAAAGCGTTAAGAAAGCTTTATGATAAAAAATTAAATTTATAATTTTACTGGCATCTGATGTAACATAAGCGTCAAAGATTTAAATCTCTTGAAAGAAAAGTTGATTGGAATATATCTACTAAATATAATAAGTTAAAAAAAAAAAACAAAATAGGATCGGATGCACTCTTTTATCATATGTAAACGATAATTTTTTTTTTTTTTTTAAAATAGGCAACAGCCAACGGGTGGTAGTGGTACAAACAATCAACCTCGTTATTAAAATACTAGTAATTTGCCCATGCGTTGCTACGGGATTATTTTTATTTTATTTTTCTTTGTTATGGGGAAAACAAAAAATTATAGGTATTCAAATTATAAAAAAAAAAAATAACAAGTGAATGGCATTGTAAAGAAAAATGAAGTAATCAACATGATTAGCATATAAATGATAAAACACGTCATATATAAAAGACATAAATAATTGTACAATCAATTATACATTTCCATTTTGAAAGGCTTATGTGCCCTATTAATAAGCGGATATTAGCCTCAATCGATAGTTATTGTGGCATATCAATTTAAATGTTGGATTTTCATCTTATAATTTATAAAAAGTTAAAACCAGTCAAGTAAAAAATATTGTGGCTTACCTACAACTTTTTGTTATAACGTTGTTTTTTGGATCATTTTTCCAAACATTAACTAATTGTCTTTTTTTTTTCAGGTAAATGGTCATTTATATGGCATAGTATCATATGTTATATTAGATAATGAACAGTTATTTTTTAGGATTAAAACAAAGTGAAATATATGCACTTAATGAGAGATATATGTTAATTGTACAATCAATTTTACATTTCCATTTTGAGAGATACAAAATCAAATGGAAGGTAATGCAATTAAATGCTAATACCAACTGCCATATAAAAAAAGTATGAAATGGCGCCTCTTTAACAGCCTCTTCGTGTAGTGATTACAATAATAACTAATTAAAGACTTCTATACGAAAACAATGTCACAAAAAATCCCGTCTAAGATCCTACGGTTCATATTTGTTCTGACATCTTAAGATTAAATCCTGGCCGTTGGTGGATCAGGACATCCAACGTGCATTATAAGGAGGGGAGATGGGAAACGTTACCTTTCAGGTGGTAGTGATGCCTTTTGATTTAGATCACCAGATTTATCATTTCCTCTCCAGTCCAGATAAACAAACCTTCTTCTATATTCTAATCTCACCTACCAATTTATTTCACTTATACAGTTATACTTGTTTGTTGTAGAGTTAATTACAATTTAAACACTTTTAGAGTAAATTTGCTGAACTTATATTTCCATTTTAACTGGTATTGAGAATACATAAGGACAATTGTAGATTTTTACGTTTTAAATTTCACGTTGTTGGATAATGAAATGGTAAGTTTGTAACCATCATATATAATTTGGATAAAATATATGATACTAATTGTTATCATATCACTTTTGTGAAATTGCAAGGAGTTGTTATTATGCTTCTTTATAGTTTATACAAAGAGAAAAAAAAAAAAAAAAGATGTTAACATGAACTAAATTGCTTGAAGATAGAAAATTTTTAGGGACATTGTTATAAATAAACTTTAGTTTTTAAGTGCCGAAGAGAAAATAAATTTTGTGTCGGATTTAATACTTTAATTTTATTTACTTAACTGTTCATCATTCATATATACTACATAATTTATTGTGCATTATTAAAATATATCATATGTACATAAATAAATACGAAATACAATGTTATTATAACGTTAGTCTTGTACAAGATATGAATAAGCAGTAATGAAATATTTTAATCCTATCATATCATATATTAGCATATAAAACAAATAAATTGGAAAATTAAGATTTTTATTCAAACAGAGAGTACACTCCACCTAATTCCATCCTACACACAAATATGATTATATTATGGCAATATTAATTAAATATTAAATAAAAAGTATACTTAAGATTAGTAACCAAGAGATCAAATCCACTAAAACTTTTACACCATTAAAGAAAAATCATACGCTTATGTCATTATATTTTTTTTATAAAAAAATGTCCCTTATAAAAGTTTGTACCTTGTACGCGATGTGTTTTGTATTCTCAAAACTGACCAAACCCAAACCCAAAGCAATTGTAATGAGCTCAGATGCATTTGCAAAATGCACGTCTATGAAGAAAATGACAAAATTTAAGGAAATTTTTTATTTTCTAAATATACAAATTCGATAGTAGGGAGACAGATGAGAGGTTGGGATGTCTCGTAATAACTCACGAGTCAAGTTTTATCAAAAAAAAAAAAAAACTCACGAGTCAAGAACTGAACTGAACTGTCATTTATTGACCCATCGTTCGTTTATTTCTGCTTCTGCATGAGTCGTCGTTGTCTATGTAGTACAAGTACATGGGTTAACATTGATAATTGAGTTGGGATATTTGGTATTTCCTAGCAATAATAAGTTAATAGCCCAATCCATACCCAGAAAGAGGGGTAGGATTCATGGCTCCTTAGCTATGCCACCTCAGCAGAGATGTTTTTTCTTATTTTGTTTAATTTAATTGGCTGTACACAATTAATATTGATCAATTGATATATTATGAGTAATTAATGCATTTAAAAAAACTTTCTGCTTGTGTCCTTTAAAGTTATTCTCCTATACCGTTGCTCAAGGGAATATGAAAAGTGAAAATTTTCTATGAATTAAAGCTTTCTACATTTACTATGGAAACCGCCTAATTAATTAAATACATGAGGGGAATATGAAACTGAAGAGCCTTTCTATTTTTCTATTTTTACAGATGAGGCATCTCTGCCTGCATCTCAATCTTATTATGCTAAAGCATTTCCGATCTTTCCTATTCATCTACTTCCTGGCAATTATGCTTCAGCACAAGCAGGTATGCACCATGCTACTCACTATTTAAATCACAAGTATATTTTTATACTTTATAAATTATAATTATTCATGCCAGAAAAAAGATAATAATTCTACTATATATGGTTTAACATGAGTCATCCATTGACCCTCGAAGTACATCGATCCAAGAAAGCCAAGTTCAGCCAGTTGTTGCAATTTTAGCGGAAATTATTGTCAAAATAATACAGGGTATTTTTTTTTTTCAATTTACAATCATATTGTGCATATTATAAAACAAATATACATCTAATTACGAAAAATGTGTTTTTGTTGTCGCGGGATCAGGAAATTAAATCATTTATCTGTCAGATTTTCATAAGGAGTTGATGCTTTTTGTGCTGTGATATGTCAGACATCAATGATTTTAGATAAAAGGTTTATTTATTAATAAACATACAATTTATATTTACTTGATTATAATGCATAAATGACCATTTGCCTAGGACGTTTCTTTTAGTTCAGACTTTATGTTCATGAGATATTTTTGTTAGCCACTCAGCCTGTTTTATAGATCTTTTTAGTTGATTTATTATTTATATTTTAATGTTTCATGTATATATAAATATGGTGAATAATATGCAAGTTCAAGATTTCTTTTTATTATCATTTCGTTTCCGGGGCGAAGCAGCTCTAGTAAAAGGAAAAGGGGCCTTCTGGTGTCTTGTGTTGGTTGATATGGGCTTTATATATATCCTGAAATGGACCCTTGTGGTATATGGACAGGTCCATGTTTTCGGCTAGATGAGGCCTTGTAAAGGCTTCCCTTTAAAATTTAAATTCTCTTAAACAGTGGAATCGGTGTGCACTGTCCAAAATCCCACATTTTGGCAAATCTTGCAATGCATTAACATATTAAGAATTTTGTTTCAATCATCAAGCATTTTTTTATTTTTTTCGATCCAACAATTATATATAATAATATACTATTTTGCGCCATGCAGTGGGCTAGATATACAAAACTAAGTTAGATACACAAAACTAAAAAACCATAGAACAGCATCAGTGCATTATCTACATAGCCTGATTAATCCTAACACAGTAGCACATAAGAAACTACTCAACTAGCAGATGTCCTACTAACAAAATGGCTTTTAGAAAGCTAAGTTTAACACTGAATCAAGCAACAGCGAACGCAACCAAGCATTAATCAGTAATTACACTTCTCTCAAATCACAATAGCAGACAAAACAAATTAAACACTAGATTTTTAAGGGTGAAGTCTTTGCGGGTCACGCGGGAAGAGGGATGTTTTCCGGATGTTGTTGAGGCCGCAAAAGAGCATTACTACTCTCTCCAACCCCACTCCAAACCCGCCATGCGGAGGTGTGCCGTACCTACACAGCAAGCATAGTTAACCTCAAATTAATTTCCAAAGATATATATAAGAGGAAAATATGGAGTGCTAAAATGTGGTACCTGAAGGAGTCCATATAGGAGGAGAGAGTTTTCACGTCCATACCACATTCCTCTGCACGCTTGATCAGCAACTCTGGCTCATGAATTCTCTGTGCTCCAGATATGATCTCCTCACCTACCAGAGGAATTTCAAAGATATTAGACAACACAATAAAGCTCAAGAAATGTTACTGTAAGACCTGACAATCTCAGTGAATGAAGTATGAGCGAGGGAGGGCTACCTCGAATAAAGACATCAAAGGAGTTACTATAAGAAGGGTTGTCATCACAGGGCATCGTGTAGAAGGGCCTGACTGCCAGTGGATATCCCGTCAGTATATAGAAGTCTGTATTGTATCTAATTAGAAAAACAATGTCAGTACTGGCAACAACAGAATGAGTTAAATATTTCAGGGAAAAGATGAAAATAACTAACTTCTCACTAACAAGCCTCCCCAGCTTCTTCTCAGCCTCAGTGTTCAGGTCTCCCATCGGTTCCACTTCTACACCTGCTTCCTGCTTATAAAAAACATCATCATCACTTATTGCTGGTACATCATTACTAATTGCAAAAAAGAATGTCACACAAATATGAAGTATTTCTACAGTTTAATAGACAGAAGGTTTGTCACTAGTCCCTTTTAGTCTATGAGATGGAATTTCAGCAGCCCATACAGCATTATCATGCCATAGAAAATAGAAAAAGACAGTAGCATCCATTTTATGTTGAAAATCAAACAGGGAGCCAGTAAATAACAAAGTATCATTTAGTCATGAAATACCAAGCAAATAACAGTCAATCTCATGTTGAGCAATTATAAAGTAGAAATGAAGAAGATGAATGCACCTTCAACATTTGAATACCCTCATCATATGTCAGCCGAAGAGTCTTAGGCAAGTACTGCAAGAAAATCAATTTTAAAAAAAAAAAAACATCAAAAGAGTCTCTGAGAGAGTATACATGTAACATTTATGCTTTACCACTAAAAGCAAACCCCAAAACAAATAGATGTCAGACATTACCTTCAGAGGTTCAAATGGGTATTGGCGATTGATGATCTCAAGCTCCTTACTGTAGTTGTTATTCAAGTGGTCAAAGATTGCCACAAACAATCTATCAACTATGTTACAAATCTGCATTGCATCGAATCAACAAATTCAAAAAATAAATTATTTGGTTTGTTTTTGCCATAGAAAACAAAAGATACAAATAATAATGTAAAATTAAATAATTTCAGTGACATGGTAAAGCTATGTTCTATTACCTCAAAATAGTCTTCCTCAATCTCCAGTTCACAATCAAGACCTACAAACTCACATAGATGCCTGTGGGTGTAGGAATCCTCAGCTCTGAACACGTGCCCTACTTCAAACACACGGCCAAATCCACCACAAATTGCCATCTGCTTGTAAAGCTGAGGTGACTGAGCCAAGCAAGCTGGCTGGCCTTTGTAGTCGAGCTTGAACACTGCTGCACCACCTTCGCTGGAACCTGGTACTATCTTGGGGCTGTGGATTTCACGGAAGTCCTCTGATTTCATGAACTGCCTGAATGCATTCTCAACCTCCTCTTGGATACAGAAAATGGCCTGGTTTGCGAAGGTACGCAGGTCAAGCGCCCGGTTGTTCAGACGGGTATCCTGGCCCACACGTACTAGCTGTTCTCCGCGCTCCTCAGCTTTTTGGAATTCAGCCTCGCTACGTGAAGCATCTTCGATGTTGAAGGGGAGGTTTGGCAGAGCTTTGTTGATGCAGTAAAGCTTCCTTACATGGATCTCCACCTATAATATAATACAGATCAATCAAGATATTAGAGAAGAAAGGAGTGAGGCTCCATAGGATGCATAGATAGTGAGAGGTATCATAGGATTAATTACCTGTTGGGTGGTGCCTTTGATGGGCTCATTGGGAACAGAGACGACACCCTCGACATGAACATAGGACTCTTTGCTGAGGGAGGTGGCAAAGCGCACCATTTGAGGACTGACAAGACCCTTGTTGACAACTACCACACACTGCACCGTGCTCATTATCTGTCGTACCACCAGAAAAGCCATCTTCTTGCTCACTGGCCGTATCACCTGTGCTGCTCCCCTAATCCACACGCTCTTGTCCTTCATCTCAGCACACAGATCCTCCACACCTTTGGCATATATTAATGTATATATTTTAATAGGCATACCAGGAAAAAAAAAAGGGAACGGAAAGTTATACAAGCAATACAGAAAAAGGAGGTATGGCAGATACCTGTCCGGGTACGCCCAGTGACTGATTTAGACCGGATGTCTTTGCAATGTCTGTCACCATAATTGGAGGCAAGCGGATCTGGCTCATCAGATTCAGCTCCTCCTGCAGTAACAGCAGCAACAGTTCTGGTCTGCTGCTGTCGTTGGGCAGCCTTCTCGGCTTTCTCAGCCTTCTTCGCATCCTTCTTTGTTTTGCTCTTGCTTATGCTAGAACCTTCAGCTTCTCCTTTATTGACCGAGTCTTCAGCTGGGGAGGTCAAACCGAGGGAAGCCTCCATTTGTGCAGCAACGGCACTGGGATTCAATTCTCCTTTCTCCATTCAGATCAAGATTACAGATACCTAAAATTTAATTAAATAGAGTTTCCATGTGAGTAATTAGTCTACCATGAGATTACTTTCTTGACGAAACAATTGTTTTTTTTTTTTTTTTTTTTTTTTTTTTGAAAAAAGTAGGCTCACATGTACTACCGATTCTATTGCAGAACCTTAAATAGAATTGTAACGGCCTCGGATTTTAATAAGGGAAACGAGCCGTCCGCCGCGCTTTTCAACGCAATACGTCAAATACAATCAAGTCATCAATACAAATTCCATGCACAATTTACATAATAATCCTAACATAGTTCAAAATATAATTTAAAAACAAAAGAAAATCTTATTAACATACATAAATTTTACACAAGTACAACGGAAGCCTTTAAAACAAATTACAAATCAATCTTGAAAATCTACATGGCAACTCAGCAATTTTCCTCACCTACGAAAAAGGTGCACAAAGGTGTGCATGAGAAACCTAGTGTTTCCCAGTGCAAACGGGATAGCAACCGAATATACGATAATCGGAGATCGATTTCAAATTCTATGTAACTTAATATCGATTTAAGTCTATTAATTGGCCATACCGTATTCCTAATTCCGGTTCTTAGTTTCACCGTCCCAATTCGAACATACTTCAATCAATGACTGGTTACAAAACTCAATGTCGATGACAATTAATCAATAAATCGATCAATCAATCATTTGGTCAATGCTAACGTTGTCGGACGATAATCTATAGAACCATAAACCATAACGAATAACGATAGAGACAACGAAGCGAAATAAAATCCGGAGTTCCATATCACAAAGCGAATACCATTATTTCAAAGGGTCAATTATTCAATTAGATTCTATTTCTATTAATTAAATAAAAAATTGCAATAAGACGTTGACGCGTAAGTCGATAATATGGACCGAGCTCGATCTTGATCATGACGTAAGTACGATAGTTCTACAAATCAATTGACGATATCAATTTTCGGAAGTTTAATTAGAAAGGTTGCAATGCGAATAACCACAAATCAAAAGTAAACATTGCAATTCAATATAGATGATTACTTCAAACAACAAAGTAATCAATACATAAAATAGGAATATAATTTCAAAGGGAGACCACGCACCGTAAATTCGTCGATCGTCGCTTCGATTCATCATCTCGATGGTTGCTTGCTCTTCATGTTCCCTGCCTCTCGACTCCTTGGTTTGAGATATGGGTCGTATACATGTGGTCTTATATAATATTACTATTCAAAATTAGGAGTCGGTTTTAGTCGTGATTCATGAAGAATAGGGAGACGTTCTGCTTATATCATCCTTAATTAGCACACTAAATTTGAGTTTAGATATATTCGAATTAAATACTTAAGACGCTGGTCTATAATTGGTTTCGGTTGTGCTTCATGGGAATACAGGGGACGTACGTGCCATATATGGACCCGTTTATAATTAGCTATTTTGGTTAATTAAAATCCATATGACAATAATAGGTTAATGTTTTATATTTAGAATCCATTGATTAATTAGACATGCTTCTTATTTACAATGCTATTTATATCATGATATTAATAACAAACTCAACCGTATATATGTGAAATCAATAAAACGTTTTTTTTTTCTAAAATATTTTTAGAACATCCCATAAATAATTTAATACAATATAAAATATAAATGAAAGTACCATATGTTACAAGAATAAATAGAGAGTTTTGCCATCCCTAGCAACTACCTGCTGATTGAGGAACACACCTCTATCAGTCATCTAACTACCCAAATCCAGTAAAAACAAACAACAAAATGTCAGAGAGATCACTCCAATCGGTGGGGTACACTCAACTACTGACCACCAGAACTTGGAATACAAAAAAGTAAAAGCCTCCATAAGATAGACATGGTAAACTACTACATGAACAAAACAAACAAACTGTTCTAGTATTTATTACAATCCTGCTGTTTGAGTGCTCTCCACCTCTAGGGAGCCTGTAATGCCAGAACAGTAAGAGCCTGATTGCTTGCAGAATTTTGCCCTGTCCAAAACAAAACATGAATTACTAGAGCTAAGAGAGAAGTTGGTTTCGGTATTAAAGGTTGATCAGCAAATGTTATTCTGTTCCTCTCTCCCCAGACCACCCAAAACACAGCTCCTATAATTGTCACTGCCAGCTTCTTTTTGCACTTTACTAACTGTTGACAGCTCCTCCACATTGCTGTTAAACTTGAGAGATCAAACTCTGCCTCCAATGTATGAGACACCCAGTCCCATAGATTCTCAACCATAGGGCACTGTAAGAACATATGAACTGTGGACTCCTCTTCATTGATGAAACAATTGTTAATACAATAAATTAACAGGTACAGTTTCTAATTAGAACTACTACTACTATACTATCCCAAATCAATCATTTAACAAGTGTTCTTCAGATATTAACAGCGAAATAGAAACCGTGCTTGGCTGCTTGCGATCGATTCAACAATTCGTTTCATACCAACGCATCGTACGATACAAATAAATAAACAAAACGACTTGCGATCGATAGTCCTTTAAGCCGGGCAGCACGGAAGGAAGGGGAAAACAAATACAAACCTTGAGAAGAAGAGGCAGTAGCAGCAGCAGCTTCCATCGGAGAGAGAGCAGCCCTAAAACTCTAAAAACCCTAACCAGTAGCGGGAGGGTTTTAGGGTTTAAGGTGTCTCACTCTCAGACTGGTAGGATGGTTCTAGATGCCTGCACCTCCAGCGCTCATCCTCTGTAGCCCTGCAAAGTGCTCCGGAGAACGTGGGCCACAGATATCGAGGTGATCTAACGGCCCACGTTCTCCGGAGCACTTTGCAACGCTACTGAGAGGATGTGGAATCCTGCGGCTCAAGTAAAGCACGGAGGGAGGGAGAAGAGAGAATAGAGATCAGATACCGTGGGATGCAATTATGCAAAACGGGCCGGATATATATAAACCAGGGCGACCACATCTGCTGTTATCCAAATATGGATAATAGGGCCCTATTATTCTAATATGGGCCGTTAGATTAAAATCAACGGATGAGATTAATTTGGAAAGGCCCCCCAATTATCTTCAATGGGCCAATCAAACCGTCCGTTTTGATCTAACGGTCCATATTAGACAAATAGGGTCCTGTTATTCTTTGAGAATAACAGCAGAGTTGGACTCACAAATCAGGTATTTCTTTAATATTGTTCCGATAGCTATTACATCAATAGGGAGAAAAAATTATAAAATTTGAACTTTTGATCTTTGTTAATGTTTGATGCATACGTAAATAAAATCAAAATAATATAAATTTTTGTATACATATAAAACATGATATATACAATATTTATCATCAATTAGTTTTGTTTTTTAAGATTTACTTTTATAGTCACTGATCAGTCACTAAAAACATTGTTATTTGATCCCTCCTCTATTTTGATAGCCATACCAACGATTTTTAAATAAATTGAAAATCCTTAAAAAATAGACAAACTGTACAGAAATGTTTTTTGTAATTAATAGCATTATAAATTTCATGCCACTTTGAATGTCATTTGACATTTCATCAAAAACCATTGAAATTCTATAGAAACTTCAAGTAAATCTATTTTATTTTGCTATTATTTGTGTTTTACATTACAAAGGAAAAAAAAAATAAAAATATTCTTTCTGTTTAATTAAATTAGTCATGTAGCTTACTTTATATTTAGAACAATTAAAAAAAACTTCATATTTAGAACCATTAAATTATCATGTGCTTCGTACGGTCCACATGAACTAATTAAAAAAAAAAAAACTTTAAGAGGCGCCCCTCTTAACTCCATACCAGCCTTAATCCCACACCGTGACACTCTTTCTTTCTATTATGCCATCATGGTTATCAGGTTATACACTCAATTAAGGGCCTCAACCGTCACAGCAATGGTTCTGACTGGCGCGCCTTCACATTATTAATTCTTCCATAAATCAATCAAATTGAGAGATGATCCCCATATTTGATCCCTCATGTCTCCATCAGAGTGGCCTTCCATGATGAACAAGAGTCTGAAGAGGATATGGAGGTATGGAGTTCAATTCTCTTCCCATGATGTTTTATGATCTCAAGGATCGAGCCGTTGTTGCAGACTGGATATTTGCTGATATGATATCAGAGGCGATCTTAGTAGACTCACATAGTGATTTCCAATTTGCAATATAACTGCTTTGTTTTGTGTGTTTTTCAAACTTATTTGATATATATAATATTATAGTTTAATTATAGCTTAGCATTATAGCATATATATATATATATAGATGTTCGCCAGTAGTACATTTTTTCTCTGTACAATGAATGTTAGATGTGTTGGCAGTTCAAAGAATGAACCTTTTTCACTTTTGCATACTTTGATTTTATCATTGCCTCGACTTGACTGTATTATAAATTTATGGAAGGGCACAACAATTAAATAGTAGAAGATATAACTCTTCGTAATGAAAGTTAAATTGATTTATACAACCATATAAACATTTCAATAAGACAAAATATAAATAAGGATTATTATTCATATAAATAGTTACAAATATTTAATTAGCACGCCAAAATTTATCTGACTAGAAACATAATACGAACAAATAGAGCAAATCATAATTGTAAATAGCTAATTTTAAGACTGTGCCCAACGAGAATTATGAATGTATAAATAATCATGTTGAAAAATATAAACAGTTTCACTTGATACAAAATTTTGGACCCTGGACTTTCCATTTACCGATATTTTTATTATTAATCAAAATACAAATCATAATTAAATAAATAGACACCCGAAATTGGTATTTCGGGATATAGTCCGGCCTGCGTTTGGTTTACAGGCCCCAATCCAACGTGTCACGGGTCTGCAGAAAAAACGAATCTTTCTACGGTCTGCGTTCCCAAGGCCGGCCCCAAGTCAGGGGTCCGCATTCACTTAGCTATTTATTTAATTATGATTTTTATTTTGATTAATAATAAAAATATCGGTTCCGTTTACATGCAGTCGCAAAACTATGATTCTATTTGTTAATATAAATAACTGTAGGACAAATGTAAATAATGGCTCAACAATTATAAATAGTTCCTGATCTTTGCATAGATGCAGTTATGGTATTGTGTTTCTATGTTTAATATAAACAGCCAAGGGATTAATGTAAATAACGTGGTTAATTAGTGAAGATAGCTCTAGGCGAATAGAGGCACAACAGGTAACGGGTCGAGAGTTAAAGCGTTCACAACTTATTATATTTGATGCAAAATAGTTTAGTGTTTTTGTGTTTAATGTAGATAGTGCAGGAACAAATGTAAACAGCTGTATTGACTAATGAAAATAGTATCGAGCGAATGAAGAGGCACCCAGCAATTAGGCGCCTCGTCGCTGACTTATCCTGTTGACGAGTTCTGGTCAAATTGGGGATAACCGCTGGGGACAAATAGTTGGGGCTTATTATCAGCCCCCATTCCGAAATTAAACTAATCAGCCTTCACGCTATCCTCCATTTTTTTTTTTTTCACTTTTTACGGTAGATTGAACTGTTGTTAATACCGTAGAAAAGCCCTTCCCGGATTAGATAACTATAATAGGGATTAGGGTATACAAAAGATTTGTATACCAAAACAACAGCTAGATACACAAAACTAAAAAAACCATAGAACAGCATCAGTGCATTATCTACATATATACCCTGATTAATCCTAACACAGTAGAACATAAGAAACTACTCAACTAGCAGATGTCCTGCTAACAAAATGGCTTTTAGAAAGCTAAGTTTAACACTGAATCGAGCAACAGCGAACACAACCAAGCATTAATCAGTAATTACACTTCTCTCAAATCACAATAGCGGACAAAACAAATTAAACACGAGATTTTTAAGGGTGAAGTCTTTGTGGGTCACGCGGGAAGAGGGATGTTTTCCGGATGTTGTTGAGGCCGCAAAACAGCATTACTACTCTCTCCAACCCCACTCCAAACCCGCCATGCGGAGGTGTGCCATACCTGCACAGCAAGCATAGTTAACCTCAAATTAATTTCCAAAGATACACGTATATAAGAGGAAAATATGGAGTGCTAAAATATGGTACCTGAAGGAGTCCATATAGGAGGAGAGAGTTTTCACGTCAATACCACATTCCTCTGCACGCTTGATTAGCAACTCTGGCTCATGAATTCTTTGTGCTCCA
Organism: Cyperus esculentus; assembly: GCA_030179965.1. Classification (NCBI taxonomy): domain Eukaryota; kingdom Viridiplantae; phylum Streptophyta; class Magnoliopsida; order Poales; family Cyperaceae; genus Cyperus; species Cyperus esculentus. The sequence continues at coordinate 3,540,106 of JASGLE010000023.1, read as the reverse complement.
GATATGATCTCCTCACCTACCAGAGGAATTTCAAAGATATTAGACAACACAATAAAGCTCAAGAAATGTTACTGTAAGACCTGACAATCTCAGTGAATGAAGTATGAGCGAGGGAGGGTTACCTCGAATAAAGACATGAAAGGAGTTACTATAAGAAGGGTTGTCATCACAGGGCATGGTGTAGAAGGGCCTGACTGCCAGTGGATATCCCGTCAGTATATAGAAGTCTGTATTGTATCTAATTAGAAAAACAATGTCAGTACTGGCAACAACAGAATGAGTTAAATGTTTCAGGGAAAAGATGAAAATAACTAACTTCTCACTAACAAGCCTCCCCAGCTTCTTCTCAGCCTCAGTGTTCAGGTCTCCCATCGGTTCTACTTCTACACCTGCTTCCTGCTTATAAAAAACATCATTATCACATATTGCTGGTACATCATTACTAATTGCAAAAAAGAATGTCACACAAATATGAAGTATTTCTACAATTTAATAGACCATAAGATTTTTCACTAGTCCCTTTTAGTCCATGAGATGGAATTTCAGCAGCCCATACAACATATCATGGACATAGAAAATAGAAAAAGACAACAGCATCCATTTTATGTTGAAAATCAAACAGGGAGCCAGTAAATAACAAAGTATCATTTAGTCATGAAATACCAAGCAAATAACAGTCACTCTCATGTTGAGCAAATACAAACTAGAAATGAAGAAGATGAATGCACCTTCAACATTTGAATACCCTCATCATATGTCAGCCGAAGAGTCTTAGGCAAGTACTGCAAGAAAATCAATTTTTAAAAAAAAAAACATCAGAAGAGTCTCTGAGAGAGTATACACTTAACATTTATGCTTTACCACTAAAAGCAAACCCCAAAACAAATAGATGTTAGGCATTACCTTCAGAGGTTCAAATGGGTATTGGCGATTGATGATCTCAAGCTCCTTACTGTAGTTGTTATTCAAGTGGTCAAAGATTGCCACAAACAATCTATCAACTATGTCACAAACCTGCATTGCATCGAATCGACAAATTCAAAAATAAATTATTGGTTCGTTTTTGCCATAGAAAACGAAAGATACAAATAATAATGTCAAATTAAATAATTTCAGTGACATGGTAAAGCTATGTTCTATTACCTCAAAATAGTCTTCCTCGGTCTCCAGTTCACAATCAAGACCTACAAACTCACATAGATGCCTGTGGGTGTAGGAATCCTCAGCTCTGAACACGTGCCCTACTTCAAACACACGGCCAAATCCACCACAAATTGCCATCTGCTTGTAAAGCAGAGGTGACTGAGCCAAGCAAGCTGGCTGGCCTTTGTAGTCGAGCTTGAACACTGCTGCACCACCTTCGCTGGAACATGGTACTATCTTGGGGCTGTGGATTTTACGGAAGTCCTCTGATTTCATGAACTGCCTGAATGCATTCTCAACCTCCTCTTGGATACAGAAAATGGCCTGGTTTGTGAAGGTACGCAGGTCAAGCGCCCGGTTGTTTAGACGGGTATCCTGGCCCACACGTACTAGCTGTTCTCCGCGCTCCTCATCTTTTTGGAATTCAGCCTCGCTACGCGAAGCATCTTCAATGTTGAAGGGGAGGTTTGGCAGAGCTCTGTTGATGCAGTAAAGCTTCCTTACATGGATCTCCACCTATAATATGATACAGATCAATCAGGTTATTAGAGAGGAGAGGAGTGAGGCTCCATAGGATGCATAGATAGTGAGAGGTATCACAGGATTAATTACCTGTTGGGTGGTGCCTTTGATGGGCTCATTGGGGGCAGAGACGACACCCTCGACATGAACATAGGCCTCTTTGCTGAGGGAGGTGGCAAAGCGCACCATTTGAAGACTAACGAGATCCTTGTTGACAACTACCACACACTGCACCGTGCTCATCATCTGTCGTACCACCAGAAAAGCCATCTTCTTGCTCACTGGTCGTATCACCTGTGCTGCTCCCCTAATCCACACACTCCTGTCCTTCATCTCAGCACACAGTGCCTCCACACCTTTGGCATATATTTGTGTATATATTTTAATAGGCATATCAGGAAAAAAAATAAAATAATTGAAAGTTATACAAGCAATACAGAAAAAGGAGGTATATATGGCAGATACTTGTCCGGGTACGCCCAGTAGATTTAGACCGGATGTCTTTCCAACGTCTGTCACCATAATTGGAGGCAAGTGGATCTGGCTCATCAGATTCAGCTCCTCCTGCAGTGGCAGCAGCAGCAGCTCTGGACTGTTGCTCGCGTTGGGCAGCCTTCTCGGCTTTCTGAGCCTTCTTCGCATCCTTCTTCGCATCCTTCTTTGCTTTGCTCTTGCTTATCCCAGAACCTTCAGCTCCTCCCTGGCCCTGCAAGCAACAACAAACAGAACTTCAATCTCTACAAACTCCGTTCTTTTACAATTTGCCGCCTGTTCAGCTGCATATATAGCAGTTACTGTACAACTTTTAATTGCATACTGTAATAACAACGAGGAAATTCAGTAAAATGACAAAAAGAAAAATGTCAAGTCACATGAGGAAAACAAGTGCTTGGGCCTATAATTTTTAATTGCATGTCTTATAACAACAGAACCGGATCTGAGATGATCAACAACGATCCACCTCTTGTCCAGATACCTAAACACAAATTGATGAAACATTTGTTAATACAATAAATAAATAAATACAGATTGTAACTAAAACCACTAACTTACATACCATCCCAAATTAATCAACCATTCATCATATATGGTAACAAGTGGACAAATCAAGGAGTACTACAAGAACATCAATCTCTCCTACTCATCATGGTAACAAGTGGAAGGGTAAAAAGTAAAAACCGTGATATGCTGCTAAGCCGGCCAAACCAAACCTTGATAGTTGATAGGAAGGGTAAGAACTAAAAGCGAAACCAAACCAAACCTTGAGGATGCTAAGAGGAAGAAGAAGCGGCGAAACCCTAGCCAGCCCCCAGCAAGCAGACGAAAGTCACGAAACCGAGTTAATTTTAATTTTAATACATTACCTCTCTCTCGGTGGGGTGGAGGGTGGCGGATTCGTGCTCCTCAAGTAGCCCGCCCGGGATCGATCACTTTTGATCCGACGGTTGAGAAACACCGAAAAACGTCGAGATCGGTGCAGCAGATATCGAAGTGCTTTGAGATCGGTGTAACAATCAATACCGACCGTCCGATCAAAAAAACAGCGCATTCTGATCCGGCGGGCCGCCCCCCTTCCTCACAGATACATTCTTTTGTCTCACTCTCATTCTCTCACCCGTCACCTTTTTAGCTCTCTCTTCTTCCATTCTCTCTATCTGTGACTGTCAGTCTGTGTACGTTGCTCCTTGGACTGCAAGGACATACACAAGGAGAGATTTAAGGGAAGTTTTTATATATATCCTTCAAAATGTAAAAATTAAGTGTAGTGAATCAAAAAGAAAAAAAAAAATTAAGTGTACAACCACGCGTCAATAAAAATATCACAAATAGTTTTGGTACCGGAGCATACATGCTACGTGCGCGTAGAGGTGGCAGATTGTCGGGTAGGGTTAGATCATGTCAGTTTGATCACATAGAAATGTCGGGTCGGTTATCAGGTTGACGGTTGCTGGCATTTTTTCGAGTCGGGTTGGGTTCGGATTGGGTCGGGCGGATTTTTTGGGTCTGGTCAGATTTTGCACCTCTATTACCGGGTTATCTCAAGTTTCGGGTCATTCAGGTCAGGTCGAGTCAGGTTCAAATCAGTCTGACTTTCCCTGAAACACGGGTTGGGTCGGGTTCGGGTCAGTCCCTAAAACACGAGTCGGGTCGGGGTCGAATTCAGGTCGGGTCGGGTTCAGGTTCGGATTAGTTTGACTTTCCCTAAAACTCGGGTCGGGACGGGTTTCGGGTCGAACGAATCGGGCAGGTTTTTTGAGTCAGGTCAGATTTTGCCACCTCTACATGCGTGCCACAAAATTTATTTTTCTTATATCTACACATATTATGTCTCCTGCTAAATTTTATTTTATTTTTATTTTCTAAATAATATAAAATTATAGATCTTTTTATGAGCTTTCAACAATGTGGTTATCAAAAGTTATACTCGTATAAATATCAAACTTTTTTATAATGATCTTCATACATAAAAATAAATATATTATTTATTAAGTTTTAAATACATAATATCATATGAGTCTGGCTACAGTGCTTTTTGTAAGCATTTCAGACCGAAATACTTACAGTCCAAATTCGAAAATCCATCGTCTGAAATTATAATGCAAATAGCTCATAATAATCTTGACATAATTAAGTTGGATGATTCTGATTTTTACTATTTTAGGAATTTTATTACCATTTTTAATGATTTTTTAAATATGACTCTTAAAATGATTAAAGATAATTCAATTTTGTATGTCAATCTTTAAAAATAGCTAAAAATTTTTCTAAAAATGTAAAATTTTGGGATTGTGCAAGTTATTATGTCAAGATTATTATAAGCTATTTTGATCAAAATTTTGGCCGACGGATTTTTAAATTTGAACCGTAAGCGTTTCAGTCTAAAATGCTTACGAAAGCACCAGCCGGACTCTTATATAATAAAAGAAATTATAAGAGCATGATCATGATATGTATTTACTAACAGTAAAAAAAAAAAAAAAACTAAAAGTGACCACACTACAACCATATTATAATTTATGAGTAATAATACATATGCGAGTAGTTAATTAATTACGAGATATGGTTTGTAATTTTAATTCTGGATTAAACTGCTAAAAGTGCATATTTAATATGCTTATACATTTGATTAAAACTAGATAACTTTGATGCGGCTACGACGCAACCATTTTTTTTTTTTTTTTTTTTTTTTTTTGCGTTTGAAAAAAATTGCGTTGGCTCTTATAGGTTCTGTCCATGTAATGTATTTGTTAATTTGTTTCAACGAATCTTGTATGCGTAATGTATTTGCTTTTATAAAAATAATGTCTGCATAAAATAATATTTAATAACATACATTCTACAACTAATACATTGCATACTAGATAAATTTAGGTGTATAATAAATAATTTTATTTACATATAGTGTAAGTTGTAACATGCAGTCTGAAACATGCCCACTAAATAAATCTGTATGCATAATAAATAAGTTTACATACATAATTAGCTATATAATGTGCGTAAAAAAGTGTGACAGTGAAATAAAGAGAAAAAGAGGGAGATCGTACAGTAAATCGAACGAAGGGTCCGTAAAATTTGCTGGACCGGATATTGAACCGCGGCTTGATTATTGAAAAATAAGTTTGAATTCGGCGAGTTGAGTTTACATGCATAATTATCAGATTTCACTACATAATTATTAGATTTCGCTGCATAATAAGGCAAAAAAAAAAAAAATTGTTGTGCGCGTATTAACTATGAGAGTTCCGTCCATATCACCATAGAGTTTCCCTTGTTATTAATTTATTTTAGATCCCAAAAGTACGTTTATTACATATTCTTTACTGTTCGCATTAAATTTATTTTCGCTGAAATTGTTATTTCTTATAATAAAGTTTTAAGATAATATGTAATGGGTCTTAAATTAAGATAATTTATATGGGCATTTAATTTTAATGGGCTGAGAATGTCAACGGACATTGACATACATCAACAGTTTTGATCTATCCAAGAAAATAATCAACAGCTTAGGTTTCTTATTTGGGGAAGATAACCCTTTCACGTCATTTTTTTCAATATGCTAAGGATTCTTTACTGTTCGCATTAAAATATTGTCTACTGGTTTGCTTTTCGAACCCTAGCTTGAAATCCTTGACCAATAAAAGTACCACAAATTATGAAATAAATCAAATAAATTAAATCACTTTCTTTTTTAGCAACTTGCAAATGTATTTGAGACCTCTGATAAAAGCCAAAGCGTCTCATGTCAAAATTTGACGCCCCTTAAGCATCTCCAATAAACTCCCTAAAACACTCCTAAAACCAAAAATTGGGAATTAAGGAGAGAAAACCGTCTCTAAGAGATACCCAAAAAGCTATTCCTATTTTTCGCACTCCCAAAATCAAAGCCAAATCAAGCTATTTTGGTGGCGTTTTTGTGCACTCCAATCCAACTTCCCAAAACCAAAGCCAAATCCAGTCCGTTCAAATGTATTGGGATCCATATTTTGGGAATCTGTTGGAGATTGAGATGAAATTTGCTCTAAAAAAATTTAAGATGACACCCAATATAGATATATTGGGATCCATTTTTAAGAAGTCTCGTAGAGATGCGCAGCTTCGATTTGCCAATTTGGAATTAGATTCGCCGTGACAATCAACACAACCACGTCATATATGGTGTGCGTCACTGACATCTTGAAGGCAAATACATCATACTGACTTTTATTATTGAGGAAATTCAATTTACTAACTACTTATTTTCGCTTAATTTTTTATATATCCTTCAACACTTTCTTATTTTCTTATTTCTCCCTCTACTCTTCAATATACCTTATTTACCATTCAACTCTTATTATCATTTCTTATTTACCCCTCTAATTATAATTATGAAGTATTATTGGTATAATTGATGGTTCGATTCAATAATTAATAAGAAAGACAAATGTACCCTCCCCAGTTACCTCTCTTCATCTCCCACTGTAAATTTCAATTGTATCGTTCTCTTGACTTCCCTCTTTGAATCCTTTTATTTTATTTTATTTTTTTTAAATGTTGAATCCTTTTATAGTCCAGCACATACTCCTGTCTCTCTCTCTCTCTCTTTCTTGACATTCCCATTTTTCTTTACATTTAAATTGGAACTTGTATTTCTATTAATATCTTCATTAGCACAATAGAAAATCGTGATAAATTGTGTCATTTGAAATCTGGATTCAATCATAAGAATCCTATACGAAGTACTTTAACAAATACGTACTTATAGATACAATAATGAAATAACAATTTCATCAAAAAAAGAACACAAGAAATAACAAGGAACAATAAATGGCCAGAGTCATGTACAGGAAAAGATTAAATAAGAAGCATAAAAGATGTGGCCGACCCTCCGTCAACATTTTATGTCTTTAGGCCAAGCACCGATCCCTGTGAGTAGCCAGGTTGCATCTCAAATTGGCAAGGCTTGGCATCTCAAGTTCTCAACCGAACAATATGATCACACCAACCAAGATCATCCGATCAAATTCGAAACTTCGAATCAGTGGAACTGGAATCACACAGTAAGAATAAAACAAAAGGACATTTTTGTCTTTACAATATTAAACAATGAGTAATGATAGACATTTAAGGGTATAAACATATTTAAATTTAACATTTTAATAAGAAGGGTAAATTAGAAATGATTGTAAGAGTTTAGTGACAAATAAGAAATATTGAAACGTAGAGGGAGAAATAAGAAAATTAGAGAGAGTTGAAGGGTATACAAAAAATTAAACCAATTATTTTTCTTTATTTCTGGTATATATTGGACAATTTTTTGCTGAGAGACCTGAGCATACAAGTTAAAATATGATTTATTGATTGCGAAATCATTACATATTTTACTCTAATTAAATCATATAGGAAGATGTCATTGCCGAGGATATCACACTAAGCTTGATGGCAAGGATATATTATGGTTGAGGATTAATGGCACAATTATTAACGTTGATACATATATTGAAAAAAAAAATACAATACGAAACCAACGTGTTAACGACTCGACTACAACAATTTGGATCGAATTTTTCAGATTTTTTTTTTTTTTTTTTTTGCAGTACCTCGACGTGACATGAGCGTGAAAGAAGTTCAAGAATCAGTTTTCTTTTTATAAGGGCTAAAAACGAATCAATTCGAGATCAAATGATTAATTTTTGTCCGTTCAATATATCCTTTTACCCTAAATTTAAATAATTGATTCATAAAATTTTAATAATTATTTTATAAAACCAAAATATTCACTATATCTTGCTTTATTGGGATTTATAAATCCGAAAAACACTACTATGATCTAGATTTAAAAAAAAAAAAAAAAAACAATAACGCACTACAAAAAGTTTCGGATTGTTGAAAATTTGTTTTGTTGTGTAACTTCAAGTTTACAGTTTTTTCTATGAAAAATTTAAATAATTAATTGAACATGACGGAGCTTTTTTTTAATAAAAAAAAAACACAGATGACTTCAGGTCAATGTATGTATATATTTTAATCTGAGTACATCACGAATCATTGACGTTGGGTATTTGGGTACTTATTTAATTTACGACTTTATTTTAATCAAGATTTTCAAGCGCGCACATGTTAGCGAAGGCAGAAATGTCTAGACTACAACAGGGCCCATAAAAGAATTGCTCACTCCATCGGCCCATTAGAAGCCTATACAGCTGAAACAATAAGAAACTTCCATCCGGTTTGCTGCTGAGCGAAGAGCGCATGCTTAGTCCCACAATCACATTAATTTGCGCTGAGGACTCCGCAGTGCCCTATAAAAAGGGTGCGATGGCTCCGTTGCAACTCATACCTTTCTCGGCCTTTTGGCTAAGATCAAGTGTAGTATCTGTTCTTATCAGTTTAATATCTGATATGTGAGCCATGTGCTCACAACGATATTAGATTTATTTTTTGTGTGTGAGGGTCCACCACTGTAGCTTGCTACTGGGGCCCTCGAGTGTCGCCCTTGCGCTGCACTACTGCATGGGCCCGGCGCACCCCAACCAAAACCAAATTCGATCTTTCAATCTTTTAAAGTAATGAAGCTTTGGGAACCAGTGTCTTGGATTGTTGGATCTGCTCTAATTTGATCCAACGGTGCAAAATGAAAAATTGTAAATTACTGTACAATCAACAGTAGCGTCCAAACATGGACGGACAAGATGAATAGTCAATTGAATTTGCGTCCAAACATGGACCAAGTGAATTTGATCCAACCGTGCAAAATGAAAACTGTAGACGGACAAGATGAACAGTCAACTTCTGTTCATCCAACTGAATTTCATGTTTGGACAAAGATTTGACTGAATTTGATGTAGAAGATGAACAGTCAACTTAAACTGAATTTCATGTTCGGACGAGATGAACAGTCAACTGAATTTGATCCAACGGTGCAAAATGAACTGTTCATCTTCAACTGAATTTCATGTTTGGACAAAGATTTGACTGAATTTGATGTAGAAGATGAACAGTCAACTTAAACTGAATTTCATGTTCGGACGAGATGAACAGTCAACTGAATTTGATCCAACGGTGCAAAATGAACTGTAGATTACTGTACAATGAACAGTCAACTAATAACCAACGGTGTAGATCTCTGGCGGGAACTGTTTATCACTTGATTTTTCTCTTATATATAAAAACTAGATGAGCGGCTGCTCCGCAGCAACTGTATTTTTTCTTTTGGTTTTGTTCTTTTCTTTTCTTCCTCTTATTTTTTTTCCTTCTTCTTCTTCTTTTAAATATATTAGCATATTTTGTAGAGCAATTACCCTTAGTTAAAACCGAAGAAATTTTATATAAAATTACTTTCAAACAGAAAGAAAACAAAAGGCTCTCTAATATCGACTTCTAATCTTAATATTAATACAATGTTGCAGGCTTATGATTGCTCAACTATATTAAGATGAAAAGTTGAAAACCTCAGCAGAATTCTTCTTACTATTACAAACAACATACTCACTCCTTGATAAAAATTTACAATACCCAGGACACTATCTGATGCAGCTGCTCTCTGTTTGGAGGGCGGTCCGCCCTGTTGGCCCGGCGGTCCGCCCTGTTGGCCCGGCGGTCCGCCCCAGCATCGCGTAGGAGTCGAAATCGCGCAGATGGTTTTGGGCGGTCTGCCCCAATGATGGAATTGTTCCCTGTTTTGCGGGCGGTCCGCCCCCGATGTTGGGCGGTCCGCCCCCAGACGGTTCAGATAGCGTATTTTGGAATTTTGTTGCATTTTTAGACAGTTTTAATTATTTCTTTCTTTTTTTTTATTTATGAGGGTTATTTCTATTTTCTTATATAAGCAAATTCAAGCCCTTTGGGCAGGACCAGTTGTTATTTTATCAAAGTTTATCAAAACCTTAGAATTCTGTGTGAATTCTCAATCTCTCGCATTATTCCGTTGTTCGTTCGATTGTCGTCTCCTACCGTTCGTGCATCACTATCACCCATTTAGTTTACCTCTTCATATGGTAATTGAAACACTGCATTCGTTCCATGTTATTCCTGCTGCCGGTTTAGACAAATTGTGTCTAGTCTGTATTACTTCTCGATGAACATCCTTGGCACTTGTTAGATAGTTTCATAGCCATATGTTCTTCAATATTTTAATTGTATAAGCCATGCCAGGTGCTGCTCCCCCATGTTGATAAATTATTCTCTCCTCTGCCTGATTTGCAATCAGCAGCATCTTAATATATCGAGGATGCAAATAATTCCCACCATATGAAATATTTGCTGGCAATATCAAACTTTTAGTTGGTTCCTTCATATGCCAATGTTTTTGTTTTAATTAAATAATGTACACTTCAATAATTAAAATTATGAAAATGCAAGTACATATATACCTTTCTATGGAGTTTTATGTCAGTTCAATCTTAATTTCTAACTGGATCAAGTGGACATCATGTCACAGTAATATCAAATCCAGCTGAATTAGTCAAGCAAGTTACTCTTTTTAAAATGTTATAAGAGTATCTTAGATCATCAAAATCTTTAGTGTCCTTGGAAGTATTAGATATGTGTTGCCTATTCTTCTTTTTCTCTTTTTACCTCTGACTATTTAATAAAGTGCTTATTTGATACATTTTTAGAGCCCTTACAAACTCTTACTACAACACATACAAAATGAAAAGAAATCTTATGAAATATTTTTTTGTTGTTGGTTTTTTTAGTATAAAGCTGAATTCTAATCATGGGTTGACTTCTGTTAACAATGCATATACTGTCAATCTGCAGAACTAAAATTGATAGTAAATTTCAGAATTTAAAACAACACTTACAATCTATAGTACTTCTGACTGAAGATGAATGATCAAAACTGCTTGCTGAAATAGAGAGCACAAAGCAGAGAAGAAGAAGAAGACAGATCAGCACATTATGGAAGAATTCATAATAGATATATAATAATAATAAAAAAGGATAGAGAGAGACGTACGTGCACAGTTCTGGCCAAATTACAGTTATTGCCTTTGATATATGATTGAAAAGAACTTCCTTTTCCTTCTATTTTATTTTCTCTGATTCATTAAAAGCACAAATTACAGAAATAATATTACATGGTTCTCTTTTGCTGATACCAAGTCGAAATTCCTATTTCAGGCTATGGTTAATCTGCTGTCTAGTTTAACGTCTATTATGTTTGTACATTGCACTGATCAATTTCTAACTGACTCCAGTAGATACGGTAAATGAAGAAATACAGATTTGTATATATAACTGTTCGACTAAACGATCTTGTGTCCAGCTTACATCTTATTGATACACTAGGTTGCTGGTTGCGGCTCCGCCGCAACATTCTCCTGGTTGAACATATGTGATCTTTTGTTAGTTTTAGACTTTTAGTAGTTGGACATATGTGAGCACCATGAAACAAATACCACACAACTAATAAGAAACGCATAATCAATCTATAAACTTTTCATAGAGCCCAGGAAAAAGGAAAAAAAAAAACAACATGCAAAGATACCAACTAAACACCATTTGTGACCACTTATTAAGAAATGCAATATTTGTAATCTGGTAATGAAACGTACAAAGCAATAGATAACATAATTATTAACTTGATAAAAAAGAAAATGAAGCAACAAAATCTGTAACCGCATGCAGCCCCCAAGAAAACCCACAAACCAAATTTGACTGCAACAACCTTTTTTTTACTGCATGCAAAACACAAATTGCAACTTCTGGGCAACCTGTTGACCAAAGCATCTTCTCGTATTTTTTTTTTTTTTTTTTTTTTTTTTTACAATTGGTAAGGATACGGTTTTTCTTCTTTTCACTCTAGTTTTCTCTCAGAAATTTTACTGGGACAGAAATATTGTGCCTGTGTTCAGTTAGTAGGAACCGGCCAGGTCTCTTCCCCTTACAAACTCTATGGGATGTGTTGGAATCTCGAGTGAAACTGGATGAACTCGCCTCTGCCGGTGTTAATAGCGAAACAACCCACAAAGAGCACAACAACCCCAACAGTAAATAGACCACCTACAAAATGCAAGCAATACCCAAAAGAATCTAGTAACAGGAACTACCAAAAACAGCGGACACCCACAAACACTCTAAAAGTACACAGATCAGAACAGAAAAATAAAGAACCAAAAGACCCGTGAGGCAGTGATTGAGTGAATCCACTCGCATCAACTTGGCTCAACACTGAGCACTGAGTCAAGTAGCCAGGGCACCACTTTAATCGGTCTCCCCTTCAGTACATCTAAGCTGAACATCTAGAACTCTAACCCATCTTCCTCTCCCCGTAATCCATGGCTGCCAAGTTCAAGCTCCTCCGATCCCACGCCTACCTCCAAGACTCCTCCCTTCCTTGCCTCAACACCCCATCTCCACCTTCTCACCCCTCTCTCAGGAGCCGCAGCTCGAGCCCTCACCTCCGCCGTCCTCTCCCACCCAGCTCCCTCCCAAGTCCCAATCCCTCCAACGGCAGTCCCTTTTACAATGAGAATGACGCAACCCCCAGACAACAGCCGGTGCTGCCGCCTCTGTACTCCCAGTCCCCGGCCAGTTCGTCGCAGCTAGCCGCATGATGGCCTTCTCCCAATCCCTCAATCTCTCCGGTCTCATGAACATCTTCGCCGATTGCATGGCGTCACGGAGATTGGAAGGACCTGTAGAGCAAAAGGCAGCACAAAGACAATGTGATCATTGTCACACCTCGGAAAACAACATATAAACTCTCCCAAAAAGTAACGGAGAACCCAACAAAGCTACCTCGGGCACAACGCAAATCAAGCACAGAGAGAGTAGAATATACTCCGCCTTCCCAAGCACCTGATGAAAAACTTATGGGGAGATGCAAAGAGGTAAAACTGTATACTCACTAACAAACATCAAACACACATTGTAGATAATCCACAGCACCAAAAAGGTGAACTCAATAAAAAGCAAAGAAGAACTCGGAAGACCATTATGCATGCCTCATACTCAAACCAAAAAGTGTAATTCTAATAGCAGCACATATTAAATATGTACTGCCAAGTCCAGAGAATTTTCAGAGAACAAAAGAATGTCAGATGACCAATTCTTACCCAAAGAATGAACTGTGGACCGAAAGAAAATCACGGAAATGGCCCACCCAAATTGTCAGAAGACCACCATAAACACAAACTCCATCCATAGTAAAAATTTTGCAAATCAAACTGCATCAGCAAATGATGTCAACCAAGCCAAACACAGCCACCAGATGAGCATCACACGGACAAGGGAAAAAAAATTTCACTGTTCAACAACCACTGTAGCTCCGAAATATAAGGGATTACCAAGATATTACCGATTGAGGATTTATAATTTGGATCGTTCTTTTCAGGTAAGTTCATAATTACATCTATGGTTTCAAACTACCGATGTTTGTGCTACTACATTTCATCTTTCATTTAGGATTACTGAGAAAAATGTAACTCATTTGACATCCTGCTATCAATTTGGGGTAAATTCTTTAGGCCGAACCATTTATTTACAACAAAATGCTTATGATTTGTCTATTAAAAATTGAATCACCTAGATCTATCGTATCCATTAGTTGTAATTTTACTTATATGATTGAATAAGCACAAAACTACAGTCAACTTTGAAACAAAACCTAGATCAAATTAGTCTTATATCTCGGGGAAGCTCTCTCTGATCCCCAAACAAAACCCTCTCCTCCCACAACCCCGGAACAAAACTGAAAATCGGAGTACCTTGACGCGGTTCCAGGTATCAGAGACAGTTAGTGGACCATGATCCTTGACGATTTGCAAGAGGCCCTTGGAGATCTCGACGGCCTCCTCTCTGGGCACCTTAGGGTTTACCCATCGCACATCCTCCGCCCTCTTCCGAGAGAAGTGCCGCACCGCAGTTGCCATCCACCCTCCGGCACCGCTCGCCGCCCGAAAGACTAGCATCGTTGCTCGCTCGATCGGTCGTACTGTCTGTCTATCGCCTGAGAAGGGGAGGGTTAGAAGTTAGAAGAAGGACGGATGAGGGAAGAGTTACTGGTCCGAGTTACTGTACAATACTGTTGATTGTACAGTAAAGTCAACATAGTTACGGTCCAGATGACAGTCCAATTGGTAATCAACGGTCTTGATTTGAAGCGGGGAACTGTGGATTCTCTGATTCCCCCGTTATATATAAAAAAAATGTGGCGGTTACAAAATCTCTAAACTTGTCTAATATTATGTCGTACGAGAATAAAGTTTAATTTCCAGATCATATTATGGAGCATCGATGTGATCAAGATTGAAGCAGCAGTGCGCATTCGTACGAGTTCGTCTTGCTTTAGATGAGGTCCAATACGGGTGTTCATATTAATTATGTTGCGTTTTTCATATCACTAGAGTAACTTGTTCATACTTTATTAACACGTCATTGACGTCGTGCAGTGCTCTTCCTCCTTAGACTTCTTGGCCAGAGCGTGCGTGCACTCGCGCCCGGCAATAATCGGAGATCGTCTCCATCGTCGGAGATAGCATCAAATGAGTGGATATCATCTCAATTGCCGGAGATCGACAGATATGTCGTAGGACTGACGGAGATTTGTTTGAGATTGCCAGAGATCGCAAAGATCACTTGAGATCGTCGGAAATCGCCGAGGTTGCCGCCTCAAATCGACGGGATCAATTTAGTATGAGCAATTTTTGTTTGTTTGTGTGTACAGACGATAAGTCATTTACTATTTTTCTCTTTTTCAAAAAATGGTAAGATGGAAGCATTTTTTTTTTTTTTTAAGCTGATGGAAGCATTGTTTGTTATACTAAAACTAAAAAGGTAGGTTGGAGTACAAAGATGGGGATTACAGGTGGGGTAGAGAAAGATTTTCTCTAAAATTTATTACAGCAAATGTGTAATTAAATTTCTTGTAGCATGGCCTTCTCTTGTCCACACATTAGTATTTACAACCAAAATTAGATTTCAGATTGCTTACCAGTGAATATAAGAGCCAAATATTATGGAAAAAAAAAGGAAAATAAAATCTTGGAGACTTGGTCTTGTATTTATTCTGTCAGAGAAAAAAAATATATGTTTTGGTTCTTAGGTCAATCACAAAGCAATCAATTGCTTTTGATCCTTAAAGCATCTCCAAGAGACTCTCTAAAAATGGATCCCAATATATCTATATTGGGTGTCATCCTAAATTTTTTGGGAGCAAATTTCACCTCAATCTCCAACAGATTCCCAAAATATGGATCCCAATACATTTAAATTGGACCAAAATATGGATCCCAATACATTTGAACGGTCTGGATTTGACTCTGGTTCTGGGAAGTTGGATTGGAAGTGTCCAAAACCCCACCAAAATAGCTTTGATTTGGCTCTGGTTTTGGGAGTACGAAAAATAGGGATAACTTTTTAAATATCTCTTGAAGACGGTTTTCTCTCCTTAATTCCCAATTTTTGGTTTTAAGATTGTTTTAGAGAGCCTATTGGAGATGCTCTTAGCTACGTCCATTTTCTGGCTAATCTTTAATACCCTAAAAATAATCAACGGCCCATAGAGAATTAAGAATTTTTTTAACACAAATGAACAAAATTATTATGTGCTAACTGAAGGGCAGTTTGTCTCATCTGAGAAACAGCAGCTTATAGTCTCACCTGAGTAACAGCAATGATTATCAGCTTCTGCTGCTACTGGGTATCAGAAACGAATGTCAGCTTCTGCTGCCATTGGTTGACTTTGAACTCTGAAGAGAACAGTAGGAGAGAAATTTCAACAAAATAATGTCTTAGCTAAAGCAAAGTCACCTAGTATGTCTCAAGTTAAGACCGTGACCAAGCTATCAGGTCATTTATCTCAAAAATCAACTCTATCATGCAACAGTAGTAGTGATCAAAACTCAATGGACAAAAATGATATAAAGAAATATATCTTTACAAGTACATCCAAATATCAAATGCTCCTAATTTTTGAAGGTACAATAATAAGAGAGCAACAAAGATAAAGTTTTGCGGATCTTAAGGGACAAGCCCCTCTGAGGGTCCAAACGCACAATATTCTTAAGGGACGAGCCTCTGAGGATCACGTGGGAAGAGAGAAGTTTTGCGGATGTTGTTGAGGCCACAGAACAGCATGACAACTCTCTCCAAACCCACTCCAAACCCGCCATGTGGAGGTGCACCGTACCTGCACAGCAAGCATAGTCACACCTCAAATTAAGTTCCAAAGAAACACACCTATATAAAAGGGAAAATGGAGTGCACAAGATGTAATACCTGAAGGAGTCAATGTAGGAAGAAATAGTCTTCACGTCAATACCACATTCCTCTGCGCGCTTAGTCAGTAACTCAGGAAGGTGTATTCTTTGTGCTCCTGATATGATCTCCTCACCTACCAGAGGAATTTCAAAGATATTAGACAACACAATAAAGCTCAAGAAATGTTGCTGTTAGACGTGACAAACTCAGTGAATAAGGTATGAGGGAATTTTACCTCGAATAAAGACATCAAAGGAGTTGCTATAAGAAGGGTTGTCATAACAGGGCATGGTGTAGAAGGGCCTGACTGCCAGTGGATATCTCGTCAGTATGTAGAAGTCAGTATTGTATCTGATTAGAATAAACGGTGTCAGTACTTGGCTACTTGCAACAATAGAATGAGTTAAAAGTTTCATGGAAAAGATGAAAAGAACTAACTTCTCACTAACAAGCCTCCCCAGTTTCTTCTCAGCCTCAGTGTTCAGGTCTCCCATCGGTTCCACTTCTACACCCACTTCCTGCTTATTCATCAAACAAAACCATCATTACTTGTTGCTGGTACATTACTAATTGCATTAAAAAATATATATATGTCACACAAATATGAAGTTTATTCTACAATTTAATTGACCAGATGGTTTTCCACAACTCTCTTTTAGTTCATGAGATGGAATTTCAGCAGCCCATACAATATATCATGGACATAGATAATAGAAAAAGACAGCAGCATCCATTTAATGTTGAAAATCAAACAGGGAGCCAGTAATAACAAAACATAATTTAGTCAAAAAATACCAAGCAAATAACAGTCAATCTCATGTTGAGCAAATATAAAGTAAAAATGAAGAAGGAAAAAGCACCTTCAACATTTGAATACCCTCATCATAGGTCAGCTGAAGAGTCTTAGGCAAGTACTGCAAGAAAATCAATTTTAAAAAAAAAAACATCAGAAGAGCCTCTGAGAGAGTATACACGTAACATTTATGCTTTACCACTAGAAGCAAACCCCAAAACAAATAGATGTTAGACATTACCTTCAAAGGTTCAAATGGGTATTGGCGATTGATGCTCTCAAGCTCCTTACTGCAATTCTTGTTCAAGTGCTCAAAGATTGCCACAAACAATCTATCAACTATGTCACAAACCTGCATTGCATCAATTGAATCAACAAATTCAAAAAATGAATCATTGGTTTTTGTTGCCAATGAAAATGAAAGACGACAAATCACATAAAATTAAATAACTATTATGAAGTGGTAAAGGCAAGTTTTATTACCTCATAATAGTGTTCCTTGATCTCCATTTCACAATCAAGGCCTACAAACTCACAGAGATGCCTGTGGGTGTAGGAATCCTCAGCTCTGAACACATGCCCTACTTCAAACACACGGCCAAATCCACCACAAATTGCCATCTGCTTGTAAAGCTGAGGTGACTGTGCCAAGCAAGCTGGCTGGCCTTTGTAGTCAAGCTTGAACACTGCTGCACCACCTTCACTGGAACCTGGTACTAGCTTGGGGCTGTGGATACCAACAAAGCCCTCTGATAACATGAACTGCCTGAATGCATTCTCGACCTGGCACTGGATACGGAAGGTGGCCTGGTTAGCAGTGGTACGCAGGTCAAGGACCCGGTAGTTCAGACGGGTATCCTGACCCACACGAACCAGCTGTTCTCCGCGCTCCTCAGCTTTTTTGAATTCAGTCTCGCTACGAGAAGCATCTTCGATGTTGATGGGGAGGTTTGGCAGAGCTCTGTTGATGCAGTAAAGCTTCCTTACCTGGATCTCAACCTATAAGTTTGATACAGATCAATCTCATTAGATAAGAAGAGAGGAGTGAGGTGCCATATGATGCGTAGATAGTGAGCAGAATCATAGGACTAATTACCTGTTGGGTGGTGCCTTTGATGGGCTCATTGGGGACAGAGATGACACCCTCGACATCCACAATGGACTCTTTGCTGAGAGAGGTGGCGAAGCGCACCATTTGGGGACTGACAAGATCCTTGTTGACAACCAGCACACACTGGACCGTGCTCATGCTCTGTCGCACCACCAAAAAAGCCATCTTCTTGCTCACTGGCCGTATCACCTGTGCTGCTCCCCTAATCAGCACGCTCTTGTCCTTCATCTCAGCACACAGCTCCCCCACACCTTTGACATATATTAATGTATATAATTTAATAGGCAATTAGGCATAGCGAAAAATAAAAACTGAAAAGTCATTACAAGCAATACAGGAGAGGAAATATGGCAGATACCTGTCCAGGTACGCCCACTGACAGATTTAGACTGGATGTCCTCCACAGGTATGTCACCATAATTGGCGGCGAGCGGATCTGCCTCATTGGATTCAGCACCTTCCGCAGTGGCGGTAGCAGCTCTGTTCTGCTGCTGTCGCTGGGCAGCCTTCTCGGCTTTCTCAGCCTTCTTTGCATCCTTCTTTGCTTTGCTCTTGCTTATGCCAGATCCCTCAGCTTCCCCCTTTTTGACCGAGTCTTCAGCTGAAGAAGTCAAACCGAGGGAAGCATCCATTTGCGTGGCCACGTCACTGGGATTCAGTTCTCCCTTTTCCATTCAGATCAAGATTCCGGAAACCTAAAAATAAATTGAGTCTCCATGTGATTACTCCACAGTAAAATTACTTGACTGGTAAAACATTTGTTAACACAATCAACAGGTACAGATTGTAACTAAAACTACTAATAATATACTATCCCAAATCAATCACTTGTTCGTCATTGCAGGTAACAACTGGTCAGATTCAGATAACAAATCGGTGAAATGGAAACCATATTAGTGGTTCAATCATTTGTTAACACAATAAACAGGCACAGATTGTAACTAAAACTACTAATAATATACTATCCCAAATCAATCACTTGTTCGTCATTGCAGGTAACAACAACTGGTCAGATTCAGATATAAAATCGGTGAAATGGAAACCGTACTAGTGATCCAATCATTTTTTAACACAATAAACAGGTACAGATTGTAACTAAAACTACTAATAAACATACTATCCCAAATCAGTCACTTGTTCGTCATTACAGGTAACAACTAATAACTGGTCAGATTCAGATAACAAATCGGTGAAATGGAAACCGCACTAGTGATTCAATCATTTGTTAACACAATAAACAGGTACAGATTGTAACTAAAACCACTAATAATATACTATCCCAAATCGATCACTTGTTCGTCATTGCAGGTAACAACTGGTCAGATTCAGATCAACAAATCGGTGAAAGGTGAAATGGAAACCGTACTAGGCGATTCACGACTCGTTCCGTACGAACTTACGATGCCGATCTAATCGGTAAGCAACAAAACGATTTTTGCGATGATCTCGCAATCCTAGCCAGGCAGCACAACGGCAAGGGTAAAACAAAACAAACAAAAGGAGGCATTGAAATTATTACCTTCTAAGAAGAAGAAGAAGAAGAAGAACGAAACAACGGTCTAAGTGAAACCCTAGCCTCTGAGAGAGGTGTGCTTAAGTAATAAGTAGAGTCCGAGTCTGAGTCTGAGGGAGGGGTTTCTTGGGCGTGAGTTTAACGGAATGGAGTGGACTCAGAGGAGAGGAGATACCGGGGAGCGCAAGGGTTTTGATACCGGTTTTGGTTTTCGGGCTTTCGATGCGGCGTGCTTATCCTCTGCTGCGCAGCGAATCAACGATGCGGATTATAGGTGACATTTTGAGATTAAGTTGCACGAATCTCAAAGCAGATCCAATGGTTGGAGTACTGCACAGTAGAACAGTTCTACTTGTGTCCCAAGGATTTAGGGCCAGCCAGCTTGTGCCCAAGGATTTAGAAAAGGGGAGCTATATTTTTTGAGGGCTCAAAGTAGCTGTATTGAAGGCAAATAGAGAATATTTTTGCTAAATCCCAGTTTTACCCTCAATTATGAACTTCCTTTCATTTTAGCTTCAAATGGATTTTGCTCCTAAACACAAACCAGTCTCATTAATTGATTGTAGCAGCAAAAAAGGATTGAATTAATTGTCCCTGTAAAACTTATGCGTGAGTGTGATATCAATTATGTACCTTATATACCTTTAGTCCTTTACCTCATTCTCAACTTCAAGACTTTACGCATCAAAGCAACAATTTAATACAGAAACTGAATGTTTTGTATCTTATAAATATTCTCAAATTAATGCATGAAAAAACAAGAAGAGAATGTATAATTCATAACAAACAATTTCAGATTGATATGTAAAATTCAAAAGAAAACATTTGAATCTATAACAAACAGTTTGAAGTTAGTAAATTAAAAAAAAAATAAAGAAAAGAATATTTAAATTTATGACAAACGATTTGGTCTTTACATTCAATTTTATTATACAAATTTTTTACTAAACGGATGATTTTTATAATTTACTCTTATTCATATCGTATGAATTGAATATTGTAAAATGTAATACTAAAAGAGGTGCATAAAATTATTAGGGTGAATATTATCTCATTTTACACTAATAATACAATTTGTATCAAATATAATTAATGTCTATTGTGTATCTTGCAAACATTTTTTACACTTTGAGATATGACAAAATTTGATATATGAAAAAGGTAACATTAGCAATAATGCTAGTAAGATAAAAATGGGTAACATTAGCAACATTGGCCTAAAATTTAAGGGCAAAATGGGTAGTAAGATAAAAAAGTATTTTCTGTGCTCTCAAAATAAGAATTTTTGCCCACAAATTAGCACTCTCCTTTAGAGAAGGGGGAGAAAAAGGGACACGCTTTTGATCTGGGCTGGGTTGGATTTTCAGGTTGTCACAAAGTGACGGGATAATACAAAAAGAAAGTGGAGATTTCATGGTCCAGGCCACCGTATTATCGTCCAAATATTTAACCTTTTTATTGCATTTAAACTATTTAGGTTACTATTTTATATCATTGAATTATCATTAATAACACTCGGAAGATTGAGATTTTCTTATTTGCTTCTGTAAGTTCCGCAATGCTTAAGTTCCGCAAAAGCTTCTAGATGTCAAAAAAAAGAAAAAAAAAAAAAAAAAAAAGCAAGATACATGTTAAATTAGCAATTTGCTTAAAATCTACTCAATTTTAGCAAAATAATATAATCATTCATCAGTACCATTATTCATTATCACATAATACATTACAAAATTGATGTCAGCCTCTAACTGTGCTCCAGAACTTGGGAGGGAAGGGAGGGTTTTCAAGGGGTTGTTACTTGTTACCTCCCAAATTGAGGGGGTAGAGGGAGGATGGAAACCCAATACGAAATTTGTGTCTTCCTCCCCTCCTCTTCCCTTCTCCCCCTTCCAATAATTTTGATACTGGAGCAAGTAACACAATTAGGGTAGGTAACTTCAAACTTGGTCACCACCGTGTCCCCTCCCCCTTTCTCTTCACTGCCCCCGTCTGGAGCAGGGCCTAAAGACTCTAATCCTACTCGGGTTAACTATTTGGGATCCAAAATGTAAGCACATCCGATGCAGCTGCAAACAAAGCCCTTCGTGGAGCCCACTTGAGACATGTCACTGGACCTATATAACTGTTCCAGCTTGCCACCTACAAAAGAAAGTAGAACATGTTATCACAGGAAGTTAGGTAAAATTACCATTCTACTTGTGAAATTACAGGATGAAATAATTAATGATACCTCATTCCCCTCTCTGATATTCCAAGCATGCAATGTTCCATCTCCAGACCCTGCGAATAACCAACAAATAGATAATTTTAAAGAAAAAGACAAGTTTTAAACATGTCATATTACTTCACGATCCTCTTTCCTTTATAAAAGGAAGTGCAGAGAAGAACGGCCATTTGAGCATAGGTATAGAACATTTAGAATGAGTATGACAAGGATAATATATTATAATTTAATCAGACCTGACAATATGTACTGCCCGTCAGGAGTGAAGGCTGCTTCTGTTGTCAAATGGGGGGAAGGTTCTAGACTGAATCCACACTTCTAAAATTTCAAAAAGAACAAAGATAAAACGATGATTACGAGGATCAAATCATCTAACAATGTTAGGATAAAGAAGTACGGGCGGCACTAATTTAATTTAAGAATATGAGGATATCCTAGATGCTTGTTAATATAGATGCACAATACTGGTACAAGGAATGATGCCAGATGCCAGACAGCAGCGACAGGTAGCAAAAAAACAAATTTTCAAATATTGATCTTAATATAGAGAAAGGAACATGAAGACCTTATCGCCAGCATAAGCATCAAGGACATAGATATGGTTGTCAGTGGTAGTAAGAAGCATGGATTTCCCATCGTTGCTAAATTTTATGTCACACACTTCAGCTGTATCACCACCAACCAGAAATGTGTCAAAAGGGCCCTGAAATTATACGGAAAAAAAATATATTAAGATCATTATCCTTTTCAAAATTAGAGGGGAGGAACTCATTAGATACAAACTTTGGATGGGAATAACTAATACAATAACATTATTTATCAAAAGCAAAAGTGTAGACAGCTTTGATTTACAAATATAAAAGGAGGCTCAACCTTATCATAAGAGCGAGAATCAAATAGTTTGATAGCACCTCCTTCCATCGCAACTGCAAAAACAAGACCTTGTTGGTCATATGCAACTGCTGGTCTGCCTCTCAAGCGCAAAATTCCCTGCAAATTTATTAATTGCAGCATATAAAATCAGGTACAATGCAGTACTAGGTTTGGCAGTATGGTGGTGGCTCTCACACAGTTTAGTCCCAATTGACATCAAGTGATCTTAAGGGATCTAGTTGTTCAGTTAAACCTCCTTGTAATCAAACTTGCCTCAAAGTAGCCCTCGATTGTGTTTAAATCTCATGTAAATCTACTTTGCCTTAATTGATATTAAAAAGCCAGAAACTAAGTTACACCTCCATTTATCTCGACTTCACATTCATTAACCTAATAGCTTTTTATTTAACCTCAACTCATGCAATTCAGCCTTAATTGACCACCTGAGCTGCTAAACTGAGCCAAATGCAAGCAAAGAGAATAACAAAAAAGAGAGTGAGAAAAACACAAAGGATTCTTAACAAACTTGGTCCAGTGAAAGTATCATATTGGTTGTACTACCACTACTACCATATATCCTTTCCCCTTACGCAAAAATAATAACACCATTTCCGCACTTCCACACCTCTTTGATAAATTCCATTGGACCATCCAATAGATAGATTATTTGATCATAATAACATGATTTAGTGGAATTCTAACCTGACAAGCATTGACTCGAAGGTCCCAAATTCGAGCTGTATGATCAAGGGATGCCGACATAAAACTATCATTTATAGGCGACATGCACAGGGATACTATCCTGTCAGTTCAATTTCATTCAAGTTGTCAGAAAAGATTTGAAATTTTATTTTCCAAAACATTCAAACTTAAAAAATTTTCAAATTGTTGGCAAAAATGTAAATTCTATCTTCAGTAAAAACAGACTTCACATCACTGATTTTGGTACCACATAAGTTGATTCTGTCTATATATGTCAGGGGCAGCACTGATAGTCAGTTTAGACTGTTTACTGAACCCTAATTCTTAAAATTATAATGGCATTCTCAACAAAACATTCAAGAGAGAGAGAGCTTTGATGAGCTGGGTTTAAATGGGCAAAAGCAAGCTTAAATGGCAGATATCTCAATTAAGGTTTAAACATGAAGCCCAGCAAAATTCCAAAATATCTTCATTTCAATAGACTGAAGACATGAATACAACCATGGTTAACAATACAATTCTGGTATTTGCCAGTACCAGCCAGCACGGTATTCCTTATGTGGGCCGTCTATGCCCAAAATCTGGCAAGGAGGTGATCCAAACATGTCAGGTACCAGTACAAGATAACTGGTACAAGCTACACTTAGACGGGCACTTATATTATATACCTCTCTTTGTGGCCCTTGAAGTACCGCAGACACCGGTTGTCATACATGGAGAGGTACCGCAAGGACTCGTCGGACTCCAGTTTGTTCCTGGAAGAGCACAAAATAGAGCTCGGGTGGTGCGTGAAACAAACCTTGTCTGCACCGTGCGTCTTGTGATACGTCATTTTCGAAAGCCTGAACAACATAAATTTGGGCCAATTATTGCTTGAGATATGCATTATTCTGGTAAAGGTGAATAATTTCCCTTCGAATTGGTAGAGGAATGATAGAAGAAAGGGGAAAAGGAAAGAAGAGCTCACGTACGTTGCGGTGGTGGTATTGTAGAGGCGGATGGAATCGTCTTCGCTGGCGGTTACGAGCAGATCATCTGTCCGGTGAAAATCCAGAGAGCTTATCTTTCCTCCCTGATGATTCAGAATACACGAGATCAAGGTTTGAAAACTAAAAAACCTAAGCATGAAAGTACATAAGTACGATCCTGTTTCTCGCTCAATGAGCAAAGGAAGAGCCTGCGGAGAAGGAATGAGGGAAAGAGGAGGGGCTTACGAAATCGTCGAAGGCGGCCGCGACGGACATGCTGCGCACGATTGCATCGTCCAACTGCGATATCACCATTGGAGCCAAGCTCGAGAGAGAGAGTCGACTTCAGTTATGAAATTAGTTCAGGGAGGTCGGAGGCGGCAGAGCAGAACTCCAGCTGACGGAGAAAGCGGACTTAGTTCAGAATTCAGATTAGACCGAGAAAAGTAGGAGTGCGGATTCGGTGCTTTTCACGGACCCGAGGGCTGCAGATCCGACGGTGCGGCAGCAGATTCCGAGTTGAAAAGAGTTTCGTAGGGCCTGCCTGCCATAAAAACGACCACTGGATTTAATTTAAACGGATGTAATTTTAGTAAATAGGAGTGGGTCCACTATGATAGGTGTAATAGCACCGCATTCCATTATAACTAGGGGTGCAATAAAACTCGTAACTCGCAACTCGCTCGTGAATTGTTTGGGATCAACTCGCTATGAGCTCGCTCGATGGTTGACCGAGCTATTAACGAGCTGGCTTGTTAAGTTCGCAGCGTTTAATGAGCGAGGTTGAGCTTAGTCTCACTCAGCTCATTGAGTTTGTTTGGCTCGTCAAACTATCGATACATGTTATTTATGTATTATATTCTAGATTTTTAGTATATTACATAAATTAAAAATAGATATATATATATCACATTTTTATATAAAATTTCATAGTTATTACTAATTTGTTGATTTCTATGTAAATTTTGATATAAAAAAGTGTATAAAATATTATTAATAATTAAATGAGCTTAACGAGCTGACTCGATTAGCTTGTTGCTTAAGTGAGCTGAGTTTGAGCTAGTGCTTTTGGTTCAGAACCATAATACTTAATGAGTCGGCTCGTTCGTTAAGTTAACAAGTCAAACTTGAGCTTAGCCCAGCTTGAGTCAGCTCAGACCGTTTACACCCCGATTCACAACTATGGCAGCTGATAAAAATCCGAGAAAAAGGTAATAGCCTGCCATTCAAATCTGAAACCGATATTTTTAATATTAATTAAATAGAAAATCAAAATTAAATAAAAAGGCACCCGTGAGTCAAATTTCGGGATTTAGGCCGGTCCGTGAAACAAATATCGACCCCAAATACGGAATACAAAAAAGTCACCGGATTTTCAAAAAAAGCAACTTTTTTGGGGCCAGCGTTTCGTTCGCGGACCCGAAGTTGGGGCCGGCGTTTCGTTCGCGGACCCGAATAAGTAAACACGGACCCAAACTTTGGGTCCGCGAACGAAACATCGGCCCCAACTTTCGGGTCCGCGAACAAAACGCCGGCCCCAAAAATGTTGGTTTTTTTAAAAATCCGGTGACTTTTTCGTATTCTGTGTTTGAGACCGGTATACGAAACGCCGGCCAGACTAAATCCCGAAATTTGACTCACGAGTGCCTTTTTATTTAATTTTGATTTTCTATTTAATTAATATTAAAATATCGGAATCTGAAAAGTACATATACATGCAAACTGATCTGTTCTTTTTAAAAAGTTAAATTACAGTGTTTTTTTTTGTAATAGTTAGATATTTATTGAGAACTTCGTTGAGGTTTAGAATTCAGAAATGATTTTATATTCAAATCCTGCAAATATTTGATAAATTATCCTAATAGGTTAGAGAATAATTATGTTATTAGAAATCAATTATTGAATTTTTAGAGAAATAAGCTGGTGCAAATAATGAGGGCAACAATAATTTTTGATGAAAAATTATATATCATCATAAATCCATAATATAATAATCCATTTTTCCTGTAATTGTCTGCTCCTTATTTTTTTGTCTACTGCTTGGCTATGCGGTTTAAATTTACCACGGCACGGATTCTAAAATCTAGATTATTATTCCTTTTAGTTTTTATTTTTACTTTCAACCAAATAACTAAACTGTCATTAACTCATTATGCTACCTCCTCTACAGCATCTGCAACCATGGGCCCACATGTCAGCGACTCCGCCCGACAAAACAACACACTAGTCCTCCTCCTTCCCTTTTCCTTCGTCATTGAGAAAGAGCAAAAATAAAGAGCTCTCTCTCGGCTCGCAATCTCTCCAATTTAACTCCGACGCATCTCTCCAATAAACTCCAGACCTGAATGGAATCGGAGCTTACTGACGCCAGATCCAGATCCCGCTGCTGACCTCCGATCCCCCCTCCGATCCGGCTGCCGACCGATCCATGGCGGGAGCTGTCTCGGCTCTCTTCCTACTCGACATCAAGGGCCGCGTCCTCGTCTGGCGGGACTACCGCGGCGACGTCTCCGCCGTCCAGGCCGAGCGCTTCTTCACCAAGCTCATCGAGAAAGAGGTGCGCTTCTTTCTTCCCCTTCGCCCCGTCCGATCGGATCCGGTAGTTGAACTTGAGATCCGGCGGTTTGGAACTTGAAATCTGAAGAACTGGTTCATATCTGTATGTAGTTTAGCCGGTTTTGTAGTGATAGGATGAGAGTCCGATTGACCTGTTTGAGAGACATAACCAGCGGAAGGGAGTGTTTGAGTGATGATTCTCGGTGTATACCATCTGAAACCAGACTTTTGACCATGGCAGATCTGATTTGGACTAAAAGATCTCATGTTTGATGTCCAATTGTACATTGAGTTTAGAAATTTTAAGGTGCGGAAGGTTGGGGTCTAATTGCTGGGTCCAGTGGAATGTTTGAGAGTTTCGTAGTGATAATAGGAAGATTTAATAGTAGTGTGAATTTAGGAATGATGTGATATATCTCTCTAATTGGATCTCGTGTTTGTGAATCAGGCGGATCCAGAGTCACACTCGCCTGTGGTGCACGACGATGGGGTCACATACATGTTCATACAACATAACAATGTGTTTTTGTTGACTGCGGCTAGACAGAATTGTAATGCTGCAAGTATACTCCTTTTTCTTCATCGAGTCGTCGATGTGAGTGCTTATTTTTATGTGACAAATTTACCCGTATTAATATAGATCATCAGCAGCACCAGACTATAAGTTCTTATTTATGCGCAATTAGTACTTGGAAACTTTTTATTACTGATGAAAGTCGGTTCTTGGAACTGATTCTGAAGTTGTAAGAACTATGAAAGAAGAAGTTTATCCTATTTGCCTCATTCTTTCTTCTCATTTGTGCAAATAGTCATTCGTATGCTCCAGTTTGCCTCAGATGACTTAGGTATTGATACTGTGCCCAGAATTGTAAGTGCAATTTACCATCTCACTCTGCATTCATGCAAAGGAAAAAAAAAAGTAGAAATTATGCAGATACCTGTACCAAACCTCAGCAGTTAATAGACCTGATATCATCCAAAGCTAACCAAGCACTACCATGTATAGAAAGCCACTGGCATAAAATTTTGAAAAACTTAACATATATTAAATTTATAGAATTGTTATTATGTGTTTTTTCTTCCCGGATAACTTTTTTTCTAACAACAGAGATAATATTCTTGCTGGTACTGTTATATCGTTTTGAAGTACTAAGTTATGATTTTCTTCTTGCAGGTATTTAAGCATTATTTTGAAGAACTAGAGGAAGAGTCTCTAAGAGATAACTTTGTTGTAGTGGTGAGGAAAACTAATCATTTTACCTCAGATTGATATATCTCTTTTCTCTTTTTGTAAAAATGTTGATGTTGTGATCTATAAGCAGCTAAGGGTAACCAATATATTAATTTGTATGATAGCACTGTATTATTTCCATTGTACTAAGCTTACACATGATTTATATAAAAAAAGCATTATCTCTTATATGTCAATTATTTGACACTTCTTTTTCTACTTGTTTGTGAATTGAAGTATGAGCTGTTAGATGAGATGATGGATTTTGGGTATCCCCAATACACTGAGGCAAAAATACTCAGTGAGTTTATAAAGACAGATGCATACCGAATGGAGGTCACCCAAAGGCCTCCAATGGCTGTCACCAATGCCGTCTCATGGAGAAGTGAAGGAATTCGCTATAAGAAGAATGAGGTACATGTTTTTATTAGCAGATGAAGATATTTTGGTTGGTGTATGTTGTTCATTTTTATAAATGAATCTAAGAAAGAGTCGTAAAAGTGATAAGGGGTTATTGTTCCCAACCAGAACCTTATCTAAGAAAGTACCACTGTCATCCTTGTTATGTTTTACTTGTTTATTTATGTGATTTATATGAACTGTAGGTGTTTTTGGATGTGGTAGAGAGCGTGAATATACTAGTGAACAGCAATGGCCAGATTATCCGGTCTGATGTTGTTGGTGCTTTAAAAATGAGAACTTACTTGAGGTAATTGAATTTTATGTATCTAATCGGTACTCTGCACACCATACTTGTCAAGCTAAGTCCCTTCCTCTCGTCATACAAAAAATAGGCAGAGGAAAGGATAATAGCCACTGGTCTGATACAAGCTACTATAGAAAAAGTCAGATGTGCTATTGTTGGGTTAGACAAAACCTGCATAATCATATATATGAATGGACTTATCTATAAAAAAAAAAAAAACTCTTGAAGAATCATCTAGTTAGAAAAAAAGGAGAATTAGATAAAAGACAGATCACTTACTGAAACAGTGATCCCTGTAGCTGTGTGTGACATCTCCATAGTCCTTCCGTTTTCTTTTAATATTGCTCAACTTTTAATGCTTTGTTCAACTAATTGTAAAATTATTTGTGTGCAGTGGAATGCCAGAGTGTAAGCTGGGGTTAAATGACAGAGTTCTTCTAGAAGCTCAGGGTCGTGCCACTAAAGGGAAAGCTATTGATTTGGATGACATCAAATTTCACCAGTCTGTCCCCTTGTCCTTGTTTCTATTTGATGTACATTCTGTCCATTTTGGTCGTTAATTCATTCCGGGTTTAGTCAACTGAAATGATATGTTGAGCATCTCCCTTTCCACCGTACCTCTCCTTCCACACAAGCAAAAAGAAAAAAGGAAGAAGAAAAAATATGATTTGACATGTTGTTTTCAATGCTGGAAGCTGAAATAAATATATTTTGTACCTGGGAGATATCTTAGTTTAAATCCATTGCATGAAAATTGAAAAAAGGTGGAACTATCACACATATATCCTTGTATGGAACTTGACAGATTCTATTCTTTCATGTACATTTTCTTTTTGAGCACTTCAGATATCTCTGAGACTGACATATATGAAAAAAGTTTTGCAAGTATTACTTACTTATATTACCTTTATTTTTGTTGAAGGTGTGTTCGATTGGCAAGATTTGAGAATGATAGAACCATATCCTTCATACCACCAGATGGTGCTTTTGATCTAATGACATACCGGCTTAGCACTCAGGTCTTTCTTTTTTTTTTATTATATTTTATTACTTTTCTACGTTCAATATCTATTCTAATTCTTTGTTAGAGTTTCATTATGGGTTTTTACTTATTCTGCCTTGCAAACAATTGGAAGTCTAATCACTCTCTAAGAAACATGGAAATGACTTTGGGGTCCTCATAGCTTATGGTCCTAGTTTTTCTCTATTTCCCAATGTGTGTATGAGTACTGAGCTTGAAAAGAAGGATGCATTGCCTACTAATTTATTATTTGGAGCTATTAAACTTGTTCTGTATAAGTAGACTGAACATTTCTATTTTCGGGTATACCTATGTGAAAATATTTATTACTACCAAATAATTTTCTTAACCATGTATCTGTTGTCATCTGTAAAATTTTTAATAAACAAAAGGTGAAACCATTGATATGGGTGGAGGCTCAAGTGGAAAAGCATTCAAGAAGTCGTATTGAGCTCATGATCAAGGCCAGAAGCCAGTTTAAGGAAAGAAGGTATCTTTCATTCAAGCTTTTTTTTTTTTTTTTTTTTTTTTTTTTTTTTTTTTCTGATTCAATTTTGGCTTTATGTTGGTATATGTTACCTTCCTTTTTCTTTCCCATTTTGTAGCACTGCAACGAATGTAGAGATTGAGGTTCCAGTCCCAGCTGATTCAACAAACCCTAATATAAGAACTTCTATGGGTTCTGCTGCATATGCTCCTGAAAATGATGCTTTGGTCTGGAAAATTAAATCATTTCCTGGTGGCAAGGTACTGCATTCTTATCTTTTCTGGAAATATTAGAAAGACTTGTGAACATGAGTCAGAATTACTGAACCCTCTCTCTACTATCTCTGATCATGTTAACATAGATCAGTATAGGTCCTCCGGCAACACAGAAAGTCAGAAACTATCAAAATTGTTACAGTTGTGTTACCATGCATCAGATCATGTCCCCCAACAATAAGCACATATTAAAACTGTTACAGAGGTTGTAATGAATGTTGCGCAGGCTTGAAGGTGAAACCTGTGGTTTACATAAAAGGATTGTTTCATCCCCATAAACTTTTGTGATGTACTTGGTTTAAGCTACACTGAATTGTTCTCAGTCTTGTTGTAGATTTGTACGGATTTATTTTAAGTTCTTAGTTGGCTGTACAGTTGCTTACTATTTTGTGGTTAACATCGATACCAAGCTCATCAGATAAGACAGTATCGGAATTTCTATTGGTTTATTAGTATCATTATGCCAATTCAAATAGCAAAACTGTTGAGGCTAATTCTGTATAATTTGTTTACTTTTGTTTTTTTGCGTTGTTGTTTTTGAATCTATGTAGGAGTACATGTGTAGAGCAGAGTTTAGCCTTCCTAGTATAACAGCTGAAGAGGGTGCACCCGAGAAAAAAGCCCCAATTCGTGTCAAATTTGAGATTCCTTATTTTACTGTCTCTGGTATTCAGGTAAAAATTCTTGTTCCCTTTATTTCTCCTCTTGTTCTGTTTAATTTGTAGGTAGCAAATTTGATATATTCTGTCATTTCCCATTGTTTGTCTGAAGTACCTGAACTTTCTTATGCTAGTTGCAACTTGTATCCCAACCAAATTAGTCTAAAATTAAGCCATTGTAGTGAAGCTCATTTATTTATCAGATTGGAAGTTGGTTTGAGTTAATATGAAAATAATTAGTGGATAATTTTCGTATATTGTGAAAGTATACCTCTGATTATGATAATATTACAGGTGAGATATCTGAAGATAATTGAAAAGAGCGGGTACCAGGCACTACCATGGGTGAGATACATCACTATGGCAGGAGAATATGAACTGAGACTTATCTAGGTCGAATGTATGCCTCCAGTATACCACGCTTACACTCTATATAAAATCCTGGCCTGCATTCGCCATGTCTTGGGTTCTGATCCGTGATCACCATTTCTGTCCATCTTTGCTCCGTGTCGTAGATCTCAAAGTACTTTTTTGTAATATCTTGGAAGATTTGTTTGTGTATGTTTTGATAGGATGATAGTTGTTACTTGTAAGGGACAGGAGACTTGTCTCCAGATTTTTATGGTATACTTGTATTTGTTTTCTGGAATATTTTTGTTATAATTTTTTTTTTTTTCTGTTGTTATTCTGTTGTAATAATTGCCTGCTAAACTAATTATATCATCTGTGAATACTTTTTTTTTTTTTTTTCAAGCTCGAGCTTTTAGTGCATCAATTACTAGCATGTGTAATGCCTCCTTGCAAAGAGAACTTAATGTTATATTGTAATCATAATGATGTACTACTTGTGCTAGTCTGTAATTCTTTTAGTATGTCTTTTCGATGTAAAATCATTAAATAAGTTTTTCTATGTGAACCTTCAATTGTCCATGAATTGCCTCAGAAAACACAAATTCAATAATAACCGGATACAAACAACGAGAGAGTCCTTGTATTTCCTTCTACCATGTTATCCGGTGTCATAGATGATAGATCAATGATAATCAGATTAAACTTAGACTTTTAAAAGACCCCTATCCAACTTCCAAAACTATGGTCTCTCATACGAACAGCGTTGTCTTTAGCCACTTAACCAAAGGCTGGTTCTTCATATTAAACTTATAAAAACATTAACAGATATGATTATATTTATAGTTAATTATATAATGACTTTTATTTATTTTTAGTTGACCGTGACAGTTAATTACAATAGGACTACATTTTATCTGTGCATACCTGTACTGCACCTTATTTATAGTGCGATTCATAGAGTATAGCCGGATTATTATTTTCAATCTGTAGTGCGATCCATTCACCATAAAAAGGTTATAATTCTCACGTACCGGACGTAACATGATCACTTGATAATAACTACCAGGCAACAGAGTGTAAAATAAATTAAAGGCAAGGGAGAAATAACGATATATTATGATTAAAAAGGAAAAGAGGAATAACTTTTGTACCGATGGGATTGGTTCCTTTGCAGTTTGCAATTCTTTGACCCTCTTCACCATTCTGAGAGCAGCAAAGATCGAGTTGAAATTGCTGTAGCGGATGTTGACATTCATCCATGAGGTATGGTACTTGAGGATAAATTTAGTAAAAGAATTTAGTTGAACATGTTACTTTTTTTTTTTTTTTTTAAGATAAAAATGAGGGTCATGCCACTCAAATTTAAATGTCTATAAAAAATTCTCAATCTGGATTTCGAACCTGCGACTTCCCATATGAAGAGCATTGCCCTTAGCCACTAGACCAAAGGCTGGTTCTTACATGTATATCGGTTCTGAGAGTCATAAGAATAATAGACCAGAATCAGGCTCTAGATGAAATGGCATGCCACATCACTATAATATATAATATCTGCCATATAGGATATGGGACATCAAGAAGTCAAGAACTAGTTGACAAAAGGATTATTGTTCCTCTTTGTAGGGTCCTAGCTATGCTGTAATTAATTTGGACTATGGGACTAGGATTCTGCCACACATACTAAAATGACTTCCATTAGTTTGACTTCCATAGAATAAGTTCCAATTAATAAGATTTGATTTATTGTAAAAAAGGAGAAACATCTCTGTTGAAAAACCGTCCATACGTCCATAGACATATACAGAATGTAACAAATACGTCTTGAAATGTAACAAATACATTTTAGAATGTAACCTATGGATGTTGTGAACGGTTTCTCTATCGACGCTAGGCATTACTCGTGAAAAAAGACTGAGTCAAAGATAATTGGAGAAAAAAATGATTTTTCTTTTTTTTTCCCATAAATTATGTCATGGAGAAATATTATATACAATTTTTTTTTTCATAATCTAATTAAACGGAGAAGTCAAATGTTATGTCTATAAAAGATCTCCATTTGGGTTTCGAACCAGTAATCTCTCACGTGGAGAACGTTAGCCTTAGCCACTAGACCAAAGCTGGTTCTTAACAGAGATGAAACAATTAAAAATGTGATAGAGACCGATGGATATAAAAGTTGCCTGGAGAGGAGAGGAGTAATAGCTAGCTAGCTAGTTTATCTGATTTATCTGTTATCCAACCTTTCTAATGTCCAGTCCAGAATATACATACTCCAAACTTAGGTCATGCATGCATGCTAGAAAAAGTGAGTATCAGTCAATGCATGCATGTTATGTATGCCCAGTTGCAGCAAAAAGGAAAAGAAGAGGAAGAGGGGGGCCAGGGTGGTTTGTTTCCAGAGTGCATGCAGTGCAGGCTGCAGCTGTGCAGGCAATTGAGAGTTTGAGACTGACATGCAACTGCCTAGTAAAGTGCTGGTAGAGAATTAGGCAGGCATGGCATCATTCATTCATTAATTCATACCCTCTCTCTGCTGCTTTTCAGTTTACACTGGATGCACATTAATTTTCACTGGTTGTGGGTCTTGCTTGCATGCTTAATTAATTTGTTTCTTCTGCATATATAATTATATATGCAGATTTTTTTTTTTTTTGGTTTTTTTGGAATGTAAATGAAGGTGAAGGTTAACTGATATGAATTGAAGTCACAGGTAATTAACTGGTGTCTACTTTCTGTTTATTTGGGGGAAAAATAATGAAATAATCTTGTTTCAAGTCTGAACATATCACAGATTCCAAACCTGGATGAGTTGGTTGAGTTGAATTCACTTCACAATTTTAGATTTCATGAACTCAACTTCTCAGTTAATTTTAATGTATATAGAGATGGCAGAATCCGATCCGACATTTTCAGAAAGGCAAACTGACTGACCCGAGATCTTCTGAAACCGACCCGCTTGACCTGTCGGCCCGATTTGCTACCTCTAATTGTATAGTATTGTAGGCCAATTAAATTTAATGTGCCATCTCATTGTATATTCTCTTGTTTAAATTAGTTAGTAATGTATAATGTATTGATAATTACTAAAACAAATTCGAGGATACTCAAATTCAGCAATTAATTAAGCATAGTAATATATTCTAGGTTTTGAACCTGCAACCTCCCACATAGAGAGCGTTGCTCTTAATCACTAGACCAAAGGCTAGTTCTTGCTAGCAGTTGCATATATAGTTATTAATATAATTGAGTTAAATTCAATCATTTTTAGTATTAGTACTAGTAAACTATTAGAACCTTAATCGAAATTACATTTAGAATAAAAAAAACTGTTTATCCGACCATAAATAAGGATTTTGACATTCGTACAAATAAAATCTAACTTTGAACTAAAACAGTCAAAAATTTAACGCTGAAATGTGTCAGGCATGTCCCGTGGGGCCATATGTCATGAAGCCCTTCATACTAAACCTAAATATATGTTTAGTAGCAAGTAGCTTATATCTCCCCTCCAGCCCGGCCTCCTAATTAGTTTGGGAAAAAAGTAAGAAATGTTTCCTCGAGGGGAAACGATGCTATGCACTACGTACTCACCTATGTTGGATTGTTGGGCATCATATATAATACTATGAAGTAATGTACCAAGCAATTATTTAATTACAATATATAATTACTTTTAGGAATTATAGCTTTTTGGAAAATATATATATATATCGTTGTGCAATTCAACAACATTTCATAAATTAGTATTAACTATATATACAACCATATAATTAAGCATGAGACCATTCTAATGCATATCAGCATCACATCACATTAAGATTTATAACAACAACAGAACTTAATTTGCATATATATATATATATATGCTAGTTAATTTCTATTAACTTAATTTCATGTATTTCATCACAAACTCACAATCAGTATCACCACCCGGAGAGAACAAACACCCCATGAGCCATGAGGTAATTAATAATCCATAAAAGATCAGGGGCTCTTATTTTAGAGGCGAGACAAGAATTCACAAGTAGGTCCCCTTCTGTTTCCTCACAGAAAAAGCCTTGTCCATGCCATGTCAATGCCTCCGTGCCTGCCCCTCTCCCCCTCTCCAAATCAACTCAACACATGTAAAGCTCAAGCCACGCTTTGTTCCATCATGCCGTTTTGGCTTGTCCCCTTTTAATTAACTCCCTCTTTCAATGAGTAATACTTAATTAATTAGCGTTCACTGAAAAACCGTCCATATACAGCGAGCGTCTGTAGATTATATTTCGAGGTGTATCTGTCATTCCATATATACATGTTTATATATGGACACAAGATGTTTAATTTTCTTCGAGTCGCATCTATTGTCCATCCATAGACAATCCATAGAAGGCACAAAGTTGTATGACAAATAAGACTCATGTAGACCCTAATGTACATATACTAACTTGTGTCACACATGCAATTCTATAAACAGTCTATAGATGCACGGAAGATGTTTTCCTTTTTTTTTTTTCTTCAACGATTACTACGTGCACTAACATATATTAACTATGCATACAATTTTTCCCTTTCTAATTAAGTGCTGCCCCTAAATTAATCTTGATGCATATGCATGCACAAAGGAACAAAATTTGTCTTTAGTGGGATTCTGGTCTCCAAATTCCCACCTCAAGACAAATTGCAGTTGATTAATCCAAATCAGTTATTAATTTGGATGCACTCCATTTATTGAACTCTGCCATGTTGCCTCCAAATTAATTAGGACAAGATAATAATGAAGGATTTAAACAAGTGAGGGATCAATTAATTTGACAATGTTGATAGTGGATTTTTAGACAAAAAATACAAATTTTTTTTTTTAAAAACTGTAAATTAGAAAAAAAAAAAATATACTTGTTGTGGAACTTTTAGATTGACTATGTTTTAAATTTCAAACGATTTAGGCCATACTTGAGAGTAGGACTGGCAAAAAAATTTGTAGCTCGTAATTTGCTTGAGTTCGATTCGGTCTGAGCTCGATTCGATCTAAGCTCGATTCGATTTTTTGTCAGCTCGAGTTCGATTTAGCTCGGCTCATTTTTTTCCTGATTCGATTCGGATTCGATTCGTAATAGCTCGATATATAGTAATTTGCACATTTTTTGAACTATTTTGTCAAAATTGTTTGTAATAATATACCTATTTTATTATTTAATTAAAAAAATATACTTATTTTATTGTTAAATTAATAAAATATATATTTTTAATCATAATTTATTATAAAATTAATAAAAATAGCGATAATTTGTTTATATTATCGAAAAACGACAAAATAATATATTATTTTAGCTTTAATTATCTATGGTAATCATAATTTATTATAATAATTGAGCTCATATGGAGCTCGGAGCTCGATTCGAGTTCGAGCTAGTTCGATTCGGTTTCGGCTCGGTTCGATTTCAGCTCGATTCGGTTTTGGCTCGGTTCGGTTTTGGCTCGGTTCGGTTTCAGCTCGATTCGATTTAGATCAAATTCGATTCGATTCGATTCGTTGCCAGCCCTACTTGAAAGCACATTAAAGATTGTTAAAACCAGATAAGTTGATATGCACAAAATTTGAATGAGTTATTAGACGCCATTCTAATTGTGACAAAGTGCCCCATGACCCCCCTAATCTTTTCACTTTTGACAAAGTGCCCCCCAATCTTCTATTTGTGACAAAGTGCCCCCCAAACTCATCAATCCATGACAAATTGCCCCCCAATTAATAATCTCATCCATAATTGTCAAACTTAGATAAAAAAGACTAGACTACCCTTGAACAATAATTAAATTTGGTATGATTTTTTTTACAAAAAATTGAATTACATAACTAAAATTAATCTAAATGATGTACAAGTGTAATCTTATTATACAAATATATTATTATGCTTGCAAATAATTCAAAAATATTGTTCTGTAATAAGTTCGTATTAAACATTATTACTGTAATAATTGTCTTTCTTGGACTTATATAATTTATACAACTAGAGTTTCTAATGAAAATACAATATTTTTAATATTTTTTATTAATTATAAAATGAAAATTTGAGTATAAAATATTTCAGTTGTCAATGAATTTAATATTTTTTTGTAATTAATTATAAAATGAAACTTTTGTGTCTGAATTTTAGTTGTTATGGAATAAATATTTTAAGAAAATAATTAGATTGATACAAACTTTATACTGATACATTAAAACTTAAGAGTTAAAAAAACAAATATATTTGTTAGTTATATTTTAGTGTTTAAATAGTTGATGCGCACAAATTTTTTTTTTTATTGAAAATATTATTATTCAAATTTAATAAGTATTATTTCAATAAATACACAACAAATCTCAAGGGTAGTATGGTCTTTTCCAGTCAAAAATTGATAATTATGAATGTAATTATCTATTGGGGGGCAATTTGTCATGGATTGATGAGTTTGGGGGCCACTTTGTCACAAATAAAAGATTGGGGGGCACTTTGTCAAAAGTGAAAAGATTAGGGGGGTCACGGAGCATTACCCCTAAATAAAATTTAAATGTTATCAATCTATGAGTTGAAGAATATACACATTTAGAAGTTTTATTTTTTTATTTATAAGATTATTTTTTCAATTTATTTGAATTCTAAGCAATGAGATGATATTGTAATTATTTTTTTTTTTTTTGGATAAAAGTGGAGAAATCCCCACCGTTTTCCATTACTTTTCAGAGAACCATAGAGTTCCTTACAATTACCCTAATTATCTAAAAAAACCACTAACAATACCAATAATTCACAGAACCACTATTGGAACTGTGACCATCCAAACCAAGTCATAACATCCAAAACAACATCATCCAAAACATACTGTTTTGCAAGTTGATCATACCCTGCAACAACACCAACCAAAACATCAAATAACAACCCTAGGAAACAAACAAACACAGTTGCAAGCCACAGAGCCAGCCAAATATAGTAAGAAGCTAATTAAGAGAAAATTAGCACTTCAGTTAATTAGCAATTGGAATTAGCCAAATTAACCACCATTCTCTTGCTCCTCCTTTAACTCCGAGCTCTGTGGCATGAATTAAGTTTGTTGGAAAACTTGTAGAGTCCACCTATAAAGTAAGTCACCCATCTGTCCCTCTTACAATCTGACACACCCACGTATACCTATGTGCTTGTCACAATTGTATAAATGTTTACTGAAAAATGATATTTGTTCATCAAAGATACGGTGGACCGGTGGATAGATAAAAGGGTGGTCGCTAGCTACCTACGTCCTACGACTCAATAAGTTTGTTCCCCTTGAACTCCCTGTCCATGATTCATAAAGAGAGAAAACCTGAATTAGAAAAGAATTCAAACTTTGATGTAGAGGATGTTGTAATTAATTAATTACCTGTAAGCAGTAAACAAACAGAAAAGTGGATAAAAGTATCAAACAAATTACAAATATCCGCTCTGCACCGGACCCACTACACAACCGTGCGTGTTTAAGTTTTACTGTTTGGCAATTGTCATATATAAATAAGGAACCCATATATATATCATATATGATCTCCATTATTTAATTGGAGATAGATATACATAAGGGGTTGCATATATGAAGGAGGCAATGAGGTATCTGATGGGGTGGCCTGGGCCTAGTGGCTTTGGCTCTGCTTCCACTGCTGAGCAAGTCACCCTGCACCTCCCCTCTCTTCCTCCACATCTCACTGCTCTTATCACTGGTACAGTATATACAGTGCTATATATCCTCTCTAGTTAGTTATATGTATATATATATAGTTTGATTAATTAATTAGCTAGGTTCTATTTTTTATGTCAGAGTTTGGAAGTATGTGCTGTTACAATATATATAATTCAGGTGGTACAAACAGATAATAAAATATGTTCATCTCTGATTTAGTTATTTATTCCCTGTTTCTTGATTTTCTTAATTACTAGTCTATCCATATATATGTATGACGTCATTCTCTTGCAGAGTTGGAGTTTGTTTTCATGATATATAAAGTTATTATTACCAACAATTCAAGTACTAATTTTCTTGTACTTAATTAATTACCATATATCTCAATATTATAATTAATTTATTTAAGTAAGTTTAAAAGAAAATTATGCATGCTGAATTTCTGATGTATTATGTAACCAATTATTTTGTAATATATATAGGTGGCACGTCCGGGATCGGATTCGAAACGGCGAGGGTGCTGGCGAAGCGAGGAGTGAGGGTGGTTCTTCCTGCAAGGGATGTGAAGAGAGGGAATGAAGCCAGAGAAAGAATCCTTCGCGAGAGCCCCGCGGCGCAGATTCATGTTCTAGAGTTAGATCTCAGCTCCCTGACCTCCATTCGCCGTTTCTGCTCTCGCTTCCTTTCGCTTGCTCTGCCTCTCAACATCCTCATGTAAGTTCTTAACAGAAGATTTGTTGTATTTGTATATGTAGGATGATTGCTATTTTCTTCTTGATCTTTTTGCTATTATTTGCAATTTAAGTTCAAGCAAACAAGAATTTCTAAACTAATTAAGTGGTCCAAAAGACTTGCTTTCTTCTAAAGTTTTCCTCTTAAACTTTCAATTTGGCAGAAACAATGCAGGAAGATATAGTAGAAAGCTGAAGTTGACCGGCGACAAGTACGAGTTGACTTGTGCAACCAATTATTTGGGTATTTTACTGAGACTCTCTGATTGATTCAACACATAGATGGAGCTCATAAAAGGGCATTAATATTCTTCTTTGTTCATGAAAAAAGACCTGAATAATGTTTCAATGAAATGCAGGCCATTTTGTATTGACTGAGGCTTTGCTGCCAAAAATGGAAGAGACAGCCAGAGAAACAGGGACTCAGGGAAGGATTATCAATGTTTCATCGATGATACACAGATGGGTTAAGGGAGAAAGTTTCCGTCTGCGTGACATTCTCAAACCGAAAGTGTACGGTGATTTTTTATCACATCAGGAACATTTAGTTTAGTTATATATATTATTTGATCTCGAGAGGTATTTAACGTTTTGGTGTATTTTTAGTTGATTTCCTCTGATAAATAAGCCTTTTTCAAGCAGAAAGTTTTCTGAAATACTTTTTATGTATTCATGCAGATACAATGCGACACGAGCTTATGCACGGTCCAAGTTGGCTAACATTTTACACACCAGAGAATTAGCAAAACAACTGAAGGTAAGTATTTTGAGCCTAAAATACTAACTTTTTAGATGTCATACAAATATATTATGCTACTGTTTTACTTCTAATTGTGCATGTCTTTGATCGAATTTTGCAGGAGAAAAAGATGAACATAACAATAAATGCAGTTCATCCTGGAGTTGTGAAAACAGGAATTACCAGGGACCATAAAGGATTCATAACAGGCATGTACTCCCTTCATATCAAATACAACATTGTTTATATATGTGTTTCACAATTAAACTGATTCTGGTATGCTTATCAGTTTTCTCTTCAATGTTTTATGAATCAGACTGTGTATTTTACATTGCTTCAAGGCTTCTGAAATCAACACCTCAGGTCTGTTGTGTGCTCTTTTTGTTATACAGAAAAAATTTTCATGAAAAATGTATATGAATAATATCATTTGGATTAAAATTGCTAATTAGTATGCATTTACAGGGAGCAGCTACTACTTGTTATGTGGCACTTAGCCCCAAATTGGAGAACATCTCTGGAAAATATTTTGAAGACTGCAATGAGAGTGCCG
Organism: Cyperus esculentus; assembly: GCA_030179965.1. Taxonomy (NCBI): domain Eukaryota; kingdom Viridiplantae; phylum Streptophyta; class Magnoliopsida; order Poales; family Cyperaceae; genus Cyperus; species Cyperus esculentus. Next base: position 3,498,598 of record JASGLE010000023.1, on the reverse strand, counting down.
GCCTAGACAGATACGACAGGATGGCTCGAACGCTCTGGGAGGAGACCCACATTCTAGTTCAAGTAAAACTTCGATCCTGCATCGAGCGTGATGCCGGTACGTAATTCGTCACTGATCACAGATGCAACTGTCAAATTCGAACTCAGAACAGGCTCATCTCTTAATTTGCTGGCATGTATATTGTAACTTGTTAATGATTTTACTGTGGAATATTCCATCCCAACCCAAATATAAGGAAGACATTAAATTATGAATACTATATATGTGCACATTTTTTTTGTTTTTAACTGTTAATCTTTTTCTCTGTTGCACTGTGTATCAAACACTTCAAATTTATTGATGCAAGACACAACTGGGGAGAGTAACTTTTAACTAAAGAGCACAAATTACATCTAATTTATAGTTTGTTCTAAGCGTTCAATAAAGGGCAAAATATACATATTACGGATAGAATTCATAAAATCAGAAAAATTAAGTGGATATCAGATTAAATTAATTCTTCTTAATTAATGTAGTCATTCGGAGTTCATGATATGGAATTAAGATTGAAGACGGATTTAAAATTTTGAATCAATAAGATGGCCCTGAGAAAAAGGAAGAAGAGAAGACCAATTAAGCAAGTAGCAAAATAATGATGAAGATACCGTACCAGTTACCGGTACCGGAGTGCTTGTCCTCTGACCCGGGGTACGGTGACCTGGGTCACGTGATCCGTTGGATCTCTTCGGTATCCGGACAAACCCGAATCCTGAGGAGATCCAACGGATCACGTGACCCGGGTCACCGTACCCCGGGTCAGACGATATGAATTGACCAGTACCGTTGCATCCCACAATATGTAATGCAAATTAAAGCTTCTGGGCCAGAATGAATGAAACAATTGGGCCTAAATTATTTATTTAATCTTCTTACATTTCACAGTGTCCTTAATTTCAAAAATAATCTTCAAGATAGCATTACTGGTATTCAGGCCTTTCATTCTGCATGCCCAGAAAAACCCCAACAATGCATGCATTATTTATCATTCACTTCAAATTCATGCATTCAATTAAATTAATTGTTCATATTATAATCTTTCATTTTTCTATCGAGGATTCATATACAGAAGAGTAAAACTATTCTAAATTCAAAGACACAACTGATAATGGGTTAATTATAAAATAATCATAACATTCTTAATTTGTTTCACAACTTGAGATGATACAACAGCTTCATCAACATGGAACCAACCAAACCAACACAGCAGAAAACACCCAAACTAAAAGGAACAAACCCAAAATCAAGCATAATTTGGCAGTTTGAGCATATATAGCCCTTGCACACACTGGTAGATGACTTGAGAGTTTGCTTTGACATCCTCTCATTGTTAAAAGTTGAGATAAAACCAAAAAAAATCAAGCACATTTTGGAAAACAAAAGTTGGTTCATGAATTAATATTTTACATGCATGTCGACTTAGTAATTCACGGCACGACATGACTTCCTGATTTCACCTTCCGTCCCGCCAATGTTACCCATTTTCACCATTGACTCTGCAAACTTCTGCTCGAAGAGCTTAGGTGTAGTCCGGAATGCATTTAGAAGGTTAGATGTCTCACTGCTTGTCAAAAGGCTCCAGTCTGAGAAAAACAGTCCCTTGAGATCAGCTACATTTTGGTAATACTGGACATCTAACTTGTTTGGTGTGACAAAATCCTGCGGAACAACACCATCGTCTTGAGCATCTTTCGGGCACTTGGTTCTCAACATAAAACCAAAGTTTTGATCCATGGTTGGGTCGATGTTCGGATAGAGGCGGTCTGTGAAAGACGAGCAGTGAGAACGACCAATAGAATGAGCCCCAGAAAGTGCTACAACATCATCGAGAGATAGCCCCTGAGCCGCAAAAGATGCCTTCACAGCATCGAGATTGTCGGTGGGAGCAGGAAGCGATGTGAGAACTTCGTCTGCGATGGAGACCCTTCCGTCGAGCCTTCCTGAGGGGATTTCATAAGAGATCCAGCCCAGGAAGTCCGCTGCGTCCCGTGCTGCAAACGCAATGATGTCTGCACATGAGACGACACCGGGACAGACACGTTCAAGCATTGACTTGGCCTCGTCAATAACTTCGAAGCCACGAAGACTAGGATTGTTTATGGGGGATAATTTCTCAGGGTTTGGGTTTAGTGGGGATGGGTCAAGTAGGACCGAAGCATCGCAACCCTATTATCAGCAGAAAATGATTAAGAAAAATTAAAATTATTATCTTAGTGCTAACACTACTTTAGCGTGGTAAAATTATATCAAGGTTGTTGGTAAATTTCAGGAAATTCAAATCTCTTGAATGATGATATGGAAACTTTAATTAATTAGACCTAGCTAGGTGGATTATTAGTTTTTCTCTTCAATAAGTACGTTAAGATGAATGACCCAAGTAATATTTGTTCTTAAATTGGGTGAGTTATGTGCAGATAATTACAGATGATGCTGGATTAAATTAATGCTCCATATAAACAAAAGGCAGCCCGTAGTCCTATACTTAATTTGTTAGAATTTATAGACTGCATTAAGAACTAATGATGATACTTAGTTTAATAAACTCGTCAATACTGTATTCTACTATATTTTTGAACAAAAATAAGAATTCATATTAGCGCGCACCAATTAATGTATAGCAAAATTAAATAAAAACTTAACTTAATGTTTCATTAATAGTAAAGAAATATGAAAGACATATAACAGACGATTAATTAGAAAAGAAAGTATATAAAAGCCAAATGATTGAATAGTAAATATATAAGATCATACCCTAACGAAGCAGTCATGGAAGAACAACCTGATGAGGCCGGCACCAAAGCCGGGATCCATGGCAATGTACTTGTGTACTATATTCTTGACAATTGGTTCTGCCTGAATGCAATTTTTGCACTTGGTGTAGTAACCTACTTGAAGAGAATTTGTGGGCATTGCACCAAATAGGAGCAGCATACATGAGAGGAAAACTAGGGTTTGGAATGTGTTTTTGGCACCCATTGGTAATTACTAATTAGTGATTAATTAGAAGAGTGCCACAAATGTGTTTAAGCTTTTGTTGGTGTGTTAGAGTGCATGTGTAACAAGGCTGCCAATATATAGGAGATATATAATTGTGTAGAATAAGTCAATTGATTATTTATATGCCTATTACCAAGAATATGTAATACTCGGTTATATATCCTTTTGATGGGGGTTTTTTTAATTTGATTTCTTCTAATTTGCAGGACAGATGAAACATCTCTATCATGCATGCCGGAAGTTCATTAGCTGTTAAACAATGCAATCCGTTTTTTTTTTTTTATTATTTATAATAATAATACATGCATAAAATTTCCAAAAGTTCATTATATATTGTAACTTGTAATATTATTGCATTGTTGCTCGTTCAATAGTGTTCAATTAATCGATTACATTCTCCTTGGGTACAATGTCATGGGGTTAATTAATTAACTCAGTATTAATTACTGCCGTTAATTAATTATTCGTTTATAGTTTATGAATTAATATCAGTTGCTTACAGTTGTTCTTTTTTCTTTGTATAATCTTGGTTCTAACTTCTAAATAATCAATAATATCATTTCATTTTCTCCAAAAGACACGTACTAATTCTCCTCCTCCTATATATACTCATAAAAAGGACCCTATAATATTTCAGAATTCGCCCCCAAATTTGTTGTAATAATAAACTATTAATTCAATGAATGGTTCTTTTTTTTTTTGTTCGAAAAGTTGGTAGGAGCTACCGTACCAACGTACTCAAATGAATAATTCATGCAGGGCATTTGAGTACGTTGACCAAAAATGGAAGAAACAGCCAGAGAAACTTAATTGACCTCTAAATTAAGGCACAAGTTGAGCTATTATTTTAGTACCCAAATGCATTTTGTCAATTTCATTTTAAGTAAAAAAGAATGTTAAGCTACTAACTAGGCTCAATTTTATTTGATTAGAAAAAAAAAATCAAGTGATAAATTAATTAACAAGCATTTTACTTTTTTGAGTGTTGGGTGTTGCAGCCCAAATTGGGCCTGGCTGGCCCAATTCGTGAGCAAATGCCACTTTGTGGCTGATGGGACTAGGGCTGCATAACGTGGAAAACAACCACGAAAATGTACAGTTTCGTTTTCGTTTCGTTTCGTTTAACAAAATAAAAAATCGTTTCATTTTCGTTCCGTTTTGGATGAAACAAAACGAAAGAGCGAAAATAATCGTTTTACAGTAGTATTTTTCTGGTCAAATTGGAAAACGAAATTGAATTAGTCATTTCGTTAATCGTTTCGTTTTGTTTAACAAAACAAAAAATTGCTTCGTTTCCGTTTCGTTTGACATGAAACGAAATGAAATAACAGAAAACGGTGTTCCGTTTGCAGCTCTAGATGGGACTAAAAGATCAGATCCTCGTCAATTTGATGATGGTATGTTAATTTATTCACTCATTCTCTCATTGTATCTAGAATTAATAATTCCTTTAGTTTTGATCATGAGCATAGCAGGGATCGATCTTTTGGAGTGCTAGTTTATCCCCTAACATATGGCACGGTGTCACGCAGAACGTACGAGCTAGGGCCGTTGGATAGCCTCGAGATTTGGGCCAGCACAATGTCGAGGAGATCCAACGGCTCGTGTGCTGCATGCATGCATGGCACCGGCCGTGCCATATGTTCTCGTTGCGTGCCAACAATGCCGGCCTATCGATCCGAGTCAGCACAGCACTTAATTCACTTGTTCTTTCTATGCCCCCTGGGCCCTGGCTCTACATGCAATTCGATCTGGAGGTCGGTGCATTGCGGTTAACATCGACATATATATTGCATGCGTCCACGATTGAACTTGAAGATATATATTTACAGGTAACCGAAACCGAAACCTAGCTATCCGATCGAACTGTACATTTCAAATGGTGGCAGACTCACTTCATAGTGACGACGACGACCTGGCACGTAACGCAACAGAGCAATGAATTTGTAGGGGAGTACTACTAAGTTATATTGTACATATCATCAAATTCATCATAGCTAGTTTGGTCTAAGCATGCAATATGCATGGTGTAACACGTATGGGAGCGGAGTGGGTGCACCCGCGAGTGCACAATTGATTGTGTACCCACAGTTTTAACCGTTTGATTCAATAAAATCATCACGATTTGGAAATCTTGGGATGTGCACATTAAATGAAGGTTTGAGTCATTTACTTTTTGTGGGTCCATGAATGCCCTTGAGAATGTATTTTAATGAGTAAAATGGTTTTAGCTAAAGATCATTTGCGAACTGAGTATCGTTATTGTTTGTATGAATTTTAATTATCTTTTTCAAATAAAAAAAACGAAGACATTTAACTGTAGAAACAATCTAATTGAAAATTTCGAAACACAATATTTAGTAATTATCTCGAAGTAAATTTGTTCTAAATGTAAATAATTGCCTAAATAATGTTGGTATATTATTTTGAGTTAGACTATTATACTAACGTTAGCATTTCAGACCGAAATGCTAACGCCTTAAAATTTATGTTATTGTGTCCAAAATCAAGATTTATGGTACTCAATAAATTGAAAATATTAGAGGTGGAAGAACCCGGGTCGGGTTGGGTTCCGGTTCGGGTCGGGTTAGGTTAGTTTGACCAACTGGAAATGTCAGGTCGGGTTCAGTTCGGGTGGGTTCAAGTCAGGTCGGGCGGGTTTTTCATTTTTGGTTAGATTTTGCACCTCTATTCTCGGGTCGGATTCGGGCCAGTCTGACTTTCCCTGGAACACGGGTCGGGTTCGGGTTAGTCTCACTTACCCTGGAACACGTGTCGGGTCGGGTTCGGGTCAGTTTGACTTTCCCTAAAACTCAGGTCGGGTCGGGTCAAATTTTGCCACCTCTAGAAAATATTGGGGAAGACAAAATTTTTTCATTTTTAGAGTTTTCTAAGTATTTGTTTTGAATTTTAGAAAATAGCTCATAAATATTAATAAAATATTTGATGTTTGTACATGTTATCTTCAAAAATGCAAAACAAATATTTAGAAAACTCTAAAAATGAAAAATTTTGTATTCCTCAATATTTACATATAAAGAATTTATTGAGCACCATAAATCGTGATTTCGGACACGATAACATAAATTTTGAGGTGTTAACATTTCGGTCCGAAATGCTAACGTTAGTATAATAGTCTTACTGTATTATTTCATATAATTAGATACTAAAATATTAATAAAAGATGACGTTGCTAAATGTAACTTTTGACCTTGTCAAAAATTAATTCCATCGTATTTTATAATTGATCATTTTACTATGATCATACTTATTATTAATTATATTCTTAATGTAAAAATAATATAAACTCACATCGTAAGTAGTATAATTTAAGAACGTTTTGTCCACAGAAAATCGGAAGTCTCGAACCTGATGAATAAATTAATGCGTTTTAAAAGTTCGTGAAAGCTGGGTATAGAATTTGAAGCCAACTGCTTCTATTAATGAGCAAAAAGCTTACTAATCCGACGGTTGTGATTGTTGGCACACAATCAGATTGTGCTCTCGCGGGTGCACCCACCCCGCCCCCAACACGTATATATATATTATGCATAGAATTTGTATAAGATCACCAAAATTAACGATTTAATTACTGATAGAATATCAGATGGAATATTACTTCTTCATCTAGTCGTTCAGGTAAAAAAGTTACGGAAATTAATTAAACTGAAGTCGACGGATGGCCCTCGGAGAAAAGGAAGAAGAGAAGACCAATTAATTAAGTGATCAGTGGCAAAACAAAATAACGAAGATACTGGTACTGTACCAGATACGTACGTTTACGTACCAGTAACATTGCATCCTACAAAATGCAACTGTACAAGCTGCAGGGACCGAATGGATGAATGAATCAGTTGTGCAAACAGTTTTACCTTAATGAAACATGGGGTTTTTAACTTTTTATAATCAATTAGTTAATCTTCTTAATTACATATTACAGCGTTCCGCCGGAATTAATCATCGATATATCATTACCAGTATTCAGGCCTGAGGCTGCCTTTCGATCATTCCGCTCAGAAGAACTCTGATAATGTATGCATTCCTGTCTTTCCCTTCAATTATACATTCAGTTGATTCTTCAAATTAGTCCATTTTTCTATCCAGAATACATAGAACAGAAGAAGAAACAAAATTCTCGATCAAAGACGTAAATGGTAATAGATTTTTCACAAAAAAAATTATAACATTCTTTATTTTCACAGTTTATTAATTTACTTGGGATGATGATACAACAGCTTAATCAATCAACATGGAATTGAATTAACAAACAAACATGCAAACTAAAATGAACAAACAAATTCAAGCACAATTTGGCGGTTTCGAGCGTAACCTTGCATACACTGGTGGATGATTTGTAGATTTCGACCTCTTCGAATTTCTGAAAAAATACTCCTCATGATTTTAGTAATTCACAGCACGACATGTCTTTCTGATTTCACCTCCGGTTCCGGCAATGTTGCCCATTTTCACCATTGACTCTGCAAACTTTTCCTCGAAGAGCAACGGTGTAGTCCGGAGCGCATTTAGAAGGTTAAATGTCTCGCTACTTGTCAAAAGGCTCCAGTCTGAGAAGAACAGTCCCTTGAGTTCAGCCACATTCTGGTAGTACTGGACATCTAACTTCTTTGGTGTGACGAAATCTTGAGGGACAACACCGTCGTCCTGTGCATTTTTGGGGCACTTGGTTCTAAGCATAGAGCCAAAGCTTTGGTCCATGGTCGGGTCGATGTTTGGGTAAAGACGGTCTGTGAAAGACGAGCAGTGGGAACGACCGATTGAATGAGCCCCAGAAAGTGCTACAACATCGTCGAGAGAGAGTCCCTTAGCGGCAAAAATTGCCTTCACAACTGTGAGATTGTGAAAGGGAGCGGGAAGCGATTTTAGGACTTCATCTGCATTGGAGACCCTTCCGTCGAGCCTTCCTGAGGGGATTTCATATGAGAAACTCCCGAGGAAATAAGTTGCATCGCGTGCTGCAAAGGCAATGATATCTGCACAGGAGACGACACCAGGACAGACACGTTCAAGCATTGACTTTGCCTCGTCGATAACTTCGAACCCACGGAGACTGGGATTGTTTGCGGGGGACAATTTCTCGGGGTTTGGGTTTAGTGGGGACGGATCAAGTAGGACCGAAGCATCACAACCCTATTTAATTATCAACACAGAAAATGATTAAGGAAAAGAATTATTATTATTATCTGAGTGTTACAAGTACATACTACTTTAATTAGTATGCATAAATATATAGTAAAATTATATCAAGTTGCTGGTAATAATTAATTTCTTGCTGAAAAATGTCAGGAAATTAATATCACTTGAATGAAGATATGGTCACCTTTGACATGGTTATAATTCCTCTGCCTATCAATGGCACCAAATATATATATAGCTGGAATTATATATCAATTAATTAACTAATCTAGTATTAATATTGTAGATACAACACTTAGTTTACTCTTTAATCCGATTATGTTAAGATGAATGACCCAAGTTACTAATTGTTTTTTAATTGGTTGCATGATATTGTGTGCAGACAAGGATAATGCTGAATTTGATTAATGCGCCATATATATATATATATAAACAAAAAGCAGCCTGTGTACATACTTAAAATATTAGAATATCTATGGACAACAGTAAGACTGATGCATGATATATACTTAATTTATTATTAAAATTCATTGACAAGTACTTTAGTTACTTTGGATCAGTATTCTACTATATTTTCAAACATCAATATATATCAAATTCATAGCACACACACACACACACATATATATGGCTTATGTGTATTGCAAAATTTAAATGAAATTCTCATATCTATATATGTTCCGATCCATAAATATATATATATATATATATAGTAAATACTAAATAAATAAGATGGATTCATATTTCATACCCTAACAAAGCAGTCATGGAAGAACAGTCTGATGAGGCCGGCGCCGAAGCCGGGATCCATGGCAATGTACTTGTGCACCACATTCTTAACAATCTGTTCTGCCTGAGGGCAAGTTTTGGCACACTTGGAGTAGTAACCTACTTCAAGAGAAGTTGTGGACATTGCACCAAATAGGAGAATACATGAGAGGAAAACTAGGGTTTGGAATGTGCTTTTGGCACCCATTTTGTAGTTTGAAAATTGAATTTTAATTTGAAATTGGAATAATTAAGAGAGGTAGGATTAATTGCTTTTGGAGAGTGTTTGAGCTTTTGTTGGTGTGTTTAGAGTGTGTAACAAGGGTTCCTATATATAGGAGATGTATAATTGTAGAATAGGTCAATTTGCTATGCCAATCTTGTCGGTTCTCTTCTTCATGCTTTTTTTTTTTATTATAATTTTGACTTATTTTTTTTAATATATGGGACAGATTAAACATCTCTATCATGCTGGAAGTTCATTACCTGTTACTCTGTTAGACAATCGCAATCCGTTTTTTTTTTTTATTTAAATTAATACATGCGTACAATTTCCAAGAGGTGCATGTTTCAATTAACTTGTATTAATTCCGCGTTTGTGACAAAGTTTTTTTTTTTTTTTTTTTTTTTGGCGTATACGTGTATTCTAGAATTTAAACTTTTTAAGTGCATCTTGTCTAATGTGTATATATATACACATCATGCGATTTTACGGTGGATATATTAATTGTTTAATTATGCAGACACCGTTTTTGGTCCGAATAATATATAGGGTATTATAAAAGTATTTTACATCCTCAAACAGGGGCGGAACCAAGGGTAGTGCCAGGCAGTACCCGGGCACACCCTTGGCCCGAGTGATGTGAGGTAACGAAAATCCAAATGTCATACAGAGCAGCTTGATTAGTTGTAGGAGACTCTGAATATTTTAGTTAGGAGAATGTTAAAAACCCGCACAAACAATTAATTATCTCTAGTGACCTACAAATGGAGCTATCCATTGTAAATTAGGTCTCAATCATCGTGTCTTTGTGTTGCACATGTGAATCAAATACACTGAAGAAGTTAGAAGTTAGAAAAAAAAAACTAATTAACAATAATATTGTTTTGTTTCTTTCACTTGCCTTGATGTTTTATTCAATGGATACTTCAATTAAGTTTACAAATATCATTTGGGACTGAAGACCACAAAGGAGTTTCCTGCAATTTCTAATTGAAGAAAAAAAATAATGGTTAAGATTGGAGTTAGACTATTATATTGATGTTAACATTTCGGACCGAAATATTAACGCCTCAAATTTTATGTTATGGTATCCGAAATCACAATTTATGGTGCTCAATAAATTTTTTGTATGAAAATATTGGGGAATATAAAAAATTTTCATTTTTAGAGTTTTCTAAGTATTTGTTTTGCATTTTTGAAAATAGCATTTATAAACATTAATATTTTATTAATATTTATGAGCTCTTTTCTAAAAATAAAAAATTTGTGTATTCCCCAATATTCATACAAAGTATTTATTGGACACCATAAATCATGATTTTGGACACGATAACATAAATTTTGAGATGTTAACGTTAATATAACAATCTAAATCCTAAGATTGTTACAAAAAGATAGATAACGATTTTACTAATGAAGTGATTTTAGTATGCAATCGGTTTTTGTTAAATACATTTATTTTAGAAAGTTATTCTTTATGATAATTATTGTATATTTTTAACATTTGATTTTAAACATATCAAAATTGTATGTTATATTATAGAATAATGCATAGGTGTCGGGTCATTTGGCACCCCCTAGTGATCAGTTCTGGTTCCGCCACTGTCCTCAAATAATTGGGAAAGAAGTAATTAAGACATGCAGTTTTCATAATTTTAATTACTTGTTCTCTTAATTAATTACGTGATATGCTATTGAAAGAAATGTTTATTACATATATATGAAAACCCATCAAGAAGTAGTGATCCATTTTACGCAAATAAAATATTTGAATCAATCATCGTCATTAATTAGTCAATTAAGCTATATCTATACATGATATTTTTTTTTTCTTGCCGAAGTTAATTACGTACATACTTCTTTTAATTTTCTGAGAATTTTATAACATTTGAATTATATTATTTGTGAATATTTAATTAGTACATTGTTCTAGTTCTTCTTAATTAAATGGGATAAGAAAATGAAAAGAAGCGAGCAACGAAAGATAGTTACGTACGTACGTGGCAGTACACTTAATCAATAATGTAAAGATATAATTAACGGAATTAATACATGCATGTATTTCTAATTAATCAGCGATATATGGGAGACAGCGAGATTATAGGATTTCTTGCCCGTCACCTTTTGTTCTTGCCTACGGGTTTGAATTTTTGAATAATAAAAAAAAAAAAAATGAACCATTCGAATTGAATATGTATGTATGAAACGCGGGATGCCATTTAATTAATATTTTGGATGCAAACCTGGAATACACTTAATAATTTTTTTTTTAATCTCAAATCTCTTGAAAATGACTCTGTAAATATTTTTTTATTATTAATAAAATTTGCGAAAAAGGGTCTAGCCCTTATTTTTACTCAAAAAGAAATTATATTCAATCAATAAGAGTAAATTTATGGTACACCTAGAGTATGGATGCACTCCAGTGCTCCTAACTCAAAAATCATACTTAATCATTTTTTAAATTTTGATTTATGATTCTCATTAAAAAAATTTATATCAAAATCTTTTAGGATACAAAAAATTTTCATTTTTTGAGTTTTTTAAGTATATGTTTTGAAAATTTTTAAGATGACCTCAAAATAATTAATAATAATGTATGAAATTTACAATCTTTAAAAAAAAATCAAAACAAATACTTAAAAACTCAAAAAATAAAATAATTAAAATATTTTGATAAAAAAATTTAATGAGAATCATAAACTAAAATTTTGATATCGGTAATTAAGTATGATTTTTGAGTTAGATATTCCCCTTATGCAAAATTTCATGAGATTAGCTCTTTAATCATTACAACCATTATTAATTACTAGAGATGTGAATCGGGCTTCGCCCCAAAAAAAAAAAAATTACATAAATTAAAAAATATTAAAAATAAATATATATTTTCATAAATATATTTTATTAGATAAATATTGGACTTAATATATTTTATTAGATAAATATTGGACTTAATATATTTTCTATATAATATATTTTAGCTACATCTCAATTTATATAAAAGAATACAAAGAACGACTCTCTTTTAGAAGAAACACTTATTTTTCGGCCCTAAGCTTATGATCAATTAATAGTGACAAGATTGCAATTATTTTGAGTCTTAAATAGTTTCTTAGGTACATCATGATATTATCTCTTTAATAAAAAAATTAAATTGAGTCATTTGATTAAGATAAATGAAGAGAGAGAAAGAAAATCAATGGTTGAGATAAATGATGATGTGGTACTAGAGCTGTAACTCGGGCTTCGCCCCGAAAAGTGGGATCAAATAAATAACTAAATTTTTTTTTAATTTTAAATATTTATATTAAACAAAAATTAAAAAAAATTGTAAATTTTTTATGTAAGTAAATAATAATAATAATAATAATAATAATACAATAATTTATAAATAAGAGCATATATAAATGTTGGACCATTTTAAGGGTTAAAATTTGTTTTCAAAATGTCACATTCATCTTATTTAATAAGGAGAGAGAAAAAAAATTCAAGCCATTGGATCAAAGTAGATGAAGTGTTTCAAACAAAATCAATGGTTAACAATAGCGATGACGTGGCATAGTTGAGGTGCTTGGAAATCTACCCCTCTTTATGGAGTATAGATTAATTCGTTTACAGTTTTTTTTTAAAATAAATTAAGGGCCTAGAACTAAGCTTGAAATTTAATTACATGTAGTGCAACAGAAATACGGAATACGTACACCTAGGAAAATAATATAACTAAATAAAAATATACACTCTCGATCTTATACAAATCCTGTTATTATCTACTTTAGATAATTAGATATAATTAAAGAACAAATAAATGGACGCGTAGCATGCACGTTTCAGCCATGAAAATGTTTCGGTTGCTATGTCATTATTATGTTTTAACCCATAACTTACGTGCGAAGCACTAAGAGCATGCATCAAATTAAATATTAACATGCCCATATATATATATATATATTCAAAAATATATCGAAAATGCATGTTGACTATAATTTATATATTAGTTATTGGTGATGCATTAATTTGAACACTTCTTGACTAATTATATGCAAACAACAAGACCAGGATATTGCGAAATCATTAATTAATTAATGATTTAATTAATATGGTAAAATTATGTTATTTGAAACCGTACATACGTTCGTACTGCGAGTAACTAAGGCATCATATTATACTATAGTGGAGAGGGCACGCCTTACTTTGGCTGAAATTATTATATCTTATAATAAAGGGCTGAAAGCTCATCCTTGTGAAAAAACTAATATAAACCTTAAATTTGAATGGGCCGAGACATTTAATTAATGTACGTCAATGGTGGTGATCAATCTAAGTAAACAATCAACGCGCGGCTGAGATTTCTTCTTTATGGAAGATAGAACTTTCATGTTAAAAAATGCAATCTCCTTTCATTAGGAGTAAGGATTATATTAAATAAAGTGTTAATTAATAATATTAATTATTCGGTGCTAATTAATTTTATATATATGCAATGCACCGCCAAAACATATATGCAAGCTAGAACGAAGTTTAGTACTTTTGAGTTGCTTCTTAATCATCGAGAAAAAGGATAATTAATCGTTCTAAAATCTGCAAACTGCATATATATGATATATGCATGTTGTAAAAAATATATAAAAAATGGTGACGCGCTGGATGATATGGTCCGACAAGATTAAAATAAGTTGCAAGAAGATAATCTATATTACAAAAGTTGTTAGAGACTGCCAATACATATATACATATTCAATCAACCAATAATTAAGTTTCTATTTTATTTTGTAGTCTAAAAAATATTAATGTACGTAGGTCTGTGGCATTTGTCTAGGATCAATACATATATATTATGGAATCACATCTCCTGTTATCCAAAATTGGGATAACAGGACCCTGTTATTCTTATCTGGACCGTCGAATCAAAATAAACGGATGTGATTAATTATAAAAAAGACCCCTATAATCTAAATGGGCCGATCTGGACCGTCCGTTTTGATGTAACGGTCCAGATCGGAATAACAAGGTCCTGTTTTTCCGTTAGAATAACAGCAGATACGACTCATATATTATTGTCTTGGGGCCGGTACGTATGCATAATTATAGATAGGTCTACATATGTAAACCCTTGTAATATCATTTTTATGAAACTTAATTAACAGAGACTTTTAATTAACTCAGGGCATATATCCAATTAATGTATATTAATTAATTAGTGACAACATATATATATCCACTGTCACATGCAGTAAGATAATTAAATGATGGCATATATCAATTATCATTTGTAAAGATCGATACTGTACTATATACTTTACAATGATCATGATGGTTATAGCATTTTGTTTTAAAAAAAAAAATTCATCATCAAATTAATTACCAACATAACTAGTTGTTTTTGAAAAACTCCACCCCCGAAAAATCTTTGCCCCACTTCGATCCTTAAAAGTGAAACTGTCAAGTATATATAATTCATTATAATTATATATATAGTATAGAGGATATAAGCGAAACGGATAATTTATTTGAAAAGGATTGTAGTATTTGTGATTTAATCAAAAACACACAATATATAGTTTAAGAAAAATAGATGTTTGATATATATATATATCTGCCGATCGAGTAAATTATTCTTGGTGTAATTAAGCAGGGTTTCTTATTAAAAACAGTGCTGTGCCAGCCTCCAACTTGCCGCATTACTGAGTCAGAACTCACACGGCAGCGGTGTCGGCTAGCTTTTATTAGCCATCAGCAACTTGTACAATATATACATATATACCACCTTCAATATTCTATTATGCATTTGTTCATGCAATCTTAATTTCTCAAGTCATAATAATTGAAGTTGTGGAATTAGTCAGTATATACGTACGTGTACCATTCTCATATAAATTTTTATTGTCCTACTTTTGTTCAATAATAACATATATGCAATGGAGATGTTTAGGCTAAGTTATTGTCATACTTTCTTTTCCTTTTAGGCTCTAACCGAAATGCATGTGCACATTATATATCGATCATGCATATATGCTTTGACTATGATGATGATAAGATCAGAACACTAAAATTTTGAAACGCTAGCTAGCTGACATCGAATCATGAATTTTCAATGAGTTTGTTTACTAACCCTTGTTTTGTTGTCTTCATGAATAAACATTTTATATTATGGATAAGGATTCCTAATTTCCTATAATTATAAATGCGTACAATTATAACAAAGTTAATGAAACAAATTAAAAAACTTTCATTAATAATAGTAGCTCAAGTGGTAGCTAGCTAATTACTATATATGATTCAAGTGGTAGCTAACTATATGATCGATGAGTTTATCGAAAGATCATAAATTCAAGTCTCTATGAGCACCAAATATAATAATTTTGAGTACAAATATTGTTAGCATTATACTGCAATTAATATATATTGTACGCTCGTTTGACTTTGAGCCAATAATGTTGTTACCAATTAAATTACCGATATATGTTTCAAGAGGACCTATCTTGATAATCTTAACAATAATATTTTTGTAAATTTTATAAAATTATTAAAAATTCTCGAAAATAGAAAAAAGTTTATGACTGCATCGTTTATAGATTGATAGTGTTTCAATTTTCAATCAATTTGAACACCGTTTGATAGCTTATCAAAAATTTATGCACTTTTTAACTATTGTAATTTGATGGATCTTTAAAAAGCTATCAAACATCACTTAAATTGAATATAATTAAAAATATATCATTCTATAAGTTATACAATAACTATGAATTTTTTTTAGAACTTTCAAATATATTTTACAATTTTTTTAAAAGTTATTATTATTAATATTGTTAAGATAGACATTGTTGTCAATATATGTATCCCACCTCATATTTAAAAATACAAAATAACACAATGCATATATATATATATATATATATATATATATATATATATATATATATATATATATATATATATATATATATATATATATATATATATATTTTGTGTGTGTGTGTGTGTGTGTGTGTGTGTGTAGAAGATCAATTGTTGATCATATATCTTGCAGGATATTGCAGTTGCATGCACCATTAGGTTCTGATTGGTGTGTTACTGTGTCAACGTGCCATAACTTAAACGAGACAATATAACGGTGTACCAAACATTTCTAAAACTTAATCTTTTTTCAGAATCAAATTAAATAATTAATCAACTTTTTGGCCATGAATTTGACCAGAGACTTTCTCTGTGCGCCTTTAATTTTAACTAATTAATATGAATTTCACCTAACTAGATTTTTTTTTTTTTAATTCACTTGAATAATGAAAAAACAAAGAACACCTTTTAAAATGTGCAAGGTGGTTAACTACTTATTTAATTAAGGATGTTTAGTTACGTATATACTCATGAATGCTTCAGTTTGTACTTTTAAAATGTGCAAGGTGGTTAACTACTTATGTGTTAGTTTTATGCTTAGTTTATTTTGGTACAATTCGGTTCAAAGTGGAGATTGTTAGATATGGCCCGAATTGTTTTGTGGCCTACTGGGTCTGCATCTTAGTTTCTTTTATATTTCTAATTTGTAAGAAACTTGTACATGAGAGAAAGGAAATTTTCAGAATTTTGTTTTCTCCTCCCTCTTTGCTCTCATCTCCAAACCCTAGGTTGTCGGGGAGGCCGGTCGGTGGCCTCCCCCGGCCACGCTCTCGCCGATTAGTTGTAACGTCTATATCATACTCGGTTGGCTTAGGATTCAATCGAGCGCTAAGTTTAGTGGAATAGGCACAAATGTAACAACAAGCACCACAGAGAAGTGGCACCTGTTTTCTAGTTAAAGGATTAGAAAGCGTTTTCGGTGAGGACCAAAGATATCCAGATTTTGAACTAGTGGCCAAAACTGGATTATTTTCAGAATTGGGTATAAGATGAAATTTTTGTGAGTTCAGGGATATAAACTTGAGATCAAATGGGGGCTTATCGTCGACTATATATTTAGAAAAAAGTAGCAAGCAAAGGAGTTGGGGTGGTAGGTCAGAAGGATGTACCGATGATCGCCAATGCTTGCAAATGGCACGGAAACAGATGAAATTGACGATATCACCTGCTTTTTTGGCGATTTGGCGAAGAAGGTCAGGATTTATTTCAGCCTAAAAGGTTTTGAGAAAGATGAAAAAAATAATTTCTATTGATGATCTCATAATTAAAGTCAACATCTCTAACTAATCTATCATTTACATTATCTGATACACCCTAGCCTTAATATCCCCCTCAAACTGAATGTATGAAGACCTTGAATTGTCAGTCTTGGAGAAGGAAAGGCCTTTGTCAGTATGTTTGCCAACTGATCTTTGGAACAAATAAAGTCAACGAACAACTCCTTTGAAGCAACGCTTTCTCTTACAAAATGATAATCAATCTCTATGTACTAAGATTAGTACTACCCTTTGAGTAGCATACTAACCCAAACAACAACACAGTCCAAACATAAATTGGAGAATTAGACCATGAATGAGAGTTGGTTTAGCAAAACAACTCATGAACGAGAGTTATAATAATAATAATAAAATATATTTTCATACCATTTATTTTATTGGTACAAATGTAGTTTTGTAATAAAAATAGGATTAGTTGAAAAAAAAAAAAGAAATTCACTACTTCAAAGTTACTATCCAAACAATATTTTACTAACGGGAAAAGTAAAAAGTTAGCTCTACTCACATGTTTTCCGAGTTAGCACTAACCTCACACTACTCTCAATTACTAACTCAAATATCATTAATCTTGCACCACCATCCAAACACACCCTATGTGTTTAGTTCTGGCATGGAACACAGGATTAGCTGCTAGAAAAGTAGCACCAATATTCTTTGGAGTAGAGCTGAATGAGATATGCAATTCTTGAAGAAGCTGCTGAATCCAGATGAGTTCCATGCAGGCAACAACAAGACTTCTGTATTCAACTTCAGCACTGGACCTGAAAAAGTGTGCTGCTTCTTTGATCCCTATGACAACAGATTTGAGCCCAAGAATACATAGAACCCTGATGTGGACCTTCTATCATCAGGATATTGGCCCAGTCAGCATCTGAATAGGCATGCAGCTGGAGAGAAGGTGAAGCAGTGATGGTAATACCATGATGAATTGTCCCTTTAAGATGCCTAAATTTTCTTTTGACTTCAGCCTAGTGTTCATCAGTTGGTGAATTCATAAATTGACTCTGTTGACTGCAAAGGTGATGTCAGATCTTGTAATGGTGACATACTGTAATGCACCCACAATACTTCTGTATAGATTAGGATCAAGAATTGGAATGCCAGCAAATTTGGATAGGGAAGCATCAGGAGTGGAAGGAGCATTGCAAGGTTTGCCCCCTCCACCTTTGATCTAATGAGAATATCTTGAATGTAGCTAGGCTGAGAGACGTGAAGACCAGAAGAGATAGGAGAAACTTGACTGCCCAAAAAATATTGCAATGGACACAAGTCTTTGAGAGAGAAGGTAGAAGTAAGAGAAGGCATAAACCTTACCTTTAATTAGCAAACACTTTGAAAACCAATATTTTGAAACCAGGATATAAAGAGCAAATCGAGTGTTTTAGAGATCTAATTAATGTTTGAGAAAAGTCATTTGGATGACTCGTTTGTATATTTGGGTTGAATTCACGATTGGGTTCATAATAGGCTGTCATTTTATTGGGCCTTGTGAGAGAGGAAACGGTAGTAAAATCTCAAATGTATTTTGGGCCTTCTTTATTTTAAGTTTTATCCTACAAAAAAATTTGGGCAGCTTTAATTAAAATCCAAGTAATGTCTTTATCACGCTTAATTTTCTTATGAAATTAAAGAACTCGTATTCAGAAAATATGCCAACAGTTTAATCTGTTAACAACTACATAGTTTTTTTATTTTTCTCTTTTTGATAAGATGAGATCTGTACGTAATTCAAATATAAGCCTTGTATACAATAAATACACGCCTTGTATATTAATTACAAAAGCAGGTTTCCGCAGTTCATTTAATAAAGACATAACAATTATTATTACCCTGTAATAAGTGAATACTGAATAGATAGTTCGATGCGTAGTAGCAATGTCCACCTGAAAAGAACAACATTAATTACTTGTAAATCTTAACACATAATCAATTAATTGCTTTGTTTACCAGGCCAACCGTGGTCCATGAATGAGCGCATCTACATCCTGACCCAGTGATTTTTTTCCTGGTCCAAGTCGAGTACTTTGTGATTCAACGATGCACATCACTTGTTGTTGTTACTGAGTTTTTTGTCTGCTAATCAGGATTCGATTAAATGCCTCTTATTTATCACTTGACTGACGCTTCCATGTTGCAAGTGCTGTTTTCTGATGGGTACATTATACACTGCGACTGATGTTAGTAACTAGGAAAGAAATGGGATGGTGTCACTTGTCAGTACAATAAATTATTGAAATGGGTATATAGTGTTGCAAAACATCTGGTAATTTATTAAGTCCAGTGGTGGTTATTATTATTATTGCCCTTTTTTGGGTATTGTCAAACCGAGTATAATGCACCAAGTGAGCTCTATAAAAAAAGTACTGCTTTTTTCCGGTTGAAGCAAAAGCCAGTAGTATAAAAGAAAATTTATATACTGATAACAATTTGCCTGACAGGCGACACAATTGATTTAATATTTTGTCAATATCACTTGTCGTATGTAATTACGTATGTGACTTGTTGAATTTAATTATATTCTGTACTAATTACGGTTATGGTGTTGTTTTTAAAAATTATTTGTTCAGCACTACATTGTCGTATTAGTATCAATAATTAATATTTGAAACCACTGCCAATATTTTTATGTTATTAATTTTTATAATAAATTTACAAGGTATCATAATTCTTGAATATCAATATATCCCAATTTGTTATAAAATGCTCTTGGTTGTTGAAAACCCCAACTAGACAAAGATTCCAAAGTTTCCATGTATAAAAATGTTCCTGGTCCTCGGTGTTTCAACAGATCCAAGTCAGAACACAAATAGAAAAGAACAAACTAACATTTAATTAAGGATCCACCATCATTAACTTAATTCACAGAGACATGCCCCAGTAACATTGGGTCCACTGAAAAGCAAAACAGAGAATAAGGCGACATGCACTTTCACAAACTTCCAAATTTGCAAGTAGCATTATGTTCTTTAATTGATTTTTTTACATTTCCAATTTCCATTACAAAATATCTAGAGCACCAGAAAGGTTTGCTTCCTGATGCCCACCCCCCCCCCCCCCCCCCCCCCCCCACAACACTTGAAAGAGATATCAGAACAAAACAGATCGGTTTAACTCCTGAAAACGATATTAGATAAAAAGGTAATAAGGGTATGGTCCTCAGTCACTTTCCAAGCTTCAGATAAGCTTAATGAATAAACTGGTATTCATCAGACTTCTAAGGGGTCTTTAATTATCTGGACAGACTACTCTTTCTCACTTTGATCTAATACAAAATATGGTAGGCTTTCACCTGCTACATCAAAAAAATTATCTGGGAAGATGGAGATAACTGTTAAAGATGATCATCTTTCCAGTTGTGGATCTGGCTATTATTATGACATAATAATCAACAGATACAGATATGAATGCCTTAAAACTGGCAGCAGCTGTCAGATCTAATTTTGACCTCAATATAGTTTAGTTAGTCTTACTCAGAGCAAATTTACCAGTTCAACTATTGTGATCATGCTTTCTATTTTAGATGAAATGCCAGATCTTAACCAAAAAAGGAACAGAAGCAAAAAAAAAAGTTTTAGTGCTGTGGTCCAGTGGTTCTTGTTTTCTCCTACCGCCTATGATCTAAAAGAAATTGCATGTTTGTTATAATTTTTTTTTCTTTTTGAACGCCGATTCTCGGCTCAAGAACAACCAACAAAGTCAGCATTTCTCACAATTACGGCTTACATAAATATCAAAAAATCGGGGACAGAATCAATAGTCCATAAAAAATAATGATAACCAACCAAAAACAATCAAGAGGATGAAGAAATCTTCGACCGTTTCTTGGCCTCACTATAGAGAACCACCCCGCCAACCGTTATCCCAAATCCGACAACCCCAGTAGACGTTACCGGGTTCTTAAAGATCAATACGGACACAAATGCAGCCACGGCTGCCTTTGCGTTACCCAGCACCTGCAGCGTCAGTGCGCTGGTATGCCTGGTCACCAGGAAATTCGTCAAATTGACCAAATATGCAACAGTCGCATTTGCCAAAAGCAGCAATGCAAATTTCGGGTCAACCCGCATATTTGCCAGTGTTATATTCACAACCCCCGGTTCGTACCACAGGGACAAGGGAAACAAAATTGATGCCGCAATAGGGGCCATGTACATCAAGAGATTCATCGAATTGAGTTTTTCGGCCTCAGACGTCAGAAGAAGCCCTTGAACCACCGACTTGAGCGCCCGGCCAGCAGTCGATGCCAGACAGACCATGAAACCGAACGGGTGGAACAACGGCTCGCTATTCGATGCCACCACTATACCTAACACCACTGGTAACAGCGAGAAGTAAACACTGGCCGGTTCGGGGTTCCAGGTAATCAACAGCGCGAACGCCGCGGTAAAAAAGGGGGTCGTGGCACCGATTGCCTGGTTGAAGGAGACAGGAATGTACCTAAGCGAAGTGTTCCCGCACACCACCGACAAGCAGAAGATCAAACTGAGGAAGGCGATCTTCATGAACTGCCTCCGGGAAGAGATGCACTGCGGCTGCACGAGCCTCAGCCACCGCACGGCCGCGAAGGAGTACAGTGAGCAGGAGAGCATGTGGATTGCAGTTAAAAAGATCGGGTACCGGTACCCGTAGATGGACAGGAGGTACTTGTTCAGCAGAAGGACTCCGATGTTGGAGAAGTACCACGACAAAATAAACCCCGCGGTGGTGGTGGGGGAGCTGGAGGTCGACGCGGCGGCCGATTGGAGCAGGGGCTGCTGCTTGGCAGGGGGTGTGGAAGGGATGTCGATGATCGGATCGCACGGGTCAGGCCTGGGGTTGCTCACCCGCCTCAACGCGTAACCCTCCCCCATAGATTCAGTAAAAAAAAAAAAAGCCTCTTCAACCTCCGCTCAAATGAATCAAATGAATAAAATGAATCAATTGAATCCTCTTTTGAGGACCGAATCGGTTGACAAATCGGGGAGTTCTGAAGATCTACTGGGGAGGGTGGGTGGAGGCAGATTAAAAAGGGGGTGTGGTCTGAGAGAGTATTGGGCAGGAATCGGCTGGATGGATAGGAAGATAGAATGGAAGGAGAGTTTTTTGAGTGTGTTTCGTCTGTGTGCTGTGTTGCGAACAGCTGTGTTGCAGTGTTAGCAGCGGGGCTCTCTTCTTTCCTTCTTTCTTTCTCTTTCTTTCTTTCAGTGCTAGGGTTGGGTTGGGTTGGGTCGGGTTGGGGTTATCCTGTAGAGAGGAGAAGATATGAGATGAGATGATTGATTGATTGAATGTTGAATTGTTGATTTTCTGATATTTTTTCTCTACCATTGTACGGGATTTATTTATTGACTGAGAAATCTGTTGGGAATCCGTTTTTTAAATTGTAGTCAATTTTAACTTGTGTCTGTTTTTTTTTGTTTCTAACTGTTTGTTTAAATAAAAGGTGTTGGATTTATAAATATTGTTAGGGTCGAAGGAAATAGTTTTGAATTTTTATGAGATTTTTTTATTTTTTTGAAATGAAAAAGGAAAACGAATTACCGGAAAACGGATAAACCGAAATAACGTTATTTTTATTTTGAAATTTTTATGTGCTGGGGTTAAAAGTTAAACACGTAATCATAAGTGTTGTTACCGTGTCTCGCCTGATTTTGGTGCTGTTGACTTTATTCTTGCCTTAAGTTACGCTTAAATCAACACAAACAGAAACCAAAAAATATATTCCGTACATGGAACATTACGTGATTTGATAATTAAACAAATTCTATCGATTCAATTATAAAACTTAAATTTTTTTTTTCTTTGCTATTTTTATCATTGATTTTGCTATACATACATAGATTTTCCTCAACACATTTAGAATTTTCTCAAAGAAAATGTTATATCTAAAAATAACATTAATTGTATTTCTAATTATTGTTTATTTTTGTTTGCATATTTATCCATTTATATGTACGGAGCACAGACGTATGTCACGTATCCCCAATTTACATGAAATTATTGTCAATTTGTTACACATTTATTTGGTTATTTTATCACATAATTATATCTATAAAAAATATTAAAAAATATATGCATATTTACTTTTCTCAATTTGAATTTGGAAGTAACAAGCTCATGTTGTTACTAAATTTACCAAAACATCTATAAAGTCAAGATATGTTTATCCCTCATTTAAGAATCAAACGATTAACATTTCATCATGTTATATAATTGAGGAGGGATCCATTGACAATGCTTATAATGACGATTTTGACAATGGGGATTTTGAAAATTTTATAATAATTCATAAAAAATCTTAAAAATGATAAAACTTTTATGGATGCATTCTTTAACTTATATATTAATAGTGTTTTAAATTTCAATCAATTTGAACATCGTTTGATGATTTATCAAAATTTTATACATTTTTTAACGGTTGAATTTTAACGAGCTTTAAAGAGTTATCAAACGTCATTTAAATTGAATATAATTTGAAACATAATCAATCTATAAGTTGAACAATATCTCTATATACTTTTTTCTATTTTTTTAGAATTTTTAACTATTTTTACAAAATTTTCAAAATCTCCATTATCAAGATTGTCATTATAAGCATTGTCAATGGATCCCTCCTCTATATAATTATATTAACTTTTTAAAATAAAAAGATTTACACTATAATACTACGTGTATAATAACAAATTCTACTATTACAAATCACTAGAAGAGTGCCTCGCTTTGTTTCGGCAGTAAATATTGAGCTATATCATTTGCTTATGCTAAACAAATTGAGTTTCTAATAAATTTATAAAGCAATTTGATTTTCCATCTAAGAATATCAAGTTTACATGAAATTTAAAATACAATTGATGTACAAATTTAAAAAAGGACAGGTTTGTAATGTAAAGTTGTTAATTATTGAATTGAAAATTCTTTCTAAGATTGTTAAAATAATTGTTCTCAAGAAAACCTCACCCTTTGTAGTTCTAAAGAAAATAATATTAATATAGTTAGCTTGTTGTGATGTGTTAATATTAATTTATTCAACTATATGAAATTTGGATGAAGTCAATATTTGTATAAGCTGATATATTTTTAAATTCATTGTAAATTATTTTGAAAATTATAAATCAATCAATATATCTATATATGTTCCTCATTATCAGCTTTTTGTACACTCAAAAACATAATCAAGAAAATCATATTATAAATCGTTGAGAATAAAATAATTGATGTCAAGGAAATCAAAAGCCTTAGCTCAAATCTCAATTGCCATGTCAAAAATAATCAAGACAAATACAATATGAATTCTTATATCAAGGTGAGTCCTTCAGCTTCCAAATTTTGCTAACTGAAAATTCAATAAAAAAAAGATGTACAACAGAAATAAATTTTTTGTAAGAATTTAGCTACTCAAAAACTCAACTTATATAAGAATATCAAATTTTTGATAAAATTGTGAAGAATTTTAAAGTTGCAAAGCTCAAACTCTCCAAAAATCATTAGATGTTCTAATTAAGCATTAAAAGATATTACCACTCAAATATAAAAATTATAAACAAAGAATACCTAAAATGTTTATTTGATGATAATATGATCTTTAGTACAATTTTTGGTGAAAAGCACAATAGATTTTGTAAGAAATCATTTTGAAAACAATTATAAAAAGAAAAATGAAATTTAAAAACCCAAATGGATATCATCATTTTAATTCTAATGAAGTTAGTGTAAAAAGATGGAACTGGCCGCTGAATTTCTTTCTCTCTCTGTGTAGAAGCATAAAGCCAAAGAATTAAAACAAATAAGAATAGCAAATCCTATTAATGGTGCAAACTGCAGACTGCTTTGACAAATTCTATAGGTGGTAAATGGGGCGTGCAGGTCGGTCAGTTTGACCTTCTAGAAGATCTCGGGTTGGGTCGAGTTGGGTAGGGTGATGGGCAGGTAGGGTCAATTTTAATATCAATTTTTTTGGATCGTATGTTGATTTGAGTTGGATTGCATGTTGTTTGATCTTGGATCAAGTTGGATCAGGTCAGTTTGACTTTCATAAAATGTCGGGTCGGGTTTTGCCACCTCTAACAAATTCCCTCCATGATGATTGCTATTGGTAAAAAAAAAAAAAAAAATACTGTTCATAACACTGTAGATTTTACTGTAGAGGGACATCCCAAAATAATATATACTATAATAGGGATTTGGCTCTTACTAATGCATAGTTGCATACTTGATTTAGATTGGCAAAGCATTTCCTTGTATTAAAATTTTTTAACCGTACCAATAAATTTCTACCGTTGGATACATAACCTGAATATTTTTTTTCCTTTATCAAATCCTAACCCTGCATCACGTGACAAAAGCAGGAATAATTATTGGTCATTTATGCCTTCAGCCAAACGGCGAAAAAGGAAAAACAAAAAAAAAAAAAAACTGTCAGTTCATTGACTTCATTCCGGTTCTATACTCTCGAAAATTAAATAATCCACAGCATTTGGCTGTCTCAAGTTTCAACGATTCACTATTCAGTGGGGTTCAAGTTCATTCCATGATGACCCGCCACACACTGCCACCGATTCACATCTGCTGCCATAGTTGTGATAGCAGCGATGTGCCATAGTTTTAATCTGGACCATTAAATCAAATTAAGGGTTGAGATGCGTTTCATACTTGTCAGCGACAAAAGATTGCCTCTCTTACTCTTACCCACAATTTTCAGCTTTATATTTTTTTAATGTTATTTTCCTTGGAAACCGTGCTTCTCTCCCACTCTGCTTTTCTGAAATCAAGCTTCTCCCAATCTCTCCCACTCTTTTTTCTCCCGCATTAAGCTTTTCTCACCCACCATTAAATTATGAAATTTATCTAAACGAGTTATTAATATTACTCAATAAATAAGTCTCCTAACCTCAATGCTTCCATTAAATACACAACGAAAAAGTTACATGTATCTTCTTCTATTTTTTTTTTAGAAAAAACCGTAGGTGGAAAATTTTACATGTATAGTGTTCACTACTTATAATGATTGAAATTTAAAAATACACATGGGACTCGTATTAACACAAAATCAATTTAAAACCTGAGCGATACAATCTCAAAGCAAAATTAGTAATGCCCAAATCGATGATTTTCGATTATTTCACTCTATGGCTCATACAACCATACCTAATATTGTGCACACCGTTTCTTTCAGTTTCCAAGTTCTGACCAATGGAAGACAAAAAGAAGAAAGGAGAACAGTAAAAAGAAGAAATGAAGATATCAAAAAAAAGAAAAAAAAAAAAAAGAAAATGGATGTTCACGTGACTTAAACGAGATATGGATATGACCATACGAGCTGGTTTAAATTTGTCTATGAGAGACACATAACATCTGAAAGTCAGAGGAATAATCTCACCCGTTACCTGAATTCAAGGGTCCAGATTAAAACTATGGCACGCCGCTGCAATCACAACTATGGCAGCAGATGTGAATCCCACTGGCACACTGATATTACGTCATTAACGGGGCCATTCGTGTGGCGGGAGATCAGATCAGATCAGACAGAGATAAGAGATCTAACTAATCCCACGGTGAAAGTGTGCTGTTATAGTAATAGTACTGGAGGTGGCAGATTATCTGGTCGGGTCGAGTCAGTTTGACCAAATAGAAATGTCGGGTCGGGTATCGGGTTATCGGCTGCCGGCTGCCGGCATTTTTCCCGGTCGGGTCGGGTCGGGCATCGGGTTGACGTTTGCCGGTAATTTTTCGGGGCGGGTCAGGCGGTTTTTCGGGTATGATCAGATTTTGCATCTCTATTCCTGGGTCAGGTCAGGTTCAGGTTAGTCTGAGTTTTCCTGGAACACGGGTCGGGTTGGGTCGGGTTTGGATCAGTCTCACTTTTCTTGGAACATGGGTCGGGTTCGTGGGAGTTATGAGTTTGTTTCAGGTCAGACGGGTTTTTTGGGTCGGTCAGATTTTACCACGTCCAGTCAGGTGTAATATGTAATACACACAGAAATGAAATTTGGATCTTCGGAGTTGAGTGGAATCCGAAGTAAAAATGAGTTTGTGTCGGTGAGTGAGTGAAGTATGCTATGAGTTACAGTTTCAAGATTTCTCAGGCTTTGCTGGCATTTGGTTGATGCCTTCTTGCATGGTGGATTGGTGGTACCTGTTGGTACGAGAATGGACCCATTTAGGGAATCGGAATAGTTCGTGTGTGCAGCTCTGATTTCCTGATTCTCCTCTCCCCGTCTCGGCCCAAATAAAACTGGCCCAAAACACTGTCCAAATAGGAAAGCCCAAAAAGGCTTGAATAGAGTGCTTGCGCCGGTTTCGGCTGGTGGGTTGCGCAGATGTTTAAATTTTGAAAGGGTCATAGTGTCTCCAATATTAGTGGCTACATTGTTACAAAATTTGAGTTAAGAGTTACAAAATTTAATAAGTTACATATTTTGTGTATATGTGGACATATAGGTAGATAAAATGAGGACACTTAAAAAATTTCTTAACGATCCTTATCTTCTCAATCTTGACGATCAATCTTTTCTAGAAAATTGAAAACAAAAACAATCTTTACAAAATGATACAAATTGAAATTTTATATGATTTTTAACATTTAAAAATCTTTTTTTAATTGAAGATTTTTTTAATTTGCATGAATTTCAATTCTTGAGATTGTCAAATATATAACAATTGTCAAGGATCCCTCCTCTTTATAGCATTGTTACTATAAATCTTTAAATTTTGAAAAGCGTTTTATAATACTGTTAGTATGATCTTTTTTAGAAGCTCCTACTTTTATCTTTGTTTGAGATTTCACAAAATAATAATAATAATAATAATAATAATAATAATAATAATAATAATAATAATAATAATAATAATAATAATAATAATAATAATAATAATCATAATAATAATAATAATAATAATAATAATCATAATAATAATAATCATAATAATAATAATCATAATAATAATAATCATAATAATAATAATAATAATCATAATAATAATAATAATAATAATAATAATCATAATAGTAATAATAATAATAATAATAATAATCATAATAATAATAATCATAATAATAATAATAATAATAATAATAATAATAATCATAATAATAATAATAATAATAATAAGAATAATAATAATAATAATAACAATAAGAATAATAACAATAACAATAATAATAACAATAAGAATAACAATAAGAATAACAATAAGAATAACAATAAGAATAACAATAAGAATAACAATAAGAATAACAATAAGAATAAGAATAATAATAACAATAAGAATAAGAATAATAATAAGAATAATAATAAGAATAATAATAATAAGAAGAAGAAGAAGAATAATAATAATAATAATAATAATAATAATAATAATAATGATAATAATAATAATAATAATAATAATAATAATGATAATAATGATAATAATAATAATAATAATAATAATAATAATGATAATAATGATAATAATAATAATAATGATAATAATAATAATAATGATAATAATAATAATAATAAAAGATGAAAGTCAAGCTATTCAAATTTAAATGTCTATAAAGACCCTCATCTGGATTTCGAACTCGTGACCTCTCACACATAGAACATTGCCCTTAGCTACTAGACCAAAGGGTGGTTCTTGAATTTTTATTTCATTTTATTGGGAGATATCTTTTGTACCAAAACTAGGGTTCTAAAAAATGGCACGCCGTGGCCAATTCCGGCACGGAACGGTACGGGCACGGGTGGTAACGGCACGGGTAAGGCACGGGCACGAATACGGCACGGGTCATTAACCGTGCCGTGTCTGAGTTTTGAAGATTTTGGAACGGCACGGAACGGCACGCATAGTGTTCCAGAAACGGCACGGAACGACACGAAAAAACGGCACGACACAGAACGGTTGTCAGACACGGCACGGTAACGGAACGGGACACGACAGACACGACATAAATAGCATAGGTGGCACAGGTAGGAAATGATAGGACACGAGTAGACACGGATAGGTTACGGATAGGACACATGTAATAATTCCACCTATATTTCAAACATAACCAGTCCCAAAGCCCAAAAAAAGAGGAAGGGTAATTTATAAAACATTATGTTTATTAATTAAGACAATTTTCATAGTATATTGATACTTTTTAATATTTTTTATGTATTTTAAATTTTGAAAAAAATAATTTAATGATATTTTGGGGTAAATTTTAATTTTTTTTATTTTTTTTATGTTTTTTGGAATATTTAAAATTTTATGTTCGAAACGAGTGAGCACGTTTAGCACGGTTAAGACACGTAGATACGACACGGTAGGTCACGTATCCGATTGGACACGACACGAATAAGTCACGGCACGAATAAGTCACGGCACGATAGACACGGTGTATATTATCCGTGCCGTGCCTCCTCCTTCCAACTTTTGGCACGGCACGGCACGACACAAAAAAAATATTAATAAAAAAAGACACGGCACGAAGGCACGGTGTTTCTGGACACGGTACGGCACGGAACGGCACGATTTTGGAACTCTAACCAAAACCCAAAACCTTATGATATGGCTGAAAAACATGAATGAATTCTGGGTCAGTGAGCGTATCCTCACCTACACAATAGCTAGCCTTTCTGCTTACTGGTATTGCCTTTCCTACCATGGTATTCGATTAAATTTTTTGTCTATCCCTTAAAAAATAACAAATCTTAAAACTATCCATCTTTTGAAACAAATCTTAAAACTATCCCTATTTTACTGCACGGCCACAGTTCATTCTGGCCGCAACGGTCAGAAGAGTAAAAACTTATCAAATTTGTAAAAAATTCGCGTCTGACCGCAGCGGTCAGACAAAGCGTCTGGCCGCAGCGATCAGATATTTTAAGATTTTTATTAATGGCATCTTGTAGGTCTCATCGTTAGCTTTCCATCGATATGTCATATGCCCAAATCGGAGTTTCCTATCAAAAATTATGAGTGTTTGAATGTGCATTTTGACAACTCTCTTGATAAAAAATTGTAACTCTGTATTCAGTCGTTGTGAGTATATACACATTCAAATACTCATAACTTTTGATAGGAAACTCCGATTTGAGTATATGACCTATCGATGGAAAGCTAACGACGAGACCTACATGATGCCATTAATAAAAATCTTAAAATATCTGACCGCTGCTGCCAGACGCTTTGTCTGACTGCTGCGGTCAGATCTGCGTTCAGATGCGAATTTTTTACAAATTTGATAAGTTTTTACTCTTCTGACTGCTGCGGCCAGGATGAACTGTGGCCGTGACCGCAGTAAAATAGGGATAGTTTTAAGATTTGTTTCAAAAAAGGGATAGTTTTAAGATTTGTTATTTTTTTAGGGATAGACAACATATTTTTTCATGGTATTCAACTATTCACCAGAACAGTAAGAAACATACAAGAAAGCTTTAACTGCACTCTTCTCTGAGTGACAGGTGTCAATCCATGAAGCCTTCTACTGACACAAAATGCCACTGACTGGCGTTGGATACAGCTCATTCTGCGTTGGACCCACCTAACAATTGAGGCTTCTTCCATTATAAATAGAGTCCCTCCCTGCATCCAACAATCCATGAGTTCAATCTGATTTCATGTAGAACTGAGGTGCTTCTTTTGCTTCTGTTAGTTAGTTGGTATGATTTTTAGTTTTTACCTGTTATTTTCAAATTTTCTTTTTTGATTGCATGGTTTATATATATGTGTTTATAATTTGATCAGAATTTAGAATTTGTAATAGAGTCATGGTTCTGTGAGTGACTGAGCTGCTGCATGCAATGAACAAGAGAAATTTGTCATAGCTGTGATTGTAGTTTTGTTAGTAGGAACATATCCACATAGACTATAAAGAACCGGCCTTTGGTCTAGTGACTAAGGGCAATGCGGGCAACGCTCTCCGTGTAGAAGGTTGCAGGTTCGAAACCCATATGGAGAGTCTTTTATAGACATTTAAATTTAAGTGATTTAATTAACCCTTCATCTTTATCTCATAAAAAAAGGACCATATTTCCCTAACAGGAAAATAGCTTGTTTGGGGTTCTTTTTTTATTCCAAGATTAGGCCAACAGGTTTAACTGGTCTATGACTCTCTTTTATTTGAAAAAAACTAACAAAGATATTGTCTTTCTTTCCATTTCAGGTTAAGGTGTTTCACTTGATCCTATTGATCTGAAAACAAGTTACAATTTAGAAGAGGAAATTTAATTAATTGGGACCTATACTGAAGTGATATTCAACAACAAGGGCCTTCATGGGTTGATTATCATAACTCACTGTGAGTCACAGGACCTATCACCTATATCCTTGCTAATTATTTTCCTTAAACAATTATACAGTTTGATCTGATTTTCTTGGCTTGTTAAATGGGACAGTAGGTTAATTGTAAGGAAAAAAAAAATTCAAATCTAGGTAACTTCTTGTTGGCAGTCTCCACTACATTTAGGTACCAGTACCGTGCATGGAAGCTGATTCCAGATTTACCAGTATAGAAAACTTCAAACTTAGATTATTGATTTCTATATCAATTTTTTACTGGGTGGCTGGGTGCCTTACTTTTGGCAAAATTTATAACTTGCATATCTATTAGCATCCATCTTTAATGCAAAATTACAGTTGTTTATCTATGTTTTTGTGCATGCAATTACTTGTGGTCGAATTACATTTTTGAAGTATGATCGAAGTTCTCGCAAACTTTCTCTGCGAGATCGACTGTCATCACATCATTGCATTTTTCAATCATGTTAATTCGCATGTTTACCTTTTCCATTTATAAGATGTTAATCATTTTATAAGAAATTGCCTATTCCGGTAGCTTCTCAATTCCCTTCTTAATTTGAAGCTTTTATCTATTATTATTAAATCTTGGTTTATATTATATGTTTAAATTTTTGTTACTTTACAGTTTTATAAATTCGTTGCTACTGAACTCTGTAGGTGTTCTTACTGATCTAAAATCTAAAGCAACTGTTAGACCTATCTAAGGCAAAACTGATTAGACAACGGGCATATCAACTTATAAAGTAATTTGTTTTTCATATGTATATGCAGATGTAAGGCTAAGGTAGTCGATGTTAGAGAGGAGCATTGTCTTACCAAGAAACAAATGGATGCGGAACTAAATCCCGAGATCCTGTGCCTCATTGCCAAGAAGGTTGAAGACATCTCCAACTTCATCCGACTCCGTGCTGTATGCAAGAACTGGCGCAGCGCCACAGGCCCCTCTGATCTGCCCCAGCAACTGCCTTACAAAACAAAATGCAAACGGACGAGCGGTTGCTCATTTGATATCCAGTTCGGTTCCCTCTTTTCAAACAAACTCTATACTATGCCAATTCAAATCCCCCGTTTGCAAGGTGAGCCATTGTTGTATGGCTCGTTAAATGGATATGTTCTCCTAAGGTTTCTCAAATCTTTGACTTGGTTGCTTATCAATCCATTAAATGGATTTCAAGTCCCCCTCCCTTTCGGACTCCATAATTGTTACCGTGCAATCTACTTTGGCCCTAGCTGCAATCCTAAATCAGCTAACAAGGAGATTGATGTGTTATTCGCATTTGAACAAAAAAAATCAACCTGTTTAAGTGGAGATCTTACATTGTGCTTGTGGCGATATGCCGACGGAAGCTGGACAAAAATCACTGAGTTTTTTTGTACCGATGATGAGTACATTAGATATGCCAATGGAAAATTATACGCCATTTCAACAGAAAATAGAGACATAAAGGTTGTTGATGTCAACACTGGGGATGCGGTATCGTTTATCCGTGGCTCATCTTTGGACATTCACTACTTAACTGAGGGATATGGTGATGTCCTTGCCGTAAAGCGCTGTGAGACTCGCAAGCGAAATATCATGAACCAACTCTGCAGGGAGCCCTTTGTTGATGTGTACCAGCTCGAGAACGATGGCGCCGCAGATCCCCGTTGGCTGAAAATCAATAGTAAGGTTCGAGATCGGATACTGTTCTTTGATGTCGATGGCAGCGGCATTTGCTTGAAGGCCAGTGACTTTAAGGGATTCAGAGGTGGTGTTGTGCTCATAATGGATCTTCCGTTCTATAACCGGGGGAACTGACTGCTTGCTCCTTGTGTATGACATTATGAACAAAATCCAACTTCCGAGGGTTATGGACAGTAGATGGTTTGTGCCTAGTCTACTGTCACCACCGTGACTTACTAGTCGGAGCAGACGTTTGTGAGATTTGGCGTTCGTGAAGCCGATCATTTGGTGTATGTTATCTCATTCGACATGTCTTAATGGTTTCTGTGGTTCTGTAGTGTTTCTGAGATTTAGAATTATCATGTACCTTTCCTTTTTTTTTGTGTTTGCAATTATGTCTGTTTGGGTCTATGTAGGAATTGTGCTTGAGAATTTCTATGTTTTTTAAGAAAATACGATTTAGAGTGAAGAAGTTTCTTTTTCTGTTTTTTTCTTTGCAGTCCAATCTGATTGGATTTCTGTTGTAGGAATTGTGCTGGAGCATTTCTATGTTCTTTTAATATAAAACTAGTAAAAAGCCCACTCCTTGTTTTGGGTTGAAATTATTATTTCTTATAATAAATTTTTAAGATAATATGTAATGGGCCTTAATTTGAGATAATTTATATGAGCCTTAATTTTAATGGGCTGAGAACGTCAACAGGCATTAACGTACATCAACGGTTCTGATCTATTGAATAAAATGATCAACGGCTCAAATGTGAGGATAGCCCTTTCATGTTATTTTTTCCAATATGCTTTCATTATTATTAGTAAGGATAAGATTTAGAATGAATATGTACCTTTTTTGTGCTTTTAGAACCTTACATGATATCAATTGTTGGTCAATATATATTCCTGGCAATGTGCATTATTTTGAGTTTACAAAGGTTTTCTTTGTTTACACATGAGATGCATAAATTGTCCATAGTTTCATCAACAAATAAAGCATTTCTTCCTTTCTGGTAGGGCTAGAGGAATATAGAAGGTTGGCCATTGGTTCTGCC
Organism: Cyperus esculentus; assembly: GCA_030179965.1. Lineage (NCBI taxonomy): Eukaryota > Viridiplantae > Streptophyta > Magnoliopsida > Poales > Cyperaceae > Cyperus > Cyperus esculentus. Next base: position 3,464,293 of record JASGLE010000023.1, on the reverse strand, counting down.
TAAAATTCTCGCCATCGGCTCCCTCGAATCCCTTTCACTCGAAAACATCGCATTCCCGCAACTTCCTCCTCCCACTCCCATAAATCTGAAGCATCTTAGAAGCCTATCCATCAACCATTGTAACGGATCCGTCTTCAATATATTCCCCACTGATTTTATGAACCGGGTAGTCCCGCAACTCGAAGCCTTGGAAGATCTCCACATAACATCAACCGCGTCTCCCGGTTTTCTTCACCTAAAATCCGACAGTGTGAGGAAATTAAAGCTGGATTTAACACTGGCCTATCAGTCGAAGATATCTGCTCCTTCATTGGAGCACTTTGAGTTGGATTCTGAACTGGGGTATTTTGTTCGCCGAGTTGGATTGGGACTGGGCGATGCCCATGCTACACAAGGCCGTCGTTCAACTGAAAGGGATATACGAGGAACATGTTAGGTTTATCTTTAACATGTTATATGCTGTTGCCAATGTACAGGAGCTCCACATCAATATCGCAGAGAATCGGGTAATCTACTTATGAAGTCATATATAAATGGTTAATTAGGCCATTATAATTAATAATTTAATTAATAAGCAGAAAAAACCTCATTTTATTTTCAGTTATGAACATGTAGATATATATTCCATTCTTAGCCTCTTAATTAATTAGGACCAAAACTCTCATACCAGGCATTTAGAATTTCCTTGCTTGCGGTTATTCTTTAGATTCTTATGATTCATGTACCATTCGTTCATTAGATTTTGTGGAAATGCATTTGCATGAACTATATCTTTTATAAACTAGGTATTTCCTAGTAAATTCAGATTTAACTGATCACTGTGCTACTTTTGAATGTGATTATTGTAGAAACAAATGGATCCCTTCCATGCATTATTGCTGCCTCGTCTAGATCCCCCAACATTTTTCGACCTCAAACACTTCGAGCTCGAGATCTGTTTCCATGAGTACAACGTTGAAGACCTAGTGACTTTGCTTCGACATTCTCCTGCTCTCGACTCCCTCAAATTAGTTCATAAGGTAAGTATTCTTAATATTTTTCTTCTTCTTTTAGACAATTCTTATAGTTAATTTGTTTGGATGAACTTGAAGAATGCAGTGTTCATATATAGTTGACATTTCTGTTCTTTGTTTATTAGACTCCAATTGGTATCAAGGCCAAATGTATAATAGGAAGAACAGACCATGGAGATCACAACTACCACGAAATGCCGAAGGCAATTACCGGCATGCTTATTTCGAGGATCTTCGCATCCCTGGGAGGAAAGAGGAGCTGCTCGGACCACTAGTCCAGAAGCAAAGTTCGAAGAGGTTGAAAACATGAGCCACCTGATATATACTTCTTCCAATGGAAGTTTTTTGTGAGGGGAGGTGAATTTCTTGATGTTATATATGGCTCATAATTTCTTGATGCTCTCGATACTGAAATCTTGCAAGGATACAAAATTTATAAATATTTAAGCTTTAAAACATTTTAATTGTATGTACATTGCTGTATATATATTTAGTTCAGAAGGATTTTCTTTATATTTACTATATAAATCATTAAATTGCCGACTGCACTACAGGTTTGTCTTGCAATACTTCAAATTGGGAACCCTAGAAATGTTTTGACAAAGAAACTAACCTCCTTACATACTGAAATTATAATGAATATTTACTTAATACATTCAATTTTATATGCGATGTGGTTAGATGATGTCGTAGTAACCATATTTCTTGCCCTGTAAGCATGTAGTCCAAAGCCATTTGGACTGTTCAAATGATTCGGAGAGCAGTATACGATTTAATTGTTGGTAAGTGATCAATCGTAATTTAGTCACATAGGTGTTAAAAATAGGAACAACGTACAAATACATTGTATGCTGATTATATTTAGAGTAATGGGATCACATGCTATCACCGTTGATAAACATATAAATTGAATCGAACGGTTTAGTCGTAACTTTGGACAATATTCCAGTCCTTAAAAATATTTTCATATAGATCTCAAAATCAATTATATTTACATTGTTTGGTGTACTTACACTTCATCATTGTTTTTTATTTTAAAAAAAATTACATTTTAGTTAATTAATATATATGGATAATCCAGGCTTTATCTCTTAATTGATATATAATGATGAAGTCTTATAATGATAATTAGTGATTAACTTAAAAATTATAATTAATGTATATATTGTAATAATATAACCATGTTAGTTGGTGGTCTACTATGAAAAATTATAAACAATAGTAGTTATTTTATAATAAAGGTAATATCCGAAATGTAGTCGTATTTGTATCATTACATTCATTAAGTATTATCCGTTTAATATCAGATATTCAGATTCCTATTTGTATCCAATCCGGTTTCCACCTCCAGTTTTAGCATCCTCAAAGTACTTGCAACATCCTAAAATAAGTTTTTGGACAAATATATCGCTGATATTTGCAGACTTATATTTTCTAATTGTCAGAAAGAGTACTCTATTTTTGCTAAATTTTGTTATGATAAATTTGTTTCTAAATTTTCTGATTATTTGTTATTGCATATAGTATCAGCAAAATTTTTGTCCAATAATGCTTGAAGTAGTCTTGAGTACTCAAATTTAATACTACAAACTCTAAAAATAAATAAATCGGTTCTATAATTCTATTGATAGCAACATATATAAGCCCTAATTCCTACCTTCGTTCCTCTTTAAACCTCAGCGCCACATAAAAAACCTCAATTAGTAGTTCCTCCATAAAAACAAGACAAGGAAAGGAAAGGAAAGGCTCGGCACCTTCGACGACGATGGACCCCTACAATCCGGACGAGATCCTCGACCATATCATTTCCTTCCTCCCCAACCAATTCGCCGCACGCAGCGCGCTCGTGTCGCGCCGCATGCATGATCTTTACAAGGCGTCCCCGTTCCTCAACCTCAACATTACCTATTCCGCCAACTTCATGGACGTACTGAATTCCGCGCTTCTTCACTGCAAATACCCGCTCCTGCGCCTCCGTCTCAACCTCTCTTTTCCGCACGATTGCAACCGTGACAAACCTACGGGGATTCCGGATGTCGTGTCTTTGCTTGAGAAAGCCGGTGCACTCGGCCTACGCCATTTGTCTGTCCGGATATATCCTATGGAAGTTTGGCCACTGATCTTGCCCAAAATTCTCTCCCTCGGCTCCCTCGAATCCCTTTCACTTGAATATGTCGGGTCCGGATACCTTACTCCCGACATCCCCGTAAACTTGAAGCATATTAGAAGCCTATGCATGATCATCGATCAACAAGTATTGTTTAATGGATTCCCTACTGATTTCATCAACTGGACAATCCCACGGCTCGACGCCTTGCAACATCTCCACATAAGATCATCTGTGCGTCCGGGATTTCTTCACATAAAATCTGATAGTGTGAGGAAATTGAAGCTGGATTTAAATGCCTGTGAGCTGAGGATTTCTGCCCCTTCCTTGGAGCATCTCGAGCTGAGGGCTTACCTACACAATCTTCGGGTGTTGGACTGGGACTGGGCGATGCCGATGCTCAGGAAGGCTGTCATTCAACTGGAAAAGATATCTGAGATTAAGAATGTTAAGCCGGCTATCTCTAACATGTTTTATGCTATAGCCAATGTACGGGAGCTACGCATCGATATCACAGAGGATCGGGTAATTAATCTTTCTATTTAATTAACAGGACATGCTTGCATTCATAATTAAGTTTATTAATTATTCTTTGAAATAGAAAAGGATACTCTTCCATGTTTTCTGAGATAAAAACGAGGGTTAAGCCACTCAAATTTAAGTGTCTATAAAGTGTCTTTTATATAAATTATTGTTATATTGGATTTGCATAAAGTGTCTAATTTTATATAAATATTGTTGTGGGCCATAATTAGGAAAGGTACAACATGATCATGAGCTTTTGTTTCAGTTTTTCATGTCTTTCTTGCTGTCCTGAGAGCATGCATCAGGATCATTTTAGACATTATAATTCCTGATAAATTCAGATTTATATAACTGATCACCATGCTATTTTTGAATGTGAATTTTGCAGAATAAATCCGCTACGTTCCACGCGCTGTTGCTGCCTGGTGTAGATCTCCCGACATTTTTCGACCTCAAACACCTCGAGCTTGAAATACGTCTTCACGGGTGCAACTTTGAAGATTTGGCGACTTTACTTCCGCATTGTCCTGTGCTTGAATCACTTAAATTAGCTTATGAGGTAAATAAATTCAACATTTGTTTTCTTCTTACAAACCGTACTTTTTTTCAGTTATCACATAGGATACGCTTAGTTATGATTCTTAAATTAAGTTGCTGGTTCAATTTGCAGTAATCTGCACTGGCCTTGCGAGAATTGGTCCAAAACATTTAAATTTAATCTTGTATAAATATAATTTTGGCTAATTCTGCTATGGATTGGATGAAATATGGGTCGTTCATTTTTTACAATCAGATGGTTTTGATAGAATTTTTTGGTACAATTAAAAAGACATGTTTGATAATGAAAGGTTGCTTAACCGATCCATAGCAGAACCACTCATATATTTATAAGTTTGGAATGCAATGATATCATAGTTGACACTTCAACTCTTTGTTTTTTAATTAGCCGTTATTCAGTAAATGCGGGGGGAAGAAGAGGAATCAACTACAGTACTCGCATCGAACAAAACGTACCGAAGGTAATTTCCAACTGGCGTATGTTGAGGATCTTCACATCCTGGAGGAGCTGCAACTGTTAGTACAAAATATTGATGATTTTTCCATCCCAAGGGGAGAAGAGGATCGGCAACTATTACGAAACACTGAATATAATTATGTTTGTTTTGAGGATCTTCACATCCTGGGGAGGAAAGAGAAGCTGCTGAGACATCTAATCAGGAGGCAAAGTTTAAAGAGGTTGAAACGTAATTAAGCTAGTTGTGATCTGATCGACTTGCTGGAAATTATTATGTTGGTAGCTTCTATCAACTTTTTGAAAAAAAAAGACTTGCTGGAAATTATGTAATTGTCTCGATACTTAAATCTTGCAAGGAAGCAAAGTTATAAACATCCAAGTTATAAAATATGTAAATTAGTTTGAACATGAAATTCAGAAGAAATTATTGCGCCTTGCATGCCCATAATATCTTGTTCTGAAAACTTGGCACATCTCTCTCTCTCTCCATATCACAAATCTTGTTGTGATTTCTAAATTACTCCATTGAGTATGTTGCATCTGACTTGAGAAAACTGAGAAACTGAACAATGGTTTTCTTTCGAGGATAGAAGCAGAGCATTACGCTCGTACAAAAGAACTAAACAATTGAACAATTCACGAACTATTGGGTACAACAAAGAATTTCCATTGAAGCTCAACAAAAGCTAAATTACAATCCTCAATTGCTTAGAAACTCCACACAAACTCTTCTAAAAAACTCTCAAAAAAATTTAAACGAGCTATAAAAAGGTAAGAAATGAACCAAATTGCCTAATCAAGCATAAAAATGATTGCTATAATTAGCAAGTGAACTAATAGTATAGACTTGGCACAAAAACAGATTGAAGTATAAACAATAAATAACACCCGATTCCCAAATTGGCACTCTGTATCCCACCCAAATTCCTACTGATCTACATGCTTACTTGAAACTGCTCATTTCAATTGCCAAAGACGTATCTTTTTAAGAGCTCTTCTTCCATGCGGACTTGAAACTTCCAAAAATAAAAAGGACACATCCGTAATTTTAATAATTGCCGGTCACTCGTTTTCCTAGCGCAAGAGCATTATCAAATTATCTCCGGTCACCATTGGATTGCCCTCTCCAGTCGTTATAATAAAGATTAAGAGGATTAAAAAAAAAAGGAAAACTGACTATCGTCTACACCTAATTAATGATCTTCTTAATTGCCATTAATTTACCTCTCCATGGCAGGTGATAAATGCAATACAATTAAATCAAAAAATTTTATGGTGAATTATACAGAGGTGACAAAATCTGACCCAACCCGAAAAACCTGTCCGACCCGAGTTTTAGGGAAAGTCAAACTGACTCGAACTCGACCCGACCCGACCCGACCCGTGTTTCAGAGAAAGTTAGACTGACCTGAACCCTACCCGACCCGACCTGTATATTTGGGAAAGTCAGACTGACCCAAACCCGACCCGAACCCGGACGACTCGAAACTTGAGATGACCCGGGAATAGAGGTGCAAAATCTGACTAGACTCGAAAAATCTGCCTGACCCGAACTCGACCCAAAAAAATGTCGGCAGACGTCATCTCGATACCCGACCTGACCCCCAAAAAATGCTGGCAGCCGTCAACCTGATACCCGATACTCGACGCAACCCAACATCTCCATTTTGTCAAACTAACCCGATCCGACCTGACTCGACAATCTGCCACCTCTAGAATTATATATATATAGTTTGAATTAATCAAATAAATTAATTATTCAACTTCACATACTAATTGTTCAACTTAACATACTAATTGTTCAACTTACATGCTAATTATTCAACTTAATATCAACTTATAATTGCATGTTAACTTGAATGTTATTTATATCAACATCAACTTAATATGCTAGTTATAAGTTGATGTTAAGTTGAATATATATAATTAGTATGTCAAGCTGAACAATTATCATGTTATGTTGAATAATTAGTTTGTTCGACCAAGTAAAACTATATACTATCCCTAAATTAGGTATTATCAATAGTATCATTATGTCTAGACCCATAAAAATTAATGAGCGGCTTAATTAAGTTTACAGTTATCAAATACATACACAGCTATGTTTTTTTGTTTCAATCTTAACAAGGGAGCTAATGGTACTATATGATACCAAAATAGATAAGATATTCTTATACTTTTAAATATTTATATATTAAATAGTGTCTAGATACCACATTCTAATACCTTTTTATTGTTCTTATTAAATAAATAGAGTAAATCTATGGTGTTCTTAAGCTCACGAAGGCCTCCCGTGAGCTTAGCACAAAAAAAAAAACATATCAAATCATATCCAAATTCTGATTTATATAGCTCAATAAATTCTTTATACCATAATAGTGTGTCATGCAAAAAATTTCCATTTTTAGAGATTTTTAAATATTTATTTCTTACTTTTTAAAAGTTACAAATGAAACATTGATTATTTTATTAATATTATAGTTAACATGAAAAAAAATTGATTATTTTTTAAAAGTATTTATATATAATCATCTCTAAATTGAATTAACTTATGTTACTAAAAAATTCTTTATATCAAAATTATGAGTTAGACTATTACACAAACGTCAGCATTTCGGACCGAAATATTAACACCTCAAAATTTATGTTATCATATCTGAAATCATGATTTATGGTGCTCAATCAATTCTTCATACTAAAATATTGGGGTATATAAAAATTTACTATTTTTAGAATTATTTAAGTATTTGTTTTGTGTTGGTTAAAATAGCATGTATAAATATCAATATTTTATTAATATTTATGAGCTATTTTCTAAAATTCAAAACAAATACTTAGAAAACTCTAAAAATAAATTTTTTTTTTTTTGTATTCTCCAATATTTTCATATGAAGAATTAACTGAGCATCAAAAATTGTGATTTCGGATATAATAACATAAATATTGAGAAGGGATCGAAATGCTAACATTTGCATAATAGTCTAACTCCAAAATTATATATAATACAATTATTTTAACAGACTTTATGTACGAAAGTATAATTCCACTATATAACAAACTAATATGATCATGCGTCAGTTCTCTCTATATTTTGCATAGTATAAATTTTTCGTGTACACTTTCCTTGTGTGTGTGTGTTTTTTTTTCTTTTTTCTTCTTTTTTTTTTAGTACATACTTCAAATGGAAAGACTTCCTTAATTAATTAAATGTAAATGAAAGTAAGCTTTAGTTTTTTACCGTTGGCAACCATGCTTAATTGGCATCCAATCCATGAAGAGATTCCTTTTTAATCATTGGAGGATATACTGGACGAGAGTCCAGTCCTTCAATCCCGGCGACTCTGAAATTTTAGCAAAGAAATTTTAGCAAATAACAAAATTAACCTTTTTACAAGTTTTTAATAACCGGCTAATACCTTTGGTTCACCGGCTGTCTCCCTGGGTAACCGGCTCAACTTTGAATCAGCGCCAGACGTTCGAAAAAATCGGACGGCAAGAATTTTTGGTCCACATTGAAGAATAGCTCTTAAATTAAAATATTGAATAATACCTTTGTTTTATATGTCGAATCGAACATTTTGTTGTTAATTTACCAATAAAATGTTGAAATTGAAATCATTCTTGTTCTGTACTAATTCCAGCCGAAAAGGTGTCTGTCTTTCTAAGCAATAAAAGAAAAAACATTTAAACCGGCTCATAAAAGCCTTTTTAGTTTTTATCAAGTTTCTTCAAAGTTCCCTTCAATAACGCTCGGTTAGTTAACAAGGAGCATACATAAGAAATTAAGAAGGAAAATACTTAAACCGTAATGTATTACATTTATATGACATCACCAGTGAAACTTTGTATTTTTAGAAAATAAAATACTTAAAGGTCTATATTACAATACATTTTTACCATCTTGATAGAAAAAGTTAACAAAGTGATGTTTTGCATTCTATGTACCAAATATATATACATTTTTTCTCGATTTAAAGGAAAAGGCTTAATATGAACATTTAAAATCAGTCCGTTAGTTTCACATCACAATTTTTTAAGAGCAAGAGAACACAAGAACTGCATTTTTTTTTCACGTATTTTTAAGACTTCTACACTAAATCTATACAGTAGATATTTCCCCAAGTGATTAATTCAATCAAGAACTTAGCCATAAATAATGTATCTATATACACTTAAATATATTGAAACAACATCTTTAAATTTTGACATGTCAGTATATGATAATGACAAGTCAGTTGGAACCAAATTCTTCATTCCATTTCTCGAGCTCTTCCCACCTGCTCTTTTGCAAGCTTGGTCTTATCACTAACATTGCTTTTTTAAAGTCTTCATACTTCAAAGGCCGTAACTGCACACACATAAAGGCAACTCATTTAAAACAATTAAATTCATGGTACCTTTATCTATTTAGACAGTATAGGCCTTCACATTGCAGATTAATGTTCAGCAAAGCAAGAACAAGTTTAAATTCAACTCACCAACTCCTTAAACTACAATCAAAGCAGAATTCTTCCTATTTAAACTAATACATAAAAAAGAATCATTCTTTTCAATTGAGGTACTGGGGACAATTAACAATAGTTTTCCCCAACATTTTTTTGTAATAAATTGTTACTGCCACAAGACAAAATCAAATAATAGGTACTATGGGAATTACAGTTAAATGGCAAAGAAATGGAACTGACTCTAAACCACAGATCTACAATTTACCATGTATTTTATGCAAATGCCAATGAGACAAAAAATAAAATTCAAATTAACATATAACAACAACAAGAACAAAGCATTTAGTCCCAAGCCAATTCGGGTAGGCTAAAAATATTCACATATTCACATACTAACATATAACATATATCTTCTTTTTTTTTTAAATACATACCTGATTTGCCTTGATTGTCATAATGTTGTGTGGGCCCAGCTCCCTAATAGGCATCATGGCAGCTTCCTCACACAAGGCACGTAAATCACTACCCGAATATCCTACATTTAACATTTTTTGGAAACAAACAAATTATATACTATTACATAGTACATAGAGGATGCTGGAAGTACCAATGACCATTATAGTGGAGTAGTGGATAAGATTCCTGGAAAATCCCTTATAAATTTCAAGTAGGCAAAGCCTACTGTCTCAGAGGGAAGAAAAAAAAAATCTGAAATTTTCCATTTTGTTTGAAAACATTTTCACTGTATAATCTTAATTATGCCCGTCTTTTGGTTCAAAACAGATAAATATTCCAGAAACCAAATTTTGTTAACTTAAATATATCATGAGAACAGTGCAAACCATGCCAACAGTTCAGTGCTTAGGGCATTCAAGAGCCCATGTCAGAATACTCACTAGCAAATGAGAACAGACCATATGAAGTGAACGTTTGTAATGTTACTATGTAGCCATCAGTGGCAGTAAGTATACTAAATAATTTAAGAAAGTAATTTACCATCAGTTTCTGCCACAAGTCTATCCAGATCGCTGCCTGTCCAAAAGGAGCATGAATTCAGATAGTTTCTTCCAAATATGTGTTTTCAGAGTTCAATGTAAGTTAGTGTGTAAAAGAATGGAAAGCACATCTGATTACCAGACAAGGAATTCAATTGGCCTTTGAGTTGATTTTTGAAAAGTATTTTGCGAAGCGTTCCATCTGGTAAAGGAACATATATCCTCTTGACCTGAATAAGACAATTCAGGCATGAGTCTACAGCTTTCTTTCATATATGAGGTAGCTAGAATAACCACAAATATGTAGTACAGAAGAACAGTACCAAGTTATTTAGCTACTACATGAGAACAATAAATCTGGTTCATTGTTGATTGAAAATCGTACTTACCAATCTTCTTAAAACAGCATCATCCAGCTCTTGTGGTTTATTAGTAGCACCTATCATATCATAAAAGCCAATATCCACAATCAAATAATCATTTAGTATAAAATAACTGATTGTTCAGCCAATTTACAATAAAAGTTATATTTCTATTGCCAATAACACAAGTACATAACCTTTGGGAATATCATTCAGTACATAATCACTATGTACCAAGGAAGAGATTTAAAATTGCTGAAAGACACATTAATGGTAGCAGGCAGGTAAGAGTTATAAGCTAGAAAGGATAAGAAAAAGACACGAAAATACGGACCAATAACAATAACAAGGGCATCTTGATCAGAAGTGACTCCATCAAACTGGATGAGAAATTCTGATTTCAATCTTCTACTGGCATCATGCTCATTGGCTTGCCTTGCAGACATCACACTATCAATCTGTAAAAAATTGAAAAGAAACTAATAAACATAAAGTATTTAAAAAGATATTTAATTGTAGTTTCAGATTACTCAATTGTATTGATAATTAGTCAATAGAGGCTAGTAACTTTGCAATACTATAACTTCCAGTTGACTACACTAAAATTCAAATTTTGATCAGTATAACAACAATGCTAATCTGTAAGAATAGTCCTGGAAAAAGACTGAACAAACTTATGTAAGAATACAGTAGTAGGCTAATGATGATAACCTCATCCATGAAAATCACAGAAGGCTGCCTAGCAACAGCAACTTGAAATAGTGCCCTGACAAGCTTTTCTGCCTCACCAACCTATATAGCAATTGTTAGCAAGTCATATGAACTTCCATTCACCTCAAATGAAAGACCAAAAATATTTGATGCATACCCATTTTGAAGTCAGAGAAGAAGCAGAAACGTTAAAGAATGTAGCTTCAGATTCAGAAGCAACTGCTTTTGCGAGCATTGTTTTTCCATTACCAGGAGGGCCGAAGAGTAATAAACCTACATCAGAAAAGTTATAATTTCAGTTATTTTTTTTATATTTTGGATGTACTACACTTTTGAGAAAAATTAAAAGGGAAACATATATAAATTAGAAGAATTGAGAAACATACCTCGAGCAGGCCTCCTGAGGCCAGTAAACAGGTCTTTTCTTTTAGTTGGCAAGATAACCATTTCCATTAGTGCTTGTTTTGCCTTATCAAGACCAGCTGCAATAAGAAAGATATTCCAATATGAGAACTGAAAAATGGTTGACTGAAGAATTGTAGGTATACTATCTGTAATTCACATTTCTACATGACCAAACTAATTTAAGTGGTCCTTATACTAATGCATTGAGAACACAGCTGCAAATAACCAGATCCAAAATCAGAGAAACTTGAGTAATTTTATTCTTACCAACATCGTCCCACTTAACAGCAGGGCTTCTGTCAACAATTGTCGTAGTTATCATTTCAATTAGTGCATCGTCACCTGAATTGGGTTTGTTTACCGCTCTAACTGGAGGATTTGGTGTTGAAACACCTCCATTATAATTTGAACGATTGTTTGCACCTACTCTTGGAGAAGTTGGTGCCCGAGTTTTGGGCTTTCGCAACCCAGATGTGGCTGGCACTTCTGTTCTGGTACCTGATGCATAGCCTGCAGAAGACTTTAAGACAAGAACATTGACATGAATGTCTAGTACTGGTTTCAATTAATTTTTTTTTTCATTTTTGCAATTATTCCATTTTGTGCTTTTTTTTTCAATAAATAAACCAAATCGGCTTTTATTTGCATCTTTTAAAAAGTACGGGGTTCAAAATAGAAAGTTCATTCTGATACCAGGACAATAAAATCTTTAAATTTTGTTGAACCATAAATAGAGATTTAACTAACTTTGTTCATAAATTCTTTAAAAAGGTTTTATAAAATTAGGAGAAGTAATGCAAAACACAACCCTATTATTGAGCCCAGGTTATTTATGGTTATACCAATAAAAATAATAATAACAACAAAAACATATGATAAACTCACATTATTATGTGTCGTTCCTGCAAAAAAGAAAAAAAAAAAAGAATCAATTAGTAAAGCCGATTAAGGTTTTCAGTAAATCCCCCTTTAATTTTATAATGAAAAAAACAAGAGTACCAGTTCTCTGACCTAGAACCTTCAACCTCTCCTCTACATGAGCCTGCCATTTTGCTATCTTCTGCTGATACGTCTTCACCTGATTCCTATCACTGCAATCAAAACTCTAATCAGCCTCCAATCAATCAAAACTGTACTACTAAGCAAACAAGTTACACTGAAACACTAACCTAGAGGAAATCACATCGGGAACGCGAGCGGCCTTGGCCTCTAAGAGGACCTTGTGAGCGTTCTGATAGTAGGCGATGGCGTCGTCAGGGAGTCCCCACTCCTCGCACCTGACGGCCTTGTCGATCTGCTCCTTGGCCAGCTCGAAGTAGCCTTTGAGCTTGAGCGCCACTCGCTCGCTGACCACCGCCGACGGAGAGGCCTCCATGGCCGACGACGGCGCGCGGGAGGAAGCGGCGGGAGGACGGGAGGAGGGAGAGGGGGAGGAGGGAGTGGAGAAGACGGCGGAGAGCGAATCAAAGAGGGATTTGAAGAGGCTCATGAATTGGAAGGAGTCGATTCATGGAAGTAGGAAAGGAATAGAAAACACGGGATTCGGATTTCTTTCCTTTTCTTCGTTTTCTGTGAATGGAACTGTAAGAAAGAGGTGTGTTGATTGATTGATTTGATGGCGCAAGAAGGAAGCGAATAGGAGATGATCGCAACGGATCGGAACCAATTGCTTTCACTTACGGCGCAGTAGGTGAGCCGTCCGATCGCTTTAAAATTCGTGCGAACTACAATCTCAAAAGAATCCCTTTAATCTAAAGGTCGTCCATCCGCGCCGTACTGTACTGCGCAGTAGAGGACATTCACGCGATCGGAACCGGGTCGGGGAAGGTTGGTTAATGGAGAAAAGGAAGGAAAAGTTAAGGCGAAGGAAGATTCTCTTCTCTGGTTGGTTTTTTTTTTTTTTAACGTCAAAGGTCCGTAGGCAACGAATTTCATTCAAAAGAGGTCAATTACATTCATAGAAAAAACAGAAAATTTTCTAATCCAAAACTAATAACACAATAACAAGTAAATCTATCACCAAACCAACCTATTTTAACAATCTATTGATTTTATCTCCAACACAAGAAATAAATCTGAAAGCATAATATCATTTTTTCAAATTACCGGCTTGATGAACATCATCTTTTTTGGTATATATGGATCGAAAACTTGTTAACTTCTCTGGTTGGTTTAACTAGAAAGGACCTTCTCCAAGCAAGAGAAGGATGGAGTTCAGTCCGGCCGTCCGCTTGGGTCTTAATGGGCTTATGGGCTCTCCGATTCGTATCTTCTTCTTTGAATTTTGTGCCGGTCTAGGCCCAACTGCTCTATCCAGATTTGAATCTGATCAACTGATTGATTACCCATGTATACTATTTGGGCTTTTCTCTGATTGTAAAAATGCCTTATAATTTGCTACTCTGCAGTCTGGATTCATTGGGTTCGAGGAAGAAGTATAAAACATGGCAAATCGTAACATAAGTACGGTTTATATTTGAATTTGCATCAGTTCATGTTTAGGGAGTGCAGGGAACTAACCAAATCGTAATAGAAATAAACAAATTGAATACAAGTAACGCACTAAATTGGTCAAAACTTATACTAGATTAAAAACAGTGTAACATGAATCCAATAAACATAATACAGAAGGACAAAACTTAACATCCTACTCTACCTAGTACACTAGCCAGCACAACAGTACAATATGATTGTTTATCAGAATTTAACTGGCAGTGAACTGTATCAGTACCATACCAGCTGGTACCACAATGCTTCTTGTACTGTTACAATGTAGGAGTTTCTGGGGTCGGAATCTCGATTCCTGGCCTCGAGGCCCAACCCTTGCGGCTTCTGTACTCTTCTATGGCCTGTAATCGGAGTCTCTCTTTTGATGCATCAGTCAAACTCTTTGGTACCTTTAGAAACAAAAAATTGGTTAATATATTGTCTTTTCCTCCCACGATGTACTGTTTTTCATCACACTAGTAGAATAGTTCAACACTTCACAATTCATTACGATTTAAAGTGTTTCTAGTTTCTGGAGGCAAACAAAAGTGTGTAGACATTAAACATATATGTCTTTACAGTACAATGATATCGTGTAGCATATCAGATGAGCACTTACACAGTTGTACCTTAGAGCTTTTGATTGTTAATTTCACACTTAAAATTGTGGCCCACGATAATTAAATATGAGTGAGAGAGAAAGAGACCTTTGGTGCCGTCAGCTTAGGTGGAGCCTGAACAACATCACCAAATTTTATCTGTTCACGGCCAGGGAAATTTGGAATCTCATTCTCGTCTCCTTTTTTGTGTTTCTTCTTCTTTGCATCAAGATACCTAAAACCATAGTCATAGATAAAAGTTTTAACCTATTGGCAATAAAACTTTTAATTCCCAAAACTCTTTTTAAACAATCAAATTAACCATCAAATTTATCTGCAATACAGCAGATTAAACATTTTTATTAAGAAATAAAAAAAAATAGTGGAAAAACTAAGAACTGCTTACGAAAGAACAGTAGCAGCACATATCATTGCAAAATAATCAGAATATTCAAAGTATGAAAAGTAGGAAAAACGTACTCTTTTCGCTTCTTCTTTCTAGTGTTTGCAACAGCATCTAAGTTCTCAAAACGGAGGTCCTTATGAGCCTTGCGCTTCTTCTTCATCTTTTCTTTGGCCTCATCTGGATCTGAAGTTATGTTCGCATCCGAAATTTCTTCTTTACTTATTTTGGATTTTTCAATAACACCAGTCTTGACACCCTTTTTCTTCGGATTATTCTCCTACATTTTGACTCAAATTAAAACCAATCAAATAAATCCTTGCTTTCCTAACACTGAATCTGGAAAATGAATGAACCCTCAATGCATAATACACTGCAAAGGGAATTGACAAAAACAACAGCTGATAACAATCTAACTTGCATACAAAGAGAGAAAAATGTAATATGAACACCCAGGCACAAATTACATTTATCAACTTATTAACTAATACAAAATATATAATGTCTCTTAATTCAATAGCATGTTGTATTTCAAAGCACTTGTCTCTTTATTTTTCTACTTGCAAAGTTCACCTTGGCATCGGCAGCGGCAGCTTTCGGTTTCTTCTTCCCGCTTCCTTCATCCTTCTCCCTCTCATGAACCCCTGATACTGTGACACATCGAAACACAGAAGACGATTAAGCACCAGGAGCCCCAAATCCAGTACAACAATGCGACAATTGCACATAATAATAAATAAACAACAAAAGAGGAAGAAAGAGGAAGGTAAACCCCACCCGGGGGTTTATCGGGAGGGGCGTCTCTGAACTTCATGAGGAGGCGGAGCTTAGAGGGGAGCGCCTCCATCTGTTTGACCTTAGGAGGCGGAGGGAGGCGCGTGTTGCCTCCATGCGACGCCGCGTAGTTCTTCTCCCTCCGCCGCCTCCCTTTTCCTCCCATGTGTTGTTAAGCGCCGGAAAGCGAAGCGAAGTAGGTCACTAAACCCAGCACGCGCCCGACCCGAATGATGAACGAACCCCGGTATGGAAAGGAAAGGGGAATCGGGTAGGAATAATAATTTAGGGGTGTTAAAACGGATCTGATATTATCCGTCCGTATCCACATTCGTATTTAGATTTTTGCGGATAGAGAAATTTGTTGATACGGATACATATGTTCGGATACGGATAATTATCTGAATCTGGATATTATGGTAATTTGGATATTTGTTTTAAAGATTTATTATATATCTTTCAATTGGATTTTTGACGTAGGTTTTAAATTTAATACAATTTATATCTAATTAGGCTTACAGTGTTTACACTTCACCTCTTTTCTAATTTTTTATACTTTTATTAATAATATAAAAAAAGTCAAAAAAAAATGTGAAAAAGCTTAACAAATGATAATTATGGATTTATTCTTAACTAATATGTGATTATGTTTGATAATAGTGATCAGCGATCAACTAATAACATATTTTGATGTTGTTTCCTTTTTTATATGTATGACATATTCAGATGTGTCTCAAGCAATAAAAAAAATCAATAGTTCATTTTTTTTTGTTTATAATTTTTTTATTCCTTTTTTATATCTATTTAAATGAAGTTAAATATTTTATTAATCCTTCCCACAAAATATATGAAATATATTAATTTTCAAAACATACTATCATTTCAGAGTTTTTATTCAATTTATATGAAATATTTTATATCTATTCAAATCTGTGATCGAGCTGGATGGCTTGTTATTTTGTTAAGAACATTCTGTAAGCTAGGAGCTTCTAATTAGTGCTCAAATGTGCTCGATCGCGGAAATAATTCAATATAGGCTAGATTAATAATATGCTCAATATTTATATTTCATATAAATTATCTTCTTAGCATTTTTTATTATAGCAATTTCGTTGGGCATTGCACGAATAATAGTATCCTTTTCAAATTATTTGTGAAAGTTACAATCTTTTTCTGTTTTTTTCCCCCCTTTTAGACTTCAATACTTTGGGATTGTATACTTGCATTTAAACATAGAAGTAGAACTAAGAATATCAGGATATGGTATCAGAATATCGCCGAGTCAGAACGTTGTCCTAAATTAAGCTAACATCCAATGTTAAATTCATATTTACGATAAATGAAGCTAAAAAGAGAGGAAACAAAAAAATAGATGGATTATTTTTACGTCTTCTCCTCAAAACATATATTAGTTGAAACTTTAGAGCATCTCTCTCTTTCAAAAGAGAAACTCCACAACGTACATTCACCGGATCAACCCGCCGTAACCAGATTGGTATCCAACTTCAATTTCCTGAACAACTGTGGGTTGCATCCAACCTAATTTTCCTCATATATTTAAGCTCTTGTGCAGGTTTGTTGCTATCCTAGATACATACATACATATAGTACCAATACTCAAATTGGCAATATATATTATATATACCGATTCTTTCTTCATCGATCGATCGATCGAACTGCGATTACTTGGTATAATATCAGTTCTTCAGTACTGTTTACAAGCTTGATTATTCCTGAAGTATGGCTTGCAACGGTATATATATATGAGGGCATTGATATATATATATGTTACTACATGTATCTGGTACAACATGTGCGTAATTACTAAGCAGTAATTAAGCACCAGACAATATATTTCCTTCAATAAAGAAAAGGAAGTTTGTTAATGAATATCAGTCCAGATATTCGGATACCACTAAGGATACCGTCAGGGATACCATGATCTTTGACCAATTCAACTAAACCTAAATATTCAACTTAACCTCCAAAATATTCAACTTAACACATTTTGCTTGACAACCAATAAAAACTCCACATAATAAAAACCTAATTGCAGCATTACACTTAACACATTTTGCTTAACATATTTTGTTTTACAGCCAATAAAAACTACTCTTAATTTAACTTGCAGCATTACACTTCCTAACTATTCAGCTTATCCTCCTAATTATTCATATTAGCATCCTAAATATTCAACTTATCACATTTTTTATTGGCAGTCAATGTTTAATGGTATCCCCGACGGTATCTTTTGCGGTATCCCCATAGCATTTTCCAATGAATATTTACCTTTTCCGAAAACAAAAACATGTGCTTGCTATTTATTGTATGAAGCTATATGTTTCTCTCTTCTTTGTTATATACAATTTCAGAATAACATGATATATAGGAGTACCTTTACATCATATGAATTATTTCTTTCTTCATATATATTAATTTGAATATTAATTATTTACCCAGTGCTTTATTTGCAGGTTAACGTTTGCTACTATCAACTAAATGGTGAGGGACTGGGCTGAAATAAATCCTGACCTTCTACGCCATATCGCAAAAAAAGTGGGTGATATCGTCAATTTCATCCGTCTCCATGCCGTGTGCAAGCATTGGCGATCATCTGTGCATCCTTCTGATGACCTGCCACCCCAGCTCCCTTGCATGCTATTTGTTTCCAGATATATAGTCGACGATAAGCACCCGTTTGATCTCAAGTTTATATCCCTGAACTCAGGAAAATTTCACCGTATATCAAATTCTGAAAATAATAATCCAGTTGTGGCCGCTAGTTCAAGATCTGGATATCTTTGGTCCTCACCGAAAATGCTTTCCAATTCTCTAACTGGAAAACAGGTGCCGCTTCCCTGTGGTCACTACACCAAAAAAGGGATATTGCCACGAACTTTCTGCCACAATGGGGCAATTTTACAAATTGCCCTTGCCTTTGAAAACTTGAAATGAATTGCCCTTGCCTCTAATTTTATCAACAAAATGCCCCTCTGTTACCCTCATTCCCCTTCCCTTCCCTTCACCCGGCAACCCCCATCTTACCTTCCATATTTGATTCGTTTTTTTATTCATGGACGCTTCCAGATTTTTTTTTTGGCGCGAACACAAATCTTACCGATGCAGCACCTGAGCTCAAGAGAGACAAAAAAAAAAAAACTAACAGAGAAGTTCGAAGTAATATCCCCACATACCACCATGCGTATAAGCCAAATAGAAAAGAAAAAAACAAATCAGACTCCTTGGGTGCAAGTACTGCTTCACTCTTCATCTGTGAAATTGAAGTTAAACATTTTTCAATAACTTTGGATACAGCTCAAATGCAGTTTCATCATTTTCCGACCAACATCCATAGAAAATAAGTTTCTGAAACACTTGTGCAGTGCTCAGTACAAGTTTTGCAAATTCTAACAAATGACTGGTGCTTTGTCTCATGCCACAAAAATTCATACAGCCAACATTTTTTGGTCATTTCTCACAAAAATAAGAAAGAAAAAAGGCACAAAATAATTTCACTAAATTCTTCCTTCATGAATGCTGGATCCAAAAACTTTGTTGCATATACCTTCACCTACATTCAAAAAAGACCTTTATTACTATCAAATTGATAAAAAAAATAATAATATGTGAGGACAAAACTAACATATCAGTATTTTATACGAATAATAGATAAAATAGATCATGATAACCATTATGCAAACTTTCATCTGGGCAACGATGCACCAGATTGTCCACCTACAAAGACGATCAATAATAATAGTTAGGTTCCAAAATAAATTAAACCTCATATAGCAAAAAGAAAAAAGAAAACGAAAATGATAAACACTACCTCTGACTCTAGCTGCTCTAGATGTTGCAGGTGCAGCAGGTCCTTTTCCTTGAATTTGTGGGCACCTCTTTTTATAATGACCAAGTTGGCTGCAATGTGGACATTTGCGCTTCCAAGAATCATCATTTGTTTCTCTAATATCCATCGAGTTCCGTATGCGGGTAGATTTGCGACGACCTTTCTTCTTTCTAAGAGCAGGTGGTAGTACCTTTGGTCCTTCAAGTCTTGGCCAATACCGTTTATCCGGTACAAGAGTAAATAAGGTTGCATATGCATTACGATACATATCTGTGAGGTACCAACCATGACAAAGCAAGTGAAAATCAGTTTTATTCCACTGATCGCTGCAGCATGATAACATATGGCTACAAGGAATACCCGTGAGGTGAAATACTTCACACACACATTCAGATAACCTTCTATTTATTGTCACCGCATATGTGAAATTTCCAGTGCTGACATCATAGCTACAAGGACCAAACCGGCTGACTTGAAAACCACGCGCAACTAGTTGTCGAGGCCTTATTTTATCAAGGACTTTAGGGCACAACTGAGTTGATATCTTCTTTGCCGCTTCACTACGATCCACAAAAGCTTGATTTACTCGATAAAAGGTGGCAGCAACAAATGCTGTGATGGGTAGTGCTCGAGTGCCTCTTAATACCGAATTGAGACTCTCAGACCAATTGGTGGTCATGACACCATATCTTCTTCCACCATCAAATGCAAGGGCCCAATATTCACGGTCGGAATCTATTTGCTCTTCGATCCATCTCCAAGCATCTTCGCAATCAGCTTTGAGTTCCTCCTTCCATCTGTTGAAATCAACAACTTCACTTGCACAACCAATTGCATAGAACTTGTCGAGAAGAATTTTATCTATAAACCCTGCCTTCTTGAGGTTAGCCTTGATGTGATGCAAACACCAACGATGAGCATGACCTTCACTTGGAGAAAATACTCTACGGACTACCTCCTTATTTCCAGAAAAGCGGTCAGATATGATACAAACTCTTCTATCACCGGTAACAAACTCCTTTAGAGAGCGCAAAAATCATTCCCAATTTTCTCCGTTTTCTTTTTCGCATATAGCGAAAGCTATTGGATAAAGGCCGCCATTAGCATCAACACTCGTTGCAATTAGTGCATGCCCCTCATACTTGCCATACAAATGAGTGCCATCAACACTAATCACAGGACGACAATGCTTCCATCCCTCTATTGATGGTCCAAAAGCCCAAAAAACTCTTTTGAATTTTTGCACACCACTTATTGGCCAAGCTGGAGACATTGTCCAAACTGTTCCTGGATTTTTAGTTTGCAATACTGACAAGTATACTGGCAAATCTGAGAACGATTGTTCCCAACTGCCATAAATAATTTGCAACGCCTTGCTACGTGACTTCCAAGCTAACTGATAGCTGATATCAGTTTTCAAGTCATCCTTGATTTTGGATCGAATTTCCTTTAGGCTCATCGATAGGGATGCTCTCATTGATGGAAGTATCTTTTCACATATTAAATCTGATGTGCAATTCCGATGCATTCGATGACCTATTGGAATGACATGATCATGGGATCCCTTGTATTTACTAACCAGAAAGTAATTGCCTCATTTAGGTTTGTACGCATGTAGCCTCCAATGACAATTACTATCCACACAAGCACAAGTGTACCGATTCTGGTCAGATTTCTTCACTTTCATCTGGACATAATGAGTTATATGCCATTCTTCGAGTGCCCTTGTTAGAGACTTTTTATCAGAAAAGATAAGGCCTTTCCAGCCATTAGCCTTAGCTGGGCCATGGTTGGCAAACTGGTTCATGTGATCAACATCTCCCTCTTGATATGTATCGAGCCAAGATTTATCTATAGCAAAAGACAGAGAGTTGCCAAGAAATTCACCGTTGTCGCAACCTGTGTGCTTTGGTTCACATGACAGCTCATGTTCAGATGGCAACTCTTGTTCACTAGACTGCTCTCCATTCAAAGACTCTTCATCAGATGCTTCTTCTGCTATTTTGTCTGACAATTCATCATCGCCATCATTCGGGTTATCAAGCAATTCATCTATAACATTATTCTCTAGTAAATTGGTGAAGTACCCTTGCGATTCATCCATAATTCCTGAGTATAAGATATATGTTAGTAAAGTACAAGATCAATTTCTCATGACGTTGGTACATAATGTCTCTTTTTATCATAACATCAATTATTAACAAAAAGAAATTGGTCATCACGATAGCCACAAAAAAAAAAAAGATACATTGAATTGAGGAAATCATGAAGTTTTATTATGTTGGTATCTGGTACCCTATATTCCAATTTAACCATAATATAATTTATAATTGATAAAAAAAATGGTGAAAGTAAATGATTTAAAATGCAGAATATAAAAATCATGGTGAAATGATTATATTATTTAAGATTTTTTTTTTTTTTGGTGTTGCCTAACTCAAAATAAAAATCTAATATTTTATTTTGATTCAATAACTAATGTGGCCAAAGGATTATACAACTGAAGATGCCTGTTAGCATTCAACACAAATTAGAACAGTCCAAAAAGGATCCATATCTATTCAACACAAGAAGAGTCCAAAGAAATGCGGCACCACCTCAGCTAACAAATTCATAGTTTGATACTAGTAATAACAACAAAATAATAAGTTTTAATAAAAAAAATTGTACCTTCGATGCCCTGTATCAAACTTTCTCAGACTCGCTAGGGATGAACGAAAGTCATGTTGGTGTCGAACAAAAGAAAACGAAGAGACGATGTAGGGTTTTGACAATTGTGTGTTCGCGCCAAAAAAAAAAAAATCTGGAAGCGTCCATGAATAAAAAAACGAATTAAATATGGAAGGTAAGATGGGGGTTGCCGGGTGAAGGGAAGGGAAGGGGAATGAGGGTAACAGAGGGGCATTTTGTTGATAAAATTAGAGGCAAGGGCAATTCATTTCAAGTTTTCAAAGGCAAGGGCAATTTGTAAAATTGCCCGCCACAATGTATAAATTCGTCGAAATAAATGTTTTATCGCGATGAAAATTTTTTGTGGTAATATATAATATTTAATGCGATGAAAGAATTCGAAGCAATAATAAGTACTAATACAACAAAAAAATTGTCCCCATTGAGGTTTTGGCGATGAAATTTAATCATTGCATAATAAGTACAAATACAACAAAAAAATTGTCGCCATTGTGGTTTTGGCGATGAAAGAATACGAAGCAATAATAAGTACAAATACAACAAAAAAATTGTCGCCATTGAGGTTTTTGGCGATGAAACAATATGAAGCAATAATAAGTATAAATACCACAGAAAAATTGTCGCCATTGAAGTTTTGGTGATGAGATTTATCATTGTAATGGTTAAAAGCATATTTTAAGATATTGGACTGAATTTTCGTCGCATTAACAATTTCATAAAGATTTGGCCCAATTGAATTCGTCGCCACAAACTTTTGGCCCAACTATTCATTAATTAATCTACAGTTTTTTTGTCACAATAATTTTTGACATTGTAGAATCGCAGCCCAATATCCCAGCTTTACTGTTATTACTCCCTCTTTCCAATTCTCCCTTTTTGCACAGTAAATTCGGGTGGGTTACCAGTCCAGTCCTGTCTCACCAGAGGACCAGCCTGAGGATTTGCTGCTATCGATCTCGCCTGAGGTTCCTGCCTCGATCGCCTGAAGCACCCGATCGACGCCCCTGCTCCCATCGACCAACGCTCGCCTGAAGCACGAGCCGAAGTCGCCCGCATGAGCCAAAGCACCCGACCGCAAATTAGCTCACTTGGTTTGTCGGTTGTGTTTTCAATCTTTGATTACAAGGTCAAAACAATTTAACTGGGCAAATTTCAGAGTAGAGGAAGTGTTCAATCGCCAAAAAGAAAGAAAAAGAGAACAAATAATTGGCCTGGCTTCCATATTTTTGCGCTGGCTTCTAGGCTGATGTATTAACTTTTATAGATGGATTGTTTGAATTGATGTGAATATGTTTTAGTTAAATATGTGCTCTTTAATTGGCTTAATTTTCGTTTTCATACTTTGGTAATATGTCCAAATAATAATCAATTTTACTTGGAATAGTGAGGAATGATGGGTGCTATTTAATATGGTAAATATATGGAATATTTTGCTGTTCTGACATGCACAACAGTAGAAACATGTTTAATTATTACTCTATTCTAAGTTTCAGTTCAGAAGAGAAGGTAAACAATGTTTGATTATATTTGATTAAAGTATTAACTTGCTCTTATCTTTGCTGGTCACCATCTATTTTCCAGATGGCTTTGCCCTTTTGAGTTTTACTTAGTTTTACTTATTCCTAATATTGATGGACTTTTTTCCTTTTGTCATCTACAGGGCACTGCTTGTCGAGAAACCTTAGTGAAGGCACTACTTCTGTTCAACTTTAGTGAAGCAGCAATTGAGGTGGCAAGAAACCTTGCTAACTGGAAGGGATTCTCTCATATCAACTCTATGGTAATCATTTATTCAATTCTTTTATGTTAATGGTGCATTCATTTAAGTACTGATTACTGTACCAAAAGTGGTACTAGGAAGCTTGTCTATATAAGTATTGAAACTACTGTTAAAACTTGCTAAAATCTCAAAATACTCCTAGCAACACTTAAGGATATTTAACTGTGTTTCCCGTTTATTTGGTGCAGACAAGATTGTGCTTGAGGCATTGGTCCTGATTTCAGTCGGGTGTCGTCTTGGATTGGATTCTCATTCTGTCTTGCTAGGAAGGAGAAGTATACTGCTTTTGTGGCTACAAGTTTGATTCAGGTCCAATAAATTAAAAACCCTTTCCTTGATTCAGTCATTAGCATTGCATAAATTGATCACATAGATATATATTAATTTTACATCCATATGCATGTAATTAACAGTATTGTCATATAGAACCAATTTGCCGAAACTTCATATAATTTAGGTCGGTACCCGTTCGAGATTAATGTAGTAGGGATTAATCTCGAATAGTCCCCGTTTGGGACTGCTCTTTAAATACTTTGTCTCATTTAGGTTTAGTGAACATACGTTGGCTGCATTCTAGTGTTTGAGAAGAATATGGTACAGTATTTCTCCTATCGTTCCTACGAGTACGTACACACATGCAAGTGTGTGTTTGGCGTACTCGGGGAGCTGAGGGGAAATGCTGCCGAATTTTTCTCAAACACTAGATTGCAACTAACGTATGTTCACTAATGAGACAAAGTATTCGAAGAGTGGGTTAGGATGGTCGGCCAGCCCTGAGCCTTATGTGCACCTCTCGTACCAAATTAATAAAATAAGTAGATTGACAACAGACTTTTGTACGTGCCATAATATGTACTATCGTTACAGAATGGATAAGAGCTGGGTACATCTCGATAGAACAAGTGATGGCTACAAAAATGGGATGAGAGATTTTATTGAATTTGCCCTCTCTAAGGTAGCCGAGTCAAATTGTATACGTTGCCCTTGCACTGCATGTCGGAATATGGTCTTCAAGACACGTGAAGAGGTAAAATTTCATTTGGTTCGTAATGGTATGGATGAGACATACAAAGTCCGGACACATCATGGGGAGGAGATGAATGTGGATGTAGACATGGATGAAAAGTTGATAATGAAGCTCAAGATGATGCAAATGCATATGGGCTAGTACGAACGTTAATTGAATCTGGACATTTTGGAGAAAATCTTGCTGGGAGTAGTTCTTGTCCAGAAAATACTACTCGTGAAGAACCAAATCCAGAAGCACAAAAGTTTTTTAGGTTGCTAGATGAGTCACAACAAGAACTGTACCCAGGTTGCAAAAAAGCTACGATATTGTCTTTCATCATAAGACTATTTCAGTTGAAGTGTCTCCATGGATTAAGCGATAAGGCTTGTGAGGGCATTCTAGAGTTGATCAGATTTCTACTTCCAGATGACAACTGTGTTCCCGAAACATTTTATAGTTGTAAAAAAATTATTCAAGACTTGGGTCTGAAGTACGAAAAAATCGATGCGTGTGTAAATGATTGTATTTTATACCGAAAGGAGTATTTGCATTTAGATAAGTGTCCACGTTGCCCAGAACCTCGGTATAAGTCAAGCGATCAAGTTGGAGCAAGAGGCAACAGTACCAAAAAATCTAAGATTCCTCGAAAGGTGTTTAGGTACTTCCTGATTACTCCTCGACTTCAAAGATTGTTTTTGGTAAAAGAAACTTCCATCGACATGCATTGGCACCTTCTTGGTCGTGTAGATGATGGCATCTTACGACATCCCGCTGACGCTTTGGCATGGAAGAAGTTTGATGAAATGCATTTGGAATTTGCTTCGGATCTGCGTAATGTTCGTCTCGGTCTTGCTACAGATGGATTCAATCCATTTGGAGCGATGAGTACGGAATATAGCGTTTGGCCTGTTCTTTTAATTCCTTATAATTTGTCACCTTGGAAATGCATGAAGCAACCATTTTGGATCCTTTCAATGATCATTCCGGGTCCAAAAGCACCTGAAAATGACATTGATATGTATCTCCAACCATTAATAGAGGAGTTGAAAGATTTGTGGGAGCGTGGTGTAGTGACATACGATGTACATACGGGTGAGAACTTCACATTACATGCTGCAGTCATGTCTACTATTCATGACTATCCTGGAGCGGATACAACATCTGGGTGGAGTACGAAAGGGAAGATGGCGTGTCTTCATTGCCAAATTGACACGTCTTCCTTTAGATTAAAACACGGGGGCAAAGAGTGTTATATGGGTCATCGAAGATTCTTGCATTCCAACCATCCTTGGCGCAGAAAAAAAAAAAAACGTGCTTTCGATGGTACAGTCGAGAACAGGGCACCACCTAAACCTTTGACGGGAAATGAAATTGTCGAGTATTATAAAGATGAGTCCTTTCGGCATTTCAAATTTGGGAAGACCCCAGGAAAGAGAAAGAGAAGAAAGACACTAAAGATCCTTTACAATTGGAAGAAGAAGAGTATATTTTTTCAATTGCCTTATTGGGAAACTTTACTGTTGCGTCATAATCTTGATGGAATGCACATTGAGAAGAATGTTTGTGTGAGCTCATTAGGAACTTTTCTGGATAAGGAAGGAAAAACAAAAGATTCCCTGAAAGCTCAGCTTGATTTGAAGGAGTTAGGCATAAGAGAAGAGCTTCATCCTCGCAAAGTGGGTGACAAGTATGAGTACAATGTAGCTTGTTATACCCCAAGTAAGGATGAAAAGATATTGTTGGCCAAATTTTTAGAAGAGAAATGCCTGATGGATATGCATCTAACATAAGACGATGCATAAAGGATAATGAGATCAATATCAATGGTTTTAAAACCCACGACTGTCACATCATATTCCAACAAGTGCTTCCTTTGGCACTCCGTGACCTATTTCCTGAACAAGTGGCAAGACCTTTTATTGAGCTAAGCCAGTTTTTTGTGAAGATATGCGAGAAGCAACTTCGAATCGAAGGTTTAGATGAATTAAGCGACCAAATAGTTATTATCTTATGCAAACTAGAGCAGATCCTTCCTCCGACATTTTTTGATATAATGGTGCATTTGCCTATGCATTTGGCATATGAAGCAAAGTTGGGGGGTCCCTTGTTATATCGATGGATGTACATGGTTGAACGCTTCCTGCGGACGTTAAAAGGTTATGTGTGGAACAAAGCTCGTGCCGAGGGGTCTATGGCTGAAGGGTATTTACTCGAAGAAGGCATGGAGTTATGTGCTCACTTTTTGAAGAATATTGACACCAAGCTTAATCGCCCGCCACGACATGCAAATGTGCCACGAACAGAACCACCGTTCGAAATGGGACTTTTTGGTTCAATCAAGGAGAACAAAAAAGGGACTCTCATCACTCTTAGCCCCGAGGAGCTAACTCAAGCTCATCATTATGTATTGACAAACAGTGATGAAATTTCTCCCTGGATCGAGTAAGTGATTTACTTATTCAATGCTTAGAAAATTTAGATATCTTCTGTTATGTGATTCTTACTCATACTTTGGAAATCATCTTTCTGGCAGCACAAGCAAGAACTTAGACGAACGAGCTCAAGAAACATAGAAAAGTGACACAAGGAGGAGTTTGGAAAATGGTTCAAGAAGCAGGTACATATCTCATTCTGTTTAAAGCTTTTAATATGTTGAAATATAAAATTCTAAGATTTAAGGTTTTATAAACCATTAATGATAAGTTTTATCTTTTTGTTACTGCAGATTTCAGTTTTGCAAGCTAATCATGTTGGACCAAAAACCGAGCACATGATATCACTAGCCATTGGTCTCGATACGCGAGTTCATTCTTGCAGTCGATATCTCATCAATGGAGTTCTATTTCAAACAAAGGAGGCTGAGCAAAATTTGACTACACAAAATAGTGGAGTTGTTGTTAGCAGTGCCACAGACAGTGGCTCCATAGATTGGTATGGTGTTATTAAAAAAATCTTGGTCTTGGGGTACAGTGATAAAAGGGAAGTGATAATGTTCAAGTGTGATTGGTTTGAGAAACAACCGCAAGGTGTTAGGAGTAGTACAAGTTACATGGTTGATGATTATGGTTATGTGAACATTGATGCATCTCGATTCTATTACGAAGATGATCCCTATATCTTAGGCAATCAGGCGGAACAAATTTTCTATGTCAAAACTATTAAAAGACCTGATTGGTGTACTGTTGTGAGAACAACACCAAGAAATTTGTATGCAATGCCTCCTAGGGATGAAGCAGGAAACCAAGATAGAGATGGTGGGGGTGACGATACAGGCACTAGAGGTACTTTTAATCTGTGTAGGGAGGACATTGAAAGAGTCAGCGTCATTGCAGATGAAATAGTTAACGTTGATCAACACAGCTCTAGTGAGAGTGAGAGTGATGTAGATAGCAATGGTCTACTCTATTCAGATGATGATCTAGTAGAAGGTATCAATCACTTAATAAATTTTTTATTTTTATATTTCAAATCTTATGTACAGTCAATGTTTTGGTTCAAATAAACTATATTCTTTCTTTTTTGTTTATGTCAGGTGAGGTCGGCAATTAATTGTTGATGTGGTGTGGCATATGGTAAATGCACTTGCTCTTTTATTCCTAGTTATTTTTGCTGTAATTTCATAGTTTACTTTTAAGTTGACAAAAGCTGTTGTTATCTAACTGTAATAACATAAAACTGTTAAATTGAAGTGCAACACAAGTTGATATATGTTGCTACTGGCTGGCACTAGTTAGTAGTACCAAGCTGATAGTTCCTTATCATTAATGCATCTATCTAAGATTAAGTTTTCATTTAAAACCAGGTACTTATTGGAGTTGCATTATGGTCTTAGAAGACTGCTGAGTTTGGTCACCTTGTATGCAGTTGGTATTCTGTTTGCAAAAAAATGAAAAAAGAATTAGCACTTTACTCCAAACACAAGTATTCTTATCTATGCAATAATCTTTTTTAGTCAGATATTGCTTGTGCATTTAGCAATAATCTTTTTTAGTCATTTTTTGAATATTTGTTTCTGAGGAAAGATAGATAAGGTATCCTACTCAGACAATAGAAATTACCAAGTGGTCCATAGTGCAGATCCATTACCAGATATACTTGAATATTCACAGTAGTATAGTTGAAGTAAATCAGCCCAATTTACATTTTAGGCCCACTTTAAAGAGTAAAGTTTCATGTCCTCGAGAAAAAAATAATAAACTTCAGATAACTTCAAGTCCGTCTTTCGGCCCAATACGCAGATAACTTCGCTGGCTAACCTTTATACCCTTTCTCATCCTCTAATACGCAGTAATGTACTTCCAAGTCCTCCCACCGTCCGATCCGCTTTAGTATTCGTGCGACCGAATCTCAGAAACCCTCCCTATCAATCTTCTCCGTTAACTCGCCGCACATATAATACTGCATAGCAGAGGATGAGTACCCGCTTAAACCCATCGCTCAATGTTTCATTTCCTCAAGAAAAAAATAATAAATCTCAGATAACTCTCTTAAGAATTATCTCACCATCATTTCTCTCACCGTCGTTTTCACTCTCGATCCCTCTCTTCAGAATGCCACCGAACTAGGTCTTGCTCTCACGGTCTCATTCTCGATCAGATCGGCAATGTCGGACTAGGTCTCGCTGTCGATCGGAGGTCTCGCTCTCACGGTCTCACTCTCGATCGGATCGGAGGTCTACTCCGTCAACAGCGACCGTCGTGTGCTCCATCAGCCATCGGCAGCAGTCGTCATTGCTCCATCGGCATCGATCTCGGCCTACTCCATCGGCATCGATCTCGCCACTGCTCCATCTCCCGCTCCTCTCTTCTCCTCAACAGCTCCTCTCTTCCCTTCCCTTAGATCGTGCCATCTCCCGCTCCTCCTCAACAGCTCCTTCGTCCCTCTCAACCGCAACCGCAACTTCGTCCCTCCTTCGCTCCTCCTCAACAGTGGTACTGGTATCGGTCATTGCATGTAAGGACTTGTGTTAGTTTGATACTAGTTTTCACTGTTAAATTGAATAGGTAATCCTAATTGATCTGATCTGTTGTTTAATATTGGAGAGAGGTAAGTTTAAGTCTGTACTGTGCCATGCTCGATCTGTCATGGTAAGTTAGAACAAATCAGTTATCAGAGCTCAGATCCGAATTAATGAACTGCATCTGAAGTTAACTTCGGTTCTGAATTGATTCTTTTAGCAAAACATGCTTTGCCAAGTTATAATCAGCTCCTAAGACAAATCTTTATGCTGAATTGTAAATGTTGTTTCAGTTGCCATTTGATAATCTTTCAAACAAAATCAAAACAGGAATGTGTGTAGTATAATCTTATGCTTGTGAAATTAGAACTGCTACAACTTGCTGCTGGTATGAAACAATGGTTCTGTTTGTGTTTCTCTGGCATTAATTGCTTACAAAAAATTCCAAAACGAAAGCAGATCTGAACCATATCTGACAGACCTTGTGATTGTAAATTAAGTCATGGAATTTGATGAGTGTTGAGTGTATATAGTTCTTGTTATATAACCCTGTAAAGCTTTCTAGTTATTGTACAAGTATACATACTAAGTGTGTCTAAGCCAAAATCCAGTGGTTCCATATATGTTGTATGATACTGCTGTTATTTCTGAAATTGGTAGTTAGTAAGCTGTTGTTAGATTGTTAGCAGTGTGTTCCCTACATCTAAACTAGAGGTGCTTTAGTTGGTCACTTGCCACTTGCCACTATCCTATGCTCCTAACGATGAGTTAGCATACTGTTTTATGGCTTGCATTTTAGCTAAAACTTTTGGAGCTTTTGATTATTTTATAAACATAATATAGTTATGTTTTGACAGATGGCAAGGACTAAAGGAAATAGTGGACAATCAGCGAGACCTGACACAAGGAAGTTGAAATTAATGACTCAAGCTTCATCTCAGGTGCATTCATATCTTTTTTCTATGATATATATTGTGTTTTAGTTTTGTCATTTTGATGTTTTTTTATAATATCTTAGCCTAAAGGGCTTGAAAGTTTCAGCCTACTGCCCACTGCTCATAAAAGCACACGATATTATATAGATTTTGTCATGAAAAAAATACCTTAATATTGAACTTTAAAGTTGATATAAATATTGAATACTATGTAGCAGTTGTCATGAAACAAAAGTAATTCTATCACCATGACTAGTTAGTTTGTGTCATGTTCCAATAGATGGCAAGTAATCAAGGTCAAAGTAGACCGCCGGTGGCTCCCAACCTAAGGATGTCTGTTATGACTGAACCTTCAACTCAGGTGTGTTCATTTTTTTAATACAAATGCTACAGAATATCTTCTATTTGCACTACCAACTGAACTTAGAAGCTGATTACAAGTGTTAAAATTTAAATTTGGTTTAAAAGCTGAAATCAAGTGTTAGACTACTTTTTTTAGTTACTGGCATGATTCTCTGGAAATCGATCAAGTCTTGATGAAAATTATTGATTTCCCGGAACTTTGAGACTACAAAAAATTTTGATAAGTAAAAGTTTAATATATCTAAGTGAATCTTATATCTATCTGAAATTTTTATGGAGTTATATCTGCTTACATTTGCTAGTAATGTTTACTGGCCACAGCCATGTTGCCAAGAGATGAATGTGTTGATAGATAATAATTGACTGCAGTCTCTTGTCCTTACTAAACTAGAAAGTTTGTGCCTGCGCTTCATTTGTTGGCTAACTGGAGACAACCTAAAGATGAAAATCATTCTTGTATTTCCCTTGATTGAAGGATTTAAAATGAGTATTGTAGTGCTATATAGTATATAGTTTGTATATAGTATTTTGAGTATATGATGAACAGCTGCTACATGTCAGGCTCTAAAATTTATACTTCTTGAACAAATTTTTGTGAAGTAAAACAACCAAAGAATTCCCAGATTTGCACAAATGATAATAAAAATGTAAGCTAATGAACATATAAGAAGAAGTAAAAAGTTCTTCTGAAGCATGCTCATAATAGGCTAGGGTCATATATCTATATGTGGTTATATGGTTATGTACCAATTTAAATTATAAAGTTTACATACTGGCATGATTCTCTTTGAATTGGCTATGAAAGTGTCGGATTGTCTTTTGTACTGACAGATGGCAAGGAGTCAAGAAAAGATGGCAAGGAGTCAAGAAAAAAGTGGACAGTCAGTAGCACCTGACCCAAAGAAGTGTAGACTAATGACTCAAGCTTCATCTCAGGTGCATTCATATCTTTTCTCTATGATGCCTTTTTTTTTTTTTTTTCCAAAAATGGCCTTGGTCAGTCTCTCTTTTACCCTAAGGCATACTTTTCCCTATAAATTGATAGCAGCGGACCCATGAATTTGATATTAGATTGTAATATTGGGCTTTGAACTTGATATAAATAAATATTGGATATTGTGTAGAAGTTGTCTACTATTATCTTTTTTGTTGTCATGTTGTTACTATTAGAATAAAGTTTTAATAGTCCACTAACTTTTATTCAAAACAGATGACTTATCCTACAGCCAAGACTCGGCCCGAACCTACAAATCACCATACACTTGTGAGTCAGCCTTCACTCAACCCAACCCAAGGAGTGCATATTCCATTTGATAAATCAAGGCCATGGGCAGCATCAAGCAATTTTCCTAAGCCTTCTTCTTCAAGGATTCAAATGGTGAACACACAACAGTTCATGACAAACCAATTGGATCAGCCAATGTTTGGGCAAGATGCTTCTCCCCAACCGGTAACTCATCTATCTATTTTTGGTATATTCTTTTGTACAGAATCTGAACACCTCATCCCAAACAGTCACAAAGAAAATAATTTCTTCATGAACTGAGATTTTCCTACTAACATAAGAATATAATCTTATGTTTTAGGATTTACCAACAAGAAATGAGGTTAAGAGTCGACCATCTCATGCTCGACATCCGAAAAATGGTAAATTAATCCAAAATCGACCTTATTAGTTGGTTATGCAAATTTACTACCTTTGCAGGTGCAAGGAAGGGGAGAGGTACTCTAAAGGGTTATTCTGTTGCCAAAAAATTAAAGGACAACGAAGATAGAAAACTTACGATTTCATTCTCTAAACGACTCGGTGGTGCTGTCGGCATAAATCGTAGAGCATTTATTGATGAAATTGGTGTTCAAGTGAGGCTACATGCACCTCTTGTAGGCATTGATAAATGGTGCAAAGTTCCGATGGCTGCAAAACTTACGATCAAAAAGTTTATATTGGTGAGTGAGAAGCTTGTTATTAATTAACCTTGTTAGTATTATTGCTATAAATATGGTCCTAACATATTCTAGTCCATATGAGATAAATACTGTCTTTCAAAATGCTGAAAGTAAAATTCAAATATAACAATAACTTTATCATTTTCTGTACACTATCATTTTAGCATTTCATACAAGTATCTTTATCAAAGAGTATTGCTAATGCAAGGTTGCTATTTTACTCTGAATGTAGGATAAATTTGAAATAGAAGACAATGAAGTAAATGAAATCAAAATCTTTATGATTGCTAATGCAAGTTATAGAAATTGGCGTGGGACTTTTTCTTCTACATACCACTCTTATGAAACTGATGAGGAGCACCTTAAAAATGTACCAGAAGAGCTCACAATTGGAGTATGGAAAGGATTAATGTCATACTTTGAAACTGAGAAATTCCAGGTTTGGCTTTTTTTACTAAAATTGATTTGGACTTGTTTAGTAATTCAAATATTTACATGCATGTTTTCTTTTATTGTAGAATATTAGTAAGACAAATTCAAAAAACCGTAGCAAGCAAAAGTTTCAACATACTTGTGGCAGCAAATCATTTGCACAAGTTAGTTATGAAATGGTATTGTCTTCCTTCTGTAGCGCCTTTCCTTTTGTAATTAAGCAACTTTAAAAATTTCTAATTTGTAAAACTTGTTTGATAGAGGGATAAAGAAACAGGAGATGAGCCAAATGATTTCCATTTATGGGAGAAGACACATACAAATAAAGAAAGTGACTGGGCAAACAATGCTTCAAAGCAAGTATACGTAAGTTTGCTTACAACAACAAATAATCAAATTCAGTTTTAACACTGAAAGGGATTCATCATCAAGTAGATTGCCTTTTCAATTGCAAAGTTCATTTCCTTGCTTTAAGCTTTTCTTATCTCATTCTTACATTTCTTCTTTTCATTAGCTGCTTTTGTCTCTACCACTTGTTATTTCTGTAACCTGTAATTAGCACACATGTCTAAGTACTAGTATCAACTTAAGACGAGATAAGTATTGCACTTTTGATTGTTTTACTTATTTTACTAATGTAGGAAACTGCATTTGCAAAGATTGCTGAGAAGGAGAATGAAATTGGCAGTGTCTTGCCGTCTGATACCAAGATGAAAATTTTCAGTCTACTGTTGGAACTACATCGGGGTACATTTGTGGTCGCGGTTACATGGCCAAACCTTCCAAGAACAGGGTGATTGAGGAGCTTCGTTCGCAGATAAGTGCTCAAACCAAGGAAAATGAAGTGCTTAATAAGAGGGTTGAGGATTTAGAAAATGCATTACTTGCTGAGGAGGAAAAGCGAGACTACGTGATTAATCAACGACTTGAAGTGGGTCTACAGTCCATGAGAGATGAGTTTAGGTTGATGTGTGCTAATTTTCAGTCACAACAGGTACACTCCAACAACTTAACAGAACAAGAATTTAGTAGATTTATCTCAAAATGTGTGAGTGCATTCATATGTATATTCATGGATACATTCTCACTTCATTGTTTGCTAATCTTAAAATGAACCAGGTTAATTCTCAAGGAGCTGGAGGATACTATCAATCTCTGTTGAATGCTGAAAATGGTAGTCTTTTCATACATCTGTAGATTATATTTAAAACAAAATCTCAAAGAAACCTAAATTGAAAATTTTAGAAAGTAGAAGAAAAAATTACAAACAGACCCTTTTATTAAAGAAGTAGACTACATAATTGATCAATGAAGCTTAAGCATTAGATTATGTATTATTCTTTCAACTTTTCTTTCTTTCTAGTGATGATGATTAGGTCCATATTTCTTGATGCAAAATCTTAGGTATGAAATATTTGTTTTATCATTTATGCTATCAGTAAGTGAACTTGGTCCCTGCCTTCATTTTCATTGTGAAAAGGCCAAAACAGCACTGCACAAAATAAAATGGTACCAGCCATTTACTGCTGCTCCTGGGGGTTGGGGTGATCGATGAGATCATATGGGTTGGCAGTTGGCACTGACACAATATACTGTCTCTCTATCATCTTTCATTTTGGATGCATTTGGTTTCAATTGAAACATGGCCTCTCCCTTTTCTGCCAATAAATTCACTCCCTGATAGCTGATAATTAAAGTGATAAGTGAGAAGGGTTGCACCTATACTGGTAGTTTGGTACCCCATTTGTTACATATTGTTGTGTATTATGCACTGTTTTTTTTCAATATTTTTAAAAGGACTCAGTGGCCAAAAGTTGGTGTGATGTACAATTTTATATCTTCTCTGAAATTTAGTGGGGGAAAGTAGAGAAGATTATTAATAAATATATAAGTTTTGTGAAGTTTTCATGGAAAATATATAAGTTTAGTAAATATATAATTGCATTTATTCTTCTTTATGATTTTGATACATGTTATTTGTATTCCAGGTAATGGATCTTGTGATTGCCAAAGAGAGGAAATAGATATTCAAATTGCAATGCCATAATTTTTTTGTTCAGCTGGATGCTTATAAATGGAATTTTATTCTTTTCAAATGAATATTGAATAGAATATGAATTGTGAATGGAATGTTAATTGTGTGAATGAAATATTAATTGTGGTGAATTTGTGAACGAAATACAATTTTTTTTATGAAATTGTACAAGTTATGGCAACGATTTTTATTGTGGAAACATAGCTTAATGCGACTAATCTCTGTTGTGGAAACATAGCTTATTGCGACAAATCTCAGTTATTGAAACATAGCTTGTTGCAACGAATCTCAGTTGTTGAAACATAGCTTGTTGCGACGAATCTCAGTTGTTGAAACATAGATTGTTGCGACAAATCTCGTTTGTTGAAACATAGCTTGTTGCGACGAATTTGCTTTGTCACAAATACAACTATTGCAATGAAATAAATTGACGTGAAAATAAAAATGGCAATGAGTTCATTTTTTGTCGCAATAACCTATCGCATCAGCAGTTCTTGCGATGACCCTCGTGACAAAATAGGATTGTCGCATAAGTGAGTTAATGCGACGAATATGGCTTTTTCGCGACAAATTGATTTGTGGCAAGTGGCCATTTTTCTTGTAGTGGGTGCTAACTGTTGTTACATTTGTGCATGTTCCACTAAACTTATCGCTCGATTGAATCCTAAGACAACCGAGTATGATATAGATATGATGTTCAGCACATGTAGTTATCGGTAAATTCCGCAGACTACTAGCTTGTGGAGATATTCTGGGCAAGAATGGACTAAAATATTTCAAGTGCCTTCATATAAAGGCATGTTCACTTATTCCGAAGGAAAATTATACATCACTGATATGGGATATCGGAGAAACAAAAATTGTTGATGTTAATACCCATGATTTAGTTTCAGTAATTGTACATCCATCTGTTAAGTTTTATTACTTGATGGAAGCATACGGCGATATACTTGGAGTATGGATGGACCACAAGTTGTTTGACGTCGACTTCAAATTGAAAATTTACCGCCTTGAGAATGTTGCGGCAAATCCTTGTTGGGTCGAATTGACAGGAGGCATCGGAGATAAGATGTTGTTCTTGGATGATTATAGAGAAGCAGGTTTTTTGCATAAAGGCTAGGGACATATTGATGGATTTAAAGGGAATTGCATTTATATGGCACGTTTTTGTGCAAGGAAAATGGTTGCGTTAAACATGTTGTTGTGAGATATGATTTGAAGGAGTGCAAAGCAGAAGAATTGTTCTCAGATCATGACTTCAATTTTTTTGGCACTTGGTTTGTGCCTAGTCTTGATTAAGTATCTAATTAAGGTGCTGGTAATCTTGATATTTGGGTTAGGTCAAGTGCTTGACTTAATTTAATTGTATTCATACATGTTTGGGCTGTATGGATTGTTAAGAAGAGCTTCTATATACGCAGTGTGTAAATTTAACTAAAATAGTACTTGTTGTGCTAGCTGTTAGTTTTTCTGTGTTATTGACTTGATGCATTAATTGTTTGTAATAATATGAACTGATAGATCTTGTAGGTAACTGAAATTTTGTATGGACAAGGTAATGAAATTGGGCACCCAATAAGTAACGAGTGCTCATCCTCATATGGCATATACCATTCTTCACGTGGGCCGTTGGATCACCTCGAGATTTGTACCAGCACGAATCTCGAGGGAGATCCAACGGCCCACGTGAAGAATAGCACATACCATATGTTAGGAGCTGTGAAATCATAAGGAACTATCCTTCATTCCTGATCTGCTGACATACCTAATTTTTATGCGGAAATAAGAAATTTCAAATGTTTTGATGAGAATGGCAACAACAGGCCCAAAATAAATGCAGAATTTTATGAAAGGCCCATAACAAAAGGGCACATACAAAGCCCAAAGTAAATGCAGAATTATACGCTCTCATCTCCTTCTCGAGTCTCTAATTAAACTCTGTGCAATTTCACTAACAATGAAACAAACTCACCGGTGAGGAAACAACAAACTCTCCAGTTGTAAATATCAGCTCACAATTCTAAAGGCCCAATAGACTCAAAGGCCCAAAAAGGCCCAGTAAGAAGCTTCAAAAGCCCGTTCTGATTCTAATTCTAATTCTACGCTCGAACTCTTTTAACCTCGGAATAGAAATGGTAGCTGGGGCACGGGCACTCGGCCTCTTCTCCCCTGCTCTGAGCTGGGCGCGACTGTTCAACGGAGCGACCGACGGGCGGCGCAGGTGCAGTAGGATTGTGTCAGTGAGGATGGCATCGAGGTCGAGCCAATCTGAGGCTGCTGCTGCGCTGAGTCGCAGCGTCGGTGTGCCTGGTTTCGGGTCAGTCCAGGTCGTGGCGGGTCCCGGCTTATCTGAATCGGATTTCAGGTCAGCATTGCCATATCGTGATGTGTATATCATTCTATAGGTACGGTTGCAATATGTGAGGTTAATTTTACCTCTGGAGTTTACAAAATGGTAATACGCAGGTAGAGTCGTCGGCGTTACTGCGACTGGATTGTATAATGTATATGGAAATTAAGTATATCTGTTTCAATTCGTCTACCATTGGTAGCATTGATGCGTTTGGTTGCTTTACAGTGAACTGATTTTCATTATGGCGAGTGCTCAGTGGATGTTTAAAATTTTTCATTTTTTTACTTAATTTTGATAACACTTGTAGATAGAATTCAGGCATTGATGGATAATTTTATAGAGCAAAATATTTTGTTTATTAACAAATCCAGGGGCCTTTGATAGGTACCAGCATTAAACAAAGAGATTTACAGTTACAGTTTCTTTCTTTTTTATTACAGTAATGCTATTGATTGTTCGTTGTTCAAACAATGGTTGAAGAATCTGCAAGGTGAAAAGGGCATGTTAACCAATGAAAGGATGAGCTTAAGGCAAGTGCATATTCAGGTAGCCTCTTTTCTCAGCCCATGTAGTTTTTTATCTCTTGTAAGAAGAGATTTGAGGTTTATATTTTCCGAGCCACGTGGGTTTTGAATTTTTGGTACTCCCAATTTAAAATGGTTAGTTGAAAATTAGTAATGGTGAATAGAAAGATAAACTATGAGTTCATCTAAAGCAATTGAGGAATACAATGATGACCATGAACTTTTCATTTTGTTTAGGATTTTTCTTTTAAATGTTGAACATGTACATTGATTGGAGTTATGGAATGTGACTGCTATGTTCAAACAGGGTGTCGATATGTTTGGAAAACGAGTCGGGTTTCTAAAGTTCAAGGCCGACATAATTGACAAAGAAACAGGAGCCAAGGTGATAAATCTGACCATATATCTCCTGAATAGTTTTTGTTTTGCAACTTCGAAAGTATTCAAAATTTAAAATGGGTTTTTTTAGTAGACATCAACCTTAGCACCAAAAGTATCACATTTCTTCCTCGTGTTGAATCCGACTGTAATATTATTTATCCTTGAATGACCAAAGTACCCTTACAACCAATACTCTAATTCCAGAATTGAAATTTGACAAGCACAGAGGAAATTAGAACGAAAA
The DNA here is from genome assembly GCA_030179965.1 of Cyperus esculentus. Taxonomy (NCBI): domain Eukaryota; kingdom Viridiplantae; phylum Streptophyta; class Magnoliopsida; order Poales; family Cyperaceae; genus Cyperus; species Cyperus esculentus. Next base: position 3,424,954 of record JASGLE010000023.1, on the reverse strand, counting down.
CAAGGCTGCAATATCCTATGTGCATTTGTAACTTTAAAAAGAAAAACAAAGTAAATGAGTTGCTGCAAACTGATTGGTTTCATGGGGGACATGGGCAAATGGATATTTGTTTTCTTGTTGTGTTTTTTTATAATTTTTCTCCCAATGTACATTTTTCACCTGGGTCACCTGCTGATGAACTTAAAAAAAAAATATGTAAATGAAAAGCAGGATACTCTTTTTCAGTTAAAATTGTATTAATGAAAGAGGCAGTTTTCTCATGGGGACCTGCTGATGAACTTAAAAAAAAAATATGTAAATGAACAGCATTATTATTGTTATCATATGTTCACTTAGTGCATTTGGGTAGATTCCAGGAATTGTATTCTCAAGGGGACCTGCTGTTGCAATTCTGATTCTTCTCGAGTCCGGAAGCGAAACTTACGCAGTTCTTACTGAACAGGTAATAACTTTCCCTTTTATCTTAATGAGATGTTGTACCCAAAGTGACTGTTATATTTTGATTGTGAGTTTGTTCTAATACACGAAAGGTAAGAGTACCGGTTGGGAAATTGATACTGGAGCTGCCAGCTGGCATGTTAGATGATGACCAAGGTGATTTTGTTGGCACTGCAGTCCGTGAGGTAATCTGTTCTGTCAAATTGCTGCACAATCTCTTTAATGTTTGTAGACATACAATATCTTCACCCATAGAATAGTCACTACCCTGAAACTTGCAACTTCTTTAAGCAAACTGCAAAATGCCAATTTTTAGTTTTGTACCGATATATAACACGTCAACCCCTTGTTAACTTGTAAGCAGAGTCTCAGTGCATTAACTGTTGACTTTTTTTAATTGCTTATTGGTCTAGTGTGGAACATTGCAGGTAGAAGAGGAAACAGGTCTGAAATTAAAATTGGAAGACATGGTTAATCTCACATCATTTCTCGACCCTACAATAGGGCAGGGAGTTTATCCATCACCAGTAAATATTCTCCTCTTTCTTGTATTTGAAATCAAGCTAGTTTTAGATATCCTACTACTGCCAAAGGGGGTACCCATACAGGGTATACCGAAAGAACTTTCACTTGCTTAAATATATAATTGATCTTTTGTCTGAACTCATCACCCTGCTTTTCTTTTCTTTTCAATTACTTTACGCTTTCATGCATTAATTAATTTCTCTGGTGTTTTGTCAGGGTGGCTGTGATGAAGATTTGAGATTTTACTTGTACAGAGGGAAAGTTGATGAAGAAACACTCAAAACACTTCAGGGAAAGGAAACTGGACTGAGGGACCATGGTGAGCTGATAAAAGTACATGTCGTACCTTACAGTAAGCTGTGGCGTACCACCTCAGATGCAAAAGCACTTTGTGCTGTTGCTTTGTATGAGATGGCAAAGAAAGATGGCTTGCTTTCCTAAGAGCTAAACCTACGGGATATTGTCCAACCATTGATTTCAGTTGAATCAGCATGGATAGATCAAACAGTAAAACTGCTACATTTTGAACAAGTGTACAGAAGTACGGAAACTTTTTTTTTTTTTTTTGAGTGAACAATCCGAAGGCATGAAAGTAATTGTACTCAAAATAAATTCTAACATATACAGTAAGTAATCAACTTACTGGTGAAGGGGATGTTGAAAAGCAGAAAACAGTCATAGGGCAACTCTCCTTTGGCAGGTAACACACACACACATACAATCAAGTCAACCGCACCATTGTACACTCGCGCGTGCACTCGCCGGGTTTTTTCTTCTTCTTTTTTTAAAGAAAAAAATGACAATGGTTCAGCGGTCTCTGCCTCTCTGCATTCACCTGCCAAAGGAAAGAAGCCCCAAGACTGTTTTGCTTAACCAAAATTGGATGCACTCATCTTCCAAGTACCATTTTATAGTTGGCCCTTTTAGATGGAAAACACAAAGATAATGCACCAAAAATGAATCCTGTGCCGTTCCTGTGAATGGGTTTATACCATTGGATATCCTTCCTTTAGATGTTCCTAGTTTTAGCTTCCTGATCATAAAAGGATTCTTGTCGGAAAAAGGAATTTATCCATCCCTAAATTTTATTATTTTACGATTATTTATAAAAGGATTTGACATATGATACATAGATACAAAAAAAAAAAAGAAGATAATATTTATATTAGTATTAAGCTGAAATTTACATATAAAGAATGGGTAGCAAAATAAAATCATTGATGTTGATAACAACTCATTTAATATGACTACTTGCATAACTTATATCAATTTTGGTACATAAAATACATTTAATTTCTCTGAGGAATGCGGGCATTTTAACAATGGATGTGACAATTGTAATTTTAACTTCTAGACAACTGAAAACCAAAGTTCCAAAAAGTTCTTAAAAATATGGGAAAAAAAAGTTTAAATATATATTTTTGGACTTACAGATTGAGGGTGTTTTGAATTTCAAATAATTTGAATATTGTTAGATGGTTTATTCTAAATTTGTACAATTTTTTTAAAAAATAAAATGAGGTCAAGCCGCTCAAACCTAAGTCTCTACAAAAGACTTCAAAGAGTATTACTCTTATTCACCAAAAATTATATAATTTTTAATTGTTCTTCTAATTTTAACGGTATTTGAATAAGAGTGGGGATCGGATAACCACAAAATTTGGTGACACTACTATTATCACGAAGCATATAAATTCACAAAAAATCTTAAAAATAGAAAATCTTTTACAATTATATTCATTTACTTATATATTAAATGCATTTCAAGTTTCATTCAATTTGAGTGTCATTTGATGCTTCATCGGGAACCATTAAATTTAGACCGTTATAATTATCATACGAACATGATGGTTCCTAATGAAGTACCAAATAAGACTCAAATTGTATGAAATTTTAAACACACTCAATCTATAAGTAAATGAATATATTTGTAAAAGATTTTCTATTTTTATGATTTTTGTGAATTTATATGCTTTGTGGTAATAGTAATGTCACCGAAAGTTGCGGTTATCCGATCTCCTCTCTTTGAATAATTTGATAGACTATCAAACGTAATTAAACTGCTGAAATATGAAAATACAGTCCACCCATTAGTTTCACAATATGTTTATAAATATTTCTCAATTTCTTTCTCATACAAGGAGTAAGGGCTTTCAGTTTTCGCAGTTCTTTTAAAGATCTTTTCCAAATTCTTTTATGAATTCGTTGTTAAATTGTCAAGAGAAGAATTGCCAGAATATGTTATATTTAAAACAAGCCCGTCTTCCAAAAATAAAATACACGTATGTAAACAAGCTATTCTTGCCAATATGACAATTACAAGATAGAAATCGAAGTTACAAAATTTTCTTTCGAGCAGATAATGAAATTAACATACAACGCAGCATTCTCTTGGTAACTCATTATTCAAACAAGTCATTCCTGCCGGCATCATATGACTGCCCACCTTTTACCAGGATATAGAAACCGGAAACACATGTGATCTAAATTGAGTTGATATCGAAAAGGAAGAAATTCAAAAGAGCGAATGGTATGTCAGGATGGTTCCCAAGATTGAAGCAACGCAGGTAACCAGAGAAGGAATCAATGACACATTCAAGAGCTTATCTTCTCCCAGGTAACCAGCCAATGTGATAGTGACATCTGCAACCACACGAGCGATGGTTCCAGCTTCAGTGGAAAGCAAACCACCATTGTAGGTTCCACGTGCCAGTCTCGAAGACATGACATTTGATAGAAGAGCGAGATTGACGCCTGCAAGTGCAAAATAGCAACTTATATTCACAGCTTCTTTTTAGAAGAGAGGGATTCATTTTATAGTTTCTTCTTTTAGATAGATATTTTACCTTCGAGTACTTCAGCAGAGACAAACGTTATTAGAGCCGAGGTCACATACTGTGGCACTGTGTATGTCCTTGTCACCTGAAAGCTCAATACAACGCCTATGAGAACCATAATCTCAGAACCTAGCAATATTTGCCTGCATGTGATAAGAACAAATGTATGTTAATAATTGCAATTGCTAAAATGAATTATCTTATTCTCTTCACAGGGATAATATAGAAACTTTAACATACCTGTCTTCAAACATATTGCTGATGTAGGAACCAATAGCAGTATTAACAGGAAGCACTGTAATACCAAGAATAGCAAGAAATATTGCCACTGCTGTCGTATCCCAATTGAAATAGTAGGCCGTGACAACACTCGACTCAGCTAGTAGTATCTCCATGGCATATTTGAGCATGAAGTAAATTAATAGTTGCACCTGTAATTTTTTTTCCCAAAGGATACCAGTCAGTGAAGACAAAATTATTATTTACTTTTCACTTTTGTACCAGTGAAAAGAAAATTCTAAGGTTATAATTAAAATGACGGAAAGAATCAAACCCAATAGCATTGGTTTCTTTTATTAAATATATAAATAAACATAAATAGATTAAACGAGTTCTAGTTTAAATACCAGTAACCAAACCAAAAGAAAACAAGTGTCAAAGTAATGAGAAAGTAAATTATAGATTCAGCACATATAGGTCATATAATACATGTTTTGAAGAGGAAGGCCCAATATGTGACATTTTGCCGGGTAAGCATGAAATCGCTCCAACAAACACAGAGAAATGTGACGAAGCTAAAAACTAACCTTAACTGACGGTGTGAGCAATCTATAGGCTGCTCCGAGTGTATTAGCAGGCTTGTGTGAATCCTCTGATGTGGCATCTTCACTGTCATCCTCTTCATCCCCATCTGCTGAATTTTCCTTACTTTCTTCGTTCAACAGTAAAGGCTGTGCAAGCCCACTTTCCAATTCATCATCTGCCGATCGTCGCCCTGTTCCGGAAAACAGATTGGCTAAATAAGGTGTTTCTTTTTTGTGTTATTTTTCTTAACTTTGTCAGGGACTAATACAATTTAATAAGTAGACCTGAAATAAGTTGTATAAAAGATGTTTATTTAACTATATCACAGTTTAAACAGCATTAGTCTTCATACAGTACCATTTCACTGATAATAGAGCATAGACAATATGATCTTCAGTAAATATCTCATTATGTCATGCCTCATGCCTGTTTGTTTAAATATTCCAAATCATAAAATATATGCATAATTAATGTTTATACATTATTGATTCTCTTGTGACTTGTGTCTATGTTTATGCATATGCAACAAAAGTATGTTAAATATATTTTAGGAGAACTTTCTAATTTATAATGATACGGAAAAGAAACTACATATAATAAATACAATTATTGTTAGATAAGAACCTGAAGACGAATCTTGTGCAGGCTCAGTTTCAGGACTAAAATAGGGCTCTTTAAAGGTTATCCAAAGCACGGCTAGATAAACAAGCCACGCAAAAGCCATGAGCCAACCAGGCAAGGTATCTTCATTGAAGGTCAAGAAAAAAAGCTTGAACTCCCACTGGAGCAACCCTGCCAAAGCAGGCCCGGATGCCATACCTAGAGCACTTGCACTGACAAAGGCTGCAGAGGCTTGCATTCTAATCTTAGATGGGACACAGTCACTTATGTACCTTCGGTTTACTGCTCTTGCTGACCCCATCCTGCAATTGAAGTTTTGAATGGATAAAAATATGATAAGTCATGACATGAATTGCAAAATAAATGAGGTCTGTTTCATGCTTCCTAAGATGCTCATAAACAAGTAATATTTACATTTTACATAATATAATAGAATCATATTTGGAACTAAGACTGAATGTTTGTCATGTTTGTTATTCATGTCCATCATATTTTAGTAGTTTGCACATATAACCAATCACCAGACACTTGACCAACCAAAAATATTCCCAATTCCCCTAGCTAATACTTTTTTTAATAAAGTACATCCCCAGAACAACACAAAAGGTGCTTATAATAATTCGGCCAACATTTCAAAAATATGGTTCATTTATCACATACACATAATGTCAGGTAATATATGAGAAACACTCCATTAACTCTTCTCTGTGACCGATCGATTATAATTTTTATATTATATTAAGAAACAAGCATTTAAAAGCTTACCCACACATTAGACGACCAAGAAGTAAGATCCACAGTGAGTTCATGTCATAAGCCACTGCATACAATATGTTTCCCAGGCAAAGCACCACACTGCTAAATACAAGGGGCCTGAAGTATGATTTATTGGACCATCGACTAAGATAAACTGACGAGAAAATTTGTGCAACAGCCATGGAACCAATAATGATGCCACAAACTGTAGCAGCTGCACCCAGGCTAACTGAGTAGTTATCAGCTGTTGGCACAATGATGTAGGTGTTGACCATGTAGAGAAATGTGTTTGCCAGGTTTAGGACGAGGGATATGTAATGGTATCTCTCTTCCTCAATTTTTTCTTCAACCGCCTCACTTGGCCCTTCCTCTTCAATTATAAGAGCACGTTGCCCCAAAAATTGAAGGAAGCTTGTCGAATGAGTCAGCTTATCAACCGTCGCATTTATTTGATCAATAATCGGGTCCTTGTAGATCACAAAATCACATGATTAGATACAGATCTTGCAAAGGTTACATGTATGTACTGATACACAAACTAAAGAACAACTATGAATCATAAGATGTACCTCAAGTGCCTATAGAAAAGCAAAAAAAATTGCATATTCCCAACTGTCCTACTCTTATTATCTCTAATTTTGGTTCCAAATAAAATAAATAATAAAAAAGGCACAGATGGCATTTTTCATCTTTATAGGGTACAGGAAATTGCTATGCATTTGGGCCATGGAATAGTTTCTTCTTTTGTGGGTGTGTGGGGTTTGTTTATGTTATATGATATAATAAAAATTTTTATTTGGAAAATTTTTAATTGTCAAGAGGTTGAAATTTTAGTAATAGGAACCTTTGGTATGGCTGCTGGATTGTCATAGATTGATAAATAGCTGCCATGGCGCTCTTGGAGATCAGCAAGGTTGCGAGTTAGTGCACCTACAACAGCCCCAATTCCCTGTTTAGAAATGAAAGAAAAAGATCTAGCATTTAGAAATATGAATATTGGATCAAATTCAGTATAAAAAAAAAATGTAAACATATGGTTGCTTGTTGGTAAATTCAAGCAAAATAAGCCACCAGAATGAAACAGAGAATATCTACAAAACACGATAGGAGCGGTATTCTCTGGTATGTGCCAATGCCAGTAATAGGACAGAACTTCTATCAAACAACAAATACAAATGTATACAAAGTAAAGTATCCAATTAGTACCACAAACTTGAAGACTTGTTTGAGCTGGGAGTAAGGATGATTCGACCTGCTCGTCAGATAGTAATCAGTGAATCTATAACCAAACCGCTTATCAAACTTCTTCAAGATCTTTTGAATTCCAGTAGCATTCAGATCAACAAATTTGAGAAGCTTTATCAGATCATATCCCACCTCCCTATAGGCATCCTGGAGCTCAGCAACTCGAGAGATCTCAGGTTGTTCTAAGAGAATGGCACGTTGTTTACCTAATTTTTCGAGTCTGCTTGCTAGCTCTCCTTGTTGCTCCAGTACGAAAAGAACAATTTTTTCAATCTGAGGTTATTTAGAATCAAAGGTCAGTTTTTACAAAAGCAAGATGTATGTAAAAAAAGCCAGGTGCACATTACAACTCATAGATGCCACAGGGTAAACTAAAAATTGACATAATCAACAGCCTTCCTTTATAATCTATTCACCAATATGGGCAGTTAACGCCCAGTCAAAACCTGCAAAACTTCAAATTTGGCTCTCACTATGTTTTAATTGGACTGGAGTTTTAATGGAACACAGGACAAACAAGAAGGTTCAGTTCAAAGTAATGCCAGTGGCAGGATAGAAGAACTCAAGTTAAGAGACATTCCTAGAACTGATTTCATGTATCATTTTCTTTTTCATTTTAAAGAATAGTGGCTTCTAAAGCAACTAACAACACAAACTGCTGTGAAACTTGAACCAGAAAACGTGCAGAACATGGCTGCTTTACCAGTATCTGCTGAAACAGAAATATTCTCAAAAGACAATGAAAACACTTTGCAGGTAACTTTAAAAGTCCACCCTAATAGATGCATAATTTCATTATTGAAATTATCTGTTAATAAAGGCAAAAATTATGAAAATGATTACTCCAACAACGGAGGATATTCAAAAAATCTTCATTTCAAAAACTGAACATTGAAAAAGGAACAAAAACATTAAAGCTAATGAGACGTTGCAAAGTATCAGTATTCAGTAGTATTAACAGATGCATAGCAAGTGTCGAGTGGTCACATGTGCAACTCTAGGTGCCTCAAGTAGTTACCTCATACCTGATCATCAAGCATTTTGGAGAAATCCTTGACAATATGGCGACGATCTTTACCCCCTTGATGAAGTTGTTCCACATATTGCTTCACTTTCTTTTTCATTAACTTGTAGTTAATGTAATAACTGGACATAGTAATAATAACTAATTAGTAGTATTCAAGTTATGCTCAATAGAAAAAAAAAAAGTGCTATCATCCATTTTTCTTCAATCATTCATGTAAAATTTATTACAAGTAGAAGATCTAAGTCCCTAAAAACATGATATCGCACTGGAGTAATTTAGAACAATTTTCAATTATATAAAATAAAGAAGTACTTGAAGAAAAACATACCATTTCCACTCTTCAACTTGGTTGGCCATCAGTTTCTTTCCAAATCTAACCATCTTGACCCGCTGATATCTAAAAATATGCACAAGTTCAGAACAACTCAGCAAACCCTAGTTCAGAATTGCTGCTGAAAGTTATTATATCTGCTCATAGTAAAAGGGTCCAGGACAAAAAAAAAAACAAAAGAAAAGAAAGAAAAACTTATTTTGTCACCCTTGAAATAAAAAAGACTTTTATGCCCCTTTAAAATGAAACAGTGATCTGGTAACTAGTATGTTATTTTTTTCTTTCTTTTCTTTTTAAGTGGTAACTAGACTGTCAAAAGATTCTTTGTTTACGGTCAGCTTCCACTTCCCACTGCAGTATCAGTGGGTCAAACTTCAGCTATAAAGCCTAGTAGAGACTGAACTATGATCCATTCCTTCACAGGGTGTTACTAAGTGTAATACTTTTCTCTAAACAAAAAGCTCAATGGCGTTCTTGGCATCCCCCTCCTTGCAATGCCACTCTATATTACAAACTGGGCCTGCATTTTCTATTCGACGATACCTTCGTACATGCAAAATTGAAAAAACAAAATGCAAGTACTTTTCATGGGAGGTCAGTAAGCTCATACCACCAATTAATCACCAAAATTGATCTTTTGGGAGACACAACACATCTGATTTGTTATTCTGATTGAGCCCATCTAACTAAACCAACACCCAACCAATTCTCCTCATTCAACTGATAATAGGCGATTCTCACATGCATAACCCTTCCTTAAAAACAAATAAAATAAAAAAAAAATTGTTGCTTCAATATTTTCAGTCTTGAAGAGCTGCCAAAACTACGCACGGATTACAGATTGCATGTGGCCACAAACTGCTCACAGTCGCAAGTCGCAACCGACCGACTTTCATGCCGGCAAGTGATCAAAGCAACTGAATTACATGCAATTTTCCACAGTAATTGCCACATGCAATCAGGGACAGAGGCACAATTTGGCAAACTTATTTTAATACTGATAATAATACTAAGGCCCCACCGAGAAAAAGTGCCATACGGTTGTGTTGTGTGTGTGGTGCAGATGGAAGGCAGGGAAAGGAGAGAAAGCGGTGGACGGAACTGGAGAAGTCCACAGCATGCGGCCGGGGAACAAATTGAGAGAAAAGAAGAACCTCAAGAAATCACATCTTTATCTCATTATTATTATTGTAATAATAATGATAACAATAACAATTCTGCGATTCTGTTGAAGCAACATAGATAGATAGATAGACATGGAGTGCTTGAAATGGGAGCAAAACAATTAAGAATTCGTAATTCGTAAGAAGGTGAAATCAAGAAGAACAAAGCCGCATTACGATCCAGTGACTTGTTTAACAAAACACGGAAGTAAAGAGGAACCGGATTACTACCAGACTGATTCCGCGCGCGAATGCGCGAGCAATTCAGGAACGGGACAAGAGAATTCGATCTCAGTTGGATGGAGTGGTACGTGCCTCGGAATCTAGAGCTAGAGAGCTAGATAGAGATCGGGGAGAGGAGTAAGTAATTAATTACCAGCAAGCGAGCGAGCGAGCCCCAATCAATGAGCCGAAGCGGAGTCTACGATCGGAGGAACGATTGATACTCCTATACAGAAGAGAAGAATGAAGAGAGATGGAGCAGGCAAGAAGTGGAGAGGAGAGGCGGTGGGCTGCTGGCCTCCTGCGGGCTATTTATAAGTAGGAGAGTTTTTTTGTGGCGGAGCAAATTCCAATTTGCCAATGCCAGATTGCCAGGCTGTTGGGTTGGCTGTTCAATGTTTTTTTGTTGCTTCTCTAGTTCTCTTCTTCTGATCCTCTCCAGTCAAAGACTGGCTTTATCTTTTTCTGTTCTGTTTTTTCTTCTTTTTTCTTCTTTTTTCTTTACCGGAATGCCACGTCACCATATCGTCTGATCTATGGTATTGGTTTCATTTATTTATTCTTTTATTTATTTACACTCTTTTAACAGGAAGTTGCCACGGATGCAAATTGGGATCAGAGGGATTGGATAAAGCACTATAAATTTAGAGTAATATTTTGCTAGCGTCTACAGAATATATGTCCATAGCGTCTATAGGTTACAAAATCATATTTATCTGTTACAAAACGGATGTACTTATTACATTCTGAGTGTATCTATGGACATGTGGATGTATTTTTTATGAACACAAGATATATTTTTTTTTGGAAAAGTTAACAGCGGCCGTCAACGAAGGGACGCAAGATGTTTCTCTGTAAATTATAAAGAGACTAGGATCGAGGCATCGCATTGCTTCGGCAACGTTTTGTTTATTACGTTATATATTCAATGTTTTTTTTGTTACATTGTATAATCAACGGTTACTATGTTTAAGATTAGAAAAATATTGTTATATAAGTGTGTAACTTTTTTTTTAATTATTTGTAATTTTAAATGTATTTTTTATTATATAAAATTAAGTTGACATATCTTTGTCAATGGTTACAATATTTAATGTAAACATTTTCAACCGGTGTATATGCGTGCTTAACGAAGAAATAATTATGTTTTTTTAAAGTGTGCAACATTTAAGATGCATAATGTGTCAAAAATTTATACGATAAGAAACTAGCGTGCAATAAATATTGACGCCGAAATGGGATCTTCAACGTGAATCACTCTAGTGTAAAGTTAGTTTTTACACATATAATGCTTAATTATGTAAATTTGAAGATGTCTACTTCTCAAATACTCGTACTTACTATTGATTATGTCAAGATTACATTCATTTAAATAAGAATTTAACTAATTGACAGATCACCAGTACTAGAAAATTAAGTAAACTATGAAATTTATTTATTTTTTTGTTATATGTGTTAGTGTGTTAGATTGTTAAATTTTTTTTGTATAAGATGAAAGTAGTAGCACTAAATAATTAGTTGTTTAAGAAAGCTTTCAAGTTTTGACAATCTTGACTGTTAAATGATCATTATTTTCTTCAATTTTAATAATCATGCAAATATACCATAAACAATACTCATAACTAATAGTTTTTCATTCACAAAAATATTAAAGAAAAATTAGAGGAATAAAAAGTGGTCGTCAACTATTTGAGATCGTAGTAACGGCCGAATGATATAATCACTCTGCCACTAAATTTTATTTTAAAAACTTTTGTTAGACTGTGTATATAACTCGACACGATGATGTTTTTCAACAAATTTAGTTTAAATTTCGATTTTGAGTTCCATTTATTTGATTTAAGTTTATTATTTACATAAAACCTTAAATTTATTTATCACTTTTTAAATTTATTTTTTTATTTTTTAAATAGAAACCTATTTTTAATACTTCATTGAAAATATTTTTAAATTTATTATTAACAAAAAAAAATAAGAAAAAAAAAAAGCACGGCTGTTTTATACGGCTGATGAATCAGCCGTATAAAACAAATTCTGTTTATATATATGTTTTTTTAAGTTAAAAGATTCCCTGACGAACGGAAAACAACGAAATCCACAGTACGATTTTTCTGTGCTACATTCCGTATAACAAATGTAAAAACAACTAATTTTGGACTTCCTCACGCAAAACGCTCACAGAAAATCTCAAAAAATAGTGTCTGAAACCCATCTCATGCACGAAACATCATATCGGGTCATAAAGATAGACAATATATACCCGGCCCATAATTTTACCGCAAGGCACGGGATACAGAGGATCGGATAAATCCCGAAAAATCGAGAGTTAATATTCGTGCAAATTCTCAGAAAAAAGAAAGCGAGTGTCCGGAATAAAGTTCAGGGAAATTAGTTTGATCATTTTGGTATGCCGTTACATATAACTTTTTCTGAAAAAAAAAAAAAAAAAAACTGATATGTTATTGAACTTGTAGTGCACTAGACTTGCACTTCAAATTTCTTATGATGTAAGGGTCTGTTTATTTCTATGTAAGTATCGCAACACTGCATTTGGAGTTGCACAAATAATTTGTACGGATGTTTGGTTGGCTGCATTTGAAAAGTTTTTTGTATTTCGAATTGTATAGCCTATCTCAACTGCAGCAGTTGGTATTGCAACCAATTTTGACGCAAGAGAAGATACAAAATGCATAGCTGCATTGGCTATATTTTCATGTCTATTGCACATTCCTTTTTAATCTTTGTCAATTTAATTTTCACAATTTACTTTCCAAATCTATCCAACAAATAAAACCGATCTTCCCTTATATATGCTATTTCCCTTTTAGCTTTCTTCCCTTATACATATACCAAAGACAATTTTAAGAATCCTTTTAATACAGCAGGTCCATCTACCTGTAGCTGGAACTACAAAGTAGATTTTATTACTTGTAAACAAACACCCCCTAAGTGTAATTTGAGAGCTATCTAAAATAGGTCCATTATATTGCTAAAATGTTGGAATTGCATGACAATTTGATGGTAATTTTGTTGAACTATCAAATGAATGTCTAGATTTACTAAATTTAAAAAACTATCAATCTATAAGTTGTATAATATATCTATATTTTATTTCTTCCAAATTTATTTTAAATCTCATTCTCAAGACCCTAAAACTAATCACTGTCACGTGATCCCTTTCCTTAAATATGGAGAACAAATGCAAAATAATTACTATAAAATGTGATGATCCCAAGGACATGTCAAGCATTCTGTGAGATATTAAAATTTTTATTCAATCTTGATCATGAACTTAATTTTTATAGGAGAAGCTAAATAAAAAATATAAACTATAAGTTAAAGTAAGCATTAGAAGAGTATTTGGGAGGTATAATGATGGGTATATTCCCTTAGATATTTCTTAAATATGATCTTGGTGATTATTAAACTTGGATTGAACAGATTTAGCCACTAAATCCATTTTTTTAAGGATATCCCTCAGCTGCTCAATTATTTAAATTATGTTGAATGCATATTAATTAGACATTACATGACATACACTAATTAATTTGAAGAAAAAAACTCTGAGATGAATAAGTCGTTATATCCATTATGAGAATCAAACAGGAATATTCCCTTTGAAAATATTAACTTAATTAAGATAAAGCATTTTTTATCTCAAATACTCCTTCAATATACGTAATTTATTATTTTTTATCGCCTTCTGCAAAATGTCTCGTTCAAATTGTATATTCCAAGTCATATATAAATACTCAACTCATTGAAAGTTGGAAGCACTGTACGACCAGGTATTAGCATTTAGTTGATTGAGATAAGGTATGGTGTCCTTATGTGTGCGCTAAGGGTGTGCTCCAGAACGGGGAGGGGAGGGGAGGGGGGAGAGGAGGGGAGGGGAAGAGAGGGGAGGGCTGATCAAGTTTTGAGTTACCTGTCTAAGATTATATTAGTTGCTCTATAATTACAATTTATATCTTGTTACCCTTCTCTCCTCTCTAGTAATTGTAGTTGTAGAGTAAGTAACATGACTTTGGGTAGGTAACTCCAAACTTGATCAATTCTCCCCTCCTCTCCCCCCTTCTAGAGCACACCCTAAGTGCCAACAATATTATTTCTTAATCACGAATCGGCTAATTAAACATTGTATCAATTCAGGTTTTTAGCTAAATAATACACAAGTAATAAAAATTTAATGACTGTCTTATGCTCTAAATTGTATTAGTAACTCTGTGCTTCACAAAATTTTTAGAATGGAATGATATTATTAAAAGAAGAGTTCACCTCCTCTGTACTCTAATTTAGAGGGTACAAAATCTATTGATTTAAGGGGCAGAGGATGTGATTTCTTGTTTTCTCCCTCTTAAAAATTTTGTTGGAGCAAGTAACATTTCAAAGTTTACTCCCTGATCTCTCATTTCTTTCCCTCCTCTTCACCTCTGTTAGAGCACACTCTAAGAATCTAATTCATATCATGACTTTGACCGTCAAATTTGTCTCAAGATTAGTGCTTACTCAATGTTACAAAGAAAAAGTCCCTGTAATTAATCCTATCAACTAAGTGGGCAGCAGCTGCCTACTTCTCAAAAAAAAAAAAAAAAAATTAATCTTTTTTTTTTTTGAGCAAAAAAATTAATCCTCATCAACATCGGATCCGGATCTCTGCAGACTGCATAGCAACATGCGTTTTATTCTTCTATGTATATCACCAGTAGTCAAACTCTTTTGTATTTCCAACATAATGGGTGAATTATAATTAATTAATGAAAAATTTTCAATTTCACTGTACTGGTCTTCAATTTTTAGATATGACGTTTTACATTAAAAGAAAAAAAAAAAAAAAACATACCAGTTATAAAATTGAAATCCCGCATGCAAGTGTAATAAAATATATACACAATCAATCACCATATATATAGAAATGTTTATACCGAGTTACCGACTAAACAGGTGGAAGGGATGCATCCAGTCCTCTTCACTGGAGAAGAAGACAAGGCTCGTGTGACAAACTGACAATCAAGTGCCCGTACGAGAAATTAAATTTCCCAAGTGTATGATTTAAGAAGAACATGCCAAGCTAAGATTTTTTTTTTTTTTTTTTTTTTTTTGAATTCCCCAAGCTAAGATTTCTGTCCACATTAATGGATCGAGGTAGATTTGGAACGATAAGCAGCGCTGCAGCAGAGCTTTTAGCTGGTCAACCCCTCACATCATACAACAATTATTTACTTGGCGTAGAACATGCATTTCGTTTTCCTGATTTTGTTCTCTCTTTAAAGTTCAGAGATGGATGCGCGGATGAAAATGAAAGTGCTGGAAATGAACGTGTGCCGTAAAAACATTTGGTTGTTAAATGAGACATTTGGAGAAATTAATTAAGGGAAAATAAAAAATATAATATAAATCTTTGAAGTTCGAAGAGGGTTACTTAAAAATTAAAATGTGATATCGAAGCAGGAGATCGTAATATAACGTTCAAGAAAAAAAAAATCTTAATATATGCTAAAAGGAAAAAAAAAAAAAAAGCTTGTGTTCGGTTAAATTAAGGGATTACTTAAAAGTAACCAGGTAAATATTAGAAATTGTTCAAAGGCGCATTTGTTTTGAAGAGTTTGTGTTAGGAAACACCAAATTAAGAGTACATAAAAATTATCTCGCTAGCTAATTAAGTAAATTTGATAATTTACCCATGGAAATTTACCCATTAAAACTTTCAACATTTGATATTTCCCCATAAAAACACTAAAATTAGTTATTTAACCATCGAAATTTACTTTCATATTTTCCCCATTAATAAATTTTCAGTAAATTGGTGCTGTCATATTGGAAAAAAAAATCCAGATTAGGATATTTCTCATTTATTCGTGCATAATTATTTTCAGTACCAAATTTCTATATGAAATTAGAAATCTGAATCTTACCAATATCACTTAAAAGACAAAATAATTCTGAATGTATTGTTCATGTATCAAAAATATTTTTGTCTTGGCTTTTAGTAGAACTAGACAACTAATGAGGCTATATATTTAGTTGGTACAGATATTCGTCTTGAGCAATTCTCTTTTAATATTTATTATTGTCCCACAACTTAAACTATCTAGTCCACATATTAAGGAGTTTCTTTCAAACTCTTAACAAACTATATTAGTACAAGTAAACTTTGCAGCTAATATTAAAAAAAATAATATTTTACTGTGAGAAATTATAATTTTCCAATGCTTTAAGATTCTTGTGATTGATTTCATATTTAATTTCATGGCACAAATTGTATTTTTCATTTTTATTTTGTCTTAATTAATTATCTAAACCCACCAACTTGAGAAAATGGGGATATGAAGAAGAAAATAATGTTTATATGGATAAATATCTAATTATGATGGAATGATGGGGAAATATATAAAATGTAAAGTTTTAATCGATATATAACTAATTTTCTCTTGAAAGAGGACTAAGCCCTGGCAGGTACAATTTCTGTTTTTACCCCCTAAAGAAATAGCAGACAACTTAGAATATGAAAACACCGCAAATCTATACTCTATAAAGAGGGATAGATTTCTAAGCATCTCAACTATGCCACATCATCACTATTATTAACCATTTATTTTGTTTGAAACTCTTTATCTACTTTGATCCATGGCTTATATTTTTTTTTTTCTCTCCTCATTAAATAAGATGAATGTAACCCTTAAAATGGTTCAACATTTATACGTGTTCTTATTTATAAATTATTGTATTATTATTATTATTGTTATTATTATTTACATAAAAAATTTACAAATTTTTCTAAGTTTTGTTTAATACAAATATTTAAAATTTTATAAAATTTTTAATTATTTATTTGATACCACTTTTCGGGGCGAAGTCCGAGTCACAGCTCTATTTAAGTGAAAAGAGCATAACGTACTCAACCGGTTATTAATAAGAATGACAACGTAAAACTTCTACCACAATTATCGATCTCTTCCTGTACTTCCGACAAATATTAATGCATGGTAGATTGGTAGGAGTTTTTAAATAAACTATACTCAGTCGACTATATCTAATTATCTACTGATCGATTCTTCAGATAATCAAATCACGATCAGAGTTGCAAACTTGCAGGGTCGGCTTAGAACATTTTTATTCTATGGATCTGATTTAGTTATTTTATTATTGGGTTGGGGGGGGGGGGGGGGGGTTATGGTTTGGTGTGTGTGTGCGCGCCATTTTTTTTTTTTTTTTGAGATAAAGATGAGGGTCAAAGCCACTCAGATTTAAATATCTATAAAAAATGTGTACCATTTCTAATATATTTTAAAGTGGGTTGGCTTCTTTCACAGCTTATTAATTGCAAAATCGAAGTAAACCTTTTATCTATACTATATTATAAAGCACGTAACTATTACACTCTCCATTTTTTTTCTTTCTTCTTCAAAATTTTTTAATACCCATTCTACCCCTTAATTAACGGTACAGATCAAAATACATTGATTTCAAAGGCGTTGATGTTCTCCAATTAAACAACTTCCTCTCCATTTTGGTTTTTACAAAAATAGAAATATATCAATCTTGGTATGGAAGATATCAATGTTGATTAAAATTTACATTAATAAGGAATTAAAGCTTATATTCTAACATTCAATGAGTTTATTTAGTGTAAAGATGAAATTTAAATGGTAAATAATTAGTCAAAAACTGAAAGCACATTATATGTATTACATAGTAAAAGATCATACTTTAAAACGCCCGCACAACGGGCGGGTTTCTTGCTAGTTACTAATAAAAGCAAATTAGATTTGCATTAATTGCATTCCATGTAGGCATGTTCCTATTTTATTGTACAAAATACAAAGTCAGCAAGAGTCTGATCCAGAACATGTGTAATTGTCTATAATTAATTTTGTGTGAAGTACCTAATTTACAGATTTGTAATTATTACTTATTCTTTTTTTTAATTAGAGAAAAAAATACATGTAAAATAAATCGCGACTTAATGCATTTGTATGGTACTAGTAAATAGCCCACATCTTGCTTTGGGCTGAAATTGTTATTTCTTATAACAAATTTTTAAGATATATTTTTAAATTGAGAAAATTGATATGGGCCTTAAGTTTTAGTGGTTGAGACATTAAAGTATGTTAACGGTGGTAATCAATCTAAGTAAACAATCAACTGCTGAGATTTATCCTTAAGGAAGATGGAACTTTAATATCAAAAAATCTAATATGCTTTTATTAGGAGTAAGGATTATATGTATTCTATATGAAGTGAGTAGTTGAGAATGTGTGCATTAATTTGCGTCAAATCCCCTCTGCAATAATCGACAGATGATGTATATGAATAGAGTAATTAATTAGCTTCGAGAAAAAAAAATGCGCTCACATTTTAAATTAGCAAGAACGCAGAGCAAGACCATTATCTGTCCATAAGGAAACAAGAGACTTCTATTACAAGGGATATAATATACGAGGAGAGATTCAATAACCACAAAAATTGATGTATGTGGAAACTATATAATTAGTTGTGCATAAATTGAAAAATCTAAACCGTTAGATATTTCATATTTCTAAATCATCTCAATAACATATATATTAATGATGAAAGTTTGACATCATTAAGATAGCCATAAAGAGAGGACAAAAATCATAAAATTTGAACTATTGATTTTTGTTAATACTTAATATACATGTAAATAAAATTCAAAATGACATAATTTTGTGTTCGCATAAAACATGATATATATATACAAAACATTCTATCAACTAGTTACGTTATATATATGTCTAATTTCAAACTAAAGGATAGTTATATACACAATATAAAAGGAACATATTACATATGTTTCTTAAATTATTTTTTAACATGTGGATTCATATATATAAACTATATTATCACGATTCCATAAAAAAGTAAGTAATGAATAATGATATTAAAAGAAGTATATTGTGTGCATCACGGCCCCGTTCTATTGTATGCGGCACATGCACCGATGTGGGTGAACTGTGAAACATGTCTGTAGTGGACTTGTCTCCCGGTCACGGAATCGTGGTGTCGACCGGCAGAGAATCAAAATGGGTCTTCTCCGCGTTCCTACCGTTAGATCAACCGTTCACCCGTATATGTAAGCCATAGCCATTGTACAATGAGTAATACCCAGCGTTTATAGAAATACCGTCTATAGCGTCTATAATTTACATTTTGGGATGCATCTGTTACATTTTGGTATGTATCTGTTACATTTTGTACACATCTATAGATCTATAGACGGTTTTTTCAAGGGTAAATTTTCTAGGAGGTCACTGAAGTTTGCTCCATATCTATAATTGGTCATTGAACTTCTATTTATTCATTTTTTTTGTCACTCAACTTTGATGTTTATCCAAATTTGGTCACTCCGTTAGTTTTTTCATCCAACTTAACGGAAAAATTAACATGACATCAATTTTAGAGTTTACACATATATTTTTTTCAATGTAAAACTTAAAAAGTGAGAATATAATGATACAATTATTTTTTATTTATTTGTTTGTATTGCAATAAAATATTTCATACTTGTAGAATTGTTAAAATTAAATTTACATGAGAATATTAATTAAAATGATTTTGAAAAAAATATTTTTTTGAAATAAAATAAACAAAATTTTAATTTTTTTCTTACATCTCACATATTGTATATATTCTATATGAAAATAATATATGTCTAAGACTTAAAATTGAATTCATATTAATTATTCCGTTAAGTTGGATGGAAAAACTAAAGGAGTGACCAAATTTGGATAAACATCAAACTTGAGTGACCAAAAATAAATAAATAGAAGTTCAGTGACTAATTATAGATTGAGAGTAAAGTTTAGTGACCATCCAGAAAATTTACCCGTTTTTTCAATGTACGCAGGATGTTTCTCATTGTATAATATGTCTCCATGAGAAGCTCAGAAAGGTTGTGTTTGCGTTTCCTTTTCCTTGCAGAATTAATTTAAGTCGTGATAAAAATAAAAATAGAAAGGCTTAAGACTTGACTTCCTCTTATCTTTCTTTATAGCAATAAGTTTCATTTGATTGCTCTCTAATATTGAGGCAAACAAATTCTCAAGGTCACTGTGGCTGTGGCTGTAAAGGCATCGGAAATTGTCAATTTCTTAATTTGGAAGAATAGGCATTATATAAAGGGGAGGCATCAAATCAAATGAAAATGGTCATCTTGACAATTACAATTCAGATAAATCCAAAATTTTTATATAAAAAATTATGGATTTATAAAATTTAGTTGATAAATTTGAGAATAAATTTTATTCGATTTGGATATCGTTTAAAAGTTCATCCAAATCCAAATCATGTAAAAATCCAAATCATCTATAGAGGTTTCACAATATTTGCACAAAAATTTCACTATTTTATATATTATTTATTATTCTAAAAGTCAACTGTCAAAATTGTGAATGCTGTTTCCTTCCCTTGTTTAAAAACAACGTCCCTTTTTAAAGGGAGCTGATACAGTGATACCATTGTATCTCCCATCGTTGATACGAATGGTTTAACCAGTCAAACCTATTATATACTCTTGAATTATTCATGTAAATTTGTTTATTATGCATCGAAAGTTATTTATTATTCATGTAAAATCAACTATGGGAACTAAAAATACTAAACAACTTGCATGCTAACCATTTTTGTTTGCATAAAAAAACAAGCATTCTTCAACCAGAATGTTGCATACTAAATAAGTTTGTATGCATGAAAGTATTTTTATTTTACATATAGCACCAACATGCATTCTACAACAAATACCCTACATAGTAAATGAATCAATGTGCACAATAAACAAGTTTACATACATAATTAAAAGGCATTTCTTACATGTATTCTACAACAAATTGTATACGAAACAAACTACATATTAAATAAATTAGTTTGCATAGTAAACTATATAATATGCATAATAAGCTATATAGTAATTAGTATGCATAATTAAAACGTGATGCTGAGAAAAAAATGGAGATGATACAATAAATCAGACGAAGGGGTCATGAACCGGTTGAAATTCGCTAAACCAAATTTTGAACTGTAACTTGGTTATTCAAAGATATGTCTAATATAACAAGTTGAGTTTTCATACATAGTTATGGGCTTTCACTGCACAAATACCAAATTTCGCTGCATAAAAACACAAAAAAAATAAATAAATAAAATTATGATCGTATCGTCGACGGGAGCACAGTTGGTATCAGCGTAGCATTTTCCTTTTTTAAAAACATGTAAAAGTACGACTGGGCTAGGAAAGTTCCAGTTTATCTCTCAGATCTCATTCTGTGGCAGTGAAATTATTCTTTTACTCCAACTTGTATAAATGATGACTGCATCCGAAGGTTCTATTTTATCTCTAATAACTAATTATAAGGGTCATGGGCTCATGGCGAGCTTGATACCCAACTTTGAGTAAGACACTTTTGTTTTGTTATGACAGTAATATATATGGAGGAGGGATCATTTACCATTCTTTATCTTGACAATCTTCACAATTTAATATTTGAAAAATTTGTAAATAGTTATATAAACTCTCAAAAATGAAAAAACGTTGACGGAAGTATTTCTTAATTTATAGATTGATTATGTTTTGATTACATTCAATTTAAGTTATATTTGATAGCTCTTCAAAGATCCGTTAAATTACAACCGTTAAAAATATATAAACTTTTGATAAACCATCAAACGATGTTCAAATTGTTTGAGATTTGAAATATTATCAATCTACGAGTTAAGTAATGCATCCATAAATATTTTTTCGTTTTTAAGAATTTCTATAATTTTTTAAAATGCTCTACTGTCAATACAGGCATTGTCAATGGTTCCCTCCTCTTAATCAATGAAATTAGATTCATTACATATGCATCATATATATTTTCTTTTATCTTTTCTACTTTCCAATTTTTTTAAAAAAAGGTGCCAATACTTTAAATCAATTTATATGATAAATGGTTCGACTGGTTAAATAAAATGCATGATGGAGATATATAGAGTTGTCATTGATATGCAAACAAAAATTTATGTCCAAATTGTGAGCTCACGTATCTATCAAATAATGCACCAGCAGCTGCGGTCTATTGGCTTCTTCGCGTCGCTCCTGTGGCCTTCGAAGCTTGAAAGCAACAATATTTATTTGACAAACCAAAGCAACAATTCAATTCAAGGCTCAAGCAATTGAGAATTGTATAAAGGAACTCAACATTCTTTTTCTTGGTGCACCTTTTGTGTCCAATTAATTTTGCACAATGATGAAAAATTACTTCTTCTCCCCAAGTTCACTGTTCACCCCCACACTGCTTCAGCTACTTTTACCAATCTAGATGAGAAAATATATATTAATTTTTATTAATGTTGAAATTATGAGAAGAACTATTGTGAAAACATTTGCATTTCGCTCCGAAACTTTTATGAAAAATACGGATACAAAAAAATTTTATTTCTTAAGTTTTTTAAATATTTATTTCGGATTTTTGAAAATTCATATACAAACAAGTACTATTTTATCACTATTTTTGGGTCATATTAAAAAATCCAAAACAAATACTTGAAAAGCTCCAAAAATATATATTTTTTTTTGTATTTCTTAGTATTTTTATATGATAGATTTAATGGGAACCATAAATCAAAATTTCAGACATGGCAAAATATAGTTTGGAGTTTGGACCATTTGCATCTCGGAGCGAAATGCAAACGTTTTCATAATAGTTCTGCTCGTGAAAATATTATTAATTTTTATACTAGAAAAGAATGATGTATCAACTAAGATTTTATAAAATAAAAACATAGTCAAGGAAATTAATTAGCTTTTAATTTTGTGGGCCACAATCTCGTTATGTGTATGGCGTAAACATTTGGAGGAAATTGAAAAGGAACGAACTATTTATAACTCAATCAAATTTGGAATCCAAATCAGGTCCGTTTGACAAACATTAATACATAATTGAAAATTAATGTGAGAACCTGATACAAGTAACGGGTGTCATGCATGATAATTATTGATAGGCTAAGATCTCCAATTCAGCAACTTATCATCAATATATCAACATGCGGAGTACTGTTGAGATATCACTTGATAACAAACAACACAAAACCACCAGCCACGCCAAATGACGTTGAAACTGTCAAATAAAACGAGGGCAAAAATTGATATAAAATTAAATTATTGACTTGGCAGTGCATTATTGCTCAGAAAAAAATATATGATATATATAGAGGGCGGGGACGCCAAGTCAGAAGTCAGAAAAATATATAATCCTACGGCTTAATTAGAAGCTTCTCTGTTGGTTGTTAATTAATTTAACTTATATATTTAATATATTATGAAATTTCTTCGACATTCAATCTTCTAATTAATTGTTGCAAATTATTGTTACGAAATGCATGCTCTAGCCTATTGCAGTTTGTATTGGTACCGTTAGTGAAGATAGAAATTTTCTAATTAACGGTCAGCTTTGACGTCTGAAATTGTAGATCTTGACATAATTAGTAGCAATTGGAAAAAGACCAATTAGTGTTACACACTTACACGTGATAAATACTTCGATGATTATATATAAGTCATTGATTAATACCTGGCTGAGATTATACCTATACCGACTGGGACGGATTTGTGTATAGGCAAGCTCCGTCAGTGCCCAGGTTTGATTTTTTGAAGCTATAGCATGTATAGTATGCTTCTATGGGATATCTATTAAAAATACTAAGTAAATATCATGTTGTGTCTTAGCTTAATTAACATTTAGACACGTATCTTGTTCTTAACATCTAAACGTGCCCTATCTTGATTAAGAGCCTGGCTCCGTCCCTGTACACCGATTGTGCCAAGTGCGCTAATAACGTTGAATTCATTGTTTTGAAGACATGTCATTTGCTAATTAATTACCATTCGAGGTACGTAAACAATTAAATATAGAGTGACCGGTGCGCTTCGGCTTCATAACTTATAAACTGTAGCTCAAATGACCAATCCAAGTTGCTCACCATAATCTTGATATTGAAACCTAGTTACATACCAAAATTTTCTATTTTTAGAGTTTTCTATCTACTTTTTGAGTGAGGCTATGGTACTATTAATAGTACAAAGTAGCTCGTACTACGTCTCCATATTATTATTTTTAAAGTTTAATTAACCGATCCAAACCGCTGAATATGATCTCCACATATAAATGTCATTGTAGACCAAAATTTATAATTTTTGGTGCTTTTTTACTTTTTTTTTAGATAATTAGAAAATGACTTAATGTAAACATTATATACCATTCAAAAATATGGTTTTTTATATATCAAAATATATAGTTAAAAAAATTTAAAAATATATAATTTGGTCTAGAACTACATTTACATATGGAAATCACATTGAGCGGTTTGAATTGGTCAATTGAACTTTAAAAATTATAATATGGAATCGTAGTACAAGCCATCTTGTACTAATAATAGTACCATAGCATAACTCATATTTTTTTTAAATTTTTGAAAAATGACCCATTTTATATACAAAATTTTGTGTATTTTCTATACAATTTTTAAAAATCCAAAAAAAATAGTAAAAACTCTAAAAATGGAAAAATTCGGTAATCTACAAGATTCAATATGTAGATTGTGTTAGACAAATTGGATTGCCCATTCGATCTACAGTTTTGAATGTGATACAGTTACACATTGGATTGATAAAGAACCCAACGAATACATCTCCGTTTGAGTTATTAAAAAAAAAAAAAATAGAGGTTGGATGGAGGACTATAAATCCTCCTCTTTTATAATGTATATATCTATGAGGAGTTAGACTATTATACTAACGTAAGCATTTCGATCCGAAATGCTAACGGCTCAAAATTTATATTATCATGTCCGAAATCATGATTTATGGTGCTCAATAAATTCTTTATATGAAAATATTGGGGGATACAAAAATTTTTCTTTTTTAGAGTTTTCTAAGTATTTATTTTGTATTTTTTAAAATAGCATGTACAAACATCAATATTTTATTAATATTTATGAGCATTTTTCTAAAATTCAAAATAAATACTTAGAAAACTCTAAAAATGAAAAATTACTTAGAAAACTCTAAAAATGAAAAATTTTTGCATCCCCAATATTTTTATATAAATAATTTATTGAATACCATAAATCATGATTTCGGACACTATAATATAAATTTTGAGCCGTTATCCGAAATGCTAACGGTAGTATAATAGTCTAACTCTATCTATGAGTATGTTGAGAAATAATTAGTATAGATAAATAGGATTAGTTAATTATTAGGGGCCTCAGAATTATTTTGAGTAGTTATCATCATTGGCCAATTTTGGAAAAATAGGAGCTACAATTAGAATAATTAAGCTTCAACCACTTTTCCTTTATTTAGAAAGTATACGTCAGACACAAAGAATACAACCATTGTACAGTAACTATTGTATAGTAGATATAAATAGGACCATGTATTCAGTTAGAGATTTAATGAGAATAATAATCTTTTCATTCATAATCTCTATCAAATATTCAACAGAGTATCTATATCTATATCCATTGATATTTCTTAACTAAAAGACATGTCCAGCCTCGTTGAATTAGAACTTAGAAGACAAAACATGGTGACACAATTACCCAACCAAATTTTGTTGGCAGATATCCTCAAGTAATAGTATTGTGTTGTTATAAAGAAAGGATGTTATCACTTGGCCCGATGAAACCGAGTGCTTATCCTCTGCTGCGCAGTATTTTACTGCACAACGAATCAACGATGAGGATTATAAGGGGGCTTTTCTGAGATTGAGTTGCACGTATCTTAAAGCAGATCCAACAGTTGATATGCTGCGCAGTAGAGGATATGAATTGGATGAAAGCTAGCCCCACGTGTACAATTTTGGCAACGCCACAAGGTGTGCGAGCGACGGAACAAAAGCTTGGGCCGGTTCGCGTATCATATCCATTCATTAAGACATCAACACCGTGTCACGGTCGAAGACGTGCTGAAATCGGCTGAGATCCAAATCGGATCTCAGGACTCTGAGATTCTGATCCGACGGTTCTCAGGGACCCCAAGATCAGGACTCAGCAGATACGGATCCTGAGAACCATCGAATCGGGATCTTCAGGGTCCTGAGATCCGATTTGGATCTCAGCAGATACGGACGCGGTCGAAGACGGGTTGAAAAGAGAAACATCTTGGCGTCCATTGAAATGAATTCAGATCCCCTAACGTACTGCATTGTGCAGTTCACAATGCGATCCGTTGGATTGTCTTTCGTGCCAGCGCAGATCTCAAGACGATCCAACGGTTGGCATTGCGAACTGCACAATGCAGTATGTTGGAGGACAAGTACCCTATTGAAATATCGTCCATAAACATGACATACAATAAAATATAGCAGATATATCCGATTTTGTAACCTATAGACGCTATGGACAAATATTTTATGGATGCTTGGTATTACTCGGTTGAAAAATACTAGTTCTAATCAACGCCATTCTCGAATGCCTAAAATCCACTGAAGCCCAAACGATATTCTGAGGGAAACTTCTTGCGTCCATAGAATATTTATATGGAATTACCATCATAGACACAAATGTCACATAGTGGGTCTCACTTGTCACATAGTGGGTCCTACCTGTCATACTCTATGATGGAAATTCTATAGAAATATTCTATAAACGATACGTATAACCCCATATTCTTTCCGGAGCTACCTACCGTCCATAAGAATATGTATCCATACAGCCATCAATTGAGGTGTCCTGCTGTATTGGAATTCATGTCACCTATCTTTATCCACATCGGTTCTACTTCTCATAGGTCGTAGCAGCACATTTTTTTCTTTTTAAAAAAAAAAACGTCAAATCACAATTAAGTCGCACGTTGGACCTTTCCACCCGTAGTCACTTTGCCACTCTCTTTAACATTTGAATCCAACATCTTTTAGTGATATAGCATTTTACTAGATGATAACATTTTTAAATATTACTCTATATTTGATAATTGTTATATTATGGTGAACAAATATTACTTCAACTAGACATTTTTCAATAAAAAAAATGATATAAATTATTTATATAAAAAATTATATGGGACCGAAAAATTTTCTATTTTTGAAAATTTTTAAGTATTTGTTTAAAACTTTTTAAGAGTAATTACTCCATTTTTCATAAATGTTAATTTATATTTGACAATTGTTACATTATGATGAACAAATGTTACTTAAACTTTACATTTTTCAAACAAGAAAATAATATAATTTTTAATATCAAAATCATATGGGATAAAAAAAAATATCTATTTTTGAGAATTTTTAAGTATTTGCTAAACTTTATAGTGATTACTCTATTTTTCATAAATGTTACTCTATATTTGACAATTGTTACATTGTGGTGAACAAGTGTTACTCTATATTTGACAATTGTTACATTATGATGAACAAATATTACTTCAACTTGACATTTTTCAAAAAAGAAAATGATATAAATTTTTAATATCAAAATTATATGGGATAAAAAAAAATTCTATTTTTGAGAATTTTTAAGTATTTGCTTGAAACTTTATAGTGATTACTCCATTTTTCATAAATGTTACTCTATATTTGACAATTGTTATATTATGGTGAACAAGTGTTACTCTATATTTGACAATTGTTATATTATGGTGAACAAATGTTACTTCAACTTGACATTTTTCAAAAAAGAAAATGATATAAAATTTTAATATCAAAATCATATGGGATAAAAAAAGTTTTCTGTTTTTGAAAATTGTGAAGTATTTGCTTTGAAACTTTACAGAAGGGATACTCCATTTTTCATAAATATTACTTTATATTTAACAATTGTTACATTATGGTGAACAAGTGTTACTTCAATTTAATTACTCAAAAAAAGCTTTACAAAAATTCTTAAATTACGATAGCCCAAAAAAAAGGTGGCATCTGATCTATTTGTATTTTGTACTCCACCAGTGGACTACGGATGACTATAATGTTAGAGTGATTTAAATTCTTGAACCTGTCTCGTTAAAAATATTAAAATAATAATAGTAGTAATAGTAATAGTAATAAATGAGTGCTTACTATTTTTCTACAGCTTAGCTAGGTTAACTTGTCAAATCAGTCACGACTCACGGGGAGCTAAAGAGAGTATTCCAGTTTGGCACTTCGGGGGAGAATTTTTATGCCGACATGGTGCTCCACGTGAGATCAATGGATCTATGGATAATTAAATCTATGGACGCAAGATGTTTCCCTATTCCGAACCCATACGTAGCCAACAAATGTTTACTAACAATAACCAAAAGTTTGCTAAATTTGTTCACAGCAAATTCATTATTCTTACTTTTTTATTTAGAAAAATATCCAACCCAAGCAGATTTTAAAGTACAAACTCAGCTGACAAAAACATTGCGTTTCAAATAAAAAAAATTATGTAAAACCATAAAGGACAAGTTTACATGAAAATCAAAACAGTTTCATCGGCTCGACGCCTCATTAATTCATCACAAAAGAATAATTTTTTTTTGTCAAAAGTGAAAATAATAGGGTATTACCCCAAAAAAAAAAAAAATATATATATATATATAGAGAGAGAGAGTTGGGTTACAGTGATATGCATAGCAAAAAAATAAACTATTAATAATAATAAAATAATAATAATCTATTTGGAACTCATAATCAGGGTCATTTTTTCAAAAATCGTTAAAAATAGTAGGAATCTCCAAAAATAGTAAAAATTAGTATCCTATGAGATTTCAATATGAAGAACGCACCAGTCGAATCGGATCGGCCATCCGAGTTATGGTTGTTGAGATACGAGCGCATAGCAAAAAATGTAGTTTTGCTATGCATAGCACCGTAACCCAACTCTCTCTCTCTCTCTCTCTATATATATATATATATGGGGAGGGATCCATTGACAATGCTTAAAACGACAATCTTGACAATCAAGATTTTGAAAATTTATAAAAATAATTAAAAATTCTTAAAAATAG
Source organism: Cyperus esculentus (assembly GCA_030179965.1). NCBI lineage: Eukaryota > Viridiplantae > Streptophyta > Magnoliopsida > Poales > Cyperaceae > Cyperus > Cyperus esculentus. The sequence continues at coordinate 3,396,021 of JASGLE010000023.1, read as the reverse complement.
AAAAAAGTTTATAGAGATATTGTTTAACTTATAGATTGATTATGTATCAAATTATATTCAATTTAAGTGATGTTCGATTTTTAAATTTGTAAATTTCAACCGTTATAACTTATGTAAATATATTTCAACTTATATTTTTAAATTTTTAACTTATAGCTTTAAAGTGATCCAATTTCCTAATGCGGATGGAAAACTTTACAAAATTTGTAAATTTAACAATAATTCCAAAATATATATATAATTGAATAAAAAAATACAATATAAAGTCATCAATAATAAATATTATCAAAAATTTATCCTAACTTATCCCGATCAACACGGCCGAAGCAATGCGACGCCATTAGTCTAGTTTTTACTATTTTTGGAGATTCCTAACTATTTTTAACAATTTTTGAAAGATGGCAAGAAAATAATAATAAAATAATCTATTTGGAACTCATAATCAGGATCATTTTTTTCAAAAACGTCATTTTGACTAACGGTAGCATAGCTCATATAGAATTTTGCTATGTTTTTGGACCGTAACTCACGGAGCAACCCGTGACTCATGACTAACGGTAGCAAAATTCTATATATATATTATTGTAGCACGGTAAAACCATGATATGCATATTATTGTAGCCTAACTCTATATATATATATATGGAGGGACATGTTACAGTGCTTTGCAAAGTTTGGGCTTTTTTTGCTTTGCGTTTTCAAAATCTCACAAACAAAAACTCAAACGTCAAATCTAATTGAACCAATATATTCTAAACATTGAAATATGATGGGATACCAAATTTTACTATTTTTAGAATTTTCTAACTATTTTTTATGATTTTTAGAAAGATGACTCAGAATAATAATAAAATAATGATGTAAAAAAGTGTCAACCTTTCAAAAATCCAAAAAAAATAGCTAAAAAATTCTAAAAATTGTAAAATTTGGTATTTTGCATGTTTTCAATATGTAGATTATGTTTAGCGAATTAGATTGGCCATTTGACCTTTAAAGAATGAGATTTGAACGCGAAACAAAAAATGGCCCAACTTTGTAAAGCACCGTAATTATAGTCTATATATGGATTCACAAGTCGTAACCCAAGCACATCTAAACCTGAGCTCATCCTTTTCGTTTACCTTCATCGTGCATGGAGTTTCGTTTTGCAGAATAAGACCTGTTTGGCTCACCCCTTCGTTTTGGGAATGGAATGGGTTTTCTTTTCTCAAAAAACAACTAGCGAAAGCACAGCTTGGAAATTTTCTATTTAACTCCCAGATCTTGTCTGTTGATCTTAATTTCTTTTATTCCAACTTGCATGCATGTATAGAGAAACGAATGCATCCAAAGGTTCCAACTTTGAACCGATAGTGAGGATGCATGCATGATTGCCTAATTCTTTTATAGATGCCACAGATTTTGTTTTATTGCCGATTTAAATTGTCATTTGCAAACTTAATAAAAGATCTTGCTTGAGGTACCCATGATCCCATCCCATCTATGATCTATCGCATCGGTATCTGCTGAGATCCAAAACCGATCTCAGAGTCCTGAGATCCCGATCCGACAGTTCTCGGGGACCCCGAGATCCGGACTCAGCAGATACGGACCCTGAGAACCGTCGGATCGAGATCTCAGAACTCTGAGATCGGTTTTGGATCTCAGCAGATACCGACCCCATCACCGTAATTTTTAAACAAGGAAAATCGATCAATCGGATAAGATTGAATTTCAAGTGGAGCTCGAATTTTGTCCAATGACAAGGGGCCCAAAGCAATATTTGATTTTTTCCTGTCTAATTAATCGGATATGATTGAATTTTGTCTCCGTAAATATTATTTATTTAAAAAGATAAATTTTATATTATGCATGCCCCCACCAAATTTGAAGCAAAAGAATTATAAGTTCAAATATCCTTACTCTTAATAAAAGGAGATTAGATTTTTTGATATGAAAGTTCTATCTTCCCTGAAGAAGAAACCTCAGCCATTGATTGTTTATTTAGATTGATCACCACCATTAATATACATTAATGCCCCGACCCATTAAAATTTAAGCCCACATCAATTTCCTCACAAGGGATGAGCTTTCGGCCCTTTATTATAAGATATAATAATTTCAGCTCAAAACAAGGCGTGAGCTCTTTACTAGTACGCGTAAATGAACCGATGAGTGTTTGTAGTTGCCTGGGCAGCTATAATACGCAATTAAACAAGAATGCAAGTCCCAATCAGTGAAGCTCAGGTGTGTCTAACTGTCTATCAAATAATGCACCATCAGTTGTAATTATCGACTTTTCTGCAACGTCTGCTCTTTTCGTCCTCAAATCTCTTGAAAGGTGAAAGCAACCATTGAAGCAGTTTAAGAATGGAAAACTTTCTGCGGCCATGCATCTCGAGCGTTTTCACTCATCAATTATCATCCGTCAAGAACGGATGATGATCGTCTGGCCCGGGTCATGTGACCTGAGGCATGTGACCCGTCGGATCTCTTCGGGATTCGGGTTTGCCCGAATACCGAAGGGATTCAACCGAATCCCGAGGAGATCCAACAGGTCACATGCCTCGGGTCACATGACCCGGTTGAGAGAATATGAGTTGGTCAAGAACACACCATGACACCATCCCAGGCGTCTATCTATAAGATTCCACTTTTGTATCTACAAGAAAAAAATTGTTTTTTTTTTTTTTGAATAGTCAAGAAAAAAAATGTTAATCTATTTCCGTCTATATACTTTAGTTCATCATACGTATATTGATTTATTTTTTTTTTAAAAAAGAAAACAAAGACATTATTGTTGTATTGTTATAATGAATTTTAAAATATATTAGAAGCGCTTAACTTCACAAATTATATTTTATATAAATTTTTATTAGACAATGAAAAAAGAACTAACAAAAAAGGAGAAACTAAAAAATATATATGCAATCAACATGTTACCATTAAACACAATATTTAGGATCGTTCTGATATGTTTTTACAAATTAATATAATGTTTTAATTATTATTAAAATGAGAGAATTCTGATTCTAATTTATTCTTATCCTTATTAAATATTAAATAAGTAAAAAGGAGGGAAGAAGAACGGAGGTTAAGGTAAAATAAATATAGACCCACATAAGGCTATTGCGCTTCACAACCTGCAGTGAGGTAGTGCATTTCAGCTCGATATCTCAAAATCATAAAGAAAATTGTCAATTCAAGTCACTCAACATAATCTACATATTGAAATCTTAAGGATTAACGATTTTTCTCTATTTTTAGAATTTTCTAACTATTTTTTAGATTTTTGAAATTTGTATGGAAAATGCACAATAATTTGTATATAAAAGGGTCAATTTTTAAAAAATACAAAAAAAAGTTAGAAATTTCTAAAAATAAAAAAATATTTTGGCACAGCAACTGTGTCTTGCAAAGCGCTAATAACCTCACTCAAGATATTTGACAAACATTTTAGAGGAGGTGTATTTTGTTTGAACTTTTTAGAAAGAAGGATATTTTATAAAATTGGCCGACTTAAATCACAAATGAAACAATTTAAATACATTCTGAGTGTATATTGATATTATTTTAAGTGCAATTAGGGTACTAACATATTTATTATCCCAAGATAAGTACTTTAGCAAATTATAGACTCTATTTAAATCATTATAGACTTGTGTAAGTATTATGTTTGTGTATAAATGATGCCACTCTTTACTGAGTATAGATTAGGAAAACAATATTCCATTTCCAAAGGAGTGGCAAAATCACATCTAGATGCAGTATTTTTTTTATAATTTTCTACATGTCATGTTCATTTTACTTTATACAAAATAAATAAAATACGTCTGACATCCAGGGCATGTTAGTAGTATTCTCTCTCTATATATATTTTTCAATCATTTAATTTATACAATCTGCATGAGTAGTAAATTAATTAAGTCTGAGATAAGAATACATACATAAAAGTACAAAAGTAACATCGCATATGCTCCGAATTATACTTATTCGCTTGATCTGTTAATTATAGTTTACTCTGCGTCCCTTCTTTTAGGAAAAACCCGTAGGCCACTTTGGGATTGGGATCACAAAAGCAGACCCTACTTTTCTTGATTCGACGGTTAAGAAACACCGAAGTATATTGAGATTGGTGCAATAAATACAGAAGTACTTAGAGATCTGTACGACAACCGATCCCGACATCTTTTTTTTGAAGTGATACAAGCATCTCTCCCTACAGACCTACAATTATAAATTGTACCTTTTATGCATTAAAAATCTTTAGGGATTAGTGATGTGAAAGTTTGTTAAGTGATAAACAAATACATTCAGTATCGATAATTCGTAATTGCATGCTGGGATTGGGGTAATTTTTAAGATAAGACACTTTTCAGGTAGGACATAATTTCGTAATTATTTTGAATATCGAATGTACGTAAATGTATTTTATAGTTTCACTTAGAGAAGCATGGCAATAAATTAAAAGGATGTTGCTTCCATGCTCACACCCAGATAATTTATTGGTTACATATAAATCTCATAATGGGTAATAGTTATTTATAATCATCAGATCGGGAAAAAAAAATTTTGGTAGGAGTATTGAAGTAAAATTCTAAAAAAAAAATTGGAATGATTGGCCAAGTGTCTACCCTGGCACGTACCGCTCTGCCCCTAATTTATTTTATGTGGAAATTTTTTATCTATATTAATTAATGTGAAAAAAAATGTGAAACCGTTAATGTGACAAATAAATATAATTTTTTAAATTCGCAATTTTTGAAAAAAAAAAAAACATAGAAAAACATGTTACCAACCCCCTCAAAGAAAATTAAAAATGTTGCATCAAGAAATAGACTGAGATCAGCTCCAATTTGGCAACTAATATGGCACGTACAGTAACAGTACCATTGATAATAACGGAGAACCACCGAGCCAAGCTAAATGACAACCAACTTGTCACTTGTGTCATTTGTCAAATAAAACCAAGACACCATAACGACATACATTTGAATTATTGAATAAGTGGTGCATTATTAGTCAGAAAAATTAATTAAATATATGTATGCTACGACAATATATAACTGACAAAGATTTGGATCTCTATTTGTGACAATGATGAATCTTTCTTTGATTTTTATCCTTCAAATATGATAAAATTCAAATTCAAACATTCAAAATTTCAGACTCCAAGTTTTACTTGTAATTAATGGCAACCAACTTGTCCCTGTCACTTGTACTGATTTGTATCAAACATTCGGTCTCGAATTAAATTCTTGTAATATATTGCAACGAACTTGTGGCTGTCAACTGTACTGCTGCATATACTAACAAAGGACAATTTTAAACATCTCCACCGAAGAATTTTATTTTTGTTTAAAATTGAGATTGCAGGAAGAACCACCCTTTGGTCTAGTGGCTAAGGGCAACGCTCTCCGTGTGGGAGGCCACATGTTCGAAACCTGGATGGAGGATTTTTTATAAACATCTAAATTTGAGTGGCTTGACCCTCATCTTTATCTCACAAAAAAAAAAAAAAAAAAAAGATTGAGATTACTGGATTTGTTATGTTATTTTAGCTCTAAAGGTTGTTCCATCACTAAATGGTCAAATTTATTTGCATCAGAACAATTACTTGTCTGCTATTACATCCAGGCATTGGTGAACATCTTAAGATTCAATATGACTATTCGCCGTAACTTGTGTGTTTATGCAATTTTTATTTGGTTGTTCAACTTTGTTAAAGTAGGATAAATCATATTTTACTGAGAGATTTTTCATAAAATATGACTTGCACACCCCGGTGCATGCTAAATGGGCGCTGCATATGTAGCAGTAAGTTTGACATCACTTGATACTTGATAATGATATTTGAAAAGCTTACTATTACACATGTGATAAACATTGTAATGATTGTGTTATGATTAATATTTAATACCTGGAATTACCTGCCGATTACCAACCTCCCCACATAAAACACATAGGTGGGTCGGAGACTTTTATTCAGTGGAGACCTGCCAATTTTTTTTTTTTTTGGAGCATAAGCGATTTGCCTACTCAACTCAATGCATTTGTTATTATAAATGTTTGTAAAACAAATGAAAAAGGGGGAAAAAAGAGAGGAAATTAAAGGATACAGCAGACATCCGATACGTCATTGATTTAAAAAAAAAATTGTAAAAGAAAAAAAGATACCGTACCCATTCGATTTATATGGTTTAATTAATTCGAATTAACAAAAATATCCTTTGAGATACTATTATCCCCATAACAATATACCATTAGTAGTTAAAAATATCAATTGGCCACCTTCTGTGCGTATATAACCCTTCAAAGTAGAACTATGATGCTCCTAAAAATACGGAGGCCTCAAGTGCTCCTAACTAAAAAAATCATATTTAACCATTTTGAAGTTTCAATTTATGGGTCTCATTAAATTCTTTATATCAAAATATCATAGGATACAAAAGTTTTCCATTTTTTGAGATTTTTAAGTACTCCTTTTAGATTTTTTTAGGATAGCTTAAAAATAATAATAAAGTAATATATGGAACTATGTCATATTTACAAAATCCAAAACAAATACTTACAAAACTCAAAAAAATGAAATTTTTTGTATCCTATGATATTTTAATATAAAGAATTTAATGAGAACTATAAATCAAAATTTTGAGATGGTTAAGTATGATTTTTGAGTTAGGAGTATGGGAGGTTTTCCGTGCTCCTAGGAGCACCATAATTTTACTCTATTTACAAATTATATTTGTAAATTATATTTGTAAATTTAGTAGTAAATGACTGATTTTTGTAAATATTTGCAAAAAAAAAAAAAAAACATATTTTCAAAATTTATTGAATATTAGGCATATTTTATAAGAAAATTTTCCAAAAAGAAAAACATATTACTATAGATATATTTTGCACAAAAAATCAAAAGAAAAAAATATGTGACCAAAGATAAGTTTTTACTTGTCAAAAACGTGTGATTTTATTAATAATTGTATCACACTAAAATAAATAAAAAATTACATTGAAAAAATTGAAAAATATATATTTTTTTACTATGATTAAAATAATTGCGTAATATTCACACGGGTTTAGCTTACAAATTTCAATGGGATGAAATATCATATTGGAATCTTAACATTTAATATTGATAGAATAATAAATAAATGTATAACATATGCAATGGCGTCACTATATTATATAATTTTGTATGAAATTGGTAAAATGATAGGAGACACTCGTCCAGTAACAGAAATCGGCAGACGAACAATCAAAATCGGTGTCTGTAGGGTAAAATCTGAGCGAATCAAATGATAATATTTGCTACAACTTGTTAACTAAAAGACATGTCACATTATTGTTGGTTGGTAGAGAAACCGCAGTGAGAAGACAAAATACATGGTGACAACCTGATGGTCCTGATCCAAATTTTTGGAAGATACCGTATAAAGGAGAAGTGCTACGTTGTTTTCAAAAAAAGACGAAACAAAAAAAAGAAAGAAGAAGGCAAGTTACGTGGCCCCTTAATATGAACCCACGAGTACCTCTTTTGCATCGTCATAAAGTGTATGAATATATTATGCCTAGCAGTTGAGTTTGTATTCATCCATTATCCATATCATGAAACCATCAACACTGTAACGGCTTGAGTAATACTACTAGCAATGCCAATTATATCAAGCCGAAATCCATAAAAGCCCAAATGATGTTTCCGACTGATATAGGCCTTGGTGGGACTTACAATTGCGGAAGCTCCAAATCTTTCAACATTAGTAACATTACAAATTTCAAATTTGCAATGCTTCGAGTTCAAAATATGTGTCTAACAAAATAAACTGTCCAGTTTATCAGTTCTGAACAGGAATATTACACCAGAAGAGTTGGTTTTGTCAAATAAATATCAGTGAGCACAACTTGGTCCTGCATGAGTTCTTTCTGAAAGAACAAGAAAAAACAAGACCCAATTTCAGTTGGCACATTGCCACCAATAAGGTTCGAAGATAAAATAAACCATCGTAAAGTGGAGTTCATTCCATATACCTTTTTTTTTCCCCTTGCGCATTAGTAACAGCCTAACAGGTACACAGGTGACCTCCGGTACTAAATGAACCAATACAAGTCAAGTACCACCGGAGCAATTATATAGAAAAAAAGATCGGTCTTATGCATAATAATTTATAAACCAAAAGCATAGTATTGTCAGATAAAATCTGAATGTGGATTATCAAAACTACGAACTTCCTGCCAACAAGATTAGTCACAAAAATAACACTGGCCAAAAATTGTTTACTAACAAGAACCAAAAGTTTGCTAATCTTTTCCACAGCAAAATTATTTTCTTAGTTTCAAATTTGGAAACACAGCTTAAGTAGATTTTAAAATACATCCTCAGCTCACAAAACCCTGAGTATGAAAATCAAAACAATCATATAAAAAGACAAGTCATGTGCTGGAAATCAAAACACTTTCGTCACCTCATTCATCACAAATAGAATCTAAAAGCTTTTGAACCTCTTCACTGACAGTAACATTTTCTACTTTTAACCGCTTCTTCATACCAGGGCTCTTCTTACCAGCAGAGACATAGACCCGGATAAGTGCCTCAAACACCTCTTTTTCCAAATTCACACCTACTGTTTTCAAGATATCAACAAACTTCTCAGCCCCATCGACATCTTTTTTCCCCTCAAAATATCCAATCAAAGTAACCACCACATCGTGAGATGGAACCCACAGTCTCCCCAGACTCCTACCCTTTTTAATTGCCCTGTCAGCACACCAGTGTGCCATTTTAAGATCCCCTTTCTCCAAATAATAGTCCATAAAAATCTCCCAAGTTTTGGCATTCAGCCTCCCACCTCTCATCTTTGCACGTTTTTTGAGAGCAACAGCTTGGTCAAACATACCTTCTTTGATATAACCCTTTATCATGGCATTCGCTATTCTAATATCGTAATCCTTACAATTTATTTCCCATTCCTTAAAAATCGCCTCTGCACCTGTTAAATCTTTCAAATTTGCAAGAACCTGAATCATATTCAAGTAGCTCATGTTTGCTATCCTTTTTGGGTATTTCAACTTGAGACTGCGCCAGACCCGGTGCACCTCCACCAAGTTACCAGTACGCCCATACAAGGTAATTAGAAACTGGTAACCAACAATATCATTACTGGTATTTTTCTTCTCCAGTTCCTTCAGTGCCACTTCAGCCTTCTGAAATAAACCTGCATCAGCATAAATGGAGGCCAAATTACTGTAAGTAGTCCAGTCAGGGGCAACCCTACCATCCCTTTTCATCTCCTCTAAAACCCTATCAACACCTGAAATGTCCCCCATGGAAGCAAGGGCTCGCATCCAGACATTATAAGTGAAACAGTCAGGTAACACATCATCGTTCTTCATCTCTTGTATAATTTTAGGGACCTTCTCATGATTTTCTGTCTTTGTGTACAGAGTCATGAGGCTGTTGTACGACATGGAAGTCTGAGCAAAATTCAGCTGCTTCATTCTCTCAAACAACGCCTCGGCCTTGTCAGTTAAAAGCTCCTTACAATATGAGTTGAGAAGAGCGCCATACGTAAGGTGGTTCTTGGAATCTTCTGGAAGGTTCATGAAGAAATCTTCAGCAGCCTGTAATCCTCGGGTTTTGGAAATTAGGTCTAGCCGAATCGCTAGGTCAGGTACTGTTGGATTCATCCCACGCTTCTCCATTGTTTCGAACAGCTACAATATCCAACATTGCAATTTAGTCATTAAGCATTTAAGCTAGAGAAGAAAAATAAATCTCATTTCGAACCAATTCACAATTGAAGTTTCCTTCTAATGCTACTTAAAAATCTGAATGCATTATTCGCCATTCTTCTCAACATATCAAGCCTCTAAAATTCATGATGCCCTACATTGTTTATGTAAATTAGAAAGTACCTACACAAGAACCAAATGTGACTGTAGGTGTTAGCATGTAGCTCAGTAAAGGATTGGAACATCAAAGTTTAGTACCTCATGCGATCCATTTCGAGTAACACCTAGCGTCCATAGAAAAGTCATCCATAGACCATAGTGTCCATATGTTACATTTCAGGATGTATCTGTTACATTTCGGAATATATTTGTTACGTTCTGTACACCCCTATGGATGTATGGATGGTAGGACGCAAGATGTTTCTCATCCATTTATAACAAGACATATCACTCAATGTACAATTCGTAACCGATTTGAATTCCTACGGCACCGAAAACACTACAGAGGGTTTCAACTTCCAGACCAAAATCCAGAGCTACTAGTAGGCGGTCAAAAACCAGCTTACGGAGCAGAAAAACAAGGATCTGGATCTGATCCGAGCTAAATAAATAATTAACCTTAAGAGCGGGATAGAAGCGCTTGTGATCGCGCAGCTTCCGCACAGTCACGCCGACCTCCCATTTGTACACGCGCTTGCGGCTCTTCAGGAAGGCCTCGAGCTCCTTGCGAACGCTCAGCGGCGAGATGCCCGATCGGAAAAGCCGCTTGTAGAGCGCCTCCTCCAAATACTTGCTCGACCTCCTCGCGATCTCCTTCGTCTTCGTTGTCATCCCGATCTCTCTCCCTCACTCAAAGCGGAGCTGAGTGCACGGCCGCAACAAGGGTTTGGTTGAGGTTTTGGAAGAAGGAATGAATGAAAGAAACGGAGACTGGTTGATGAGGAACTCATATTTCCTGCTGTACTGCATTGTGCAGTACACGACGTTGACCGTTGGATTGTTTCCAGATTGGTGTAAGATTGGATCTCGAGACGATCCAACGGCTAGAGTCGTGAACTGTATAATGCAGTACAGCAGGGGATAAGCACTCGGTTGGAGAGTCTAGAGACAGATCTGACTGATCAGTGGGGCCCATATTGTCAGGGATTATTGTTTTGGGCCGGTGGAAAGAGGTTTTACATTTTGGGCCGAGAGGAGAGGTTTCTATGGTGGAATTTGACATAGAGAAAATGAGTTGGGCTGAGAATTATTGTCCGGCCCATATTTGTTGTTGCCTAGTTGATTTTGTAAATTTGCAATATTAATTTCGTTTCGGTTAAGAGCAGTGTTGTTGATTGGGTCATGTATTGATGTTACTTCACATTAGAAGATTCAGTTATCGCTGTAAAAATTCAAAAGTACAGCATTTTATTTGTCATTAGGATAAAACCAGGTGGGAAGAAAAGCAGGCAACTGTATAACTGCTCCAGTTCAAAAGATGTTGAAAATTGTAGTGTAGTATTAGCTAGGCCCCTAATTCTGTTTTTTTTTTAAAAAAAATTTCTTACCAAGTCAATTGGGAGCACAACTTGCTGGTATAGTGGGATGCTCAATCATTAGGATTTAGGACCCATCATAGCACTGTACTTATTATTATATTTCTTTATGATTAAGTTACATTTATGGATTCGTTCTTGATATATATTTTAAATTTTGGAATAAAATAATTCTTATTAAAAAAAATTACATGTGACAAACTCAAATTTATAAATATTTCTTGAAATATGTATTTTGTTTTATAAAAAGCGAAATTTCATTCATCATTTCCTTTTTTTTTTTTTGGGAGAAATCAAAAGCCATTACAACCTAACCAAAAGCTAAAGTCAGACTGTCAGACTACAAATAAAAACCACACAGCATTCCAAAGGAAAAATATGAATAATCATAATTAATACAACTAGAGCTGTAAGTTGGCTTCACCACGAAATATGATAACAAAAAAATAATAAAGCTTATAAAATAAAAATATTTATTTTTAAATATAAACATAATTTAAAATTTTTTATGTGAATAATATTGATGATGATGATGTATAATTTATAAATAATAATACCCCCCCTCCCCGTTTGGCAAGTGTAGTAAGTTAAAGCGGAGTAAAACGTTAAATCACCTTAAATCAGTGGTGTTTTGGTGGTAGTGAAGTAAATAGATGAAGAAAAGTTGATGTTATGTGTAAAAGATGTGAAATGTTGGTGATTTAGTTTATTACACCTATATAGCTGTGTTAACTTACTACACCTTAAATCACTTACGTTTGGTGAATTAAAATTGATTTAAAGGGCTAAATCACTTTTACATCAGTTACCAAACGGGGGGGATAGCACGTAAATGTTGGACCACTTTAAGGGTTAAATTTTGTCATAGACATATCATATCATCTTATTAAATGGGGAGATAGAATACATATAAATCATTGGATCAAAGAAGATGAAGAGATTTAAACAAAATCAATGGTTAATAATATTGATGATGTGACATAGTTGAGGTACTTGGAGAGTTACCATCTTTCTAGTTTATAGATTAGCTGCGTAAAGATCTCTACATGGGAATGTCAAATGAGGAAAAAATAAAAGAGGAGGGATCTAATGACACCAAAAAATTTGACACAACTCTTACACTAAATCATATAAATTTATAAAAAATCTTAAAAATAAAAAATATTTTATAAACATATTCATTTACTTACAGATCGACTGTGTTTCAAATTTCATTCAACTTGAGTGTCATTTGATACTCCATCAACGACCATCAAGTTTATATAGTAATTAGAACGGTCTAAATTTAATAATTATTGATGGAGTCTCAAATGACACTCAAATTGAATGAAACTTGAAACACGATCGACCTATAAGTAAATGAATATGTTTATAAAAGATTTTCCATTTTTAAGATTTTTTATAAATTTATATGATTTAGTGTAAGAGTTGTGTCAAAATATAAGTGTGTCATTTGATCCCTCCTCAAAATAAAATGCAGACCCTTTTATCACCAGTCAGTTACACCAATGTCAACACATAGATGGCAGCGGGAATCAGGGGCGGAACCAGAGTTGTGACATGGGGGATGCTTAGTAGTACAAAACTATATATCTATCAATTATTGGGGGGCCGAACGGCAATTACTGACCAAATTACACAGAAAAATAACATATATTCCTTTAAGTTGCAAAATCATGGGGGGCTTAACACCCCATGTCCCCCCTCCCTCCGCCACGGGCGGGAATCATATATAGGACTAGTGTTTTAAAAAAACTCGGGAGGTTCGAACCCGACCCGAGAAACCCGGAGAAAATGGACCGACCGACCCGAGCGTTTGACCGGGGCAACCCGAGAGGACCGGGAGGGATGGTCCTCGCAAGGGTAGGTATCCATGTTCCCAAAAAAATTCCTGTGGAAACCCGACCTGAGCAAACCCGGGACCCGACCCTACCCGACCCGGGGTACCGGGGCAACCCGGGACCCGACTGTACCTGACCCGAGGTACCGGGGTAATAACCCGAGGTAGCCCGACTTGGTTCCAACTTTTCCCGCCTATGTTAACTAATAATATAATATTATTTAAATTTTATTTTTCAAGAAGAATTTTTGTTTTACAACAAATATAATTATTAAATTTTTTTTTCTGATTTTCTATGTTGTTTTTTCGGTGTAAATAATATTATTTTATTTTTTTTCATTTTTAATCTAAAAATACTATTTTCCAAACTTTTAATAGTATAATATAATATATGTATATCTGATTAAAACAAATAATTTAATTTTAATTATTTTTTGTTTTTTAAGTATATTTTTCGATTTTTGTAATATAAAATAGGTGTTTTATATTTTTTTGTTTTGTTTTCTTATTTTTTTTTTACATATAACTCCGGGACCGGACAACCCAAGCAACCCGGACCGAGAAACCCGGGCAACCCGGGAGGGATGGTCCTAAGCTAGGTCCAATCTCCTTCCCTCCAAAATTTTTTCAAGGTTTTCTGAACCGGGAAAACCCGTGGACCGGGGCGGATTTGGACCGGCCCGGACCGTTTTTAAATCACTATATAGGACCCGTAAGTAACCATTAATGATAATAATATAGCACTTCACACTTGATTTTTCTATTTCAAAATTCAAATATTTCCATTGGCCATTGACTTTCTGAACTACCAACCAACGGTAGTATTTTGGGGTTAGAGATTTTGCTAGCTTCACAGTTCACACAATTAAGAAAACGTACGCAGTCGTATTTAAAGGGAAGCAAAGAGTGAATAACACCCATCTAACATGAATTTCACCCAATGCAATCACAACCGTCCGATCAAACTGACGGACCGGAATAAAAGATCTGCCCACTCAGTCCAATCTGATAACGTTAATCCAACGGCTGGATTCCTTCCGATGAAAAATCTGATCCAACAACGAACGAACTGGATCCGCCACCAAATATATATCCGCGTTTGGTGGGTTCACAGTTCTCCATTCCCTTCCTCAAATGGATGTATCGGCATCCAACCATCCATCCACCTCCACCAACACAACCGCCAACACAACACCAACCAAACCTATTTAAATTCCCATTCCATCTGTGGTAAGCGCACGCTGAACCGCTTTCTCCAGTGACTGGAAATGGAGAGGAACCAAGTGAAGTGAAGTGCGTGGATAATTTTATACTTCTTTTAGATGATAATTAAATGCATGCATCATGAATTCATGATTCATTGCCACTGGGGGGACAGAACAGAAGTTGAAGGAACGAAGGAGTGTAGGACACTTTTACGTTTAACCCCCTTCTAAGTTCTAACTTCTAATAAGTCTCCGCGTTGACATTACAGCAAAAATCCGTTTCATATCTTCTTATATAACCTCCGAATTCCCAAATTTCAAACAATATTATTGTGTTGCCAAACACGGTTAAGGTTACTGGAATGTATATATTACTATTAGAGCTAGACTATTATACTAACGTTAGCCTTTCAGACCGAAATGTTAACGCCTCAGATTTTATGTTATTGTGTCTGAAATCACGATTTATGGTTCTCAATAAATTATGTATACGAAAATATTGGAGAATACAAAAAATTTTCATTTTTAGAGTTTTCTAAGTATTTGTTTTGCATTTTTTAAAATAGCATGTACAAACATCAATATTTTATTAATATTTATGACATATTTTCTAAAATTCAAAAGAAATATTTAGAAAACTCTAAAAAAAAAAAAATTTGTGTTCCCCAATATTTTCATATAAAGAATTTATTGAGCACCACAAATCGTGATTTCGCACATGATAATATAAAATTTGAGGCGTTAGCATTTCGGTCCGAATGCTAACATTAGTATAATAGTCTAGCTCTTAGTATTATGACACGAGTAGAACTATTATGCAAATGTTAACATTTTGGAGTGAAATACTAACGGTTTAAATTAATTTTGTTATACCTAAAATTTTATTTATGGTTCCCATTAAATTCGTCATATGACAATACTTGGAAATACAAAAATGAAAAATTTTCCATTTTTAGAGGTTTTTAAATATTTATTTCGGATTTTTTAAAATTTATATACAAACAAGCATTATTTTATTATTATTTTATTAATATTTTAGAGTCATTTAAAAAATCCAAAACAATTACTTAAAAAGCTTCAAAAATGAAAATTTTTTGTATGCCCAATTTTTTTATATAATGAATTTAATGAAAAACAATAAATCAAAATTTCAAACATGACAAAATATAATTTAAGCCGTTAGCATTTCACTTTGAAATGCTAACGTTTGCATAGCGGTTCTCCTCTTATGACACTTTAAATTATACATAATATTTTTTTTAACGGAGGGATATCTGTGCAGATATCAGCATCGGATCTTGTATTTCAAATTAATATATAGTTGTTAATTTAGAAAACTAAAACTTTATCTGAGCCTATAAAAAAATACGGTCTAAGTTGACATATTATGCCTGGTCTTAATTGAAAATAATTAAATTAAAAAACGCATATATTCTAAAAACATGTTTAAGGTGCTCAGGTTTTGTTAAAAGTTTTGTGAATATCTTATAAATTAGTCAAAACGCAACAAAAACAAAAATATCACGCGTGATTAAATTATAAAACTCAAGTTTCATATAAAACCGTCCTTAGAGTTATTAGATGAGCTAATTTAATAATGCATAATATTTTTCCCTGTAAATTAGAATTATATTGAGTAATTATATTTTCGTGAAAAAAAATTGACACCATCCTGATCAATCATGTAAAACAAACAGAAGCATTATCATATTAGCAGTGAATTCTTATAAATTTTATGGATCGGGAAGATATATGAAGTTATGAACTATTCATTTTCTTAAATTGGATAGTCGCGATATATTTTTTAAAATACAAGCAAAGAGTATTCATTAAAAAAAATAAAAAATAAAATATTTGATCTTTTCAAATTAAACCACTCAATTTAAAAAAAAAAAGAATAAAAATTATAGAATGACATGTCTACTCGAAAGTACTGTATTTCATACATAAGACGTGTGACATACTGATATTTTCATTGCGTAATTAATGAGACATAACTTTTTCATTAATGTCGTTTTCTTTTGCAAAAGATGAATGAATGTATCCGTGCAAAAGAACTCTCTCACCGACTAACGAGGATGTAAAGTAAAACAACAAATCCCATTAATAATGTCTATGCCACTCTCCCCTAATTCTAGGCTCGCTCCGGACCCCTCTCCTCTCCGATCCTATGCCTTTGACAGCAAAGAATTTCAATTGCACACTTCCACAATAAAATCTTCATTTATTGTAATTAAAATATCTTTAAAAGTGGGATGACTCGTGGCTATCATTAGCTTGAAATTGACAAGCAGACGCCTTGCATTTCACATATACTTCATGTGTTGATTTTTGAACTGTAATAATACAGCTCGTGGACCGTTTAATAACAAAATTAAGTAATTAACATAACAAAGTCTACAGTCTACACAGAAACGAAAGAAATTACCAGTAAGTAACAGGGTTGACTCCACCAAAATCACAAAAAAGAAAAGAAAAAGAAACGATACTAAATAACATAGTAAAATTAAAATTATAAATATTTTCTTGAGAACGACCGATTCTGGCATCCATCGCCAGGTCACTTCCTATTATTATTGCCTTTGGTTCCCTTAATCCCTTCCAATCACATCCACTCAAAATCCAATCCAGTCCGTCCAATACCTTCTAAACAATTCAAATAAACGCTTCAGATCATTCCACACTCCATTCCTCTTCATTCCCAGCTGCAGAGGAACAACGCAAAGACAAAAGAACAAAAGAAGCATACTGCTCAACATTGGCGCACTTGCAATAATAAATGAATAAATAAATAAACAAAGAAAGAAACAACGGAAAGAAGAAGAGTGCTCATCCCCTAACTTACTGCATTGTGCAGTTCACAATGTCAGCCGTCTGATTGTCTCGAGATCCGCTCTGGTACGGATCTTTAGACAATCCAACGGCTGTTGTTGCGAACTGCACAATGCACGGATGCAGTACGGCAGGGGGGATACGAATTCCGGAAAGAAAAGAAGAAGAAATCAAGAAGGAAAGAGAGAAAGGAAGAGAAATAAAGAAGTGGGGGGGAGGGGGCTTCCAGCTCCACCAACCGAATTCTTGTTCTTGTGAGGCTACCCATTTCTGAAGAACAGGTCCGCACTTTGCTTGCTACTCTCCCACTCCACCTGCTTCTTCTTCTTCTTCATCTTCTTTGTTTTCTTTCTTCTTGGGTTTTAAGCAAGGCCAGTTATTTCCTCCTATTACTACTTACCGTTTTTCGGTCATTTTGGGTGGAACTTGAACCTCTTTTTGAAAAAAATTGGAGCTTTTTCCCGCAAAAACCCGCTGGATCTGGGTAATTTCAGGTTTCTTTCCGTGCTAGTTGCTATTTCCTGAACTCATTTTTGTCTCTGTGCTTTTTGTAGCTAGCCGGGTATTTCTTGTTTTTTAGATCCAGTGTTGTTGCTGGTCCTGTACTGTTTGCCAAATTCTGAGGTTTTGAGTTTTGTCTGGTGTTGCGCTCCGCAACCATTCTGTTGTTAATCTTTCTTTTATTGGTTATTAGGGGCTTAATGTCTCAATAAGGTTGCAATTGTTACTGATCTTGTACTCAGATTGTTGATCAGAACTTGGTACACTTTCTCAGGTTGTGTAATGGAGTGTTGTTGATGCTTCGAATTCAAGCCGAGGGTTTGAGAAGAGCTTCATTCAATTCTTGCTCCAATTCGAACAAAGGGAGGAGAGGAATGAGAGAAGGGAGCTGAAGTTTTTAAATGGCTGTTGCTTCGAGGAGCAACGGGACAGCCAGCCCGCCCTACTACACCTCCTACAAGGTGCCGTCCTTGCGCAACCCGATCCTGGAAACCCCCCAAATCTCTTTCCTTGAGGACAGGTACCGGCTGGGCCCGCAGCTCGGGCTGGGCCAATTCGGCGTGATCCGATCCTGTACCGACTTGGTCACCGGCGAAACCCTCGCCTGCAAGTCGATTTCCAAGGACCGATTGATCTCGTCAGAGGACTTGAACGGCGTGAAATTGGAAATCGAGGTCATGGCCTGCTTGTCGGGCCACCCGAACGTGGTCGACCTGAAGGCGGTGTATGAGGAAGAAGAATATGTGCATCTTGTGATGGAGTTGTGTGCTGGCGGTGAGCTGTTTCACAGGCTAGAGAAGCACGGGAGGTTTTCTGAGCACGAAGCCGCGGTGCTGTTTAGGAACTTGATAGAAGTGGTGATGTACTGTCACGAGAAGGGAATTGTGCACAGAGATTTGAAGCCAGAGAATATCCTTCTTGTCAGTAAATCGGCTTATTCTCAGATTAAATTGGCCGATTTCGGGCTAGCTACATATATCACACCAGGTAAACTAAAGATTTTTGCTGCTATATTATTGAGTGGATTTCTGCAAGTTAGGTATATCATTGATCATGTGGTATCCAGTTTGGTATTAACGATTTCGTGGGGTTTTTTTATTGGCTCTGACCAGAACTTGATAGGTAATTTCAGTTATAACAGCGGTTGCAATATGCGTCTACCAGACAGATCATACTGATACATACCAGTTGAATTTCCTATGTTAAAATGGTTCCTTGATAAAAAAGTATGGCCTCTAACCTCATAAAAGCTGAAATAAAGTAAAATAAAACAAAATAAATACAAAGAATTATATGATTATGACCTCATTGCTTTGACTGCTGAATGAGTTTAAATGTAGCTGCCTTATACAATTAAAATCAGTCCCCACATATGGTGATACTTTTCCTTCAAATCTGGTTTAAAATTATAATTACTATTTTTTTCAGGTAAAAGCTTGCAAGGGATGGTAGGGAGCCCCTTTTACATAGCTCCAGAGGTGCTCTCTGGTGGCTACAATGAGGTGGCTGATGTGTGGTCTGCCGGTGTGATTCTGTACATCCTTCTAAGTGGGATGCCGCCTTTCTGGGGCAGGACCAAGTCTAAGATTTTCGAGTCGATCAGGTCATCCGAGCTTCAGTTCCCCTCTGATCCATGGGATGAGGTTTCTGAGCCGGCCAAGGAGTTGATTTCTGGCATGTTGAAGAGGGACCCCAGGCAGAGACTCTCTCCTAGACAGGTTTTAGGTGAGACATGGTCTTTATTAGTTTAAAATTGAAATGCGTGAAAAATGAGGTTGGAGTTGTGCATAAACAGAACAGTGATTTATAGGAGTCATTTAGTTTTTCAGGTCGACTTCATGCCTTAGGATCTGTATTTTTTCTGCTGTAGTAATTAGATTTGGAATGACATTAGTTTACTTGCATGGTATAATGCTCCTAAATACCAGTACAACTGGCATAAATATATCCCTGATACTGCATTCTGCAGCTTTTGTCAACACTATGTTGATATGTACCTTGACAAGGATTTTTTGTTTCACCTATAGATCACCCTTGGATAGTAGAACATCTGAGCCAACCTCCTGCGCCATGCAACCTTTTATGTGGCACCAGCCTGTCAGAAAATGACATCGGCTCTTTCTCCTTCTCTAGCCCAC
Source organism: Cyperus esculentus (assembly GCA_030179965.1). Lineage (NCBI taxonomy): Eukaryota > Viridiplantae > Streptophyta > Magnoliopsida > Poales > Cyperaceae > Cyperus > Cyperus esculentus. The sequence continues at coordinate 3,376,262 of JASGLE010000023.1, read as the reverse complement.
AAGTTGCTCCCAGACGTGATGCCAGCTTTAGCACCCCATCCCCAGATCCTTGCCAGACTAGACCTGATAATTCTTTCTCACCAACTTTCACATGTCGTTCTTCCTTCTCAGCTTATCTTGAGAACACCACACCTCCTACTCAGAACATTGGATTTTCCTTCGGCAGTGATACTGACTTTCCTTCACCAATTCCTTCGATGCCAAGTTTTTCGTTCAGCCCTCTTGGCGGAACTGGGGAAAGCCGTGTTGAGTTGAGACCTGAAGCTTCCAATCAGATCAGAGCAGGTGCGTTGCTGAAGCAGAGAACAGTTTATATTATTGTTACATTGTATCACAGTACTGAATATGTGTACCAAGAATGACTGGTACTGGACATAATCAAAGTGGTAATGTTATATGCTTTAGACTACCTGTTGTCTACTTGTCTTCAACCAATCTTTGGCTGAACTTGGATATTAGAGCCGCCTACATTGAATTCATATAATAATTAAAGAAAAGTGGCTGGTGTGCTGGAGAGAGATGGAGATATAAATTGCTTTATGTGCAGTACCTAAAGTAATTTTTTCACTAAATCATGCGTACAGATACAGAGAATCATGAGAGGTGTGCTACATCGAAAGAACCTGGCATCATTCTTACCAGATCAGCAGATACTGGCAGAGTTACTAAGGGGAACTCATCTAGAACATTTGAAAGTAGCAGCAACCACAGCAATAGGAGGAAAAGAAATCACACGATTGGACTTGGCGAGATGGAACAGCTTGACTTGGTCGTGTCAGAGTCGGTCATACGCTGGGCATCATGCACAGACTTTTCCATGGCACCGTCTCTTAGATCATCACTTGTTTGTTGATGTCACATCTTAGGTTCGGTTTAGATTAGCGTGTAACGATGTGAGATATGTAGTGTGATCAGTGCAGCTTTACGTGGCTGTGTTTTGTAAACTTGTATCGTTAAAGGTGGTCTTACTTGTTGGTGTACGAGTAAAATGCCGAACATTTGATATTAATTATAGATTGAGCCAATGAAGTAATGAGGTTAGTGATAGCTTGTGCAATTCGAGTTGTGGTATACGTAATAGACACGATTTAGAAAAGCTGTTTGCAGCACTGATTTTCTTCTTTACTGTTATTGTGCTAACAGTAGTACAGTACTGTATATATAACTCAAACATGACATTCCTATATAACTGTTTCTTTTTATTTTTGTTTGGGGGTGTGTTAGGGATAACATTTTTATAATTGGGAATAATTTTTACCTTAGAATTCTGTAATTAGTGGAAGCTTGATGTATTTCTGATATGAAGTTTTATGTGATGTTCTTTGTAACCTACAATTTTTGCTAATTTTGTGCGTTATTTGATTTTGATATGGCAGATATTAGCTCTTTAATACCAAAACGTTAAGCAAATGGAGTTTGTTTAAAAACTCGGAACTCATATTAGTTTGAACGTGATTCTATTTAACTCGAACTGTACTCAACTGAAGTTATAATCACTCAAACCAAATTTCATTTGCAGCTCATCCAAACGTTCGTTTCGTTCAAAGTAGATCATGCAAATGTTCTTTTTAAGTGTAACACACTTTGAATATTTGTCTTCATGTATCAAACGTTTTAGTTTACCCGTATAAAATGTCAATTTTACCAATAAGTGTTGCCTTCCAATTTAATAAGAGAATTAGAACGATTTTCATATTAGCACCCAAAACAATTATAATGTTATTCGACATCACTTTCAATTGATATCATGATGCCGTATATTTCCAATGAAGTGTATTTTATTTCAATGGCTGCAGACTGCAGTGAAATATTTATATTGATGCCTTGTAGTACTAATTAGATTATTCACAAAATCATCATTATTTAAGGGAAAAAGTCAATGGAAATTTTCCTCTAAGAATGTATGGCACTATTTCATGTCAATATATCATCTATATCATTGCAGTAAAGTGATTTATGATTTAAATCATTATTTTCTGTTGGACGTTGGAATGAAATTTCTATCCAATTCTAATTCTACAGCACAATTCAAAAGCAGAACTAGTTTGGCAATATTTCAAAATTTTAAATAGCAAATAACTAAAACAAAATAAAAGTTTCAAAAGACATTGCTCTAAGAATTTATAGAATAACTAAAACAAAATAAAAGTTTCAAGGGACATTGTTGCAATTCACTCTCTGTCTGGTGATCTCATCCCCTTGCAGCGTTTTCGGCCCTGCCGATGTTTCAAGAGGAATATACGCACTGACCCGATCCAATACGTCCCTCCTCTCCATCTCATCCCCTGACTTACTGCATTGTGCAGTTCAAAACATCATCCGTTGGATCATCTCGAGATTCGCGCTGGAACGAATCTCGATACAATCCAACGGCTGACTTCGTGAACTGCACAATGCAGTACAGGCAGGGGATACGAATAATGAATTCATACCAATACATGATAAACAAGTACAGAAAGAACTCGACTGGACTGATAAACAAGTACTAAACAAACATATACTGTTCTCAACGCTACTGGTACTACTGGTATACGAATTCTTTCTTACTGCGGCATTTCGTCGAACAGCTGATGGACACTCATCGCACTCCCGCGTCGGTGTCAGAGTCGGACACGCCAGCCAAGCTCCGGGCCTTCCTCCAATGGCTCCAGGTACGCTCTCTCCTTCACTACCACGGTACATGTGAGCGAGCAGGAGCAGCTCCTGAGTGCAGCTTCTCTAACAATTCTGTGATTCTAACCTAACCTAGGCAAATGGCGCGGAGCTGCGTGACTGCACAATCCGACCGTGCGGCTCGAACAAGGGACTCGGCGTCTTCTCCTCCTCCTCCCCATGCAATCCGAAGAATGGTACTTTTACCTTTACACTCACAATTCTAACCTTGGAATTGTGAATTCTTTTCTGATGTAAGAAATTTCCTGTGGCTGTGCAGGTGTTGTCATGGCGGTGCCGCTTGACCTTGCCATCACCCCCATGAGAGTGCTGCAGGACCCCATGCTGGGGCCCACTTGCCGGGCCATGTTCGATCAAGGCGGGGTCGACGACCGCTTCCTGGTCATGCTGTTTCTCTTGGTTGAGAGTATCCGGCCCGACTCGCTCTGGAAACCGTATTATTAATTTTCTTTTTTCTACTTTTTTTATCAGTAATTACAGTGTCATTGTGCACTAATTTCAATCATTCATGCTTGCACCGCAAAACAAGATATCACCATTTTATGGAAGGCTAGATATTGGCATGTGCACATACTTTTAATGTAACATATATAAAATGCTTCTAGAGTTGTTTCTTATTATGCTATGTGAGCAAGGTGCTTAGTTTTTGGAGGGTAATTTGAAGTTCTTTGTGAGTAAACAATTGAAGAAAATAAGGGTTGCCAGAATTGGTTTTTGTATGCATTCATGGATTATGGATATGTGATAAATTGGTAAACTTTTAGGTACTTTGATATGCTACCAAGAAAATTCGGAAGCCCTCTTTGGTTCACTGATGAAGAACTCTCTGAACTGAAAGGGACAACCTTGTACCGTGCCACTACATTACAGGTTATTTGCTGCTGTATACTAAGTCTGGTCTCTTAACGTATTATGATGAGATTTTTATGCCCATATTTATTTTTTAGTTTCTAAAAATGGTTACTTTACAGCGGAAGTCATTGCAAGACCTGTATGACAAAAAGGTGAAGGGTTTGGTGGAGGAGCTTTTACAGTCACATCAATTGGAAAGGTTAATACAGCTGATCAAACTCTTTTTTTTTCTTTGGAGGTTTTCATTTGGTGATACTAAATGCCTAAATCATTTCCAATTCTTTTACAGGACTAGAGAAATACAATATGACGATTTCCTTTGGTATGTCATTTATCTCTAATGAATTTCCTTTCCATTTATGTTTCTTATATGATCTTTGTTACAATATTCATTCATAATTTCATACTTGAGTGTAAGATCGTGCTTGCTTTCATTAGGGCAAATTCAGTATTCTGGACTCGAGCTTTGAACATACCAATGCCTCATTCATATGTATTTCCAAAGTCCCAAGAGGAACATGATGCCGAAACATCACATCATGAGCATGACACTAATCATCAGGTTGGTATTTTGTTTAAGTTCCTACCGTTTCTATTTTCTTTCTAATTGAACTCTTTAATTATTATTGTCAGGATTCTGATGGTATGGAGTGCAACTGTGGCGAATCAGGAAATGGAGAGCCTATTTGGGTGGAGGGTCTGGTTCCAGCAATAGACTTCTGCAACCATGGTTATACTTTTAGCAAATGGAAAACAAAAATATTGTTGTGAAATTTGGCAAATGGAAATGTCAGAGCATTTATCTTTTAGCAAGGGATCCAAAGGACAAACTCATGACTAGAGGCCTAAGGATCCTAATTCCCAATTCCTATATGTTGTTTACATCTTTGATTTGAAGGTTTCTATTGCAGGCTCTAAAGCTGTCGCAACATGGGAGGTGGATTCATCTGGTACTACGTCAGGGATTCCCAATTCAATGTATCTTCTCCTGGGTATAGGTTTTAAACTTCATACTAACAAATTCAATTTCATAGTCTATCAATTCTTTCTTCTAAATTCACTTTTTAAATTTGAATAAATTTCAAGCTGAGAAGGATTTTTCTCACAAGGAGATAAATATTAGCTATGGAAACAAAGGAAACGAGGTGTGTTTCATCACTACTAAAATCTAACTGCTGACAATGCTGAAGATATTATATTGACATCTAACTTGTTTTTACTTTGTTACTTGTAAACAGGAATTGTTATATCTTTATGGATTTGTTATTGATGAGAACCCTGATGATTATCTAATGGTACTAATCTGTTACCAATTACTTCCATTGTTTATATTGCAAAAAATATTTATCAAATATATATAAATTATATTAAAATTTATTAGGCGCTCTTAGAAACTTAAGTCCTGTAATTGAGTTCTAATGTCCACTAATATTTGATCCATATCTTGTTATGGTGTTAGGAGGTATACCTTTAAGAATACCTTTCAGAGTTACCCGTAACATATGATGGTTGGTTATTTTGTAGGTGCATTATCCCGTGGAAGCACTTGAACATATTTCATCCGCCGATAAGAAGTCAAAGCTCTTAGAGATTCAGGTTTTCAGTTATTATTGATTCCACATAACTAGCTTAAGTTTCACCTCTTTTTGCGTTACGAATGATATATCATATCTTCTTTCCCTTTTTATAGAGTGCTGAAATGAGATGCCTTCTACCAAAAACCTTGCTTGATAATGGTTTTTTCAGTACCAGTGAAAAGGATCATGGTACCAGCACCAAATATGCTTCTGAGCTCTCTAATTTCAGCTGGAGCGGGGAAAGAAAGGCTCCTTCATACCTGAATAGACTGGTTTTTCCAGAGGAGTTTATGGCCACCCTACGTACGATTTCTATGAAAGATTTTGAGATTGATCGGGTTGCTTCTCTGCTTGCTGAGGTAAATAACATTTTATGAAATACACAAGTAATCCTACATAGCGTCAAAATATCATCCACAGCCCTGCAAACAGATTATCAATTCACAAGTCCCTTGAGATGGAAATATGACCAATGTCATTTGCTTCTTAGTTTCCAGATACAAGTTAATATGTTTTATTGAAACCTGTTGTTCACTGCAATTTGAGGATTTGCTTTGTGATATTTATATACATACAATTTCTTCTTTATTACATTTTATTGTGATAATTTTTGTGTAGGTCTCAGAGCCCTCTGACAAGGAGGTGCAAGCAGCTATTTGGGAAGTTTGTGGGGATTTGGGTGCTTTTCAGTTGCTCGTGGATCTTCTTTCTTCAAAGTATGATAAATATTATCTATAACTACATCCCTCATTAGCAAAAAAGAAAGAAAAAGAAAAAAAAAAAGATAAAAAAAAATTGTTTTGCTTGTGCTATCTGTATCAGCTCTCATGTATTTCTATAAATTTTTCTTAAGGTTGATGGGTCTTGAAGAAGGCTCTGGAACTGAGGAATCAGACTCGGAGCTGCTTGAGAAATTCAATTCCGAACCTGAAATGTATACTCCCTTTATTGGAAAAAAAAAAAACTATGCCCAACTTTTAGATGGTTAAATCTTATTAGTAGCAAATTTCATTTGATCTTATTAATTTACAACCAATGGAAATAATTGCTGACATTCCTGTAAGATTGCTCTCTATTAAGTTACTTATCTGTTCTTTTTTTATTATTTGCAGTGAAAAAGAGAGGAGAAGAAATTATTGGTCAAGCTTAATTTACCGAAGAGGGCAGAAACAGCTTACAAAATTGTTCCTTAGAGAAGCCCAACATGCTTTGGCGCTGTGCGCAGAACAAAAGTATTAGCAAGTGCATTAGAATTCGGTTTTAACTTTAAAACTTAATTCCGTTTCCGTAATTTTATTTATTTTTTTCCTTTTGTATAATTGGGTAAACTTATATATTGCGTATGTAGTTTTTTTGTATTTGTAACTTCTGTAAGTGCTATAGTGGACTAACACAAGGTCTGTTGGCTACCTGGCGAGTATAAATGTTCCTTGTAATAAATTTACTAATAAAGTTCCTTCGTAATAATTTTATTCGCTGATTATATTACTACAAGAGAGAACATTGATCATAGAATTATTTATAATAGCTATATTCGTTGTACAGTGTTGCTATCAATTCCTAGGAAGGTGACACCAAAAGCAAGAGGAGAGAATCTCAATTCGATTACTATACTGCATGGGTATGGACGAATAGATTTGTAGGAGTATTTGTGAGATTTGATTTTCAGAAGGCTGAATGCATACTAAAACTATGAAAAAATATGCGTCACGTATTTTACTATTAGCATCTCAATAATTAATGTGCTCAATTTCTTTCTTTCTTTCTTTCTCATGTAATTTCGAAATTCAGATGGAGTAAGAAAAAAAAAGTTTGACTCAATAACCATGGCATTAATAATCGTCGTGCCGTGCCTGTTTCCTTGTTTATCATTGCTGATCTTGTGTTTGCAAGGTAAGTTGAGGGGAAAAAATTAAAGTCAACAACACAAAACCATGTCACAAAAATTTCAACCAGTTTCCTTTAACCCTAAGTCCCTAACAATACTTAATAATTTAACACTTTTGACGATGGTGTGTTTAGCTTAAGCGGGTACCATAATTTCCCCTAAAAATTAAAAATGCCGGGCCGAAACAAACCCATACAAAATCTCTCTAATGTACCAGACCTGAATTTTGCAAACCGAATCGGTTCTACCCTTCTCCCAATTAAGTTTACAAATTAGTATATTTGCATTGGCATACATACTCCCCTTCAGTGAAGAATTCTGATTAGTAGACTCTGGAATTAATACGTACCAGTTGAGCTCAACAATGACGTGAAGTAATAGATCTGTAGTAAACTAGTAATTTAGCCCAAATCTGAAATTAAGGCCCATGCCGTCTATATATGGGAAGGATGCCGAAAACTTCAGTACTTATCCCTGCTTACTGCATTGTGCAGTTCACAACGTCAGCTGTTGGATCGTCTTACGATCTGCGCCGGCATGGATCTGGAGACAATCCAACGGTTCATGTGGTACATGAACTGCACATTGCAGTACAGTGGGAGATATGAATTGGAAAAGAGTACTTGGTGGCGCTGGCTAAGCATTTGATACTCAGTCAGAGTCCGATGACGAAGGGGTTCTTGTTAGTTGTTACTACTTTACTCAAAAAGGTCTGTTTCTGTTCAATTGGTCTGCGCCATCTTAGTATTGATTGCTGTGCTCATGGAGGTATATATCTTGACTGCTCTTCCTGACATCTTTAAAATGAGGGCCCTTGAAGCCCTTCATCTTCGCGCCGTTAAACCCTGTTATGTCGAGAACTATATGCTGCATGCCTTCTGCTGCCAGTTTGACTCAGCATTAAGCTCTATGAGGCAGATCCCTGGCAATGCTGGCAGTTAAAATCAAGCAAGAAAGTGAAGGTTTTGCTTTTGCACTTCAAAGAGGCGATATCATCATCATCATAGTCCTCGAAGATATTCACGGCTGACTGACTGAATAACCGTTTCAAAGGGGAGGCCCGAGGCCGGCAGATCTGAGTTCTCTAATAGCAGACTGCAGGACAATCATAGCCTGTCTGCACCTTATTATACCAGCATCTATCACAGCCATTACGCCATCTTCCCGGCCCATCGCCCATAAACGACGGCTCGAATTGCTCTAGATGCTGCTTGTTCAGGATGGTGCGGATTAACTGCGACTGCTCCACTAAACTTTTTCTCGCTCTATCAAAGCAGCGGATTGTGAGTCCGCAATCTTGAATTAGTAATGCATGGTAACGAGCGTAGCATAGGCCCTTCTGCGCGACTCATACGCCGTGTCAGGAGGGATGCCCGTAGGAAATTCTTGCTGCATAGCTGTAGAAGCAGCTCTGTAACTTCCATAGGTTTGGTAATTGAGGCATCATTCATACTGTAATTAAGTTCTGGTCTTGGTTCAATGGATGGGAGCCACATTCAGTTAGGCCGTTGGTTTGTTATCTTTTCTTTTTAAATTTTATTATTATAAAGATATGTTAACAACATACACAAATATTTGAGTGGCGTGTGTTTTCACTCAGTGAGGAGGTGTAGTTCTAGAAAATTTGAGTTCATTTGCAATGTAACAGGTTCAACGAATATCATTAATATTCAATTGCTTCAAACTTCAAAGTTATAATCATTTCTTTCATTTTAATAAATAACTATTAAAAGTGGATTAGCTACGAATTAATAGTCAGGATTGTCCGGAAACTAAGTGAAACGAGTAGATTTCAAACAAGATCAAGAGCCCATACAATCTAAATACTAATTATCATAATAATTCACCCTTTATTTATGACATTTGGTTTGCTTCTCTAGCTAGTACAAATTGGTCTGTAAAGTTTTTTTTTTAAAAAAATTTGTAGATCAATATACTTGTGACGAGTAACGAGTGGGATGAGATCCGGTGCTCTTAAAACCCAAGAGCAGGACCCTACTCTTGTGTTCAGACGGTTGTGATCAACCGAAGATTAAAGTTCGGTTGATACCGACCGCCCGATCACAAGAGTAGGGCCCTACTCTTGGATTTTAAGAGCAGCCGATATTCACGGTAACGAGTACAGGTTCCATCATTTGAATTCAAAAATGGTTCTGAAATTAGAAATTACTCAAGTAAAATTGTACAATGTTACATCATACATGGCGGGTACGGAAATTTTACCTGAAGTATATTAATGCTTAAGCTTTCCCATAGGAATTCAATGAATCAAGAAACTTAGTTGAAAAATAAATCTCATTATTTTTTTTTTCGAGGGATGAAAAATAAATCTCATTATTACACGGAGGAAATGTTGGTATACTAAACGAAGAAAAAGATATTATTATTAGCCCTTTATTTACAACAACAGAGGATTCGGACTCCTTTAATTTACAAAACGGCAGCAATAGCAAACCAATCATCAGTAATATAACACCAAACACAGAAGCAAATTGGGCCTGGGCCCAGAAATCAGTAGGCCCAGCCCAGTACAAAGGAACGTTCGGTTCAACTCAATGTTATCATAACCGGACCCGGAAAAGCTTTGGGTCACTGGTTTATAGGTTCAACCGTCGGGTCAACTGGTTCAACCACTTAGTTTTTTATGTACATATATGTATAATACATATAGTCATATAATATGATAAGAAAATATTTTCTAAAAAAAATTTAAAAACAAATATATTACAAATAATAATATTTTTATATAGCATTACAAAGCGGACATACTAACTCGAATTAAAATAAATTAAAATATATAACATACTATGTGAGTATGGGACTCACTCTCTCCTCATTGGGTATATTAAACGAAGCAACAGTCAAAAGTTGTATATAACCGGATTTTCAACAAAACCCGAGACCGCGGTTTTTAGAAAAAAAGGGACAAAAAACCGTTTATCACCGGTTTGCTTGCATGTACGGTCCTTTAGCTGAACCAAACCGTAAAGGGTCCGGTTCTGGTTTTTTATGATCGAACCGGGCGGTCCGGTCCGGTTTTAATAACAGTGGTTCAACTAGTTTCAGCTTTCTAACAGTAACTGGATGCAACCAGTGCGCCGGTGCCTAACATTATCCTTCAATAATCTTAATATCTAATTATCATTATCTTCTATCATTTTCCAGAAACAGGCAGCAGTAGCAAAAGCGGATTAGCTGGGAACGGTAGGCAGAAATGCAGAATTATCTAATCCGATTCTTAAATTTCTTAACCGGGCAGGCAGTAAGCAAAACAGGGGGCAGGCAGGATTAAACGCGACTGTCAAACATTGAAACAGACCAAACCAAACGAGACAGAGACAGGAATATGTACTTACTACTCTTGCTCCAGCTCCATTCATCAAAGCTCTCACCACGCGTTTCCGCGGACGGCTCAACAGCCTCTTAACTGCCAAGACATGCCCCCATTCCGCTCTTCCCATCCCCTCCCTTTACTAATCCCCTCTACCCATCCATTTCCCACCTTCATGTACCAATTCCGCAACATTTAACTTTGAACTGGACCCTGTGATCGGGTCGAAAAGGAGGGGATTGAACAGGGCTAATCCTCACGTGCAATTAGAATATTAAGCAATTTAAGCTGAGGAAGTTAAACAGAGAATCAAATCAAGAATCGGAGATTTACCAGCGCTGGACTGGATGGATCCAGATACGGTCAAGCGCCTCAAGCAGCCGCCCAAAAGTGCGTCCTTGTCCTCCTCCCTCCCCTCTCTCCCACTGACAGCCGACCCCCACCCGGACATCAACGCTCGGACGCATTGAATTTCGCCCATTAATTAACGCGGTGGCGGTTTCTAGGGAACATGCATCTAGTCTGGACTCGAGATTTTTTATTTTTCAATGCTTCAAGTAGTGCTCACTGAGTCGCAACGTCACAGGCGCACAGCACACTTCGCCAGTACTTTATTGTATTTTTCATTCCAAAGGCGGCGGAGGAATTAATGGCTCCTCCTCCCTTCCTTCCAAATTCTGCATATTTGCATTGTTTGACTGTGGGTGGATGGATGGGCAATCCCATTTTTTTATTTCACAACGTGGCCTATGGGACAAAAAGATAAGAGATGCTGAAGTCACAAGCACTTCAGCAGGGCATAATTGCATTTTTTTACAACGATAGGCCGGCTATATATAAACCCTATAATTGGATTTGATTCTTCAAAATTAGATAAGTATTTATAATTAATTAACGACTGATCATTTTCTTAATTAAATTCAGGTTCTTTTATCAAATTGGCATTTCAAGTATTTCTCATTTTCTCACATATTTCGTGGTAGAGAACAACAAAGTGATTGATGCTTAGAGATTTGAATTTATGGTAAATAAATTGGTCAGGTATGGGACAAGAAATTTTGACCCAACTGGACTTGTTTGAGTGTGGTTTTTAAGTTTTGATTTGATATTGAATACTAAATGAAGCTTATATGGATACTAATTATGACTAATTATGAATTAAATAACATTAATGTGCTTAATAAATTGTTAATTTGAGTTTGAGTTGCCTACTAATGTATATAGTTAATACTAATTAATAACTGCCTTTCATGAGTTTAAACTAAAAAATATATCAAATAATATCCAAATTTTAATTTATATGGTTTATAGCTTAATAAATTCTTTATATCAACATATTGTGGTATACAAAATGTTTTCCATTTTAGAGAATATTCAATATTTATTTCAGATTTTTTTTAATAGCAACTATACTATACTAATAAAATAATCAACATTTCATATATAACTTTTAAAAATTTTGAAATAAATACTTAAAAATCTTTAAAAATGGAAAATTTTTGGATGTCACATGTTTTTTATATAAAGAACTTATTAAGCTGTAAAAATTAAAATTTGGATATGATTAATTCGGGTCGGGTCCGATCAAGTTGACCCGTGACCTATTTATCTCGAATATGGATGAAACAAATCTGATCTGAAAGACTGAAACCAACCTGATCACACTCATTAACATCCCTAGATTAACCAATTTTACCGAGCATATAACAACTAAAATGAAATTGGTCCCCTTGACCTTCCCTTTCTATGCGTCTTCCTTTAGTTCTATCATCTATCTTACTATCTATGCGAGTCCATAACATTGGTAGGGTGACACATCATTATCTGACGTGCCCCAAAGCCTTGTTTGTATATTGCATGCTCTTGTCTGTAGAGATGAGATGTGATAGGGTACAGAAGCTCAGAAGCATCGGTTTTAACTATTGATTTTTTTTTTTCTTAATTTATTGTTGTTAGGAATTTAAACTCACCATGGATCATTCAGATATAAAACACAGTTAATTAAGAAAAAAATTAATATATGATTGTAGGCACCGGCATCATTTTTTTTTTTTTTAAAAAAAACATCCACCGGGTATTAAGGTATTGCTCAAAAGATGAGGGGTGTGCTCAGAAATTTACCCGGCATGGATAGTCAGTTACTTGTGTGTAATTTATGAATTTTAATTTGTTGCTTGAGATAATTGATTATCTTCTTATCTCTTCAATAATTTTACAACCTCAATTTTAAAATACAAAAAATTAAGTTACTGAACCTTCCAGCTTTAATGTCTATAATTAATTGCACTAGAGCTGTAACTCGGGCTTCGCCCCGAAATATGATAACAAAAAAAATAATAAAGCTTATAAAATAAAAATATTTATTTTAAAAAAATTAAACATAATTTTATAATTTTTGATGTGGATGATGATGATGATGTATAATTTATAAATAATAGCACATAAATGTTGGACCACTTTAAAGATTAAATTTTGTTTTAGACATATCATATCATCTTATTAAATGGGGAGAGAGAATAAATATAAACCATTGGATCAAAGTAGATGAAAAGATTTAAACAAAATCAATGGTTAATAATATTAATGATGTGGCATAGTTGAGGTGTTTAAAGAGTTACCCCTTTTTCTAATTTATAAATTATGAAAATAAATAGCATCGATCTATATATATATATTAATTAATATAACCTCTCAGATTTTGTAAGGACGCGTATAATTTAGGAGACGAAGTAGAATGCAATTATGCAACTACAAATACAATGGCGTACGTACATCGACCATAACCAAATAATCACTGGTTGTGTTGTGTGTCAACGCGAGGCAAGTCATGGCGCGCGCCTACCAAAAAGAAAGGGAGTATCTATCCAATCCGTACGTTGCGGCACTCAAATGTGGCGTACGTAACGTACGTGGCTGCTTTATAGAAAAGAACACTAGGAAGAATTGATGAATGATGATTCATTGTTTTTTCTCAAAAAAAAAAAAAAAAAATCATTGTTCGCTCTGAAAAAGGTTTGCAAAAAACACCTACCAATGGCGAACTTTTTTAAAAATTTTTTTAAGAGAAATTACAGATTTCATAATGATTTAGTGAGTGTTCATCTCCTAACTTACTCCATTGTACAGTTCATAGCATCAGCCGTTGGATCATCTTGAGATCCGTGCTGACACGAATTTTGAGATGTCCAACGGCTGATGTTGTGAACTGAGCAATCGATTACATATTTACTTGTCTTAAGCACTAGAGCGATCTAAAATAAATTAAAATATATGAAGCAGAGGCGGACCTTAGTTTAGGCCAAAGGGGTTGTGGCCCCCTTTTAATTGAAAAAACCTTAATTATGCATTGTATTTGCATGTTAAATATTGACTAAGAATTAAATTGTGACCCCTCTTTTAAGTAAATCATCATTAAAAATATTAATTAGCCTCCTTTTAAAATATCTTCAAGATCTGCCACTGATATGAAGGATCAATTTCTTCACCCAGCAGAATCTTGACAAAAAAAAAAAAAAAAATCTTCTTTGAAAGTTTGGTTCTATTCCTGTGAGATTTTGTGGTTTTTTTACATGATACAATAATTTAAAACCTTTTACAAAATTAATATTGTTCTACAATTTTTTTTTTTTAAAAAAAAAACTACTCTTATGAATGCTTGCATTTGCATACACAAGTTATTGAGGGCACATGCACTAGTGTCTCTGTTCAACTTGTTTTTCAATTTCATACAGGCAAGTAATAATCACAGACGTCAGAAAATAACATGTGATCAAAGACATTCACAAAGTAGGAAACTAGGAATAAAACTAATAAAATTTCTTGATAAGATTAATTTTGTCAATATTTTCTCATAAAAAAATTTTTGTCAATATTTTGGAAAACTTAAAATACCAAAGGCACCGAATCAAAATTGTTGTAACGGAATATAGTCATAAATCCATATATACATGTCTCATATTCCAATTTTCATGATCCAATTTAATATAAATTGTGGTCAAATATGTCAAAAAAGGAACATACTTTTTTATGTTATCCTGGTTAATCAAACAACTGATCTAATTAATTAACACTTGTATATATAATAAGTAACTTTGCCACGCGAAATTCATACATTAAGGGGCATTGGCAGGTCCTTTACAAAGTTGCCCGTCAAAATCATTTGCTATTTTTGACAAGAAAAAAAATAATAAGAACTCTCTCTAACCCACGTATGCCTACACTTGGACGTACGTTGACAGAAAATATAAAGCAGCTTGACTGCACATCATTGTACTTCATATTATACGCCGGATGGTAGCACCTGTTGGCAGGACATCCAAGCTGCACTGGGATGGTGCCATCAGTACCAGTTCTACTTGGATCAAAACATTATAAAAAGGAAAAGGGAAGGGTAATTAATTAAAAATGGGAGGATAGAAGTAGAAGGGGTCGTGGCAGCTCAGTTATAGCGGCGGAGTTCAACACTGTTAAGTAACCACGAGTCGCAATGCACACGTACCGGACCTAGTCTCGTTCTGATCCTGACCTCATCCCTCTTCTCAGGAACCAATTACCGGATGCCACCATATATGCTTGGTTCTCTTTCGGGCAAACAGTAATGTTCGTCTCCTCCCTTGCTTGCCACGCGCCCCTCCCTCTCCCTTTCCTTTCTTCCAACTTTTGTTTTTATTATTTGTTTGCCTGATTAAGGCCCCTTCCCTTTCCTATTTTGTTAAAGCATATCAGTATTCAATCATGAGTGTGACTCCCTCCAATTCATCCCAAAACCTAATTAATTTTCTATGGTATTGGTCGGTTTTATTTTTCTTTTTGGATTTTGTGGGTATAGTTAATATGATGTGAAGAAAAGTAAGTACATGTGAAATTAAGAAAAATGGTTATGATGTTTTATTGTTTTATGGGATTTTCAAATTAAATAAATATATAAATGAATAATGATCATGGGTACAAAATATTTGAATAATAATATAACCCAAATAAAAATAACATTTCATGATTAAGTGCTTTATGGATCATCTTCTACCATTTTAATCTTGAAATAATCTCATCAAATCTAGAAACTATATCAATTTAATACAAATATTATCTTTTTTTTTTCCTATATATCTGGAAATGACGAGATTAAATTTATGTGCATGAACAAATTATGATACATTAACGATATAGTTCTTATTTGACATGGTTTTTCAATTACACTAACAATCTGCAGAAAATTGTGATGAAAACAAATTAACAACTAAATAGATCATAAATAAAATTTCTCCCAAGAAACGGACATCTCCAGTTTCATACCACTGCATAATATATACAATAAAATAATATAACATAAACCCTTAATTAATTAAGCCCGAAATCCAAATTAATTAATATACACTGGCATGCATGGGGGCCCAACAGTCATATCTTATAAAGAAGTAATTAAGAAAACAAGTAAGATTGCAAACCCCATCTCCTCAAAAAAAAAAAAAAAGATTGCAAACCCCATGCTGACATGCTCCAGCTGTCACCGCCCTTTCTCTTTCCTAGTTCGCGCGTCAATGCCCCCTCCCACTATAAATCACCCGCTTCTCAAATTTCAACCCTCATCCAACAATATCCATCTCACTCTTCCTCACTCTCCTTCGCTTCTTCGCTTCTTACATCGATCATACACTCTCAAACTTCACTTCAGTAATTCAAATTATTCAATCCATATCCATGGACTATAACTATAACTACTACTACTCGGCCGACTCCTTGACGCCCTCGACATCCAACAATGACTTTGCGACGATCTCCTCGGCCCCGCCCAAGCGCCCCGCCGGCCGCACCAAGTTCCGTGAGACCCGCCATCCCGTGTACAAGGGCGTCAGGCAGCGTGGCCCTGCCGGTCGCTGGGTCTGCGAGGTCCGCGAACCGAATTCCAAGTCCCGGATATGGCTCGGGACCTTCCCCACTGCTGAAATGGCGGCACGGGCCCATGACGTCGCCGCCATTATCCTGCGGGGCCGCTCGGCGTGTCTGAACTTCGCGGACTCGGCGCAATTGATCAACATCAACCCCGACACCATCTCGGGGCACCGGGACATCCAGAGAGCAGCCGTGCAGTTCGCCGAGTATTTCCGGCCGCAGGAACTGGCGTCCGAAGCGGCCGCGACGGATGTGTCGGATTCGAGCAATGCGGTTGGGGATGTTGCAGGGTACGGATTCGGAGGGTACGACGAGATGCCGTACCAGGACTACTACCAGAGCATGGCGGAGGGGATGATGGTGGAGCCGCCGCCCGGTCAGAGTAATGCGGGCTCCATCAACGGAGGGTATAGCTGCAATTACTGGGAAGATGGAGAAGGAAGCGCAGATGTGTCTCTCTGGAATTACTAATAATAAATTTGGTAAAATTCTATGATTTCTTTTTGTGAGAATGTTTTTAGATGCTTCGGAATTTGGTCGGATAATGTAGGATTGTTTAATTTGTTTTGTATTCTTTTTTCTTCTTTTTTTTTTTTTGAAATGTTTGGTTTAATTAATTAATTAATTTTTGGTTGTGGGTTTTTGTAGGGTATTGGGTTTTAGCGGGTATCCATGTAATTTACTGAATTGGGTGCTTAGCTATGTAATCCGAGTCATTAAAAGTTGTATTATTATTATTATTATTTCATTTGTATTAGTTGATGATTTGGCAACCGGATCGAATTCCTTTAATTAATTGGTGATATTTCTCGTGATACGTGGCGCAAGTATCTTCGATGTTTTAAGGAATGGAGGTATCCAGTACTTTAGACTTTTTTTTTTGTCAGTTTTTAAGTTTTGACTCTTAGCACACGTCGCCCATAATTTGAACGGTTGTGAGTACAAATGTGGGCCATTGGGATGGGCATGTGATGTCCTGTTTTAAGGGACCTCACCAGTCACCTCACATATTGAAGAGGTCAAACACTAAAATTATGATTTTAGTAGTTTAATTACATAATTAGACTAATTCTGAATGTAGAGCTTTTTTGTAAGGTGCGAAGTGCTAACAGTTAATTGGGAGTTGTTCTGATCTGTTTGTTTACCGTTTTGAGATAGTGACAATTTTATTAAAAAAAGTAGTCTATAGTACGTTCCAGTACTTATTCATTTGCTGTCAAATCATGGTCATAGAAACTTCAGAGTTACACAAGGAGGATAAATACTTTTCCTCAAAAAAAAAGAGGAGGAAAAATATCATATCGTTTTTTTTTTCTTAATTGACAAGCGAAGTATTAATTAATTGATTAGAAGCTTGATGCGAATAAACATACATTTTAACTGGATTATTTTGTGTGTTTGCTGATGGTTCTTAAATGGGGCCTTCATATTAATATAAGTATTGGTAGACTATTTTAAGTGTTAAATTTTATCTTAGACTTATCACATTCATAATAAGGAGAGAAAATATGTAAACCATTATTATATATATCAAAGTAAATGAAGAGATTCAAATAAAATCAATAATAAATAATATTAATAATGTGGCATAATTAAGGTGTTTGGAGAAGTATCACTCTCTTATAAAGTATAGATTGTGATTATATTGTAAATACACCGGTTTTACATTTCATTAATTTATCTTCTTTTCATGATTATTAAGTATTATCCAGAACAAAAGAACCTTTACATTTTAATTTAAAATATTTCTGTTAAGGACATTTACAAGTAATGCTCACAAGCTTGATGTAAATCATGCAATTTGATAATGGCCCATACAAAATTATTATTTTTTTATTTTAAAAGTAAAACATAAAGTGTACAACACTTTGCTTGAAATATCATGAACTTGGAACTTGGACGGCAGCATATGTGTCAATAATACTAAAAAAAATGCGCATTCATTTGCAAAAACCCCATTTGCACCGCGTTTTTTACACTGTTATTGAATCTCTATTTCAAAAAGTAAATGAATATGCTTCTAAACGATATTCCATTTTTTAAATTTTTTATAAATTTATATGCTTTGGTATAATTTTTGTGTCAAATATTTATTGTGTCATTAATTAAATCCCTCGATCCTCTATAAGTAAATCCAGATCAATTTGCATGCACACAATAAGAAGTTTAAACAAACAGACCTACATCAACCAACATGCATTTTAAAATTAAAATTCTAACTTTACATAAAAAGCTAATCACAAACAAAAGTATTCTTAATCCCGTTTTTGACAGCCCACTTCTGCATTTCTTCTCTGTACAATACAAATGAAGAAGCAAACACACAAAAGAAGAGGGCTAAAAATTTTCACTTCAACAAAAAAATTTTTTATAGCAGGTGATGTGACATCATTTAGCTTACATAAGCAAGTGATCCTATTAGGAATTTTCCAAATGTCCTCATTTAATTTTAAGGTATGCACACGTCCACGTACACATGCATACATAAAATTTGTAACTCTTATCTCAAATTGTATAAAATTTAACTGAAATTTTATAACTATGTGAAAACGTCCACGTACAAATACATACATAAAATTTGTAACTCTTATCTCAAATTGTATAAAATTTAACTCCGAATTTTATAACAATGTGGACACGTGAATACTTATTTTGAGGACACTAGATATGACCCATCCTATTAACATCCTTGCCTGTTAGAGGCAGATTTCTTACATAGTGCCCTCAATACAAAGTACAAAGTCAAGGAATTAAAAAAAAAAAAAAACAGAGAGAGAAGGAACATTACCGAAAGCATGAACATACAACACTACTTCCTATCTTCCAAATAAATGTAAAATTACTAAATCAGACTTGAATTAGATATGTGAACTGCCGAACGCATCTATGAGAAAACTAAAATTAATACTTGCAGCAATATAAACAATCCTTTTTATTGCATGCCTAAATCCAAATTTCAATAATATAATCAGTGTAACTAGTAGGTAGATATTACTCATTTTAGCCAATAATAAAAAGAAAATATTAGAAAGTTACACAAAAGGGGCATTACCTCATTCTCATCCTCCCTTGTACGTACGCAGATATTCATCCGACAGATATGTGAGGATCGAGAGACCATCCAATCCACACCGGCACTATGTACATCCTGAATGGAATCAAAGTTCATAAAAATGTCTCCAACTAGATCCGGAAGCGACAGCCGTAAAGCTTTGAGACGCCGACTACGTATAATCGAACAGTACCAATTTCAGTGTACTAAAATCGATCGTCTGCAAAGAAATTAAAGGGCAAGCTCATTAATTAGTGGCTGTGACTCCAAGTTCTAACTCCTCCAACAAAACCAATTCAGTGAGAAGTTTATTGAACTAGCCGACATCGACAGCATAGCCGATCGATCTGGTAGATAGCAAGCAATTGCACAGGGGGAGGAATGGTTGGAGAGAGAGCTTTATATATAGGGTATGTAATTAATGGATCCGGATGAGAACCGTTGAGTGGACATTCTTGTAGTATGGCATGTATGATGTATGAACTATAAACTCTACACCTTCTGTCGAAGTCCAGTGATATATGCAATGAAGTTCAGATGAGATTTGTTGTGTTTCAAATCTTGATTGTTTTCTTCTTCATTCTTGTTTCTTGCTTTGTGTTGATACGTAGGTAGGATAAGCAATTGTGAGATACGTCTCTTTATGAGTAAAACCTAGTGTCTATATATAGGTTACACAATAAGATATATTTGTTACAAAATCGTATGTATTTGTTACATTCTGAGTATGTCTATGAATATATGGATACATTCTCAGTGGACATAAGATGTTTCTCTTTCTAAATCAATGATATTTTAGTGTATTGTCATTCTTGTTTGCTTATTTATTTTGAAAAGTGAACAGTTGATTGTAGTGTTCATTCTTGTTATCTTGCTTTGCAGCTTGCAATTCAATTTTGTTTGTTTCCTCGACATTTTTAAGCACCATTTTAGCAATATAACATGATGCTTCTTCAGAGGTTTTTCGAGCGTTCATAGTAAGTAAAAGAATTGTTTTTGTATTTCAAAATCCATATCCTTGAAATTTTGACTAACGAAAATTTAGTCCAATAATTAATACTATGTTAAATTGTTAATGCACAAAATACATATTTCCATTAGGAAATGGATTGCAGTTTATCTTTACAATTTCATATTAATATGTTTCTATAACATCTGAAAGCTAAAATAATAGTAACTTAAGAGTGACACAAAGCCTGCGAACTTAATAAAATACTATGCTAACATTCATCTTGTAGAATTATGTACTATATAACGTGTTTTCTAATTGGTTCTCCTAGCACAATTTGGGGGACAGTTTGGAAGCCATAGCTGACCAGCAACTGAGCTCTTTCATAAATCGACAATTTGTTGCTAAATTAATTTCAATCAATTATGTACCCTCACTTGGGTAATTATAATGGCCTCCATATTCTCGAAAGTTTGTTTGTGACGGCCCACTAATATCTGGGCTTAGGCCCAATTTG
Source organism: Cyperus esculentus (assembly GCA_030179965.1). Taxonomy (NCBI): domain Eukaryota; kingdom Viridiplantae; phylum Streptophyta; class Magnoliopsida; order Poales; family Cyperaceae; genus Cyperus; species Cyperus esculentus. Next base: position 3,355,534 of record JASGLE010000023.1, on the reverse strand, counting down.
AACGTCACAGATCGTGTAGCTTCTACAAACAGAAACAAATCTGATATATAACTTAGTTCTGAATTCTGATTAAGGCACTTGTGTTTGTGGGTTGTGCAAGAGCCAAGGGGGGTTCTGTTACATCCTGTAGTATAAATAAATTCAAACCCAATTATTCGGTATTTCAACCAAACTGCCAATCCTTTAAAACCCCAATAACCTTCTTTAATTTCACTCATAGTAGTACTAATCATGCCGGTACACATTCTCAATATGGCAAAGGCCTTTGAAAGGCACCAAGCTGCTCTTGTGGCTGTATGGAAATAACTGCCCTCCGGCAATCGGCATCCCTTTCGACGGGGCTTATGCATTGCAAGATAATGCCTTGAGGTTCTACTCCGGTGCACTCATTCAAGATTGCGCGGAGGGTCAATAGCTTTGTTTAGTTTCACGACGGATGGAAACTGTCACAGATATGTCACTGCACTTCTTTTTCTCTACATTTTATTTTTAGTTTCATTCTCCAAATATTGCTTGAATTATTTTTTTTTTTTTTTTTGACACACTTTTATGAAAAAACTTCCATAGTAAATTGTCGATACTCGCTAGCAGTGTCAACTGGTGCTGTGATCATTCGTAAAGAACAATGTTCATATCCAAGTACTTGGTTAATTGTAATAAGACCATATTTTCAAGGCCGATTCTATGGCCAAATTACCCATAATTGTTGTAAAAGTAAAAAATAAATAAATAAATGCCTAAGCCGGCTAATATTGAAATGTTTAAATCTGGTACAGCATTTGGCATGTCCTATATTTAATTTGTACTGGTACCAGTAACTGCCTGGTTACCACCCAATACAAGACAGATATGGCTTTCCCAAAATTAGCAAGAAAAACTCTAAATATAAATCTTCCCAATCATTGCTGAGCTCTTTACTTTCAGACTTGCAAAAAAAGAGTTAGGCAGAGGTGGCTGATTTGAATTCCAAGTGCCAGTACTAGATATCATATATCTGTTTTGGTACAACAGCAGATTCAGAGTGCAATACTGGTTTCTTATGATTAAGCATGAGTTATATCCTCCCAATTATAGAATCGCAGTTAAGAAGAATAAATGAACAAAAATATCTTACAATAGGGAAAAAAAAAAAAAAACATAGTCTACTTGCTGAGGAAATAGAAAACAATTATATCAGGAACCGGATATACTTCATCAGTAATAGTAGAAAAGGACCGCAAAAAATACCAACAAAGATCCAACTGTCTTGTTCACTAATTTTGCCTACCACATTAAATATATATATATATATATATTCCAGCTCTTCTCATAGTAAAACCGAGGATAGGTGCACTGCTACTTCTGAGTGTTCCACAGAAGCAGGACAATAGTTAGCACTTAACATAGTTGCGAACTAGATGATCCTTAATTAAAATTGTTAACACTATTAGCAAACAACTCCTCTCAGCTTACTATATTCGTTATGGTATTTAGACAAAAAAATCACGTGTATATATATCAAGATATGGTTGGCTCAGTGACACAATGTACACAATATTGATATCTTGTGCATACTTGCAAGAAACTACTCAGATACATCTGTTCAACTATGTACCACAATTCATATTAGTTTTACAACAAATATGGTGAACTTATCTGCCTGTTGTGATAAATGAACCATGGAAGAAAAGGGAACCTATCTGCCATTCTAGTAGGGTTTCATTTCTATCCTACCCCAACTTGCTTGAGACTAAAGGCTTTTGTTGTTGTCATTGGTAGAGAAGGGAACCTATCTGCCTCTTGTGAGTTGCTTGAATTTCTTAAGTTCTTGTGCTTCCGAGCCATAGACGGCCTTAATGGTATCTGTGCAAGCACTACAGAAAGAAAATGCAATTAAACTCGGAAGAGGAGATTAATGGAAGAAACTGTAATATATATCCAACAAAATAAGAGGCTGAAAAATTCATACGTGCATGCTTCTTTATTGAATCTCCATGACTTTATTCTGTAAAGCTTCTCAAATACCTCAGGTTCTACCCGACAAAATGTAGGCCTCTCTAAACAATAGTAATTAGTACATAACAAATAAGCACAAAGAAGAGAAAAACTACAACAAAAAAATGAATAATATGAATCAACTTATGGTTCAAATATGGTATCCTATCATTTCAATTTTCCGATATTCTAGCATACTAGAGGAGAACATGCATAAATATCCAGATTTGATACGTCATTCACAAACCAGAAACCACACCAAATGTAGTTTACTACGAGAAATTCAACATTCAGCTAAACTAATACATTAATTGTATCCCCTTAGTGAGGCATTTCATCGAACACTTACCATTGTAGATGACCGCACCAAAATTAATCTACTATGACAAACCCAACATTCAGTTAACTAATACAGAGAAGAGGTACATAATTAGGCATTAATAGTATTGCCTCACTGAGGCATTTCATCGAACACTTACCGTCATAGATGGAGCAAGTTCTTGTGCCAGCCTCATAATGAACGCACCATCCATCAGGGCCAATGAGACTTCTATACAACTGCCAATTGCCATATAAAATCCCCCCAAATCAAAACATATAAACAACAATAACCAACAAATGCAGGTCCCCCATGTCATGCCAGCCACTCCAAACTGTTACCAGTTATTAACCATACAATCCTATACCTTAAGGTTATCGGGATCATCGGAGAAGATCTCCTCGGGGTCGGGGAACGCCGGGCCCTTGGCGAGCTTGCAGCAGGCGCCGCAGCCGCTGGCACACTGCCACACGGGCTCGGCTCGCTTGCCCCCTTTCTTCCCACTACTCTTCGCCGTCGCGCTCCTTCTTCCTTTCGTCGAAGGAGAAGAAGTGGAGACGGTCCACTTGCCGGAAGCGGCGCACCGCACCGCCGCGGCCAGAGGTGGTTTTGTGAGCGGGAGTGGGAGTGGGAGCGCGCGGCCGAGACGGACGACAGTAGACATTTTGTTTGTTTGAAGTGTGTTGGGATTTTGGATCAGTCGAGATTCGAGGACTGAAAATATCCAATTCAGGAAGGAAGGAACAAATGCTGTACGTTGAATGATATGGGCCGATGGGCCGGGCTTGAGGTTGTCTAGATCAGGCCCAATTGATTATTTTGCTCTCTGTTTTTTATTAGTTCATTTTTTTTAGTTCATTTTGAACCTTATTGTTGAGAAAGAGATCGTTTTAAAAAAATATATTGATGATTGATTTTTTTTTAAGAGAAGTAGGTTTCATTTTGCTGATTTATGTTACCTTGATTTTATTTTGTGGGCGTGTTAGAATAAGGATTTTGTATCCTCTGTAGCGCTGCATTGTGTAGGTGCAGGATGTGAACCGTTAGATCATCTTGAGATCTGTTAGAAATTGGGAGAGATGTGGAAATACAAAAGAGAGAAACAAAAGACAAGATTTATGAGGAAGCTAAATTATATTACTTGACTTGGTATTACATGAATACATATAGCTTATTTATAACATAAATGAAATCTTTAAAAGAAATCCTGACATAAATAAACCCAATCTAAAATATCTCATGTCATTGATACGAAATATCTTCCTCCTTAACATAGCCTGCAAATCACCGCCTGCTATACTTGACAGCCTGCCATATCAAACCTACTGCAATAGATGGTGAGATGAGAGGCATACACAACAAATCCTCCCCTTGACTCAAAATCTCACCCTTGAAAAACAAAACCCGAAATCCCTAAAGCTCAGCTATTAACCTCGCCTAAAGAAGTATTATCTTGATCTGCCTTCTGTTTATTCTTGAGCTTGAAACAAGCGGCCTTGATATGTCCCTTCTTCTTGCAATAATTGCAAATTAGGTTCTTGTGCTTAGAACTTGAATGGGTTGCTGATGAAGTCAAATTCTTCCCCCTTTGTCTTCCTGCCACGACAGTTCTCTCATCCATCGTCTCCCATTCCTCTTTGTTTACATCGGTCGGTTTTGTCTTGAGTGCATTTCTCACGCCTTGATTTGACAAAATCACCAACATACCCACTTGTCATAATGCAAAACATGCGGTGCCATCAAACTTCTCAACTTCAAATTTTGCAGACATTAGATTTGAACTCATAACACAAAACACCTCAAATCCCCACAACAAATAACATAATTGGAGATATATGTGATGCTTACTACATGGTCACCAGAGCAAAAATGCAAGGACAAACTAAATCCCAGCAGCAGCGGAAATCAATAACGAGATGAGAATAATCTATGCGACACCGATCAATGAACCTGTGGCTCTGATATCACTGTTAGGAATTGGGAGAGATATGGAAATACGAACGAGAGAAACAAAAGACAAGATTTATGAGGAAGCTAAATTATATTGTTTGACTTGATATTACATGAATACATATGTCCTATTTATAACATAAATGAAATCTTTAAAAGAAATCCTGACATAAATAAACCCAATCTAAAATATCCCATGTAATTGATACGAAATATCTTCCTCCTTAACATAGCATGCAAATCACCGCCTGCTATACTTGACAGCCTGCCATATCAAACTTGCTGCAATAGATGGTGAGATGAGAGGCATACACAATAAGATCTGTCATTGCTCGAATCTCAAGATGATCTAACGATTTACGTCATGCGCTACACAATGCAGCGCTACAGAGGATGAGCACTCTAGGGTTAGAGGACGGTTTGGAATCTGGATTGAGGAGAATGCTGTTAGTTGTTTATTAACTTATTTCGAATGATTGGTAACATAATATTACCAAAAGCAAAAGTACACCAAATCTAATGCTACAGCCTACAATTAATCCATGTACAGCCGAAGAACAATCTCCTTTTCCTATCACTTTTTGAAGTTATGTCCTTCATTTAGTTTTAGATTTTGTTTCAGATTCATTGTTAGTGTTGGTCAAGTGTCAAACCGAACAATTCTATATTTGACCTTGTGAAAGAGTCCCAAAGCCATTAGAAACCGCAAAATGGAAGGGAAGGGAAAGATAAATAGAGAATCAAGAGCCAAGAGGTTGAGAAATTTCATCTGTTCTAACCAACGAAATCCTACAGTTACTACACAATTTGTTGGAAGCATAAATTTACATAGCTGTGACAAATAAAGGGCACAGATTAATTTTGAAGGAAAAGAAAGCTCAAAGCATGCCATGAATTAAAAAAAAAAAAAAAAAACGAAAAGAACATGCAATTAACAACATTTTTAGCTCATATATATAACAAGAATTCAATAAACTAGCCCAATACAAATACCCTTAATTAAGTATTGAGTTGTAAACAAAGCTACTGGAATTATGGCTTATGATAAGTGGCACCAATATTAAACTGGCATGAGAAGATGGGCTTTGTCTGTTACCCAGCCATGTGGCCTCCGGTACATACATTTATTTTCTTATCCCATAAATTATTGCTAAAAGACAAGATTGCCTATGGGAGAGCGTTCCTCCTCAGCTCAGTTCAACTTTGCCTTGGCTGGAGCAGGAAGCAACTGGTAACAGAAAAAGGGAAACAATTATGTCATGGTGAGATTTGATACACACAAACAACTTAAATGCTACTAACAATCTATATAAACTAGAAAGATGGGTAACTCTCCAAGCACCCCAACTATGCCACATCATCAATATTATTAACCATTGATTTTGTTTAAATCTCTTCATCTACTTTGATCCAATGGTTTGTATTTATTCTCTCTCCCCATTTAATAAGATGATATGATATGTCTAAGACAAAATTTAATCCTTAAAGTGATCCAACATTTATGTTTTATTATTTATAAATTATCCATCATCATCATCATCATTATTCACATAAAAAATTTTAAAATTATGTTTAATTTTTTTAAAATAAATATTTTTATTTTATAATCTTTATTATTTTTTTTGTTAACATATTTTGGGGCGAAGCCCGAGTTACAGCTCTAGTACCAATAAAGATATTTCTATAATCTATATAGAATGGGCAGTGAACAGAGATCAAACCTGATAGCAGGAAATGAGAGAGGAAGCAAGACCAAAGGCACCAGTGACGCGAGGAGTGACGCTCTTGGGTGCAAGTTGGAGCAGCCCAACAGCCACAACCATGTCCATTGATGACTTCACAAGGGCTAGCAGCCTCTCATTAGATTTCTTGAGTTTCGCTTCGTACTGCTCATCCTGTATATATACAGATAATCAAGTTATTTTTCTATTACTACAAGTCTACGAGTAAGAGACTCATAAAGCGGATGCATACATTGGACTTCAACTTCTTCATTGATTTGGATAGTCTCTTTATCTCAGCAACCTGCAATAGCCCAAAAAATTAGTCGATACTTTCATTATAATTGTAATAAGCATGAAAACTGTAAGGAAAATGAAATCTAGGTGCAAACCTCTATTAAGCCAGTGCATGTGGAAGAAGCGAGCCAGCAATACAATGATATCCGGCCAATCAATTCAGCACGCTCTTTGTTCTTTAATATAAATAAATAAAGAACGAGTTATTGACATAAAAAATATTCTACTTGTAAGTTAAAATTGGTTGCTGGAAGGAGAAACAGACCTTGTAAATTCCAGTGCGGTGAGCCCATACAATTTGGTCCAAGAAGAGGAAAGTTGAAAGCAATGCGTTCTTTGACTATTTAAACATACAACAAATTCAAATTAGAACAACAACAAATAACTAACTGAATGAATGAATAAATTGAATCTACCCTGTGAATTATACAAAGTGCAAGATACCTTTCCGAGTACAATCAGTGGAAGTGGAGTTCCTGCAGCTGGTGGGCTAATAAGAGCATGGAGATCATTAACAAACTACATGAAAAATTAACAATTTTAGGACAGTTCAGATAAATATTTGTAATATTTTACTCACGAGATAAAAATCTTTAGGTCCTTTTGATTCATTAAGTGTTGCATGGAGCATATATCGTTCATACTTAACAAGGGCAAGACTATTACGTATGTCCCTTCAAAAACCTCAATATATCCAATATATATTCTGAAAATCAAGAATAGCGGACACATATAACAATGGAAAGGATTATCCACAATCCTTTTCTCCAATTCCCAAAAATACCAATTATAAAGATCTCTTCAAAGAGATAAAAAGGGCATTGTGGAATTTCCAACAGAAAGTGTAGGTAAAAGAGAGAACCTTGAAAAGGCGAAAAACTTTGCGAGCCAAGCTGGTGGTTTTGTCAACATTCTGGGCTGTGCCAGGTTCACCATTGCTTATGAATTTCGACCCATACTGGATAGCTCGGCATATTTTATCTCGTGCTTCTGCTTTGTTCAGATACAGCACCAGCAGTGCCAGTTCAGCTCTCGTTGTATCAAGTGCGGTGCTCATTTTTCTACCTCAAGGAACAAAGGGGTGAACAACAATATAAGAAACAACGTTGTTCAAATACTTGAATAACCGTATGAACATTAAAAAATGTTCACAAGGATTCGCATTGACTAAATAGAGGGATGATTTTTTAGACCATCGTACTGCAGTACAGTCAATGCAAACTTGGATAATCATTTGAGGATAGTAATTAGTAATTCACCTCTTATTACTTACTAGATAACAAATACAATACTTGGTCAAAGTTCGCCTGAACAAGCAACCAATTATATTCCTTTTAATTACTAAACAATTCAAACCAACACATACACATGTGGAAAAATGAATCAAGGATGATGACTCGAAATAACATTAAAAATATACACACACTCAACAATTTCAGTAAGATGGCTAATTATTATCCAGACTCAAACCCATTCTGCAAACTCAAGCTGTTCGACAACTTGAACCGAAAAGGGGGGAAATTTGGCCTCAAGCAATCAAATTATTTGATTAACAAATTTAATTTTAAATAAAATAATAATAATTCAATTCCCTAAAATTCATTTTCCTAAAGTTCAAAAATTAATAAGAGTTGATCTACTCAGCTATTAAATAAAATAAATTAAGACCGGATCACAACTGACTGGTATGAACTAAAACTAATCAGGCTATACTCGGTCTAAACTAAAAAAAAAAAAAAAAAAGCGTATATCCTGCCGCGCTTCCCAAAACAAAAATTATTCTTTCGTAAGAAGAAAGATTTGGGCTTTATTTCGTAAAATAACCATAAAATATACAAAAAAAAAAAAAGGAAAACAGCCAGCACATCTCCAAGAACTACAATCTGTTCTTCGAAACCTCTTTCAGAAATCAAGCACGATTACATAACAATAGGCCACAAGATATAAAGAAAATGAAGAAGGTACCTTTCTAGACAGCGACAATCAATTCAAATCGACTACGAGAATTATTATTATTATTATTATTACAGAAAGAAAAAGGGGGAGTTTTTAGTAAAGATCGGATTTGCGAGGGTACCTGATCGATTTAGGGGAGAACGGAGCTTGGAGATCGATCGAGGGAGGAGAGCTTCGGTTGGAAGTGAAGCAACGAACGATGTGAAATCGAGAGTTAATTAAACAATGAGAGGGAGACGGAGAGGGGGGGAGAGATACTTTTTCTTCTTTTTAATTGGGAAATTTATTGGGGAAGTATTATAAGAAAAGGTGACGTATCCAAGTTCTATCTTGTAAAGAAACAAACAAACAAATATGATGTACCCAAGATATACCCACAAGGGCTCTGGATAGCCATGGACCAGTTGATTTTGGAACCAAAAAGGTCAGAAATTTAGTTACAGAACTAAAAATAGAGAGGAGAAATTATTAAGATGAATGCTTTCAAACGATGACTTTGAATCAGGTTTGATATTTTTTGGATGGAAGATAATTATTAAAATATAGATAAGAATATCTTGTACGCACATGATCCAAAACGGGTCTGGTCAGATATAGATCAATCCGATCCATATTCTACTCAAGTATGATAGTATTCGGATTCTACTTTGACTTGATAGTACCTCTAATAAGAAGGTTAAGTTTATATATAAATTTGAGGGTGATCGAATCTATTACATATGCAAGACTAAAAACGGCATTTTTGACAAGAAAACAAGTCAATGTAACATTTTTCACATTTAAAATTTTATGCTCCTTTCTACTACATAAAAATATATAATTATCTTTATCAAATTAATACTATAAATCTAAAAAGAGGTTATTGCAATTGAACAACCATTCTATATGAAATAATGTATAACAATGTCTCTGCATAAAACTAAGGCCCTGTTCGGTTTCACCGGAATTTTATTGTTTCCGTGGGAAATCAAAAATTGTCTGAGAGTGAATTTTTTTTTTCCCCTGCTGAACAGTGCATTTCCCTTGGAAATGGAGTGCGTCCGAACAGAACAGGCCCTAAAAGTTTATTGGAATCAAATATCGAACTATTATTTTATAAATAATGTCTCCACGTAAGACAACTGTATGGATTAGCTCGGGTAGACTAAGGTGTACATCATGAAGCGTACGTCTTAGAAAATGACAGGGAAGCCAAGGAAGGAGGCGCTAAGCTCCAAGATTTGCCGTGAACCTGTGCTGTGTTGTAAGTTGTAACGGAACAGAACTTCTCTACATACACATTACACAATCTGTTCTCCGTTTTGTGCTGGTTTATCGAGATTTGAACCGTTAGATCATCTCGATATTTGTGTTGACTCGAATCTCGAGATAATCTAACGGTTAAAATTCCGCGCTACACAATGCAGCGCTACAGAGGATATGGAATCGACTGGTCCATGCAACAGCTTAGTACGGATTCACATCCGCTGCCATAGTTTTCTATGGCACGTTCCTGTCATAGTTTTTTTCTTTGTATGAAAATAGGACCCACATTTTAAAAGTATCCATATTTTTAAAATCTAGACCGTATAAATCAATCTAAGGGTCCATATTAACTATGGCACGTTACTGCCATAGTTTTTTATGGCAGCAGACACGGACCCAGCTTAGTACATACCTATCCTGTCTCGAGAAGTGAGATTAATTAATTAATGCTGTTAGGTGCTTTTTTTATCTCTTTTGAAAAAAAAAAATTGGGGGGATATTGGTAGTTTGATAATTGATACCGGAGCGAGTGTGAAATTCGTCTCCGGTTCTTCAGAACTGGAGATAAACGTGGTTTGGATATATTTCCAGCGCCTAATTAATTGTTGTTAGTTGTCACGTTTAATTAAAAAAATTAAAAAAAAAAAAAACAGCTAAGAGGATCTCTTATAATTTTTTTTATATTAAAGTTACGAAAAATTCCAAATAAAAAAGGTTTTTATTTTAGTTTGATATTATAGAAGAGGGATGCTAACTGTCCCCCACAAAAAATCCCCCTTAAATGTCCCCCGCGCGCATACTCTCGTCCACGTCAACTATGAACACCGAAGACCATTGGATATGAACACCCGCCAATAAGCAGTATGAACATCTGAGCGCGCTCCGATTTTTATCACGTGCTGAAATTGAATTAAGCACGTGCTTAATTTATTTTTGCACGTGGAAAATATGCCGACTCCTGTCCACGTCAACTATGAACACCGAAGACCATTGGATATGAACACCCGCGAATAAGCAGTATGAACACCCACGCGCGCTCCGATTTTCATCACGTGCTGAAATTGAATTAAGCACGTACTTAATTTATTTTTGCACATGGAAAATATGCCAAAAAAAATTTTCTCCCCATTTGCATTGTTCATAGAGCTCTCAGAGAGTGTTCATACTGAATGTATAGTGGTGTTCATACCACTTGCCAACTGGTATTCATACCGGTTCCAGCAGAAACGGATGGGGGACGTTTGAGGGGGACAAATGATGGGGGACAAAGAGATTATCTCATTATAGAAATAATATGTGCTATATCTTCTCATATTTTTTGTTGGGAAAGAAATGTCAAAATCACTTTCTATTAATTATTAATCAGATAATAACGGAACATCCTCCGTATAGGTGAGGCAGTATTTTCTCTTTAGATTTCACCTATTTCTGTGAAAAATAATACATGACTTTTCAGAAGGATTTTCATTTCATTATTGTTCTTGGATACATTAATTACGTATCGGCACTGGATTACTGCACTGCAGCTGTTGAACCGGTGATATTTAACATGTAGAAAAATGGGGATTTGGAAAGACAAAATGGAAGTTCTTCTATGAAGACGAACTAGGTTAATTAGTTGTGCCTTTCGCACAATCCTCACTTCTATGCAACAGAAACAATTTTCCATCCATTCAAATATTATTAGTGTACAATTAAGTGGCTAAATAAAATGAATTTATTATAACTATACAATATCAATTTTCATTGAATTGCGCAACTCAAGTATCTTATATTATTCTTTCAAACCAAATTACTAAATGGACTTGACAAAATTAAAAAATAAAATAAGTTGGGGAAGAAATAATAAAAAAAGAATGAAACTCGAGCTGCTCAATTGTATGAAAATGTATTCTCTAGCCATTTTAAATGTAAAATATAAATGAGTAGCCGCATTTATATTTAACAACTATGTAATTCCACTTTAACTTAAACCCATTAAATGATTATCTTACTGTTAAAAGTCACGATACATTTCTTAAAATCTTGCATTCGACACAAATGAAGAATAATAATTTGTGTATAATTCATAACTACTAAATATTTTAACTAATTGCATAAAATACTATTTTCACCTTTTTTGTTTATTTATATTTATTATGCCATTAAAAGCCTCATGGCAGCCAACAATTTATGTCTACTAATGCAATAGCAATGCTAACTCAAACTTAAATGATATCTCTTATTTTATGTATATATATTTTTCTATTTTTTGTCTATTATTGCAAGTTTGTTTCAATATCAATGTCTAGAGATATAACATGGTGGCATTTAAAAAGCTATATGGTTTTATGTGATTTTTTGTTTGATTCAATTTTTTTATATAATTCAATTTGCTATTAAATCAACAACACAGATGATAGAAGATGATCAATTAATAGAGACCAGTGCGTGCAAAGTAGGGTTACAAAAGTAAAAAAATAGGTTGGGTGCAAAGTAGGGGCTCAAAGCATATAAGTAACATGATGTCACCGCTTATGTCAGCGTAAATGATAAGAATCGTTAGATATCAATCGGACGGTCTAGATTCTACAGAGGTCACAATTCCTAAGGCACTATTCATCTCAGGTGGAACCCGACATCCTCAATTGAGAAATTAAAATTGGAGTCGTGTTTCTACTTTCCTTTCATGATAACGGCTTTCTTGTCGACACAAGTCCTCTCAAAAACACTTAAAAACTGTGTTCCTGCAAGACATACTTGCGGCTTTCAATATCTAAGCTGTAGAATTGTTTATTAGTTTTTATTGATTATTTACGATGCAGTCAGTATAAAAAATAGGCATTGTCCGCACCGGTACCACTGTACCAGTGATTATACGTCTCATTCGAGTCCCAATTGAGACAGAACCTCTGAGTCCTTAGACTATTTATTAAGCAACCAGAAATGTGTTCTTTAGAGTGGGTTCTATTTGGGCCTATTTGGCGTTCTCATCCTCTACTGCGCAGCAAAATGCTGTGCAGAGATCCAACGATGAGGACTAATAGAGGGGGTTTTTAGGATTGAGTTGCATGAATCTTAAAACAAATTGAACGGTTAGATCTTAAAACAAATCGAACGGTTAGATCTCTGCTTAGACGATAAGAATTGTTCTATTTGCAATTTTAATTCATTGAGGAGATCAGCGTAAATGTCTCACGTGGTGGCAGCATGTGAAGTAGCATGGTCTCGCAGCTAGTTATTTAGAGGAAAAACCGAAAATAGAATCAGGTGCTCGAATAGCTCAGAAGTCAGAACCCCTATTAAATGCAGTCAATATTCCGTGACCAATATGCTTCAGCAAAAAATATTAAGGACTGGAGCTTTATATATAACAAAGGTTTAAATAGCGTTCATAGCAGCCGCTATGGCGGTCAATATAGCGTTTTGGAAACAAAACGCTACGACGCTATCGGTTTTTTCCCGTTATTTGATACTTTATTTAGTAACATATAAAATTTGGTTAGAATTATCTAAATTTTCAATTATTTTATGATATCTAACACTTAAAAGTTGTTCTACAATTGTTTAACACATAATTAATTGGATTTGTAAACGACAATCAATGTTCTATATACTTAGTATCCACATAAAAAAAATTGTGAGATTGATTAGTGAAAATGAAAGTCATATACTTGAGATCCATTAAAAATGTTATATAATCAATAAATATTTTTTGAAATGGTGTTCTATAAATAATTTGTTTACAATTTTTTTATTATAATTTTTAGATTCTAACTTTTTTTTTCTTGAAAAATGATAGAAAGATAATTTATTTTTGATAACTTCAATAATTTAATTTTTTTTAATATTTAGGAAAAGTAATTACTCAATGATTCAATTTGAAATCCTTTTAATAGGAACATCAATGATTCAGTTTGAAATCATTTTGATAGAAACAAATAATACTTGTGCAATAAAAGACTGACCATCATGTTGTACTATGTCAATATATATGAATAAGAATGTTTTGTTTCAAGAGTGATACAATAATTATATAATTTTTAAACAATTTGGTTAGAAAACTTTATAAAGTTGTCAATGTTAGCTCATGAACAATCTCAAGTCAATTTGATACAATAATTATTAATCTTTTTTATTAAAATATGTTAGCTCATGAACAAATAAAGTAGTTAAAATATTCTACATAACAGGAACCGGTAGCGCCCGTGATAGCGCCGATATTCGATATCCGCTATCAAATATACCCCACCGCGACAAGTCCGCTATGCACTATTTAAACCTTTATTATATAACATGCACTATAATAAAATAAATCGAGTGGTTCTGCTGTGAATCGGTTAAGCAACCTTTCATTTGAAATCGAGCGGTTTTTTATCAAACAAGTCTCTTTAATTATATCCAAAAGATATATCATTATCATCCGATTATAAAAAATGAATGACCCATACTCCATCCGATTCATAGCAGAATTAGCCTAAAAGAAACTTACTTTGATGGAGTTGGGGGAAAAATAACGCACTACTGGATGGCTTGGGAAAAATGAATGACTTGTTGGGGGAAATAATTTATCTCAGGATCATAGGATCTGACACCGGTGGGCTTCCTAACTGATGTCTGTGGGTATTAATTGGGTGGTGACCTATTGTAGCCAGGCAAGTAAACGATCCGTGCTTCAATTTCAGGGCCTGATATATATATAGCATTCTAGCAAATCAGCTACCCAAATGGCCTGCGTAGGTTTCAAATGCACCAGACCAGACCAGACCAGCAGAGAGCTCGGCCCATAGAACAGATATCTTCTTTATCACAGGATTTCAGAGCCTGGCTTGTTCCCACTCATCCTGACCAGCTGACAATTAACCTTATTTTGGATCATTTAATTGCCATTGCCAATAAGACTTTTGAATATTGTAAAATTGTGAAAATTTTGCAAAATATTGTAGCTCTCCTGCCTGTAACATTAACACACAGTATATAATTTTTTTTTTTTTATTTGTCATGTTGTGGTCTTATATTTAGTATTTAACAATTCAGTAACAATAAAATTACCATTGTGTTACCTTTGGCATTTCTGTTATTTTCACATCCAAATAAGTACCAGGTTCATATATAATTGCTCATATATTGCATTCTGTATGTTTAGAATTTGATACAGTGCAGCAGGTATACGTACGTCTCTACAATTTTCAGTCTACTTCCATAGAAAATAATCCCTCCTACTCTTTCATCATGGTCCATACATGTAACATACGCATATAATTAATCGAGAATAATACTCATTTTCCATATCTGTTACTTACATATTAAAAGTTCGTTTCCCCACTGACTAATATATATAACAAGGTCCTGTCAGGTTTATTTTTTTGTCATAAAATCTGTTACAAATATCATTCAGGTTCATGTTCGTTCAGAGAAAGGGCTCAATGTTCATTCAGCTAATCAGCTGTATATTTTTATTAAAAAAATTCCTAATATACTGATTCAAAAAAAAAAAAAATAAAAGAAAACGGATCCAAAAATAAATGTGAGTTCTAATGAGGGGAAAAAAAAATCATGTTGATGGTTTAATAGGAAATCAGCTGGCAACAGATTAATTTCGAAAAGTACAAAAGAAATAATGGGGAGTTTTAATGAGAGCAGAAGATCCTGTTAAGGGCCTCATAGGCAATTTGCCATATATTTTTTTCAGATAAAAATGAGTTTCAATACGGGGAGGGGAGCGTTGCCTTTAGCTACTAGATCAGATACTGATTCTTGACAATTTGCGATATATTAATTTCAGTAAACGGGACAACGAAATATGGATGAATTTTAATGGGGAAAAGGAAATATAGTTTTGATGGTTAAAATTTTTTTTTTGACTATTTTAAAAATTTTAATAATTGCTGAAAGTAACCATTATTTTAGAAGTTTTAATTGAAGATATATTAGTCTTTCACTGTCATATGACTCATTCATGTAGCATGAGGTTAGTGTATGAATATCGTGTAACTTTTAGTTGCCACTTGTTAGTGTTTCCACTTTACAAATATAAAATAATTTGGCATTATTGTGTAAGTCTATATTATTATACTTTACTAACTTAAAATAAATATTTGTTTTGTAAATAAAGGGTGATTCTTGTTAAGTATTTAGCAACTGATTTCTTTTACCTAGAATAACAGTTGATAATTTTTTTTTTTCAACTTTCTACATGGCCCTGGATAATTCCTGTATTTCAAGGAGAATCATAGAGAAGAAATGAATGTACATTCAATTAGATTACTAGATGTGCTATTATACAAAATAAAATCATTAGTTTACATACTAGAAATACTGCAAAATGACTTGTATAATAAAATAATTACAATGCATAATATAACTCATAAAATTTGCATACGTACTAATGACAGGGCTATGGAAGTACGTGACATTTAAAATTGTTTTTTTTTTTTAATAACAAAGATGAACATTTAAAAATTAGGAATAAGCCTCTTCTACCATTCAGAACTTTTATCTAGCTTGGTCAAATTATTTGTTTATTTATTTATCCTTTATTTCTCTCTTAATTGATCAAATATAAAGAAACCAAATAAAAAAATATATAAAAGTTTTCAATTAAATGTCGATATTTAGCCACGTTACTGTTAGGAGCCAACCAATTTCCAGTCCATGTTAGCATGTTAGGTAAGAACAATAATATATTACCAGTAGAATTAATTCATAATTTATACCAGTATATATATATATATATATATATATGAATTCTTTAAGTGCTGAACCCTGCCAAAATACCAACAAACGAACTATATTCTAAATTTCTATATTTATACGTACATATATATATATAATACATTGTGAATGTTTCAGTGAATTCCATAATTTTCATTACATTTGACCTACTATTTAATTAGTTCAGACGTTGACTCACAAGGCCAGCAGGCGACAGCTGGCATCACACCAATAAATAGGCAATAATACAATTAATTAATTTCAGTATAATTGTTGCTACGATGCATTTATAATTCTATAAACGTCAATTTAGAAAGAACCATTCTTGATTTGTTACTTAATTTATTTATTAATTCATGTCCATAATTCTAAAATATAAAATTAGGGCAGTGGCTAGGGAATGGAATGACCGACAGACAGAACGATTGAAGTTAACATGTTAAATAAAGGGGCTCCCTACCGTCCATTGAAATATTCAATAAAATAAGAGGTGACACCCACTATGTGACAGGTAGGTCCCACCATGTGACATTTATGTTTATGATAGTAATTTCATTGAGTATTTTAATGGACGCAAGACGTTTCCCTTAAATAAAAGCGAAAATTCTAGGTGTGTTTTTGAAGAAACTTCTTGAGTTATATGTTATGTATTATATTATCTGTCAAGTTTAGTTAGCAGCTCAGCATCAGTATGTGAAATTGGGGAGGAAATAAGTCAAAACATGCGCTAGCTTTTAAAACGTGACTGAGTACCAACTTTATTTTATGAATTAAACTGTGCACATGAAATAAAAATAAGAGGAACCAAAAAAATATATGTGTAGAATTTTCTCCAATACTCTCACCAAAAAAATAAAAATAAAAATTTCGATCTGACGATTATAAATGAATATTATCTATTATGAGTTCATCTGTAGTCGATAAAATTATATAAAATTATCTGAGTGTGAGTATGGAACTTCAAATTGAGACTTGGAATTGTTCTCTTCTTCAAATTGAAGGCACCTACCAATTAGAAATAACTAATAAGGCTTCATGTATAAATTAAGGAAATTAGAAAAGTGTAACATCTCTATCAGAGGCTTCTTAGCCGGGCATCTCTCCCTGTTAACCCCACAGGAATTAAGAAAGGGCATCTCAACTTCCAAAGACAGCCAACCACAACATATTCCAACCTAATTTCTCTTCATAGATTAATGGGTATAGAGACAATGATTAAGATCTTCAATCATGATTTAATTTTAAGAAAGAGAGCAAAAGGCAAATGAACAATTATTCTATGAAGATTATTCCACTTGCTTTGTTGAAGAAGAACCAGCCTAAATTTGCTGCAAATCTTATATATATATATATAAGCCTCTTTATATACCTAGTAAAATACTGGTATGAAAATACACCTACAAGACCAACATTTTGTACAACAGAATTACCAGAATCTGATTTTTGATACACAACATGGGTCTTCAAACAATTAAACAGAAGAAAAAATGCTTAAAAGAGTAGTATAAACATTGCATATATTGCGATTATTCAAAAATCCTAGAATGCATGAAACGGTGAACTGCGATCGATACGCCATTTATTATCCCTGAACACCAAATGGACGAAGAGCAAACGCAAACCGGCTCTCCTAATTTCCTTTTTAAATATACACACGAAAGAATAATAAACAGCAGATGGGGATGGAATGGAACAAAAAGATAATAAAAGGAGAGAAAAAAAAAAAAAAAAAAAAAAGGAGTTCTTCTTCGCTTACATGATGAACAAACAAAGATCCCACCAATCCAATTATCTCCACACTACCAACCCAAATTCCACTATAATACGACGAGCTGGGTGCTGCTGCACATCTCAATCATCTACACCAGTGCAACCGCAGATATATAGATACTTTCAAAACAGCTCCCATTCGTACCGTGGGGCCGGCATGGATGCAATGGTGGTGGTTGAGGTGGCTGATGACGTGGATGGCATGGACGATAGCAAGTCATACTGCTCCCATGGTGGCAAGGGTTGGGTGTGTGGATCATTATTGTGCTGTTGCTGTGCCTTCGTCTGGAGGTGTGAATCACTGTAGTATTTTGGTGGCAATTTCAGAGGAATACGGGAAGCATTATCATCCTCTGGTTCCTTTTTTTGCGGGACGTGCGAACCGTTACTGTTTGGTACCTGGTTTTTTGGACGGAGGGACGAATCTGTGGTGCGTCGTGATTGTGGCTTTGGTGGGAGATGAGAATCCTTATTCTGTTTATAGGTCTGTGGTTGCTGTTTTGGTTGTTGCTGTTGCTGTTGCTGATTGATTTGGCCGTTGGATTGAGGTTTTGAGTTTTTAGCCTTGATTGAATCCAGGAGTTCGACATACTTTTGAACTCTTTTTACCTATTCAAATTAAGGAAAAATGTGTAAGATCTTCAGAATTGTAAAATGGGGTAACTGGTACAAAAAACCAACATAGTGCCACGCTATAGACAAATGGGATGTACAAAAATGATGGAAAAAGGTTTCCTTTCCAGGACAATTCAGACCATACTAGTAGCACTGAAAAAAAAAACACAATATGAATAGGGAAAAGAAGGAAAAGAACCTGAAATTTTCTTTTCTCCTTGATGTCTCCTTCAGCTACAACTGCATCTAATTTGAGCAATTCATTCATCAACAGTTCAGTGAGATGAATCACATCGGTTTCAACCACCTTCTGTCCCTTGTTTACTATTGCCTCCAGGGCACTTACCTACACAATGCATCACATTTCTGGCCTCAAATTCTTTCCAATTAGATATAGTCCCCCTGGTGGGTGGTAATTTTTATTTGGTCTTTAAAATGACATAAAAGAAACATTACTGTATTTGTAAAAAAAACTAAAAAAGATAAAATATCACTGTTTGAAATGCACAATCCTACTGAGATCAATTCGTACACAGAGCAAGCACACATTCAATCAAATTAAGCCAGTAGTTCAATGTTTGGACGGACCAAGTTCCAACCTACTCTTTTGCCCACCGGGGAAATATGGTTGGTTTTTAATTATTTGACCAGCCATTAACCACACGTAACACATGTTGATTAGATCATGTGAATTGCATCATGTAAATACAACAAAACAAAGGGGAAGAGGGTCTTTTTTCATCCTAATTTCTTGACTCTATGCACCATCAGACAGTTTGTTGGCCATCCTAAGGATTGAATGCAGTAAAAGAATGTACTGATTGCTGGATACAATGGTAATTGCCGATATGATAACAAAATTGTGAGTTCCAATCACCAAAATAAGGGAGGCTACAAAAAAGAAGATTTCTTTGGCATCACATATCATTGGAAAGTTTCTCACAAATTTTTGTGAGGTTGCACGTTCAATCCAAGGTGACAAAAATTAGTGTTAAAAGGTGACAACATAATGATGCAGGACTTTTCTGCTTTGTTTGCTTAAAAGAAACACACATAAAAAATAAACAACCACATACCTTGGTTGCAAGCCGATCAACCTCGAGGCTGACGCGAGAAATGGTCTTTGACGCCTTGTCAGCTTTCTCAGTCCGACGCAGCTCAAGGAGGCGGCGGGCTCTTGCCTCAGGGTCGTCAAGGAGCGTGAGCTTCGACCGATCTTTTACACCAGCTGTGTCTAGGAAGGCTTTCGAGCTCCTTTCTTTGTCTTTAAATAAGATCTTTTGGTCATCCGGGTGGAGTCCTGTTTTTTCTGACACTAATTTCTTCAGCTCCCCTGCAAAAATGCTTTTGTGAGTACCGTAACCAATAAAGGAAATAAAATTTGGCCACAGATGAAAGCACTACTAACTTAAACTCGTTATATTACTCTATGATTTTGCAAGTGTTGAAGGATTTAGTTTTATTAACTCATGTGCTTCATCAAACTTCTTTAGTTTGACAGTGATACTGAATTGACCATTTTTGTTTTATGGTCTCTATCAGTCTTCCGTAAAAAGTTTCGCAATTAATGCTGATAGTGATGTGATCCTACTTCCATTCAGGATTTATCTGGCACACTATTTCTTCATTTCTATTTCAAACACATTCAATTTTATTTCTGGATCTTTCACTGAATCAGAAATATAGTATTTTATTCAAAAGCTGCACATACAAAATAGGATATTCAACTTGTTTATAAGAAAAATCTTTCCACCTCAAAAGAAATTGTGTTTTCTTGCTTGTTCCATTTTTCCAATCTTGCAAGATGAACAGAGATATTAAAATATTACTTTTGGTCTGTGCATTGGACAAAGAGGTTCACAAAATATTAGCTATGCTGTATTGACAAAAAAATATTTTATGTATAAAAGGTAATTAAATTAGAATGCCTGGTTGGCATCTATTAATTTAGCAACTTGTTCTGCAATTTGGAGAGAGGTTGCTGTGCTTTCTTATAAAAAATAATACACCCAATTCTATTGTGTCAGTATCAATTGATGGCAGATTTAAAATTAAAGCCTAGAAATACTATTGAATTTCTTTGTTTGACTCACTAAAAGTTTTGTAAACATATCAACAAATTAGCTTCCCTAGTAAGACTTTGGGAAAAAAAAAAATCAAATAAAATCAGAAACAAATTTCACACCAAAAAATGATATAATTTCGTATCAACAAAAGATTTCTACAGAAATGTATATCAGAATATCAGAGGAATCTATTTTTCCACAGTAAACAAAATCAAGAGGTTATACTTATTCACATACTCCTTACTTTGTACTTGTCAACTCAAAAACCTTAATTATCAGTAAAATTCATGAGAAAGATTAAATCTTTGGAATGCAGAAATCAATTCAACCCCATTTTCAAAGTACCAACAACCACAATTTCAAAAAAAGAGCACCAAATTTGGGTCTTTTTCCAATTGACTTGGAACCAAAAAAACCTCACAATGCTGCAATCAAATTGAAGTAAAGTTTCCAAATTTCCTCACCAAAGCTGGCCTGAGAACTGATGTAGACCTCATGGTAAACCCCGGCATACTTGACCTTGACCCGGATTGTGGGTACGCGCACCGGGGACCCGAGACCCGAATCCGGATCTCTCTTCTGCACGAGCATGCCGCCGGGCCGGACCTCCCATTGCTCCTTCTCCTCTACTTTTGGCGGGGACTCCGGTATCGCCGGCGACATCACACTGCTATGCCTTGATCGGTTCATCATCATCCCCAATTACTATCCTCTCACAGCATATAATATGGAACAAAGAGATCCCAAAATTGGGCAAGATCAGAGGGAATTGGGTGCAATCTGGGCAGGGAATGCCTCAATTGTGAGCAATCAGAGCAACCACTCTCGGCACTGGAGATTGTAGGGCTATAAAGCTGGATCTTTCGGCCTCTGTTGGGTAATAAGAAGAGGAAGAGGAAGAGAGGAAGAAAGGAGAAAGCAACAAGAGAAGAAGAGGAGATGATTGGAATAATAATAAATATAGAAGAGACGGCAGATAATATAAGCAATAATAATAATAGTTAGGGAGGGGCAGTTTTGCAATTACGCCCTCTGTAAAGTTAAGTTCTCTTTTTTTTTTTCTTTTTTTTTGGTGATCATAGCTTGCAAGCAAGGGAAGGGACTAGGAAGTATTCACTCTTTTTTGGTGTATAATAAGGAAATAAACTCAGGTTGGCATCTTATATTATACTTGCTATTTTTGGGGAATGCTTATAGTCTTATACTCTACGGATATGCTCTACTCTACTGTATTTATTGTTTTATTTCAATTCTTAGCTCATCTATAATATGAAACTTTTTTTTTATCATCATGAATATTGCTAAGTATGTATGTCATGTGGTTGCAGAGTTTATAACAAGATTGGTTTTTATAATGTATAAACAATTATGTGATGATGATGATTGATTTTAAGGTGTGCTATGTGTTTATTAAATGATTTGAATTGATGTTGCTGGGTATTTAGTTCTTATCTAATGTTAGGATTATGCATCATACATAAGTCACTTATTTGTTAAGTAACATGGTCTTAGACTCACTTTCTAACTAGATGTTTTATTACTGAACCATACAAATGTGTTTAACTTAAATTGAACTAATTCTGGATGGACTTTATCCCAAAGAAAAATAAAATATGACTGCTTAAAAATAAAAAATAAAAAAGAAAGAAAGAAAAAACTTGTATGGTTGAGGCTGTACTGAAAAACAAAATGGAGAAAGTACAGGTACCCAAGAGAAAGTTTCAGCAGCTCAATTCTTGATATTGACTGTGAAGGCCTTTTGTTCCTGTCAAGTGAAAGACCATCTCCGTTTCCCCCAAACCGGAGCTCTCCATTTGGTCACATTTGGGGACTGTCGGTCGAGACCAGAGCGAGCCCCATGGTACTAACGTGTTGCATTCTACAGAACTGGAGTGCATTGTCTGTTACTCATATTTCAGCACGCTTTGTTTTGTTTATTTCCTTGCTTTGCTTTTCTTCTTCTTCCTCTTTCAATTATTTTTTTAATCTGATGATGAATGAATAGAAACACGGTTTCGACTTTACAGTTCTCTCCCAATTCCCAATGATTTAAAAAAAGTATGTAACTATATATTGCCTAAACTAAATCTAAAACCACAGGAAATTCAGCGAAAAGGCAAAAAGTGCCACCAGGGAAATAGTGAAAAAAATTGAATCGAAGTATGGAAGTAAAGTAAAGAAGCGTTTGTTTGTTTACAGTTTGAGTTTGAGTGACGACGAGATTTCAGATTATTTGTGTCTCAAGTCTGGACTGGACCAAAGCGTAAAATTTGAGAAAAAAAAATATGAATGAATTGAATTGGTTTTAATTTGGGAATGTTCTCTACTTCTCCTCTCTCCCTGCCCCTGGGCACTTGATTAAAACAGATGTTCTGTGTCTGCCTGTTTATTTTCAACTGAAATGTGTCACCGTTCTTGAAAAAAAAAAAAAAAAATCCAAAGATGAAAATTCTTAGATAAATTTTTTTTTTCATCCCCTTCTCCTATCCCCATGAATGTATCCTTTCAAGATTCTACTCTAAATCCAAACTCTAACAACTTAAACTGTTATTTTAACTTCAAAAATTGGACCCACCATTAAATATATTGCATCATGGCGTTGTGGTGGATAACTGTTTGTGGCCAAATGGTGTTCTTACCTAAAAATTAAGATGTTCATACCTACGCATCGAAGATTCTACGTGGGTTGTCCAAAATTCCACATTCTGGTGAATAATTCTGCTAGGACTTGTCTAAGATTCCACATTCTGGTGAATGACTGTCTGCCCTAACTTGCTTATTTATACCTCATTCAGTCGGGTGTTCATACATGATGTACTAAAGGTACACAGGCGGGATACTTTTTTGGGGATTTTTGTTAAGTACAGTTAGCTTGCCTCAAATTCTTATACCAAAAATTTATATATTTTTTTTTCAAATTTATTTTGCAGTTAATAAAATTCTGATAATTAAACTCGCCAAAATAATATTTATGTCTATAAGTTCAACATGTTGAGTATATAGAGGTCCAAAAGAATATATAAATAAATAATAGAATGCCTATTCATCATTAGGAAGATTAAGGTCAAAATGATTTTTAACAAGAACTTTTAATTCAATTCAATAACAAAATTTCCTGTTTCTGATATTTTAAATTCATATCATATATACTGTTGACGAGTCAAAACATACATGATTGTAGCTTCAAATTAAATCTCAATTTATAAACTGTTTCCAACAGTACACTGTTTCAGTAAATTTCCATGTACTGATCAAGTGCATCTCATCTCATTTAATTCAGCAACCAAACACTGAAGAACTTAATTTTGTGCCAATAAATTGGATTAAAAAATCTAAAATCTAAAATTTAAAATTTAAAATCCCCACATGCTTATGCAAAATTTGGGGACTCAGACATGCTTTGGCTCTTCAACTGCTGTCAGATAAGAAAAGCAGAAGCATTGATGTTTTTTTTTTTTTGTGTGTTTTTTTTTGTATAATGAAAGAGGCACTATTTCTCTTTGTTTGGGCAGGTGGTCCCATTTTTAGATACACGGTTTTGTTAAATATTTGAAGCTTTTTTCTTTGCCAACCATTGAATGTGAGTCAGAATCTCATTCCTTATCAGACAATTAAATCCCTGTTTTTATTATTGTTATGCTCTCCACATTTCCAATATCTTCTATATCTAGCAGGTCTAGGTGTTTGAAATAGAAGATTTTTAGTTCTCAGCTCAATGTTATAGCTGGTTAATTTATTTAAAAGAGGTCACGTCTTGCTTTGGACTGAAATTATTATATTTTATAATAAAGGGCCGAGAGCTCATCTCTTGTGAAAAAACCGATATGAACCTTAAATTTTAATGGGCCGGGACATCAATGTACATCAATGGTGGTGATCAATCTAAGTAAACAATCAACGGCTGAGGTTTCTTCTTTGGAGAATATAGAACTTTCATATAAAAAAATCTAATCTCTTTTATTAGGAGTAAGGATGTAGTTTTTCGGATGATATGTTATAATTAAAGTCCTTGATGTGGGATATCATGCATAGAAGCATTAGCAAAAAGACAACAGGAAAATTCTGAAATTCAAGAACAAAATCATCATAATATATAACCAATTTCAAGGGAGTAAGAACTTTTTAACAAGGTCACTAAACTAATTGAGTATACCAATGTATTGCTTTTTCTATGTATTTTTTTCTTAAAAAAAGAAGAAGAAGTTGATGTAGACTTTTCATCTTTTAGTAATCAGAGAAAATTTACGAGATGGATTTTATTTGTTTCTGAAAAAAAAAAGTATTATTGCAAAACCAAACATCGACATATAAATAGAGCGATAAAGAAAAATCAAATATTGCCTTGGTCACAATAGTTATTTTACAATCATAATATTACAAGTATATATATTATGATAAATTAAGCAACTGATCTTTTAAAGAATTTAAATACAATTTCTTTTTAAAAAAAATTTGTATATATCATCAGATAATTAATTGGAGAAAAATGTGCAAGAAACGATTTATAGACATATATCCCTACGTACTAGTGACTATATATGGCATCACAAATCATCAACCATGGAGTCCGTATCTGCTGTTATTCTAACGGAAAAACAGGACCCTGCTATTCCGATCTGGACCGTTACATCAAAACGGACGGTCCAGATCGGCCCATTTAGATTATAGGGGGTCTTTTTTATAATTAATCACATCCGTTTATTTTGATTCGACGATCTAGATAAGAATAACAGGGTCCTGTTATCCAATCCGTTTATTTTGATTCGACGATCAGATAAGAATAACAGGGTCCTGTTATCCAAAATGATAACAGGAGATGTGATTCCATCAACCATGCATTATCATTTTTTTTTCCTTTTAACAGCATATTTCTTTATGAATTAAAATAGGGATCCAAGTAAAAGCACAAATGCCCTTTCTCCAACTTATCATATTACATGATAATTAATCTCAAACGTTTTCAAGACTATAAATTTATAATAGCAGAATAAAGTGCCAATTATATTTGATTTTGATTTAAATTTAGACAATTATATATGCCGGGTTTGTGCTGGCTTTTGGTCTTAAAATTGTGACACTTTAGGCCCTGTTTTGGAGGCGATAAAAGAGGAAGATAAAAGGTTATACGATTTTTGAGAGAGAGGAAGAGTTATCTCCTTATCCCTCTCTTTTGTAGCTAGCGCTGAAATAAGTTGCGATCCGATTTAGGGTTTGAGATCCTGCATCAACAGCTGGGATTATTTTAAAACCCCTTTGAGAACTACATGCATCGGATCAGGATCTTAAGGTCTTAAACAGTGGCGAAGCCAGGACGAATTATAAGCAGGGGATGAAGTAAATTTAAAAAAAAAAATAGATACATGATTTCAATTGTAAATTAAATTTGGTAGTATCTTACGTATGTAAAATTAGTACAGTATTTCAATAAAATTCACTAAAATTATGTCCATAATTAAAATTTCTTAGCAATTATATAACATAAAAATATGTATTTTGTTAAATAAATTAGATTTTTAATAAATAAACATATTTTTGTTGGTCAAGAGGGGGCCATGGCCCCCCCAAAACCCCTCTTGGCTTCGCCATTGGTCTTAAAATCCTATTTAGATCGTAACAGATACAGACTCATATAGTTATATCAAACAAGACCTTAATGTTTAAACCACGTAAATTGTTCAACACCAAAATTTGTAATAAAATTTGATCTAGTTGCTAAAAGTAATAATTTCTGTATAGGAGGTTGCAGCTTTGAAACTTGGATGAGGAGATCAGTTATAAACATTTAAATTCTCAGACCCTCATCTTTATTTTTTTTTAAAAAAAAAAAGGAAAAGGAAAACATTTGTAACAAAAAATAAAGATGTACTCGCATTTCTTAAATGAAAAGGAATAAAGGATGGTTTAGGTGCAAAGTAGTGGATGCCCCAAAAATGAATAATAATACGACGAGCTTTGGTTCGTGCCAAATGAACGTGAAAATTTTGGCCATTGACCATTGTTTTAGCTTTTTTTTTTTTCTTTTTTTTTACTGTTACCATTGTTTTAGCTCGCTCCAACCCTTGACTTTAACCGTACTTAATAATATTTACTTTATATATTTTGTAATCTTTTGGCAGTTGCTAGCTGTCAGTAAAAAATAAAATATACTTTGTTTTCAATGCACGAGCACGATCATCTAGTCAAAATGAACACAGACATATATTATATATTATATATTTTTTTGATAAATATTTTCTCTTTTTTTTGAGATAAAGACGAGAGTCAAGTCACTTAAATTTAAATATTTATAGAATGAAAGTGTTGTTTTTAATTACTAGATCAAAAATTGATTCTTAATACTTCCTTCTTATGATCACTAGTCCTTTAGGAGAAAATCAATAATATATTTTCTCAAGCTGGAGGAGCGCAATTAATTAAGTAATTAGCTAGTGTATTTTTCAGGGATTAGAAAGAGGGACCATCACTTTTCCATGCCAATCAATAATAAGACAAATTTGACTACCAAATATAAATTTTTTTTCTATATAAATTATAAATTTATTAAATTTGTTAGTAGTTCGAATTGTTTGTACTTTTTTAGAATTTAAAAAGAATGATTCAGAAACTTCAAACTATTCTTTCTGTCGATTAAAAATGCTTTATTTTTATTTATTTGAAAGGTACTAAAAATGAACTGTGATGTTGTTGTTAAGCTATGAGGTAACTTCAATTAAATTAAAATAATAATAATTACTCTATAAATAAACGACTTCACTTGAGTATTATTGTGTGTGTGTGTGTGTGTATATATGACCTTAAATAAATGCATTCGTCTACCAAATACATATATGATTTATTATGGATGAGAGACTCAACAATCAACATAGTCTTTGAGTTTAATTTTTTCAATAAAACCGCCATATAGAACAAATTGCAACATAAACGTTAATTCAGAACTCTATTTATATTTCATGCATTAATTAGATTACATAACGGTATAATGGCCCTGCAATACAATAATAAGTGTCTGGAATTTAAGGAAAAAAATATATATTCTTTGCTGATGCTGATGCTGATGCTATTCAAACATAAAATTGTACACAATCATTATATTCTTTTTCTTTGCTCGTTTCATTAGTTCACCAAAAAAAAAAAAAAAAAAAAGGTTCCTCATCAATCTTCGCACTATGAGTGTTCCTCATTTCTTGTTCCATTAATTATTTTCCTGTTACTGTTTGTTGCCCTGAAATACAAAATGAAAATTAAAAATGCAAATGGTTATATATGCTCTCCTTTGTACAACTATAATTGTATAATGTGATCATAACAATATATATAAAACACAAATATACATGAGTACGTTTGGTAGTTTAATTATGTGCTAAAAAAATCAAAACAAAACACCTAATTAAGTAGGAGTTCCAACGATCCATCAAATAACCATATAAATGCTAAAATGCATATATTTATTTATTTATTTTTGCTTGGCCTACATGATTAAGATAATAATGTGCCGACTAATGTGGTATAGAAACGGGGAAATATATATATAATGTTGGCATTTAGTTAGGCAGTCAAGTCAAGAGGAAGGAAATGAGCCAAAAGCATGATATCATTATCGCATGATAAGGATGGGAAGTTGGTATTTCCTTGTCGGTCCAAAATACCCAACAAGTGTATGTATATAGTTATTACTACCTCTGTCCCAAAATAGATGGATTTTTTGTAGTTCATTTGAACTACAAAAAATCCATCTAAAATGGGACGGAGGTAGTAGTTAATTATGGTGTAACTTCTAATGGAGGTTATAATTAAATTCAATTGGTTATTGACGTTCTAATTTATTTTATTATTATTATTTTTTTTGATATACTTTATCGTTGCAATTTGTCTCGTTGATAAAGAACGGTTCAGATATACAAATAACAAAATAGATACCAAAACATGTATCAAGTTATAAGGTAAAATGTATCCAAAATTGTAGTATTAACAAGTTATCTAAAACATTAACGGGTTACCCTTAAACACTATAGTATTAATTAAGTTGAATGACACAAATTATAAAATTAAATCATCTGTTTGAAGCACTACTAAATCATATGAATATTAGTTTAAAGTTGTGGAGAGAATATATAAAACAAAGAGGAAAAAACAATAGAAATGTAATTGATATATTTTGTATTTCATTTTAATCTCATCATCATATTTCATATTGTCTTTATAGTGTTTTATTTTAATAGAATCATTGTGCAGATTAATTTTATATATGGTATCTATTTTGATATTTCCTGAACATTTTTCAATGAAGAATACCTTTCACCTGATTTCCTTGAAGAAATGGAAATTGGTGATTGTTGAAATTCTTCATCAGAAAATAAAATCATTTTCAAGGTCTGGAGTGAACTAAATTTAGGAAGCAATTTATAACTAAGAAAAAAAAAATGAAATCCACATGTCCCATTGCATGTAAATATTTTATCCGCGCTAATTAGTACAGAAAAAAAATGTTCAAATGCATTTACTATATATATGATGCATTTGTTTTTGTTTTTTTTTTTACTGTTTGTGTTTTATATTTTTAAACTATTGAACTATTGTCCTTTCATTTAATGAAACCTAATTAAATTACTTCCTTACAAAAATTGAATTGAACAAAAAAAAAAAATGTATCTATTAACATATGTATTGTGTGTCCATCTTATGTTTTTAATTAATTGGTTTATGTCACATTCATCATGATAAAAGATTAAAAATTGCCAAAACCAATTGATAATTAAAATTATTCCATGGACTCTACTGATCAGAATGTCCTGATTGCCGCCGCTTTTTTATGAAGATATGTATAAAGAGAATAATTAAAGTGTTGAGGACTAAGTGGATTGCTTATTGGACAGTATGGTTCATAGTATATGTAAAATATCCCATAATGAAATTTAAAATCATAGAGCTTTATCATGTTAAGTTATATGTAAGATATCCCATAATGAAAATAAAAAACATAGAGCTTTATTATATTATTTTTTTCAATATAATAATCATACTCATGAGTGTTGAGTGTTTAATCCGTTCAAAGCCCAAAACACATAAAGTTCAAAAATAAATCTATAAAAAAAGAAATCACATTGAGAATTGGATTATAATATGCTTATAAAATATCATCATATATTTTCCAATAATATTTTCATGTTTATTAATTATAAAAAAAATAACACTATTACCAACATCAATACCTCCTTTTTTTTTCTTTTCTTTTTTCCAAAGTAGCACAAATGGTATTATGGTATATATATTTTAAACAAGGTCAACACATTCAATTAAAAGTTCGTCATGTTGTGGCGTGCAATATTTAATCAGAAATTCATCCGGCTTTTAACCTATTTTTGAGGCTTGATTAGTCTCCTAACAACATACATGATGGTATTAAAAATTGGCACAATCATGTGAGTTATTGGTGTTGGGTTTGGTTTGGTATACATGTATTTCTAAATTCTACTATATATATATATATATATGCCTTCCAAGTACCCCCCACATGCCACTTTGTGAAGAATATATACACAACCGACTGATATATACGGTCTCTTTCAACTTATAACTGGAGAAATTAAGTTCATAAAATAACAAAATATAAAGGATATATTGATGAATTTTTTTTGGTTGTTGCATTTGGTATTGGTTAATTTTTCCTGGAACAAAATTTTGTGGGCAGGGCTAGCTGTCAACGGATATTGATAGTTGGATATATAATAATAATAATAATCAATTTTTAATTTTTAATTGATAAAAAAAATCTAGTATGTATTAATTTATGTTAATAAAAAGAATAAATATGGTATTTTGAAGCGCGAATTATGCACGGTTTTCAAGGAAAAAAAATTAGGTCATATATAGTATCCTCAATATCAGTGTCCACATGTCCATATTGTTACAGAATCTGAGTTAAGAATTATAAAATTTGAGATAAGAGTTACAAATTTTAAAATGTATGTATGGATATATGGATAGTTAATTTGAGGACACTTGAAAATTTAAAAAAATTTATGTATTTGAGACTTATTTTGAGTGCTGCAACTTTTACTAAAGATGTAACTATACATGATTTCAGCTTTCAATCGTACTAGAATATGGTCCATTAATTGACGGCGGAGATTAATTGTGAGTATTCCTCCACGTTTTAATTTCTCTGAAGTGAAGCATCTACTTTGGCATCTCATGTGGCTATTATTCAACAAGCTGATGATCAAGTTACATTAAACTATGAGAAACATCTTGTGTCCATTGAAAAACTGTTTATATATACGTCCATAGACGTATATGAAATGTAACAGATATGTCACAAAATGTAACAATACATCTCAAAATGTAACTTATTTACGTTATGAACAGTTTTTCTATAGACGCTAGGTATTACTCTTAAATTATCATCATCTTTCAACCTAACTTGTTGCGAAATTAAGGCATTAATTTCAAATTTACACTCCTAGATTTGTTCTGAAAATGAGTACATGAAGGATAGAAAAAAGAGCAAAAATTTAACCTAGAAATGCATTTGGGGTAAGATAAAGTGCATTTGGTGGCTGCTACTATTATTTATTTATAGAAAATGAGGGGAAGATTGGGTAACAAAAAAATGAGACGAATGAAGTTAGAGGTTGCGTATAAAGCGAGTTTGGTACCAAACTACCAAAATGTCGGTACTAACACTTGTAATTGTACTTTTCAAATTCTATTAATAATATGATAGCTGGACTGACATATGTTATTTTACCCTTCTCTTTTTTCTGAATTTTTTTTTTCTTTCATATTTCTTGTAATTAAGGATTAAAGGGAAGGTATCAAAAAAAGCTAGCTGAAATATATGCTTTGCTAATTATTCACCCCAATTATATATTTTATTAGTCAGTTGAAGAATCTATATATATGGCACATTTTAGACTTGGCTACTTAAATTAGGGCTTTCACTTAAAGCAAACCTAGTATGGTTTTATTGACATTTTTTTTTCTTTTTGTGAAGTCTTTTAAATTTACCTGTTAATTGCTTTTGTTAACTCAGAATTTAAAAATTATTCTTGCACCCTTTCTGCATCAAATATTATGTTTAAATATTTCTTGAATTGCATAGTTTAAATAGTGTATATAGTTAACATTGGGTGCATATAAGAGAGACAATCATCATTGATCTTGATAATTCATTTCTATTTTTGTTTGAACAAAACCTTTTCAAATACAAAATTTGATTATTGCATTTGATATCTTGAAGTTGTATAATTTTTCTGTTAACGTGATCTCAAGTTAATCTTCTACTTCGTGTTGACATGGATATACATCCATGATATATTTTAAGAATTCATGGTTGCAAACGGAATTTCTTTCAAAATGATAAGCTGTAAGGTGCGAAGTAACAAGACAGAGGTCAAGTTGCTATCAAATTTTATATCTTCCTTCGATTTCTTTAATTTAATTGTGCATTGGAAGTTTTAGTTTTGGAAAAATATATATTTCCCTTCACGTTGCCCCCGCACCATACCATGAGCTAACAAAAATTTACAAAAATATTCCTTTTTCAAAAAAATTTACAGAAATATACTCAATTTCTAAGAAAATTTACAAAATTACCCTACCTTGAAAAATATTTACAAAAATGACCCTAAAAATTTTATAAAAATATACCTCCGACTCTCAAAATTTTACAAAAATGACCCTTCGACCCACATACCACCTCATCACAAGGTTGTGGGGGCAAAATTTGTGGCATAGTATCACCGTCCGTTTTGGAAAAATACCTATAAAAACCCTTTTGAAAATAATAATGCAAACATTTTTTCAATATTGATGCCTCCAAGGCGATTGGGACAAGCTAACAGAAAGGCCATTAATTAATTTTGACAGATCATAGTTTATGAATTCTATATTTATTGACATAATTAATTAATAATTCCACACACATGATCATCACCCAATTACGCAAATGCGAACAAATCGTACGTACGCAGAGTTAAAAGAGAGAGCGAGACAATCAGACAATGTGTATAAAGAAAAAAAAGAAAAGGTTGCAAACAATGTGAAAGACCGGTCTAAATCAGATAGAAATTAAGGGTTGAATTATTGTGGCAAAATAATTAAGTAATAACTGTTTAATTATATATTGTGTTTAATTTGTTGGAGAAGATTAATTGTTACGAGGAGCCAAATCATGATCGATATTGCCATTTATTTGGGATTTTTATTTGGACATTGCCTTAATATTGTTATTCTGTGCATGGATCGTTCAAACTTGATACAATTTGAAACTGATTAATTATGCAGAAGGGGTACATGTGTTTTAGAATCTTTGTCAGTATATATATATAGGCAACGATCAATCCCCTAGCCTAGCTATTAAACTTACATCAGTTTAATAAATTACGCAAGCGTAAATAGAAGAACTTGATTTTTATATAATTTTGATGCACCTAATTAATTTATTTTCACACGTTTTTTTGGGCATAAATCAAATTATGATTTTGTTAGCCCAAGATTGATTTGTATCTTTATATAAACAAGAATATAATATTAATTAATAAATTTAAATTAATAACTCAAAATAGAGACCTTCGACACTTATAATTATAAATCTACTATATATTAAATTTAAAATTCAATTATGAAATGACTACTGGTTATTAGTAAACAAGAATCGAAGTTAATTATATTACATAACTTTTTGTATAGAAATATATATTTACATGTATTCAGTACAATAATTCAGCCACCGTAAAACGAAAAAACATGAATAGACAAAAGAGTAAGAGTAATATAATTAACACTATCAATCCATGATACAGACATACAGTAATCCTTACTAATAATAACAGCATATTGGAAAAAATGACATGAAAGGGCTATCTTCCCCAGATAAGAAACCTGAGCCGTTGATCATGTTCTTGGATAGATCAGAACCGTTAATTTATGTTAATGCCCGTTGACATTAATGTCTCAGCCCATTAAAATTTAAGGTCCATTACATATTATCTTAAAAATTTATTATAAAAAAATAATAATTTCAGCCCAAAGCAAGCAACGCATGGACTCTTTACTAGTGTTAGATAGAATGGATACTAGAACTAAGAATATTACATTCAAGCCCAAGAACTTGAGCTGAAACCAAATAGCCCAAATAAGCTCAAATATATTTCAAGTCTTAAATGACTCCAACTTTTCTAAATATAATTTTATGGATTTTTTTTATTTAATTCCATCAGTGATTCGTAGGAAATCTGAAACATTTAGGGTCTGTTCGGCAAACACAAATCCTATAGGTTTCTATATGAATTGAGAGCCTATAGGAAATAATTTCTATTCACTGTTCGGCAAACTATACAATCAATTCTTAATAGGAATTTATTCCTCTAAAATGCTTGTTTTTAAAGGAAAATATTAATTAGGTTGGATTGGATTATTTTTTTTCCTATCAATGATGAGCTCTTCGTACAATTTCACAAAATGCAATATGGAATCCTGTCCTGATAGAAAATTTTTCTGTAGAATTAGTGACTACCGAACGGGCCCTTATAGGAGGAAAGTTTGTAAAACCACAAAACTAGTTTCATTGATCCGCAACATATTAAAATCTAAAATCAGAAAGTTATAAAAAATAAAAATAAAAAATCATTACCAAGTCCCTCCATGGTGGCTAACGGCCCAAAAATATCTAAGAGGCCTTTAGTAGATGTTACTAAGAAGTATTAATATTTTTGGGCTCATAAAAAGTTTCGATCAAATATGTTTTTGCCATCAGTTGAACTAGATAGATTTGATGTTATCCTTCTTGCAATGCTTTAAGCCTTTAACTACTGGACCCCCCAGGGGCGTGCTGATAAGGCTGATATTATATATATGAGAAATTATTTTTATCCCTTTAACTACACCTCTTATTTGCACCACATTCTTCTTCTTCCATTGATTTCTTTCCCACCACCGTATCACCTCCGCCCATCTCCACCTTCTCCGACGGGCCTCCACCACCCCTAGCCGCACCTCCGCCCCCCCTCAGGCCACACCTCCACCACCATCTCCGGCAGCACCTCCATTGCACCGGCTCTTTAATACGCATTTAGTTATTTGTATAAACTATATTAGCGGTTAGTATAAACACTTTTGCGTGTTAGTATAACCACTTTTTCTGTTATCATATGGGAAATGTAAAATTATATTGGGGTGCGGTTAAGAAAGATTTTTAAGGGGTGCAGTTATCAGGTCCGTATATATATATACCCTATTATTATTGTTGCATCTTTGCTTTTAATGGTCCTATTATATATAATATAATACATATATACACGAAGAAGTAATAACGTCTCCATCGTGGGGTCGGAGGAGGTTTTCTTTTCTGTGTGCTGCATCCAATTTGGTTCTCTTTATGTTAATGTGATACTGATATATAGTGAGACGCAAGTTTTGATGTGTGCATATGAAATATTCATTGACGATCAAAGACCTTATATATATGCTCTATGTTAAGTTAAACGTTTTCTCGGTTTTATTTTGATTGATCTTTCGTTTTTAAATTAGCTTCGTTTCTCTATTTTCCCCGCATGACACTGACACATTAGTATTCTTCTCAAATCATATGATTCACATTTTTTTTTTTTTTTTGAAGCAGTATGATTCACACTTAACATCCATCAAATTCCATTTTTGATCTTCACGTGGGCAAAAACGATTTATTCGACTCAAATTCAAACATTACCTTCGCCAAGTCTTTTGCTTTTTTCTGTTCTTCGTTTCTTTGATTTTTTGAGAAATTCTTCTTGTCTCCCTCTTTCGTCCCCCCTTAAATGTTTCCTGCCAAAATTTTATTCAGTATTTAGTTTAATATTCAGATTCTCACTAATTACACACTTATTTTGACTCTAAAAGTCAGGTTTCACCACTTAATAGTCAAATTTATTATATCATAGTATTATAGTAAATAGTTGTTAGTGTTTATGTACTAGAGAAACATACATATTTATATTTATATATATATGGTATTCGCTTGTTCATGGTTATTCTTATTTGGATGTTTTATTCATTAGTTTCCTTGAATTGATGTTACGTTATGGCTTGTGTCGTTTACGACAAGAGCAAGTGATATGCCATGATGGGTATGACGTCAATTCTAAAACTGCCCTGATCTATGATAACTAGCATGGTACTCTAGTTGGTCGGATAGGATCAGCATATGAGTCTAGCAGATGGGTTTGTATCACGTCCCATTGATAGCGCGACTATCAACTAGATCATATGGATGCATGTGCACATTCTCTGTGACATGGCATTGGACTGACCGCGACAAGAATATGACAAAAGGAATGTGTTATGTCATTCATATTCTTGTCAGTGTTGGATTCACGGTTGATGTTGTCATGATCAAATATCATGACTGCACACTGTGACTAGATTCCTATCCCAACCGTAACAGGTGGCATAAGGGATTCCAGTTCGGTGTGTAGAATTGGTAGCTTGGATCATGGATGATCAAGATACTGGAATGTCTCTCATCATAGATGAGTTATGATATCCTCTGGGCCCCTTGACATTATGGATTACACACGCGCGCAATGATTAATCTTAGTCATGTGTTTAATCTATATGGACGTCAAGTAAATGATATATATTTGTGGGGATGACACAATCCTGCCTCAGACTTTATCTTGGATATTCATATGACATAGAATCAACACAAGTAAGGTACTCTTACTCAGGATCAAGATACTACGTGGACGTGCGTACTGTCTGTATCATTTGGGGATCGTCACGTGGATGGCTTGACACTGATGATGATCAGCATTGAACAGGTAGATGAGAATCACTGTTAATGCAACCCAACATGATCCAGATCCCTATAAGGTCACACCTACAAAGGCTCTCGACCATTAGTCCTGTTCAGGTTCGTGTCACGTCGGCGAACGTGTAACGAGTGATGGCAATAAGTCAAATCAGGCGCGGCCTTACTTGAGCTTGATTGGGCATCATGATAACCTGAATATCATCATGGCTATGATGTTTTGATCTTATGTCTCGAACATATGAGAGAATACTTGTCATTTGGTTCTGTCAGCAATCTGTGACAGAAATCTGGTTCTGTCAGGTGTTGCGTTATAACGCAATATTGGGTGCGTTATAACGCAACCTGACAGAAAGGCAGATTAGGGTATGTGATTAGGGTTTCCTTAATCACTCTTGACAAGTATAAAAGGGAAGGTTTCATGCACGAAAATGTTAGTTTTTCCCAGCCACCTTTCTTCCCCTCTCTCTCTCATGTGTTGAGAAATCTCCTCTATCAAACCTAGGGTTTAGGGTTGAGATTCGTGCGAGGAAAAGATCGAAGGACCCGCCGGCAACGTCTTCTCGCCTAGACGGACGGTGGTGGCCGACCCTTTGGTGGACAAGGGTGACACGCGCGACGGGACAGCCGAGAGCAACCAATCACGCGTCAAAGGTATAATAACTACTGCCTCTCTATGCATGTTATTGTGTAGATCAGCGATAAGTCGTTCGTTTGGCAAGATCTGATTGAACTGCACATGCTTTGGTTAGAAAATTTTAATTTCCGCATCTCTAGCCATCGTGCTAATCCTTTCAATAGTTGTCTGCGAAAATCTGGTGTTCATACCTATCCGTCGGGGTGTTCATAGTCGACGTAATTGGTGTACATACCTACGCATCGAAGATTCTGCGTGGGCTATCCAAGATTCCACATTCTGGTGAATGATTGTCCGTTCTATCTTGAGTGTTCATACAATGTATTGTCGGGTGTTCATATCTATTACATTAGAGTGTTCATACCTTATGTATAAGAGGGTGTACTAATGGGAGACCCTTAAGGGAGATTTTTCTTGGAAGATAATTAGCATGCCTCTAATTTCTCAATGCAAAATGTAAATTAATTACCCCCAAAGTACTTTTAAGATGCACAATTTTGTCCTACGTGTCAAACATATATCTTATGATGTACGTGTTGGCGATTAATCAACGGTACTTTGATCATATAGACGTTAAAAATATGAACAACGTATATGTGTATTGTATGTTACTTATATTTAGAGTGATGGTTTCACAAGCCATTGCCATTGATCTATATCGTACAACTTTTCAAATTTTTTGGACGAACACTGTCTAAATGGCTTTGGATAAAATTCAATTCCTTTTTTCTTAATAGGTGAAATTTTATTCACGTGTTGGACGTATTATATAGTTCACAATATAGTAGTATATAAAAAGAAAATTATATTTTCAGTCCTAAAAAAAATATTAAAAAAATATTAAGTTTAAATTATCTCAAAAATCATTTTTTTATATAAATTGCCTCTTCAACTATATAATTTGATTCAACACACTCCTTCCACCTATTTCTGTTGGATATAAGTTTGCTTTTCCGATCGGATGGTCGACATCTGTTGCCGCACTGATCTCAAAGTACTTCAGTATTTACCACACCGATTACAAAGTACTTAGATATTTCACAAGTGTCGGATCAAGAAAAACAGGTCTTGATTCCGATCCATTTTCGTTACGTACACGGAGCCCCAATCTTTTCATCTAGATCCACTACATGTACTTCACTGCTTTTGCCTCTCTCCTTTCTCGAGTCCGGATCGTCTGATGCGTTGCCAAATTGACAGCACAGATCTGACGGTGCGGGTTACGTCAGGATCCGGACTCATTACTTTTTTACGGATCTCGACGAAATCCGCCGGTCCGGACCGCACTGCCAATTCGGCAGCGCGTCGGACGATCCCAAGTTCTCCTTTCTCTGTGTATCCTTTTACTTTTATATATGGTCTAGCTCTTGTTTCTCTCCTCTACCGAGTCGTATCTGCTGTTATTCTCAAAAAAAAACAGGACCCTATTATTTCATTTTGGGCCGTTAGATCATAACGGACGGATTGGATTGTTCCACTTTAAATGTTAGGGGTCTTTTCAAATAGATCTGATTCGTTGATTTTGACCCAACAGTTCAAATTAGAATAACAGCGGATTTGAATTCCTCCTCTACCAGTCTGATCTGTCTCCTCCAGTGTATATCCATATTGGTATTTATTATTATTTTTTTTAACTTTGGGAATTCATTATTATGGCATAAAAGTTTTTTATAATCTGATATAGCCATTTTTTATGTGAATTAAATATTATCTATTGTCAATAATATCGTTTATTATTATATACTTCAAATTTAGTTTTTAAAAAAATAAATTTAAAAGGTAAACCACTATAGTATAAAATGAAAAAAAAATCTCATAAATACCTTATAAAAAATCTCATTTTAAAACACCTAATTGTCCAGTAATTCATAGCTTTATCCAACAAAAATAATTGAGGAATGCAATTGCTGCGCGTGCAACTAAAGTGTATATATATCGGTACTTATCAACCCACCCGTCTCTAATTAAGCCTGAATAATTTATGAGCAAAGCTGTACCTAAAACAACCCAAACATTCCAAGCTGGTGCCATCAGTTTATCTACAAGTTTGTGGCTGTATGATATATATATATTCCCTTTTATTTTATGTCAACATTATAGTTGACAACATCACTCCGATGTTCATTTCAGAGATGTGGCTAATTAATTAATTAGTTCACTTTATTTATTTTCGTCTTCGAAATATATGTTTAATTAAACTAGCAGAGAACCCGTGCATAGCACGGAGTTGTGTATATTTTTAGATTGAAATTTGGAGAGGGAAAAAGAAGGAACAATTTTATAGAATAACCTCTTTTATAAAATCATAGAACAAAATACTCTTCTTCTAAATTTCTTAACATTTTGCCCTTGCGGGCCCGGATACAAATTTTGTTTTACCTTCTTTCCCCTCCTTCCAATTTACTTTCGACTATTTTAGCATTTACTTTCCCATCCCCCCATTTGTTTCATTTATTTTCCCATTAATTTTATTTGTTTTAAGCTTTATTTTAGTTTTGGTTAGATGCAATAAGAAATAATATATCTAGATAAGTGTTGCCCCTTCTTCATTTTGGTTCTTAGTATGATTTTTTTTATTTGACAAATGGTAAATGCTATTTGAACGGTTGGACCAAAACAATATGTTTGAAACTACATCCGTTATTTTCTTGTGCTCACTGGAATTTTATAGTTATATTACATGCTACTTAATTAAACACTTATCTAGATACATTATTTTTTTATTGCATCTAACTAAACTTAAAATAAAATTTAAAATAAATGATATTAATGAGAAAATAAATGAAATAAATGGGAGGGATGGAAAAAATAAATGCTAAAATAGTTTAAAGTAAATGGGAGGGAGGGGAAAGAGAGTAAAACAAAGCCCCCACAAGGGTAAAATGTTAAGAAATTTAGAAGAGGGGTATTCTGTTCTATGATTTTATGAAAGAGGTTATTTTATAAAATTGTCCAAAAAAGAAGGCAAGCAAAATCTTTCCAAATGGGGAGAGCGCTCACATTGGAAACAAAATGGAGAAGAATATGTAGAAATGGACGCAATCCAGGTCATTGGATTAGTTAAATTTAATATTAATTGTTTGATGCAAGGCAATTTGGGTATTAAAAAAATTTGAAGAAGAAAGAAAAAAATGGAGAGTGTAATAGTTACGTGCTTTTTAATATAGTATAAATATAGATGTATTTTGATATTTTCACATTATATCAAAAATTAGAGGTGTTTTTTCTATAAAAAACCGTTCATTTTTAATTAAACATATTAATTGTTAAAGATCAAGTATCGCTCTTTACTTGTACTCAAAGAATGTATCGTGACCATTCGATTTAGAAAAAATAAGCGGTTCCTATTTTTTTTTCCTATGCATAGAAGCATTTACGGCAAATGGCCCTAGTAGCTCAAGTGGTAACTAACTATGATGACTTCTAAGAAGTCATGGTTTCAATCCTCCCTGAGTACAAAATAAAAAGTTTCAATGAAACTGGTAGAGTATTTCACTTTCTTAAAAAAAAAACAAAATTGCCTTGTGATTTTGTAGAAATCTAGCGGTGGGTTTTGCATTTGTTAAGCCTATATCAAAGACCAGTCTAGTGCTTTCTATACATTAAACTTGAAGCAATAATTAGGACCAGACATTATAATTGACGCTCATGCTTCTATGCTCCTAGGTTTCAATGTGCATTTGACTTTGATATTCATAATAATAAGAAGAGAATATGTGTCAATCCTTCACAAAAAAAAGAAGAAGAAGATAATTTGCCTGTCAAAGAAAAGGGATAAATGCTGAATTCAACTATTATATATTACTAGAGCCGAAACTCGGGCTTCGCCCCGAAATATAATATCAAATAAATAATAAAACTTATGAATTCAAAATATTTATTTTAAAAAATGAACAACATATTGAATTTTTGATGTGATTGATAATGATAATAATAATGTAATAATTTATAAATAATAGCACACCAATGTTGGTCTATTTTAAGAGTTAAATTTTGTCTTAGACATATTACATTTATCTTATTAAATGGGGAGAAACAATACATATAAACCATTGGATCAAAGTAGATAAAGAGATTTAAACAGAATCAGTGGTTAATAATGTTGATGATGTGGCATAGTTGAGGTGCTTGGAGTGTTACCCCCTTTCTAGAGTATAGATTTTCGAAAAAAAAAATAAATAGTACAAAAATAAAATGTGGTGTTATCTTAACTTAACTATGACAGGACATCAAAATTGTCATCTAAGTACAATCTCCGTCACATTGTCATTTTTTTTTTCTTTGGTCAATCAGTCTAAACTATGGCACGTCAATATTTTATTTAGCTTAAGATAATGCCTAATTGTCTCAATTGTTAATAGACGGATTCAGAGGGATCTTTCTGTAACAGATATCGAGTTACTGACTATTCAGTAAAGAAGATTTGCAGAGTTTAGAGGGACCGAATTGAAAAGAGACTAAATTTACAATTTTAAATGAGGTCGGCAATTCGGCGTGGCAGCCCAGCTGCTTGGTTTTGTGTTTCGTGATTCTATACAACTTCCGTGTTGTATATTGTAAAATCTGTAGTCTATGAAATGTATGTTTCTACAAAGAAAGCGGCCATTCGTGATAAAAAAATGTTCCAAAGTTAAAAGAGGAGGGATTTATTGATCATGGTTGTTTTGACAATCTTGATAATGGTAACTTTCAAAATTTATAAAAATTTATAAAAAATTTAAAAGTAGAAAAAGTTTACAGAATTATTGCTTAACTTATAGATTGGTTATGTTTCCGATTATATTCAATTTAAACTATATTTCATAGATCTTTAAATTATAGCCACTAAAAAATGTACAAAATTTTGATAAAGCATCAAACGATATTAAAATCTAAATCTCTCACGATGATGTCAGATCAACAGCGCTAGGTGAACTGTAAATTTCTTTTATTTCTTACCTTTCGATGATGATCGTTGGGTCCGTAATTGTTTGGCCGTCGTCATGGAGTGACATTTTACTTTGATAGATAAATTTATTGCACATGGATTTTATCTCTCGGTGCGTGTCGTGTTTTCCCATTTGCTCCAATTTGTTTAGGTGTTTTGTTTCGTTTCTGCTCCGGGTCTTCCAGTTGATTGTTAAAAAAGTGCAAATATTGTAAAACATGTAGATTGAGTATGTTTAAAATTGTAAGTGATTTTAATCATATTTGATATTCAATCAAAGATTTTTTTTAATCTATAACCATTGAAAATTGTACAAACTTTTTATTAGCTATCAAACGACTTTCAAATTAAATAAAACTTGAAACACTATCAATCTATAAGTTTAAGAAAATACCTCTAAACTTTTTTCTATTTTAAGATTTTATTTGAATTTATTATATTTTCTATTGTCATGATTATTAAAATATGCATTGTCAATCGATCATTTTCTTTTGGGTCATACCTTTCAATACAAAAGTTTGTGAACAGAGCAGCGAAACACTGTCTTAGATTGACAATAGAGATCGAAAAAATATTATTCAACTTTTCATCAAACATTGCAAAATTTTAAATCGGTGCGTGTTGTACAATGTAGTCTGCATAGTGATTTTGAGCTGCTTCACCGGTGTACGGTGTTTAATAGATTGCCATGTTTTGTTGCATGTTGTTCATCTGACATGTTTCATATATGGTTTCGGGTTATGCTTCAGGTCTATAAAACTGAAAACAAAAAAAAAAAAAAAAAAAACCGAAAAAAATCATGCATACCCAAAAGTTGAGAGAAACAAATAAAAACAACCAAAAACTCAAAAAGTTTTTGAAATATGACTAAGATCACTGGGGTTGTTTGGCACTCATACTAGTTGGAATATAATTACTATTGTACTCAAACTTGTTGCCAAACAAGATTTAGTCTATTCAAGTAGTATCTTGAATAGTCTATTCTGCTATTCGGGGGTAGAGACCGAATAGCGGATTAGCACTCTAATTTATTTAGCTATTCCAATGGTCATTTGCCAAACAATATTTTCACTATCCGAATAGCTCTAAACATCACTATTCTTTTTACTCTTCCAACAACCACTAATCCATTTTAACTAATCGGATAGCACTATTCTATTGCTATTCCTTGATTTGCCAAACGGACCCACTGAGTTTTGTGTGATGCATGCAAGTAGGGGTGCTCAAATGGTTTGTTCAGTTCAAACCGAACCAAATAGTGTGGAATCAAACTTTTATTTGGTTAAGAATAATACAACCGATCCAATTCTAAGTTGATAGGTTAAGTTAAATAATTAGCATGTTAAGTTGAATAATTATTGATATAATTATGTAACTTATAAGTTGATGTTAAGTTGAATAATTAGCATGTTAAATTGAACAATTAGTATATTAAGTTGAATAATTAGTTTTTTTTCCATTTTAAGCTAAAAATATGTTAAATTGAATAATTATTTAGCTTATAAGTTGATGTTAAGTTGAATAAGTAGCATATTAAATTGAATAATTAGTATATTAAGTTGAATAATCAGTTCATTTGGCTAAGTCCATCTACATGGTATCCCCAATACTATCACCGTTTGTAGATCCTTTAATTTATTCTCATCACATCGAAGATTGAAAAGTAAAATAGCAAGGCAAAAATAATTTGACAGAGATTTTATAAGAAGGATATTTCGTTTGTACTCTCTGGAAACAAGGATTTTTTATAAAATTGCTCTTACTAGACCTACTTTTTGCACTATATCAATATTTGCAAATTGCAGGAACCAAATTACAAATGGGAGATGAGATATTGGACCGGGATTCCTGATTCGTATCTTAACGAAGCACCTTTCGTGTAAGATACAGCTCCAGCTGCGATGTTGCCTTCCATATATAAAATCATAAAATCACCGTCAGGACTGAGGACTGAGGGAGTGCTCATCCTCTGTAGCGCTGCATTGTGTAGCACAGGATGTGAACCGTTAGATCATCTCGGAATCTGTGTTAGCTCGAATCTGGAGAGATCCAACGGTTCACATCCTGTGCTACACAATGCAGCGCTACAGAGGATATGGAATCGGACTGAGGAGAGACACCTGGGTGGCACTTTTCCGGTTCAAACCTCTGATCTCATCCAAATTGCTCACGAAGGCCCTGTAAAAGCTTGAAAGAATGGCAACGGAATGTGCGGTTTCAGTGGGCCTTTAGGTAAAAGAAGAAGCAAATGATGTCATTGATGTGGGAGGGGAACTAGGTTTCGCATGATTCAGGAGCTACGCGGTTACTTAAGCAATATGATTATACGAAAGGAAAATATGTTGATTCCACTTTATAAATTAGACCACCCATCTACGCCTCTCTCACAATTTGATATTATCACAGTTGTATAAATGTTAGCTGGAAACTATAATGTATATGTTTACTAAAAAATGATATATGTTGATCGGAATGATATAAATATTTAGTAAAAAATAATATTTGTTTATTAAAAATACGATGAACCGGTGGATAGATCAAATGGTTGGTTGGTCGCTAGTTATTACTCTATATGAAATATATAATGATATATATTTTATCCAATTATCCAGCGACTCGAGTCTCGGTTTCTTATTATTATTATATCGAATCATTAAATACATGGCCCCACTAATCAATTACTGAGAATTAAAGTAGATCAGAACAAT
The DNA here is from genome assembly GCA_030179965.1 of Cyperus esculentus. Classification (NCBI taxonomy): domain Eukaryota; kingdom Viridiplantae; phylum Streptophyta; class Magnoliopsida; order Poales; family Cyperaceae; genus Cyperus; species Cyperus esculentus. The sequence goes on along the minus strand of JASGLE010000023.1, from coordinate 3,310,869 downwards.
CTGCATTTCTCAAACCAACGGAGACGTCCTTCACTGTGGAAAGGCGGCCGATTACCGTGCTTCAGGAAGAAATGTCCTCTCCAGTGATTTATAAATGGAGAGGAAGAGTTTAAAATGGCCGGTTCGTTTCGCTTCCTTCTTCTCGAAATCCGGGCCCACAGCGCACCCAATAACAGAGCAACACGTGTCTGACCTCACGAGGCATTTCTCTTTGTAAAACGTTGACTGCACCTGGTTTACGTTTTAATGTATACGCTTTAGAGGGTGTGTTTGCATGGTCCCCACGATGCATAGAGAAAGGGTTGAATGGTAATTAGAGAAAGGAAACTTTACAGGTTACAATGAGACGATGCCACTCGATGAGTTGTGAGCTGTGACCCCTTCGGCTCTTCAGCTTATAAAATTGGAGACCGATATTTTGTGTGCTCACCCTTGTAAGATTTGATTATTATAACTATTTATTTATACCATTTTTGCACAAATTGAAGGAACTTTTATGCTGAATTAGTGATTATTTGTGTTAATAATTCAGTAACGAAACCTATTTTATACAATATTTTTATTATTTCAATAAAATGATTTCTTATTTACTCTTTTTTTTGAACAAAGCCCGTAGGCAAATCCCCAATTATCTCCTGCCCAGTCCCTATTGAGACTTGATCCCGGGTCTTCGTGGTGGGAGCTCATGTCACTATCACTAGGCCGTAGCCTCGGTGACATTTCTTATTTACTCTGATGGGATAACAAGTTCCATAATGACGACGATCAATAACAACAACTTTTATAACATTTTCCTTGCTTAAAAAAAGTACGTCGTAATGTTAGAACTTCACTTGGGAAGTACTTGGATAAATAAAAATTAGTAATCATAATTCTTCAATGAGTTCCTTCGCATTAGTTCCAATAAATTTCTTCTTGAAAAGTGATTTTTGTAAATTAAATTTTAATTTAACAATATAACTGATTTTTAAATCCATAATCTGTGTAATCTTAATTACTAATATTAATAACAAATACGTAATATTTGGAGTTTTAGAAGAGTAAATATGATACTATCAATTTTTTTAAAAAAAATACTTAGTTTGTTTTATGCTAAATAGAGATGTTTGATGGAGATATTGGCTATTTAACAAGTTTTGATAGGTATAACAAAAAATAAGCCTAATTTATAGTTTTACAGGGGCATAGATAAAATTCTGTCAATACTAGTTGTTGATAGAGGAAGAGGAGTCATAATATTGTCCAAAACAAAAACATGTCAAAAAAGCTTCCGCTGCCCAAAGAAGCGTCCCCAGTTTCTTCGCTTTCGCCTGCCGCTGCTGGCTAGCTAGGGTTTCAACTCTCCCCCTCCCTCCCTCTCTCTACCGGACGGACCGACGGACCGACGGACGGCGGCCGCCTCTTCTTCTTCCGCTTCTTCTTCTTCTTCTTAGCAGCAGCAGCAGCAGCTAATTGAAGGTCTGGTTTCGTTATTGCAAAAATCGAAATCGATTGCAAATCGTTTTGTTTATCTGTATCGGAAAACGTATGATTCGCTAGCGATTTGTGATATTCCGACGATTTGCACCTCGGAGTCGTACCGAATCGCGGCGAATCGGAGGTTTTCTGTTTCACTGGATCAGCTGCTCAAGATCCTTTGTTAGGTGACTGTTTTGGTAGAATTTCCTGAAGATTAACTAACCCTTGCCCTTTCTGTTTAATTTAGTAAAGTATCAACCCTTAAGTTCTGATATTTTTAGCTTTTTGTCTCGTGTGCTGATTTTGGGGATTTTTTTCAAGGCAGTCAAAAGAATCTATTCAATTTGTTACGTGTACCGTGAAAATAGTGAAACACAAGAAGGAATTCAATAGTTACCATGAAAGACATTTTGTTATGAAAAGTGTGCATCTGTATCGAAGTACACTGTGAGCTCAATGGTTAATAATTAATATGGGATTTACTGAAACTCTGTATTAATTATCTTTCTCTTCTTTGACAGGTAACGAAAGGAAGGAAATTCAATCGAAGTAACGGTAGGATTTTAGATGAAGTCTCTGGTAGCAGCTTGATACTTTTCGGTGTCTGACATGAACAACATCAATTCTCTACCTAACAACGCGGCTCATTCAGCCGGCCCCAGTGTCGGAGTCAGCTCACTTGTCACGGACGCTAACTCGTGCCTGTCAGGCGGGCCCCAGATGCAGAGAAGTGCAAGCATAAACAACGAGTCGTACATGCGCATGCCTGCCTCCCCAATGTCCTTCTCATCTAATAACATATCTGGCTCCTCGGTAATATTACTCAGAGAGATAACCTATATTCATGCTTAAAAGGAAAAAAAAATTGTTCATTTACTCAAATCATCAGTTCAGCATTGGATGTTCTTCCAGTTTTTTAAGTTTTAAATCTACTTTGCAAAATTAAATGAACAGTTACTTTGTAAACTCCTGTTGCTAATAATGGGCAACTTACTCATCTACATTCCCTTTCGAGTCGAAGTGTGCCTTTAAATGAAAAGGGGCCTTTACCGATATTGGTAAATAGGGTTTCTCTTGCAAATGTCTACCATTTCATTTTCAATGCTAATTTATGGTAGTACTGTAATATTTCTGAATATGCTAAACCTGAATTAACGCAGCAGGTAATTGATGGATCATCAATAATACAACCAAACCCGCATGAAGATCACTTACAAAAGAGGCGGGCTGCCTCATCCAGCGTAACCTCACAACCTCTTCCTCCCCAGAAGAAATCTAGGGCTGACATGAGGAGCCAAGGCGAGATTTTACTCCAGCAACAGGCAATGCAGCAGCTGCACCCAAACCCTCAGCTTCAGGCCATCATTCAGCAGCAGCGTCTGGCTCAACAGCAGCAGATGCTGCAACAGACAATGCCACAGCAGATGCAGCGTGCACAGCAGATGATGCAACAGCAACAGCAGCAACAGATGCGGCCACAGTTAATGCCACAGCAGCAAATGCAGGTTGGGCAGGCAGGGGGCCTCGTTAAGAATCCCAGTGATAGTGGGTTGTGCTTCAGACGGCTCATGCAGTATTTGTATCACAAGAGACAACGACCGGCGGTATGTTGGTCTCTATTCTGTATTAGATGAATGAAAGGAAAGAAACGTTTGCAGCCTCATTCTCAGCACTTGCCTTTCAAAACATATCGTGTGTGGCTCACAGCCTTTGTAATATTAAATATCCTACATCGTCTCTTGTGTACTTAGGTTTTAGTGAAGGATTATATGGAAATCTTTAATGTGATGTGCTAATTTGCAGGGCAAATGTGATTAAAAGTTTTTTTTTTTTTATCATGATATTATGAAATATTGGAAAAGATAAGATAAAAAACATTAGAGAACATGTTGACATGGTCATAAGTTGTCATAAATGTGACGTCTACTTCAAGAAAGAATGTTTGGCACATACTGATTAATGTACTATGCAATTATATACTGTCACTTGTAGGATAACTCTATCTCGTACTGGAGAAAACTTGTTGACGAGTATTTTGCTCCCAAGGCAAGGAAAAGGTGGTGCGTGTCGCTGTATGACACCCGAAGTGGCAATGCCTCTAATAGCTTCCAGCAGACTAGCTTGGTTCGTTTCTAATCTTAGTAATTTTCTTTTTATTTTATAATTTTAATGTTATATATAACCTAAATGTTACTGTAATACAATCTCAGGATGCATGGCGTTGCGACATCTGTGGTGCTAAATCTGGAAAAGGATTTGGTCAGTTTAGCAACTTATAGTTGTTCATATACATTATATAACATTACCACCCTTACTCTTTCTTACTTATAATTTTTTTCTAAATTTATTTTACAGAGGCGACTGCTGAAATACTCCCAAGGCTGTGTCAAATAAAGTTTGACAGAGGCGTTATAGATGAGCACCTCTTTCTGGACATGCCCCATGAGTATCGCCTATCCTCTGGTATAATGGTACTAGAATATGCCAAGGCAGTTCAAGAAAGTGTGTACGAACATGTGCGTGTTATTCACGAGGGTCGCCTGCGTATTATATTTACACCTGAGTTGAAGGTGTGTGCAATGTTTTTACTCCATTTTTATTTTTATGTACTATATTATATAGCAAAAAAAAAAAAAAATACAAATTTTACATCTTTTATCTTGACTATGTATCAGATAATTTCCTGGGAGTTCTGTGCAAGACGCCACGAGGAGTTTGTTCCTCGAAGGTTTTTAGCTCCTCAGGTACTTAATTTTCCGGCCTTGAATGTAGAAAATGATTTATTCTTTTTTCCCTGACAGTCAATCTGCTTCTCTATTGGGTGCTTCGGTTTCGGTGCGTTGTATATGTATCTGGTTTACAATGATTTGTATTTTTAATCCTCTCTTTTTCTTCACATTATAGGTTAACCAACTTTTGCAAGTGGCACAGAAGTATCAGGCTGCTGTTAATGAAGGTGGATCAAATGGTGTCTCCCATCAAGACCAACAAGCAATCTGTAACATGTATGTTATTATGCTTTAAGCCTTGTCAGATATTTCTGTTCATGCTCACCCATGTTCACCATTATTGCAACTATGTAAACTTTTATTTAACTGACACAATGAGAAGAAAGCATTTTCTCCTAAGCAAGTTGGGTTAGGCTAGAGATGCAACTTCTACATAAAACTACAATTCTGTGTAGATATCTATTATATATTTTTTGTATGGAAATCAACCAAACATGTTGGGTATTTTTTTTTATATCAATCTAGTAATCTTGTATAATATGTTGTTATTGTAAGCTATATTAAGTAACACTTCTACTATTGTTTCTAATACTTGTACTCGTTACAGGTTTGTCAGTGCAGGCCGTCAGATGATGAAAAACTTGGAGCTCCAGTTGTTGAATGAACATGGTTTTTCAAAGAGATATGTGCGGTGCTTGCAGGTTACCTACTCTTTTTTCGATTCATCTTGGAAGAATTGAAATTTGAATCAATATATGGGATATTGTACTCTTTCTTAAGTTTTCATGATGCTTATGCAACCGGTGCTTTTACTTTAGTGTTCTTGACAATTTGAAAATTTTGAGTTGTTTAGAACTTGAAAACATTAAAAGAGTTTTGAGTTGTCAAAAACATTGAATGAAGAAGTCCCAAGGCCTGTCTAATGCTGTATCTAACTTGGGTCATTGTATGTCTGTAGATTTCAGAGGTTGTCAATAGCATGAAGGACTTGATTGAATATAGCAATAAGAACAAAATGGGCCCCATCGGTATGATTTCTCATTATTATTGTTATTATTTTTTTTATTATTATCAATATTATTACTGTTATATATTTTCTTATTATTTAACCTGTGAACCATCATCAAATAAAACCAGGATAACATCTCTCTGTGGATAAAAGAATATTTTGTTCTAACTTCTAACATGGCTGAAAAAGCAAATAGTATATATAGTTGTTTACTTGTTTTCATGTTGCCCCTTTCATATTTCCTATTGGTGAAGTATTTGCCTCTTCCCATTTTCAGACAGCTTGAAGAGCTTTGCTGCCCAAAAGACGACCAATCTCCCTGCTCAAAACATGCAACAAGACAATACTGCTAACCAATTCATGACAGTCACAGGCCACCCACAAACAGACCATCCCTCAACTAGCATGAACAAAATGCCTGGTATGCACTCTGAGGTTACCAATACACCTGCACCACAGCAAACAAATGCCAGTGCCATAGCACTATCCAACTACCAGAACATGCTAAAATCCTCCATGAGTTCCATGGGTGCAAACCGAAATGCACTTCCACCTGAAATCTCGAATGTCTTTAACATGCCACAGAACAGCATGACGGGAATGACAGGTATGCCTGGAGCCAGCTTGACAGGTCTGATGCAGCAACCTTCTCAGGTTAACCAGCAACACTTGCAGCAACAAGTCATCCAGCAGTTGCTACAAGAAGTTAAGAACAATAGCCGGTCGGCCTCAGTCCCAGCCCCAATCCCATCTCCTCACCTGGTTGGACAACAGTCATTACCATGTGCCACAAACATGAGTGCTGGTACTGGGCCTACAGGTATGACTGGCCCAAATGTGCATATGATGAACCGGAGTAGCAGCTTTAAGTCTGTTGGCAGTAACCCAACTGCTGGTGCTAGTACCAGTAATTTGACTACACCTAAAACTGAGATGGTAACTCAAGCAATGGACCTGCCTGAACTGGATCAGATTGCAGACTTTACAGATAGTGGACTCTTTGACTCGGCTGATGGTGGGTATGGATGGAAAATGTAATGTGTTAAAAACGTAACAGTATCTCTGCGTGTTTTGACTGCTGTGTGGTAAGAGATCAGTATACTGCTACAAGTATATTGTATAGTTATGAGAAAATGGGGGTGCAAGTGTTGACTGCTGGTCGTCATTTCAACAAATTATGGTAGGGTGTTCTGAGGTGCTTTCTTTAGTAGGGACTTGATCTTAACTTTTGTTCTTTCTTCTCAAATTATTGTATCGGGAGAGATATCGGAAGAAGTTAATGTTAAAGATATCTTATGGTTAGTGAGTATTGCAGGAAAATATGGTGTTTGGCTTCTTGGTGGAGATTTTTCTTTTGGTTCTATGCTTGTGCATTTTGCTTGTAAAATAGCATATGAAATGGCTTTACTACTCTTTTGGGTCATACACACACACACACATATATATATACTTTTATATTCTCTAAAAGGACGTTCAAAACGGAGAATAACCACAAGACATTACTGGTTCAAAGCAATGGTTACATCTATATGGATCAGTCGATTATTTGTTAGTACTCGAGTCTATGGTCTGTTTGGTATATCGTTGTGTAAAAATAGAATATTAATGGATTAATTATTATTGGAAGAGTAAACAAAAAATATTGATATTTGAAGCTATTCCGGCATTTTAGATTTTAGAGTTAGGATAGTGCTATCGGATTAATAAATATAACATAATAATGGATTAGTAATTGTTGAAAGAGTAAAAAAAAATAGTGATGTTTTGAAATTATTTTGATATTTTAGCCCGTGTTTGGCAAATACTACTCGGAATACCATATTAGTAATTTTTGAAACCATTCTAATATACCATTCCGTCTTTGATATTCTCTTTTAAATAGCCTATTCTATTCCCAAACAGACCCTTATACAGTATGAAACTATTCACTTTTCAGTGGCATGCAATGCGTGAAAATATTAAACGTCTTATTACAAGCGCACAGAACTGCAAGCAAAGCACGGATAGTTAACAAGAAAAGTATAATTTGATCTTGAGTTTAACGAGAAAGATGATAATAATAACAACAATAATAATAATAAAATACAAGCACACCGAATTACATACGCTAGCGGTGCCAGTGTTTCATATACACCTTAGGTTTGGCAAGTGTACTAAATTTTATTTAAGTTCTTAAATCAATTTTAAGTTACCAAACGGAAGTGATTTAAGGTGTAGTAAGTTAACGTAGCTATATAGGTATAGTAAACTAAATCACCAACATTTCACATCTTTCACACATAACATCAACTTTACTTCATCTATTTACCTCACTACCACCAAACACCACTAATTTAAGGTGATTTAACGTTTTACTCCGCTTTAACTTACTACACTTACCAAACGGGGGATAATATATACAAAACCAACTTAGTACAAGTTGCTCTGTTCTCTCTGTACAAAGTTTCATAATTAACACCCTTCAAGAAGTCATGCCTAGACCCTAGTACTAATATTTACAAATCCTGCTAATACAAAGCCTACAATCTTGTTACATCTTCTGGGAGAAACAAAAACCTAATCCACGGGAGCGGACACGATCCCGGTGGTAATTGACATACTACACAACAAGCATTCAAAGTGTGTACAATGTCCGAAAATAAAATAAAACCTATCTTTTGAACAATTTAGTTTTGCTGCTTTGAGGGCTGTTTACCATTTCACCCATAGCTTAACTTTCAGATCTCATCTTCTTCTGCCTGACGACATCAAGGCAGGTTTAGATGTAACCAATCGTCGAAAATATAAATGTGCGTATCCAAATATTGGATGTGTAGAAGAAATTACAATCAACTTCAGGTGCATAATCTACAAGAACTTCTATGTCAGCACCATCAGGGGGTTGAAGCACAATCCCCTAAACGGGTATCTCTCTTCCTAATTTTAAGCTAGGAGTTGTATGTTACAGTTGAGGACATCTTGGACTTCGGGGTAAAAATGATACCAATTTTATGTTACTGCGCCGGGGAGCCGCGCTTGGACTGTCTAAACAATCCCTTAGGTTGTATCAATACCGTATCAACACAAAGACCCCCCTTTGTGTGTGTGCAATCTATTTGAGTCATTGCAAAATTGACTATAACTGGTGCACTGGAGTCCTTCACGGCGAAGTCACCGACGTGGTAACTGATCCACGCACCAGGATCGTCCAAGTAGTGCTTGGACTGAGCATACTGGCCATCAGAAGTGGACAACTCAAACCGAACCGGTTTAATGTTCCAACCATGCACATGGTCCATGATACATTTGCGTATGCCGAGCCGCTTCGATGGACGGCCCAGATGTAGTCTGAAAAATAAACTATAATTCCCTTCCGGAAATGAGAATTCGACCTCACCTCTTACCTCAAGCCACCAGATTTGATGGAGGTAAGCCACAGTTCGAAACCTATACCAATCATATCGTATCTTATTTTCACATTTGATTTTCATAAGTAGGAAATTAGATATATCACAACACTCATTTTTTCTTTCATTTCATATGTGAAAGGCAACGGCTTGTGCATGAAATTCTAACATTTTAATCAAGTTAGTGAGCATCAGCAATGTTTTGGACATTAAACCTGAAATTTATTAGTCACCGATGCAAATTCTCTTAACTCTTTATAATTGGGAGAAATTGGATGATTAGTTACTCAGATAGGTTCTTCTAAAATATTAAAATTGCATCACAAATATTAACAGAGTGACAAATATAAGATATGAGAGGTAAACCTAGATTCATCAGAAGGGATGCAATTCCAGTATCTCCTATCGTCGATGCCAGTAATCGACAAAGCTCTAGAAGAAATGGAGATGCAAATACCGCCTCTACGCTTTTCCAGCCAGAATTCCTACATTAAAATAAATAAGCAAATCAATCAATCAAATATATCAAAGAACCACATGTTTCACAATTCGACAATTAGAATATACTGTAATATATCTAATATAATAAAATGTTATAGTGATACCAAAATTGATACCGACTGGATTAGTATTCATATTAATTTAGAAACTATTCGAATTAATGGCTCTAATATCCTACTTATGTTATATAGTGGATTAAACATATAAGATAGAATAACTTGAATACTAACACAATCAGTATCAATTTTGGTATCACTTTTGATATATATATGTTTCCAAAACCCTTTTCAATAAAATGATAACAACCAAAAAAAGAGAGAAATTAAACCTTGGTGCCACCATCAAACGGGTGGCGGCGGCAGAGCCGGGCGAAAGTCTCCTTCTTGGTAAGCAAGGCCCAGTTGCCATCCTCATACCCTCCTCCTTCCTGACAAGCCTTATCCACGAGGTACCGGTAGTTGCGGGGCAGCTTGGTCGCCCAGAGCGGATCGGCGGAGGCGGCCAGTCGGAAGGTGCGGCTCAGCGCCGCGAGCCGGCATATCTCGGGGGGGTCCAGGCGCAGCAGCACCAGCGACACGCAGTTCTCCGGGAGGTCCCCCAGCACCGTGCCTCGCTCAGACTGGGGCTCATCTGCTTCCAGGCATGATATTCCAGCTCCCATGTAATTGGGGTAAAAAACTAAAAATCGTATAATTGGGTTATGATCTGATTGAATTGAATTGAATTGGGGTTTGTGGGAGGGGAAGTTGGGTTGGGGGGAAAGGGAAAGGCAAAGGGAAAGGGATGGGCAGAGGAGAAGAAAGAAAGGAATGAATATTGAAGAACAGAGAGTGAATACTTGTTGTGGTGTGTAAGTGTAATTGTGAAGTGTAAGCTTGAGTTTTAAGCTTTGCTTCCTTTTTCTATAAATGAATTTTGAAAAGTGTGGCATATATATGTTTTGTTTGTTCAGGTTTTATTTATTTATTTATTTATTTTTAGGATAAAAAGATAAGTGTTATCCTCTGTTTGGCAAGTGTAGTAAGTTAAAGAAGAGTAAAACGTTAAATCATCTTAAATCAGTGGTGTTTGGTGGTAGTAAAGTAAATAGATGAAGTAAAGTTGATGTTATGTGTAAAAGATGTAAAATGTTGGTGATTTAGTTTACTATATCTTAAATCACTTCCGTTTGATGACTTAAAATTGATTTAAGAGCTTAAATCAATTTTACTACGCCTACCAAACGCAGGGTATGCTTTCAATATTTTATTATGCCATACAATTTTATATTATTTTTTTTTTTTTTTTTTTCCTTTTTATTAGTGGAATAAGTCACTTTTTAATAGTTGGACCGTTGTGCTTTAAGTGCTTTGCCAGGCAGTGAATGATAGCTACTAGCTAAGCTAATGGTACTATTTGGTATCTCCTGGAAAAGAGAAGAAAACTATATATAATATACATGATGAAAGGTACTTGTGAGTTTTCATACAAAATAATGCGTTCCATTTGGTTTGCCAATAACAAAAATATGAAATTATAATACACGTTCATGTCACTGCTATATATATCACTAACTGTCAGGTGATATTAAGTTATTAGTCAAATTGTAATAATAAAATGCAAGTAAACAAAAATCTATGATAGAAATAGAATGCAGAGAGCACTCTGGATAAGTTCTCCTTACTTTTTCCCTTTTTTTTTTATGGTTAGAAAGTTGGCCCATTTTGCAACTAGAGGAGGGATTCAATAACCATGAGCATTGGTGTCCATGATAATTATTTCTTTATTGGTATTTATGCATAATTTGAAAAATCTAAACTGTTAGATGTATTGTATGATATCTTAATAATATATATATAAAAAATGATAAAGTTTTAACATTGTTCGATAGTCATCAAGAAAGGAGAAAAAAATCATAAAACTTGAACCGTTGATTTTTGTTAATGCTTGATGCACATGTAAATAAAATCAAAATGATATAATTTTTGGTATACGCATAAAATATAATATATACAACATATATATCAATTAGTTTTGTTATTTAAGAATTTAAAATATAGTTATTTAATATTTAATTTCACGGTCACCAATTGGTCACCAAAAATATGGTTATTTGATCCTCATGCAACAATGACAGACAATTAATAATGAATAATTCAACTATAATGCTACGCAAGAAGTCTTAACAATTAGACTTTAACAAATAATATAGGACAAGTCATTAAAAAAGAAATCATAAACTAAATTCTGAAGCTTAATTGTTTGACGATGTCAACAAAGACCACACAATAGCAGACAAACCAATGTTTTCATGCTAATTGAAATTTAAATAAACTGATTCAAACAGATTTCTAAAACCTCTATATTAGCAACTTAATTAATTATTATTCCGGAAGTTCCCGGTGTCCAAACTTATGTTTTGCTATTACTCTTGGTTTTTCTCTTGAATTTCGTATTTGCACATTGGACAAACCTGTTGGAAAAAATAATGTAAAACATCATTAACTATGATATAAAACACTAGAGAAAGTCTAGTATTACTAAACACAAGAATTAATTCATAATATATATATCGAGCATGAAAAAAAAAAGTCTTTTTTTTTTTTTCTAAATTGTTGACCTATAAATTATGTATAGAGCTAGACTATTATGCAAACGTTAGCATTTCGGACCGAAATGCTAACGCCTTAAAATTTATGTTATCATATCCGAAATTATAATTTATGGTGCTTATTAAATTATTCATATTAAAATATTGGGGAATACAAAAATTTTCTATATTTAGAATTTTGTAAGTATATGTTTTGTATTTTTGAAAATAGCTTGTACAAACATCAATTTTTAATTAATATTTATGAGTACTTTTCTTAAATTCAAAACAAATACTTAGAAAACTCAAAAAAAATAGAAAATTTTTGTATTTCCCAATATTTTTATATGAAGAATACATTGAGCACCACAAATCGTGATTTCGGACATAATAATACTAATTTTGAGGCATTACCGTTTGTATAATAGTCTAGCTCGTATGTATATACATTTTTGTTAGAAACAAAGAAGTGTATATATATCACCTTATTCAACTTCAACCAAGGAGTAATACAATCCTTGTGGAAACTGTGCTTGCATGGAAGGGTCATAATGAAGTCATTGATGCCAATTGCAGATTGGCATATTGCACAACTACATATATTATAGAAAAAAAAATATATTTACAACGAAAATATATATGAATCACCACTACTCTTTTTTTTAGCAAGAGGATAATTTAAAAGAAATTAAGAAAGCAAAAAAATTATTAAAACATACTCTGATTTCTTCTTTGATTTTGAGAAGAAACCATTCTTAACTTTTGACACTGGCAATGAGGCGATGGTTTCTTCTGATAAACCTTTGCTCTCACTGCCAATATCCTCAGCTAATTCTTGCAATTCCTAGATTAATTAGTCATTAAATAAAAAAAATGTTTAGTCATTAATATGTGTGTTATGTTTCACATTTGTATTTATTGAAAAAAATAAAATAAAATGTTGTTGAGATTTAAGGACCTCATAACTCATGTTATCCGGATCTACAGGGTCCTGTATTACTGGGTCATGTTCCTGGACCTGCATGTTAAACAATTCCATTTTTTTAATAAAATTTTAAAAATAAAAAATGTTTGATAATTAAATGGATAAGTTTTTTATTAAAATAAAAAAATTATTTGATAATTAATGGATAGTGATGCTAATTTATTATAACAAAAAAATGCAAGAAAGAAATAAATTTGATCCTTGCTCAATAAACTCCACCATCCTAGTGATTAAATAGTTTGCAAATAGCCATTTTAATTCTATTCACAATTAAATTATAACTTAGTATAAAAATGTAGCTTCAATTACCTCATGAGGAGGACTCATGTTTGGTGAGCCAACACAAATTGGTACTGGCTCTGTTGGAATGACATCTACATTTAACATTATAATTAAAAAGTAAGTACTTTTGCAAAGACCTCCATATTTTGCATAAAAAAATATTTAATGTAGAACAAAAAAAAAATCTTAGAAAGAAAATAAGAACAAATATACGGTTGTCAAGTTTGCAAAAATATATAAGAACATAAAAAAGAGGAAACAGAAAGAACAACGTCATATTCCCTCTGCTTTTATCTGCACACCTTCTACGCTCTTCTAATCCACTTTTATTGTATCTTTAAATCATTATAGATTCTACTTTATAGGCATATATATATCTGTTTATATTTTAATTGCATGAGATATCATAGAATTTTATGGCACACTATTTGATTGTTGATTTTATATCTCTCTAAAATATTCACAATTTAGATAGTTCATTTGCTAACAATTTTACAATTTTTTTTTTTTTTTTGTGTTCTTTGAGATGTAACAATTTTACAATTAGTTTATCGAAAACTGAAATGTTACAAATCATATCTTACATAATGCTAAAAATATGTGGATTCCTTACGTTACATTTTGTATTGGTCACTTAAAGCTTGCTCTCTGTTACATATTACCCCAAAAATTTAAAAACCAGAGACTTAAAAAGTTAACACTAATCCCTTACAATTATACAGAGCTTATAATTTATAAATATCCAATAGTCAATTGAAACAAACAAAATTATTACCAAGTAATAGGACAATTATTCATATAAAAATGCAAATAAAAATGTATTTTTGCATTATGGGTGATAGTGGTTATTGTGCCATATGAAAACTTAATTATAACCTATTATAGGAATGCAAAGAAAATTACTACTAACTAGATGATAATAAAAAATTTACCACTGGGTGGACTGTTAACATGGGTAGTTTCATCAGGAACTGAAGTGATGAATAAATTCTCCATGTCTTGCAACTGCCTTGCTATTTCTTCATCAGAAGACAGCCCAAACAAATTCTCCTGAAGATTTTAAGGGAATTTATTTTGTCATTTTTAGCCATAATTCAAGTCAAATAGGTTAAAAAATAGAACTACCAATGATGTCAGAAATTAATAAAAGGGTAATAAGAAATAAAATAATCGGAAGAGTTAAGGAAATAAATAAGATAATTTAAAGAGTTTAATTAGAATTTAGAGAGAAATGATAAGAAAATAAAATAGAGTTGGTAGTTTTAAAAAAAAAAAAAAAGACCTGTTCTTGTAATGCCTCAGCAATTGCACGATCAACAACTGAATATTTCTTTTGAACGAACCCCAAAAGTGAATTGTCCATTAATCTGAGACAACTAATTTGTTAGTAAAAATACAAACAAATTACTTGTTCAAACAGATGCTTAAAAAAATGATACAAATACCTCTTGTTTTTGTTCCTCTCTTTCTTTCTTTCTTCTGTCTTTTACTCGATGTTTATATGAAGAGAGTAATTACTTAATGGAGTGCAATGTGATTTAGTATGAACCAATAACCAGACCGAGAAATAATACCAATTCAAATTTCAGAATTTTAGGAATGCTTGCTTGATTAATGGAATTGGGTATTTTGAATCCTAATATATATTATCCAATGCCAATTTTGGGATGGCTTCCAAATCGGAATTTGGATTTGGGCTTTTAAGGTAAGAGATCCGTTTAGAGTACGGACCATTAAAGGCTTTGTTTTGTTTGTAGGATTATCAAAATTTTATTATAAACTTGTAGCTAAATGATTTGATCTTGTATTAATTGCTCTAGTAAAATCAGAAATTATTCCAATTATTTTGTGACCCAGGCATTTACCATGTAATATTTCATTTATGCTATCCGTTTTTTGAAAAAATGGATATCTCCATTAAATTTTTTCAAAATTTCATTGCTCAGAGCAAGAGAAAAATATAAATCTTATTTAAAAATCAGATAATATTAATTTAATATTGGATGCTAATGCTGCGTTTTCCTATCAAGCCGTGCGCAAGATTTGAACTTTATGTATTATATATTTCGATAGAATCATTTTTTAATTTTTATTCACGGTTTATATTTGTTAATTTATGTATTATTAATAACGTGATCATCAAATACCATTTTTCTGTTGTTATTGGATCTTTCCTCTATTTTTTTTTGCTTTAATTGGTTCGCTGCTAACTGCAGAAAAGAGAAGGAATTGAGGGACAAGAATTTCACTATCCACTCAACAGCGCTGAAATCAGCTGCGATCCAAATCGGGATCGCATCGCAGGAACCTGAGATCCCGACCCAACGGTTCTGATTATTTTGAAAAATCCCCCCTAAAAACCACATCCATCGGATCCAGATCTCAGGGTCCCGAGATCCGATTTGGGTCGCAGCTGATACAGACTCCCACTCAACAGGCAGCTGAGAGATGATGAATATTTCAGTTGATACAATACAATAAACATGCCATATCTCAGAAAGAGTTCATTGTTACAATATCTGAGGGCTGAGGCTGATATAAGGAACCAAAAATAAGATATCACAAGACAAGAAAATAAATTCACAGAAAAGTCTCTTGCACAAACCATATACTTAATTTCTATGAGTAAAAATGCATACATGATATGGTGCATATAATAAAATTACATTTCCAAGTGACATCCTGTGATAATTTATAGTACAAACACAATAAATACATATATGTTAATATATATTTCTGCACAATCATCTATTTTTGGGTACTTGATAGTGTAATACCACAAGATTCAGCAAATTCATATGATGAAAGAAGAAGAGCTTGGAGGTTGCTGCACTGTACTGAGAAACGTACGACATCGCTCTAAGGCCCGAACACTTCGTATTTACACACCGGGCAAGTCTGTTAAAGGCAACGAAGAACGAAGAAACTAAGCTACTGACATTGCTGTCAAGTATCAACAAATGTATTGTATAGCAGTAGCATACTAACAATGTACTGTAGTTATCAAATATTATTCTGGTATCTGATGCCACTGTTATAAAGTAGAGTTGCAGTGCTCATATTGGTCTGGTAACTCTATCGTGTACCAACTGAAAAACGGTACCAAAATCACACCTTTTTGTAGCCGACATCCAGTTTGATCTTGTCAGTTCATTTTTAAACATGGTAATTAGTGTTTCATGTCTTTTACTCGCAGAATTATATACAAGTAATAAGATTATTATAATAAGAATCAACCATAAGGACAGAAATGCGAAGTGACCTTTTCTTGCTTCAACCATTTCGTGACACAAGATGCGTGGAAATCATGCTTGCACGGCAAAGTTATCAACTTGTCACGGTTCCTATATTCTTGCAGGCAAATGACACATCTACATACATGCAATATAGAAAATAAAAAATTAGCTAAATTCTGAAACTGAGTCATGATCGTATGGAACCCTAGATTGTTATGGCTGATGATTTTAGTACAGAAAAGATCAGAACATACTCATCATGCTTCGCTTTTTTTGAAAAGAAGCCTGATTTATACTTGGAAGACTGCAAATAGGAAATGAGCTCCTCGGATAAACCTCGGCTTTCAGTACCAACTTCTTCGCCTAATTGTTGCAATTCCTAGATATGTGCATAGTTATTACAAAGTAGCAATCATAATTGCAAGCAATATATATATTTTTTATTTTCTTTACGAACCTCATATGTCATATTGTCAGGATCGATGTCGTCTTCCCTCGATGCCTACAACATGAAAAAAGAAAAAAATATATAAACATTAAATCCAAATGAACAGTATTTTGCTCTTGATCCGGACAGTTCACTGTCTCCCAATTTGTATTACAAGTAGGTTAATGTTATATGTTCCAGTAGCAAAATTTGTACCTCCGCTGAGTTACTTGCACGAGGTGAGTCGTCACCAGTATCTGATTCTGAGTCCGACTGCGAGGGAGAATCAACACAAACTAAATCTGCTTCTGAAAAACACAAGCAGATAATAAGTATCATAAACAGCTAATGTGTACTTATGTCAGATAGACAACAATTCAAGAGTCAGTATCAGTATGCTATATATGTGGTATATACTGGTAATTTACCAGTACATAGCAAATTTTTCACAGCACCCATCCTGGAAAGCATCTGGTACCAACTACCAAATAATCCAATAAAAAAAAAATCTGATACTGTCACTTTGACAAGTACATGGAACCTAAAAATGGGAACTTCTATGACACAAGCAAAGGAACTCCAAACTGGCTCTTTGTGTGGTAGTTGGTACCTTCAGTTTCGTTGTCGCTCGGAGAATCCTCCATTTCTTGCAAGCGCCTTGCTAAGGCCTCATCAAGTGCCAGCATTGCCTCCATTTCCATGCTCTGCACAATCTTGCTGCTGGTACTGCTTTCCCCCGGTCCGCTCTTGTAGAAGCTTTCCTGCAGCCATGTTTCCAATGCTTAAACATCCCGTTACGAACAAATGAACAAAAACACCGACAACAAGTACAAACTTGCAAAAAAATGTCTTGCTGAAAAGAAAAATGTAAATTAAGAAGAAGAAGAAGTAAAACCTGGCTTTGAAGGACTTCGGCGAGGGCGAGATGGAAATTGTCAAAATCTGATTGGTTAAATCGTCGATCAGCGACCGTAGGTGGTGTGGAATTTGCGTAATTCACTGAGAATCGATTCTTCCCCTCTATCTCCAATTCAACTGCCATTTATCCTGACACAAAACCCCATTATTGGTAATTTTTCACACAAACTTAATCAAATTATGCCATGATTAAGTTGCAAAAGGAACCCACAAACCACAAACCAAAAAATTAGCATTTGATTGGGAGGTACATAAGTCAATTCTTGGAATGCTGAATTGAACTCAAACCAAAATAACAAGAAATTAAGCACAAACAAACACCCACTAAACACTTGGTCTTAATTCATCAATCAAGAAACTCAAAAGCAAAATTAACCCACAATCTCCAAAAAAAAAAAATTCAAATGGGACTTGTGAGACATAAAACAGGACTTTCAGAATCTGGGTGCTTGAAGAATCATATCCAAGATGAAATTCAGAGTGATGAAAACAGAGGCCTATACAAATTGGGGGAAAAGAAAGCACCTTTCTTTGCTTCGGTTGGGGCTGAATTGTTGCTGTAGCTCCAACTGTGCCCAGCTACAAATTCCTTCCCTCCAACTGGGGGCTCTGTCTGTGTTGCAATGCAAATCATGCAACTAACTACCAACTGATACATAAATAAATAAAAGCCACGGATAGGAAGAAAGGCAGAGTGTGTTTGTGTGTGAGACAGAGAGATGAAAGAAGTCAACAAACAAAACTATAAAGTTTTCCTCAAAAAAAAAAAAAAAAAAACTATAAAGTGGCGCCTGTTTTGGGTCACCCAATTGTTGTACACCTTACCTTACTCATCATTGCTTCCTTTTTGGTTCTTTTCTTTCTTGTTTTTTCTTCCATCGTTTGGTGTCATGAATCATCAATCATAAATCATAAATCATAAATAATAAGCCTCTTTTTTAGATAGGAATATGTTTATAATTTGGGGCATTTTTGTATACAAAGAAAGGAATTTTGGCATATTTCATAATGTAAGATATCTTTTTTTTTTTTGTTATTATTAGATAGAAGAAAAGAGTTTTAATTTCACAAATTAATTTTTTTGTAAGTACTCTCTATAATAGGATTTTTCTGTAACAAATGTTTTTGGAGTTAAACTATTATACTAACATTAGCATTTCGATCTACTAACGTTAGCATTTCGGATCGAAATGCTAACGCCTCAAATTTCATATTATCGTGTCTGAAATCACGATTTATGGTGCTCAATAAATTCTTTATATGAAAATATTGGGAAATACAAATTTTTTTTTATTTTTAGAGTTTTCTAACTATTTGTTTTGAATTTTATAAAAGAGCTCATAAATATTAATAAAATATTGATGTTTGTACATGCTATTTTAAAAAATGTAAAACAAATACTTATAAAAATCTAAAAATAAAAAATTTTTGTATTCCACAATATTTTCATATAAAAAATTTATTGAGCACCATAAATCATGATTTCAGACACGATAACATAAAATTTGAGGTGTTAGCATTTCGGACCGAAATGCTAACGTTAGTATAATAGCCTAGCTCAATGTTTTCGTTACCAACTTCTAAATTCATTTTTACAATTTTTAGAATAATTACATCAACAGGCGATTCATGTTACAACATTCATCTTTTTTTTTTTTTTTTCTCTTTTTTATGATGAGACGTAAGTTTTAAATCATGTTGGAAGCGTAGTTCTAGCTGGTTATTATATGTTTCAAAATTTATAGTATTTTTTTAACAGTAACTGCTACATTTTTTTAGAATATTTTCATGGACTAAAGTTTGAAATTTGACAATATATTTTCCGTCCATCAGGTACTTTTTTTTTTTTTTACTTGCTAAGTAGGCATCGAAGAGGTCAATTATTTAAATATTTAATAGGAGACCCAACCAATGTTGTAGTTTATGTTTGATTATGATTGATGCTGGGGGAACCAAAAATGATGACAATTTTGATTATGTCATGGGTGGCGTATTATGATACTGGTATATTTCATATTTGAGATAAATGTACTGGGTTATCAAGAGACACCATAAAAAGTTCATTTCGCATATCTTTTACTGAACTATCAAGAGTTGTGTTTTCTTATATTTAATTGGCCATTTTTCAAATGAGTTACGCTAACTGTCCCCCAAGAAAAACCCTCCTTAAATGTTTCATATTAGTACATCATCTTGTACATAAAAGTATGAACATCCTAATGTAATAGATATGAACACCCGACAATACATTGTATGAACACTCAAGTTAGGGCCGATGGTCATTCACCAGAACGTGGAATCTTGGAAGACCCACGCAGAATCTTCGATGCATAGGTATGAACACCAATTACGTCGACTATGAACACCTCATCGTGGGAGATATGAACACCCCGACGGATAGATATGAACATCAAATTTGTGCGACATTTACCATAACGCTATGATACAACAAATTTTACTATTAAGTGGTGGGACCCGACTTTTAGAGTCAAAATAAATGTGTAATTAGTGAGAATCTGAATCTTGAACTATAATCTTAACGAAATCTTGGTGTGGAACATTTAAGGGGGAGAAAAGAAGATGACAAAAATATTTTCTCTTTTCAAATTTTACATCTTCTGAACTTGCTGACCATCTGAAGGTCTTTTTACATGAGGATTGGATTTAATTACAAAGTGTCCAATATCTATATCTATACTATTATAAAAAAGCACGTAAGGAATGGATCATCCATTAGCGGTCATAGTCTTACTTGTGGCTTAATCTTTGTTGATTTTACAATGAAAGGCTACGATCATATCCATTTCCTATCTTTTTCCTCTCCATTTATTCACTATTCACAGATACCAAAGCGCGACTAATCCATTCCCAATAGATACCAAAGTTTGACTAATCCATCGTCATCTCTCTGAGTCCAACAGTGGCTAGACCCATAGTTGCTTCTAAACAATTTAATTAGAGGTGGCAAAATCTATGCCGACCCAAAAAACCCATCCGACCCAAAACCCAACCCAAGTTTCAGGAAAAGTCAAACTAACCCGAACCCGACCCGATCCATGTTTCAAGAAAAGTCAGTTTGACCCGAACCCGACCCAACCCGAACCCGAATGACCCGAACCTGAGATGACCCCGGAATAGAGGTGCAAAATCTGACCAAACCTGAAAAACCCGCCCAACCCGACCCGAAAAATTACCGGCAGCCGTCAACCCAATACGGCAATACCTGACCCGACATTTCTATTTGATCAAACTGACCCAACCCGACCCGACAATCTGTCATCTCTAAATTGTATTAACATAATTAAAACTACATGGTACAAATACTAACCGGCTATAATTTTTATAAGCGTGCACTGAAACCAGAATTTTGAAAATTTTCTAACAAGTCATGAATAAAAAAAATGAGATACCATTTAAATTACCAATTTCTAACTGGCTTTGGAGACTTGGAAGATTGAGTAAAAATCTGAACAATTTTTGTAACCAAGGATATATAAAGATGAAGTGTAAGACTCTAGAATTACACCCACAATAATGGCAGATTTCCACCCCAAGTAGTGGGGGTAATTTCGTCACTGTTCTGTGATTTGGTACAATTTCACTTACGATGTTTTTTCGAGTCTCAGTCCATCTATGATCTGATGACTGTAATAATTAATGAATCATATTCCTGTAACTCAAACTGTTCATTCTTGAATTATATTTAAAAGGGTACACACAATAGATGGTTTTCTTATCCTTTAAAAGAACCCGCCCGTTGGGCGGGTTTCTTACTAGTGGTTACAAACTGCCATATTTATGTTCATGTTCTCCATATATCTGAAATTTTAAACAATCTATTAAGATTTTGTAATAAAGCCCTTCAATTTGTTTCTAGTTTACCATAACCAAGTTGTCTGTTGTCCTTCTCATTCACTTTTAATAATACAGTTTTGTACAGCATCAAGTACACCAAAAGCTTATATATACTTGATACTTCGAGTAAACCTAGCGTTCTCCTAGGAGCATAGAGGCTTCTCATGCTCCTAACTCAAAAATCATACTAAACCATCAAAAAATTTTAATTTATGGTTTTCATTAAATTCTTATATCAAAATCTCTTAAGATACACAAATTTTCTATTTTCTTTGTTTCTTAAGTAAATGTATTTGAATTTTTTAGGATGACCTTAAAATAATAATAAAATAATGTATAAAACCATGTCATCTTTAAAAAAATTCAAAACAAATACTTAAAAAACTCAAAAAATGGAAAAATTTTGTATTTACCATATTTTGATATAAATAATTTAATGTAAACCATAAATCAAAATTTCGTGATGATTTAGTATGATTTTTGAGTTAGGAGCACAGGAGGCCTCCGTACTCCTAAGAGCATGCTAGTTTTACTCTAATGCTTCACATTCTTTCTTTGCAATTTTCTAACGATTTTATTTAGTTTCCCATGATTACTCGAATTCCTTTTTCCTTTTCTTTTCTCAACTACAAAAAAATATGTTAATTATATATCTCTCTCTAAGTATATATATATTTTGAAAACTTGATAGTAGCTGACAAATTATTATTATTTTTTTTTGAGATAAAGATGAGGGTCAAGTCACTCAAATTTAAATATCTCTAAAAGACCTCTCATCCGGGTTTCAAATTTGCGACCTCCCACACAGAGGACGTTGCTTTTAGCCACTAGACCAAATGGGCCTATTTGCTGGTTCTTTCAAGTGTTCTCTTGTAAATCATTTTTTTTTTCCTCTCTTCATCTTTGATTCTTTGCTTGCTTAAGGGAAAGTAATAGGAACACTGAGCAAATATGGAAACGAAATAACAATGAAAAAGTAAAAAGCACGAGCAAATTAATGAAAGAAAAAAGAACACCCCAAAAAGCAGATGCTTTAATTTGATATATGTCAAAGTATGGCTAAAACATGAGTGATTTTTTTACTCTTTTTTAAGGGAGCTGCTTTGGGCAACGCTAAAATTACTTATGGGACAGCTTTTGTAATCAAACTGACCAAAATATCCTTGCTGAAGAAGTGAAATGTATCATTAATTGTAAGGGTATTTTAGTTAATTTTGGTACAAAAGCTGCTTCGTAAGTAATTTTAGCGCTGCCCAAAGCAGCGTTCCTTTTTTAACATGATATATTACTTTTCATCACTTAGGCCCTGTTCGGACGGCAAGGGAAATTGTGGGAAATAATATGGGATGGGAATCTGTGGGATTTTTTTCATTAACCCCGTTCGGCTCCCTCTTTTTTCCCATTGGGTTGGGTTCATATACCCACTTCTACCCACCAAAATGAATACAAATTGTTGGGAAAAAACAAATCAAGTTGGATCTAATTATTTTTTTCTCATCTTAATTGGGAACCCATTAAATCACAAAGAAGAAACCCACACCCACTATTTCTCATCCCACAAAAAAAATTGCAACCGAACATGCCCTTATAATTATTTGCACTATACGTATGACATTATTATTTTTTTCTATAATGATCATTATCACTGTACATAATGACAATAGGTGACATATTTGTTGTTATTATAATTCGGTCTTGAGTAACAACTCGTATGTATATACAACGACAAGATTTTGGGTGCTATCATGATTGTGCAAGTGATAATTAAATAGCTGCACTTGTGTGGACCATTTTCAGTGTCATGACTTGTTATAATATACTAGAGCTGTAACTCGGGCTTTGCCCCGAAAAGTGGTATCAAATAAATAACTAAAAAATTTGTAAAATTTTAAATATTTATATTGAAAAAAACTTAGAACAAAATTTTTAATTTTTTAATTTTTTAATGTAATTAAATAATAATAATAATAATGATGCAATAATTTATAAATAATAATATATAAATGTTGGATGAGTTAAAATTTGTTTTAGACATATCATATTCATCTTATTTTCGAGGAGAGAAAAAAAAAATTAGCCATTAGATCAAAGTAGATGAAGAGTTTCAAGCAAAATCAATAGTTAATAAGAGTGATGATGTGGCATAGTTGAGGTGCTTGAAAATCTACCCCTCTTTATGGAGTATAGATATGGAATCATCTTGAAGGCGTTCAATTCCGCTGTTATCCGGATTTGGATAACATGACTGTTATCCAAATCTGGACCGTCGGATCAAAATCAACGCCTCAACAGATAAGATTAATTGTGAAAAAAGCTCCCTATAATCTTAATTAGACTGATTGGGCCGTCCATTTTGATCTAACGGTCCATATTGGACAAACAGGGCCATGTTATTCTCAAAGAATAACAGGACCCTGTTTGTCCAATATGGACCGTTTGATCAGAACGGACGGCCCGATAGACCAAATTAAGATTATAAGGGGCTTTTTCCACAGTCAATCTCATCCGTTGATTTTGATCTGACGACCCATATTTGAATAACAGGGTCCTGTTATCCAAATGGGGATAACAGTGGAATTGAATTCCCCATACATATTATACGAATATAATACTGTCATCGACTCATCGGAGTACATATTATGAGTGAATTAATTTTTGGAAGCACCCGACATGTTTAAAAAATATAAATAAAATAGCTTTTCAATATTATCCAATCTTTTTTGTTACATGCCATCGAATTTGCCTCAAATCACAAATCTTATTATGATCTAAATAATTCGATTATGAGATTGACGATATCTTCTTTTATATTATAACATTTGAATTCAAAATTCAAACAAGATATCTTTTTTTTTTTGAGTGGAATCCAAACACATATCTTTGATACGCTACGTTATTTTTGTGGGCGCGGGGTGGGTGCACCCGCGAGTGCACAATCTGATTGTGTGCCAACAATCACAACCGTCTGATTGACGCGGATCAGCTGGGCAGTTGGCCTCAAATTCCGTGCTTAGAGCATCTTCAAGAGATTCCCTAAAAATGGATCCCAATATACCTATATTGGGTGTCATCCTAAATTTTTTGTGAGCGAATTTCACCTCAATCTCCAATAGATTCACAAAATATGGATCCCAATACATTTAAACTAGGCCAAAATACGAATCCCAATACATTTGAACGGTTTGGATTTGGCTCTAGTTTTGGGAAGTTGGATTGGGAGTGTCCAAAAAAGCCACCAAAATAGCTAAAATTAGAGAGGATTTTGGGATAGCCCAAAAATTGGGAAGGGTTTTGGGCTTCTATTGGAGACCAAATTTTGTTCCTAATTCCCAATAATTAGTTTTAAGAATGGTTTTGGGAAGCTCTTGGAGATGCTCTTAGCTTCACCAAATATTAAGATGCATTACTTTATTCACCAGACATTGGAAACATGAAAGGGCGCCCCCACTAGCTTAAGAACTTGGGATTTTCTGTGGACAAAACATTATTAGATTTTTAACATTGCT
The DNA here is from genome assembly GCA_030179965.1 of Cyperus esculentus. Lineage (NCBI taxonomy): Eukaryota > Viridiplantae > Streptophyta > Magnoliopsida > Poales > Cyperaceae > Cyperus > Cyperus esculentus. Next base: position 3,286,008 of record JASGLE010000023.1, on the reverse strand, counting down.
TATGAAGTGATATATATTATTTTTGCATCACGATGTTATATGATTAGTGATAAATGATAATAGTATATGATCAATGATAATACGGGGCACATAAATGTTATGTTGAAAAAAAAAAAAATACTAATTTAGTACATTATTTTTTATTAATATTTTTAGTATATAAAATAATGTATACCAATATATCTATGCAATTAATTATTTACATTTAAAAGAAATCTACTTTGAAATTATTACTAATTGTTTCCTTTGAAAATATGAAGCTCATTGAAATATTTCTTTCCAAAAGATAATATTTTTGAAGTGAACTTTGTTCCTTGATTGAAATAAAAAAAAAAAATTCACAGTAGCAATAATGTTATTCGCTTTGTTTGCGGACAATCCCAAGTTAAAGCCATTAAATTATTAAAAATGCATGCTCATATGTATTTTTGGGCCCGCGGATAATAATAAATCTAACCTTACTTAATCTGCGCAATCCCAATGTTTCCGAATCCTGACGATTTTCATTAAATCGGATGGTTTAAACCGTGAGTACACCATCAATTGTGCACTCGCGGGTGCACCCACCCTACTCCCTATTTTTGTACTTTTACTTTCCGGAAAAGGGAAGATTCTAATATCTTATGATATTCTCCAAATAAATAAAATTAGAGATCTAGAGTATCTTTTACAAGCAATAATAAAATCGGTACTCAGCGGTATATATCCGTCCCCTGAATTTAAATTCGAACCATTGAAATTTTAAAATATGCAACAAAAGATCATTGCTAATAATTAGAGTAAATCTATAGTGTTCTTAAGCTCACGGAAAGCTGGCTTTCTGTGAGCTTAATACTAAAAACATATAAAATCATATCCAAAATCTTATAGCATGCAAAAATTTTCATTTTTAGAGATTTTTAAGTATTTATTTAAGATTTTTTTAATAGCAACTATACAATATTAATAAAAAAATCAATGTTTCATCTGCAACTTTTATGAAATCCGAAATAAGTACTTAAAAATCTCTAAAAATAAAAAATTTTTGTATACCACAGGAGTTTGATATAAAGAATTTATTGAGCCATATGCATCGAAATATAGATATTGTTTGATATGTTTTTGATGATAAGATCACGGAACGCCTCCGTAAGCTTAAGAACACCGTAGTTTTACTCCAATAATTGATCATTTAATATTATAATCACATATCAAATCAATTATAAGGGGAGAAAAATAATGTCAATGGTAAGAGCATCTTATGCAATTGTGCAAAATATATAAATTCGGCACGCAGTCGTTTTCTGTCATATTCGGGCAGAAAGGGTCAATAGTGGGATAGGATTGGATTTAATTGGCCAATGCCACCGACCTCTGGTGTCTTTATACTGGTTTTGCTTGCACTTTTGTATTTTTATTGGACAATGATACCATGCCACAACTTTGCCCCAATAACCATGTGATGAAGTGACATACAAGTGGGGAGGGTTATTTTTGTAAAATTTTGTGTGGCGGAGGTATATTTTTGTAATATTGTGAAGATCATTTTTGTAAAAATTTTTCATGGTAGGGTAATTTTGTAAATTTCCTTAGAAATAAAGGATATTTCTGTAAAATTTTCTGAAAAGAGGGATATTTTTATAAATTTTTTTTAAGTGTATTGGGGTGTTATGGGGAAATTGTGTGTGGCAAGTTATATTTGTCCATTTTTATTTTGGGGTGTAAAGTTCAAAGATAGAATTGAAGAGTAGACAAATCTATCAAGTTCCCTCTATAAAAAATACAAATGTATGAAGTTGATGGGTTTGAGCCTTTGAGGGTTTAACAATGGGTGCATTTAAGCAGCCCCAATTTCTTTTAGTTAAGGCTCGGATTTCTGTGCTAGAATCACTCCATTTTTGTGAGCAATGGATGTGTCCATAACTAATGAAAGAGAACACCAGAAGTTCAGAACAATAATATTGTTTAAGCTATAATTCCGTTTGTTATTGAATTCTAGGTGCATAAATGTATAAAGGCTACATAGATGTAAGTAGAAACTAGAAACACTAGTTATAAATATTCTATGTTAAACCAAGTATGGCACACATGGTAATTGGTAAATGTTTTTTACGGTGAACCTTCCTCCGTCCATGAATAAATGAATTTTTAGAAAAAGTTAAATGAATTAATGGAAAAATAAAATTACATAATAATTATTCCAATTAAATAATATAGATAAAAGTGTAATCATAACACTGGAGAAACAGAAAATTTGAAAAGTGAATGCGACGTATGAGTTTTTAACAAATACAACCTCCGTTCATGAATAAATGAATTTTTAGGGAAAGTCAAATGAATTAGTGGAAAAATGAAATTACATAATAATTATTCCAATTAAATAATATAGATAAAAGGGTAATCATAACATTGGAGAAACAAGTGGATTCAAACAAGTGAATAGAAAAATAAATTCAAATCGGTAAAGTTCATTTAATTATGGACAAGCTCTAAAGGGTGTAAATTCATTTAATTGTGGACAGAGGTAGTACTTTAGTAAGAACCAGCCTTTGGTCTAGTTGCTAAGGGCAACGCTCTCCGTGTAAGAGGTCGCGGGTTCGAAATCCGTATGGAGGATATTTTATAGACATTTAAATTTGAGTGGCTTGACCCTCATCTTTATCTAAAAAAAAAAACTTTAGTCACACATATAATCCCACAAGTAAATTTCAAGCGCACTGCATCTCCATTGTCCATTCAACATCCAAAATGGAGGCATTTTCAAATTGAGGAAGAGCAGGTGAAGGAAATTTCACGGGAGAAGTACTGAAGTAGAAGACTTGAGGTCAATTGTATAAGTCTATTTAATTGGATGATTCTAATAAGGTCGTAATCAGTGCTATAACAAAACATTTTATCCTTCGTATAGTTGGACTGCTACGTGAAAATTGACACCTGTCGACACCTGAATTTATCAGGAATTTTCATAAATTGTCGTGGTCCGTATCAGCTGCGATCCGATCTCGATCTCAGGGGTCGTGAGATCGCGATCGGACGGCTGTGGTTTTTAGGGGTTTTTTGGTTTAATCTCAGCTATTCAAAGATGGATTGCAGGGTGGATTGCTGGGATTTGATCTCAGCCTATCTCAACATACAGTAATTACTAATTTGACAAAAAAGATCATCCAATTATTAGGCCTTGGTCGGACGAGTTAAGATATAGATTATACGTTGGAAAAAAAAAAAAAAAATCAAGAACTGAGATTCTGGTTTTATCACTCAAAGATTTTTAATTACCCCGGATCACATTCTACATTTATCGTAAAAGAAGAATAAATTGAACAATAGTGATCGAAAAAAAAAATTGTCATTGTGCATTGAGTTTTTTGATGTACCATATGACACACAAATTTAATGAAATTAAAACAAATAAATAATTTATTAGTATAAAAACATGTTTAATAGATTTTCTATTTTAATTTTGTTATAATATTCTCCGAGAACAGTTGTTAAGATTGTCAATATAAATAGTTATCAATTAGAAATAATATTATTCACGCTACCATTTGTACCTTTTGATTAAGTTAACCAACAGAGTATAATTTACGCAAGGGAGTTCCACTGAGAACGACACAGAAAATTTGTTGCAGTAATCTTTTAAATAAATGTGAAAAAAAATAGAAATGTATCCTATAATTTTATAGATTATTATATTTCCAATTTAATTTGACTTCAGTGGAATTTGCTTTTCTTTTTAAAGTAAAAAAAAAAATCTTATATGGAACATCTAAAATCCCGCAAACCTTTCTTTTCTTTTTTTCTTTGTTTTTTTTTAGAAAAAAAACAGCACCCAAAACTATAAGTCCGCTTTCATTTTGTTTCGAAAGTATACAAGAGTTCAGGTGTAAATCCCGCAAACTTCGAATAGATTTTTTTTTTTTAGTTTTTAATGATATATTCAAAATTTCAAACGGAAGATATAACGAGAAAATAAAGAGGGGAAAAAAAAAAAAAAAAACTCATATTATGGGCTGTGATGTAAAATTCCGTGCTATGAGATCAGATAATATATCAGGAAGTGGGTTTGCTGATGGGCTTTCAATTGGACCAGATCTACAAGTCCAAATTTTCAACAATGGCCATTTGAAATTTGCACACAAAGATATTTCCGTTCTGGACTAACCTCTTCTGTTTTATACAAGTGATCTCTATTTTCTCTGCGTGCTCTCGTGAAGGAGAAATCCAATAACCATAGACATTGGTGTCCATAGTGACCATAATATAGTAAACAATTTTAAGAAAACAACGAGAAGCTTCAACAACAGAAAAAGTTGTATACTATTTTCTCTGCGTTTTCTAATATTTATGTTTCATGTGATTTTAATTTATCCTTTTCCTTGATTAAGTGTAATTAAGGTATATCAATATCTATCGTATATTTAACTTTCAAAAAAAGCAATTCATTGAAAATTTTAAATCTGATATGGTCCAAAGTCCAAACTGATCATGAATTAATTTAAGTGATTTTTGAAAAATGAGCATACAAAATTGATTTATATTCAATTATTTTGAGAGTCATCTTTCAAAATCATTAAAAATAGTTATAAAATTTCAAATGGTAAAATTTGATTTTCAGCAAGCTAGTTATGTCTAAATTATTATCAACCATTTAGATCGAATTTTCATATATTGGATTTTCAAAATCGGATTGTAAGCGTTAGGATCCGAAATACTTATGGAAGGAACCGGACACCCTTTACAGTTTACAGACAAATATTAAGGAACCGAAAACTACTAAACATTCTGTATTTGTTTTGTTTAAAATGTACAATTATTTCCATCATATGGCATATTTATTTTCATATGCTTGTACCAGATTATATTGCTAGATCATATGAAGAAAAATTGTCACATAAACACACCTTTTGGAGGTTATCTATATTACATAATTTTCGTATAAAAAATATTTTTTATTTCAAAAATAATTAAGTATATGATAAAACAACTAAATCGGAAAATATAAGATTTCAATACATCAAAAATCAAGAAAAAGAAGAAGAAAACGAAAAAAGAAAGTAACAAAAATGGAATGGAGGATAAAAGCCATCTGCTTATCTAATTAATCTCCATTAATCAATACACCAGCCCAACACATGACAATATAACATGACATGACGTGACATTTAGGAAGATCTCTCAAATAAATTTCATGTCCAGTCTTAGAATTAGAAAGACCCCAAAACAATTAACAAACAACCGTGCGCAGCGCAACACACAACACAACTGCGCACATCACAAAATCCAATTCACAGTCTCTACTGCTCAGTACTCCAATCGTTGGATTTGCTTTAAGATTCGTTCCGCTCAATCTCAGAAAAGCCCCTCTACAATCCGCGTCGTTGATTCTCTGCGCAGTACAGTACTGCGTAGCAGAGGATACGATGAAGCACGCCACAAGATCCGTCGAACGGTCACAAGAGGACAAGATGGCAGGGATTCACGTGTGGATCACGTGACGCACTAGATAGATAGATACGGACAGACCAAAGGCGCTCAACGGTCGTCTTGACCAAAACCCCCTCAACGGTCATATTCCTCCCCCCCCGTCCGTTCCCCTCCGTCCGATCCCCATCCAACGGCCCACGTGAAATAACAGGCACTGTGCTGCCCCGAGATTCCCCCCTTTCGCTCGCTGGGGTTTACCTCTTTGGGGCCTAATAGTAATAGGTCTGATGGGACCTTGACATTTCCGGAGTGAGTGAGTGAGTGAGAGAGAAGAATTGCGAGGGAGAGTGGGAGAGCGAGTGCATGCGCCAGTGAGAGAGGAGAGTGTGCGCGAGAGTGGTGGGGGTTGGTGAGAGCTAACAGCGAGGAAGGAAGAAGAAGGATAGGGATTTCTTTCTGATTAATTGCATTCTGAACTGAACTGAGGCTGTTTTGTTTTCGAAAAGGAAAGTGAAACCCATTTCAATCGTGCGGTCTTTACTTGTCTCCATTCGTTAACTTTTTTTTTTTCTTTTTTTTGGGGGTTTAATTTGTGATTTTGGGGGGGGGTTTCAAATCAATGGAGGTGATGAGGGTTTTGGAGAGAGCAATGGGGAGCTCAGAGGCTGAGAGAGCGGTTGCTTGCCAGATCCATGGCCAAGCGCTCTTCTTCAGTTCTTAGTTCTTACTAAGATGTTTCTTCTCCGTTGATTGATTTTTTTTTTCTTTTTTTTGAAATTCTTTCATTCTTTCTTGTTAGAAAGTTTTATTCTTTTTTTTTTTTGTTTTTTCTGTTCAAAATATAGATTAATTGATACACACACTCTAAACCGATTCTTTTTTATTAATAGTCTGATCAATTCTTTGCACTTCTGACTTGGGTTTCATTTTCAACATAAATTTCCAAACTATTTTTTTCCCCTCTATATACATATATATTCTATATATTACTTTCAAAGATTAATTCCTCTTAACATACACTCAGAAACAAATTCTTACTCCATACTTAGGACCTAGAACAAATAAATAGTGTATAAAAAAAATCTAAAACCAAAGATTTAGACCAAAAAAAACAAAGAATTTCTAATAGTGTGTGAGAGATTGTGAGATTGAGAGATTGAGAGGAGGGATTATTAACAATTCTTTGGAGGCAATAGAGATTGAGAGAGACAGAGACAGAGAGAGGAGTAGAGGAAGAGAGTGAGTGATCATTATACGATCTTCGACTCCTCAGGGAGCAGAGAATGTTGGCTGGGTACCACCAGCTGAGTATCGACCCAGTGGTTGTTCCCTTGCAGTTCCAGTCCCGACACTTTGCCATGGGCACACAGCGCCTCGACCTGCCGCGCGGCTTCTCCGCGACGCCACGGGCCGTGCTGCCCGACCAACGAAACCCCAGCATGTGCAGTTTCCGACCAAGCATGATCACGGCTTCCGGGGCCTCCTTGGTCTCGCATAAGAGGTGTCTCGACGATGATTATCCTTGTTTGGTCCGTGCCAAGAGGAGCCGGATTGGAGATGATGTGGGTGTTCGGTTTGTTGGCGGCGGGAATGGTAATGGGGCGCCGGGGATTTGGTTTCCTCAGTCGACCGAAGTCGGTGAAGGGGAGGGAGAGGGAGAAGAGGAGAAGGTTTATTTTTTACCGGGTTCAGCTGGCTTTCCGCTTCTGGGCTCGTCGAGTTATGGTACAGGGTTAGGAGGATCAGTTGAGACAGAGGGGGCAAGCAGCAAATCCAATTCCGACTCGAGCTCTTCTACTGGCACGAATGGTACCGAGACTGATACCGAGAGGAGTGGCAGCCGGGCTGGGCCGGATTTTGAGGTACGCGGGAGACAGAACGAATCGGACCGGTGCGGTCTTGAACTGGTAAGCACGGTGGTCGAATGTGTCGACTCGATTGCTATGGGGAATCATGAGGCCCTGAATTACTACCTGTCTCGACTCGGCGAGGAGGCATCGCCGCTGGGTCACACTCCGGTCCACAGATTGGCAGCGTACTTGACTGAGTCATTTGCGCTGCACGTCTCCAAACTGTGGCCCCAGTGGTACGATATCAATCCGCCTCGTGAGTTTACTGGTACCGACCACTTGGAGGAAGATGACGGTACTGCACTGAGGCTTCTCAATGCCGTCAGCCCGATACCGAGTTTCATCCATTTCACCATCAATGAGCGGCTGGTACAGTGCTTTGAAGGGAAAGACCGGGTCCATGTCATCGACTTCGACATCAAGCAGGGCCTCCAGTGGCCAAGCCTGCTGGAGAGTTTGGCCTCGAGACCGAACCCGCCGAGCCATGTTAGGATAACGGGAGTTGGTGAGTCGAGGCTGGAGCTACAACAGACCGGTGCCAGGTTGACACGGTTGGCCCAGTTACGGGGCCTGACATTCGAGTTCCATCCAGTGGTCGACCGGCTGGAGGACGTGCGGCTCTGGATGTTGCACGTGAAACGGGACGAGTGTGTGGCTGTCAATTGCGTATCGGTCATGCACAAGATGCTTTGGGACGGTTCTGGAGTCGCATTGTCGGATTTCTTTGGGCTTGTGAAGAGTACGAACCCGGCAATCGTGGTGATGGCCGAGCAAGAGGCCGGTCACAATGACGGGGTCTGGGAAAAACGGGTCAGCGAGGCAATGAGGTACTACGCGGCGGTGTTCGATTCGCTGGATGCATGCTTGCCGGTGACGAGTTTGGTGAGGGTTAAGATCGAGGAGATGTTTGCCCGGGAGATGCGCAACATTATTGCGTGCAGGGGGAGTGAGAGGGTAGAGAGGCACGAGATGTTTGCGACATGGAGGAGGTTGATGGAGGAAGGCGGGTTCCGGAATGCACGCATCGGGGAAAGGGAAATGCTTCAGAGCCGCATGATTCTGCGCATGTTTGGCTCACCGGCGAAGTTTGGAATCGAGAAGCAGGGAGAAGGAGAAGGGCTCAGCATCAAATGGGGCAGCCAGCCATTGTACACGGTGTCGGCATGGAGTGTGAGTGAAGCCGCAGGAAGTTCGTCGACGGCATCTCAGGTGAATTGAGGCTGATGAAGATGGCCTTGTCAGAATTTGTCAGCCTTCAGTACACTTGGAAGAGAAAAAAAAAATTATAGTTTACAAAAGAGAAAGCTGTGTATTTTTTTTTTCTTCTTTTATTTCTTTTGTGATTTGTTGTAGGAGATAGGAGAAAAAAAAATACTTGTTTAGGTTTTAGAAGATTCTTTATTCAGTTATTTGTAATTCTTTCATTGATATTATTCATTCACAAGAGGATTCATTATTTCTCATGCTCATTGACTTGCATTGTGGTTTGGCAATGAATTAAACACTGAATATAAATTCAATACCCAATGAAATTGTATCCTTTTCTCGTTTGATTTTCTTGCTAGACTATACCCAATATAGTCTGTCAACGTTTGATATCTTTAATCCTAGTTTAAATAAATTTGGGGTTTTTCTTTTGATAGCTTCATTTTGAGAAATCAAGTTTGTGTAATAAATGCATTCCGAATTATAACCTATGGACACTATGTACAGTTTTTCTAGATATTACTCTTTCACTTTCATCATCTAGTCTCATGAAGGACATTTAATTGTGTATGTGGTTCTATTAATCGCACTAAGATGATTCAATTCTGCTTTTTGACTGTTAGTAAAGAAAGTGAATTCACTTCTGCCCAGTCAGAAATAGCAAAAAATGTATGACAAATCCATTTGGGCCCAATCTGTGAACGAAAGAAAGCCGAATTCTAAGAAACAGGCCCAATGAACAAACTTGACCCTGAGATTAAGGCTGTGCTCTCGACTTCGGAAGGGAAGGGATGAAAATGAGAGAGATGTTACATCTTTGACACTTAAAAATTGGAGATTACAAATGTAAAAGAAAATAAATAGAGTGTTACCTTTCATTTCTATCCATTAATCTTCCAAATTTAACTCGGGAGCAAGGTTAAAAGTTCTTCTTCCATCTCCTCCCCTCCCCTCCCCTCCCCATCCATTCATCTCAATTGGAGCACACCCTGATCTAACAAGAATTAAAAATGCTCAAATTTAAATACTTTGATTTACTGACTCGTCTGGAGTGCTCAACCCTTTTACAGATCAGGGTGTCAGATCGTCTGGAGATCCAAGTTGGCACGACTCTTAATACAATCCAACGGCTCATATCATGAATAGCAAAATGGCAGTAATCAGTCCCTACCAGTCCTCCTCAGCGTTAAAAAAACGGTCTCATTCTCTTTCATCGGATCGTTCGTTCGATTGGGGCGCGCCGAAACGGGACCTAAAATCACCTAAACGCTAAATCCTCCTTACTCCTCCCCTTTCTCTAAACCCTAACCCTACTCCCCACCGGGAGAGCCAGCCAGCCAGCCCGTCTGCCGGTCAGCCGAGATGGCGGCGGCGGCCAAGGGAGGGAGCATCAAGTCCACCTCCATCAACGGCGTCAAGCTCTACACTCTCTCCGGCCCCCGCTCCGCCGCCTCCCTGCTCGACCCCAAGAAGAAGCGGTCTCTGCGCAAAGATAAAGGTCCTCCTCTCTCTGCTCTCTCTTTGTTGCCTCATTCTCTTCCTTCTTAGGTTTCTTCTTACCGTCTGATTCGCCCCTGGTGTTGAACTATAACCACTGTTAGGAGGAAATTGTGCCAAATATTGCAATTGCGTACTGTTCTCTGATACTTGCGAATTGATTGAGGCACATTACGAGAGATTCATTTGCGAATTTGTATAATATATATTTAATGATGATTACAAATAGAGATGTCATGTATAAACTTAGCTGCTGTATAAAGTTGTGCTTTTTTCTCTGAAACTTTGGCAAATTTTGCTTAGCTGATATAGCTACTTAACTGTAAATTTTTATCAGAGTACCTTCAACGGGTGGATTTAATTCAGGATTTGAGATTTGAGACCTCATCAAGCAAAATCAAGGTGACTCCTGACGGAGAATATATTATAACTTCAGGTGTGTTAGTTTGATCCATGGTCATTTTTTTTATGCTCTCTTTTAGTGTATTTTTACAATGATATTTGTTTTAATTTTTTCATATTTTGAATTTTAGGCATATATCCTCCTCAAGTTAAGGTCTTTGAGCTGAAGGAGTTGTCCCAAAAGTTTGAAAGGCACTTGACATCCGAAATCATAAATTTTGAGGTAGCTCTAAGCAAATACTTTAAAACATTTTGATCATTAGGTTAATGAAGTAGCCACATCCTATTTCTATTGGTTTTGGAGTATGCTCTTGGATCGTTCATTGCTGTTTCTAAATTATTGATTTAATAGATCCTTGCTGATGACTATTCGAAGATTGCATTTCTGTGTTCTGATCGCTCAGTTGCTTTACATGCTAAGTATGGTCGCCATTATAACTTGAGAATACCAAGGTTAGTTTTAAAAGTGATGACATTTGTTAAATTGTTTTTTTCCTTATATTTTGAACAGTCACTTGGATTAAAATCTGTCATGTCGTTGGTGTCGAGATCCTAAATTCTTTTGTTACTTGCTACGCCAGGATGGGAAGAGATATTGCATATGATTGCTGGTCTTGTGATTTGTTGTGTGCTGCTTCATCACCTGATCTTTACAGAATTAATCTTGAACAGGTGATATTTCTTTTGATAAAGTGCTACCAAGTTGGCCACCAGATTAACCGTTGAAACTAACAATTGGCAACAGTAGTTAGCAAGTTAATACTTCCATTATTTTGTTTCAAACCGAGAGTCTTGTCCTCCACATTTACGAACAACCATAATTGAAATTTACTGCAGTAGATTTTGATAGGCACAGGTAATCAAACATGAACCAGCTTATTTCATACCTATTAGGATTAAATTTATATTTACTTCATTGATATCAGGGACGTTTTTTGCAATCACTTACCTCCCAATCGCCTGGAATCAATGTAGTTTCCCGGAGGTCAGCCACTCTCCCCGCTCCTATCTGATCTCTATTTTATGCACGTGTTTGTAATAACTCTTAATTTATTTGTTGTGGGTGTTGATTTTTTAGTGCAATTCATGGGCTTGTTGCTTGTGGAGGTGAAGATGGTGCCGTTGAGTGCTTTGATATGCGCCAGAAATCTTCCGTCGGTAGAATTAGCACTCTCACTTCTACCAATGATGTTAATCAAGTGCGTACAACTAACTCCTGTTTAACTATTGCATGTGTTTGAAGAAATTATATTCTCGTTTACCTTCTACATCATTCATGTAGGAAGTGACAGCACTAAAATTTGATGACAATCAAGGATACCTCTTAGCTGTTGGCACCAGCACTGGCAAGGCATGATTTCTCACCCATCATAAATCATAAACTTTACCTAATACATGTACATATTTATTTATACAGCTTCCAATTAATACTATACATATATGAATTGCAGATACCAATATATGACTTGCGTATGTCAGATCCTGTACATGTGAAGGATCATTTGTGAGTTAATCTTGATGAATGTATTTTTTTTTTTTTTTTTTGTCTATATACGAAAGCATGCATAATCAGTCTGATTCTGATCCTCTTTTTAGTTATGGTGAGGCCATATCAAGCATTAAATGGCACCAGACTTTGAATTCAACCGAACCCAAGCTCATTACTGCTGATAGTCATGTCGTCAGGATTTGGGATCCCAATACGGTCAGTTGTTACATCTTGCACTGACCCCACTTCTCAAGTGATTCACAAATACACAAATGCCAGAGAAATGGTATAAACCACTTGCTTCAATCGGATTTTTACTTAGTTTTTTTAATAACAGGGAGATGACATGGCAAAAGTGGAGTCGAGTGGCGGCACGATAAATGATGTTTGTATCTTTAAAAATAGTGGATTAATATTATTGGCTCTGGATAATGGCCAGATTCCTGCTCACTTTCTACCTGCGCTGGGACCAGCTCCTAAGTGGTGCTCGTATCTGGAAAATCTAACCGTGCGTGATCTTTCTTCAGCATTTTTTATGTATATACTGTCAGCTTCACCATGGTTGTCATTGTCATGCCCAAAAACTCATATACCACTGGGCAATTCATCGACATATATCTCCAAATGTGCAGAGAGAAGGGTCATGTTTGTTGAAAATGTCGGAAATTTGGAGGATATCTCTGTGATATTTTTTTTCTTGTTTTTTATTTGCCCATGGAGTCCTTTTTTTTTTGGTAGATTCATATGTATTTTAACTGGTTTAAGAAGAAAGTTAGATGTACATGAAAATTCATATGTTATTTTCTTTCTAATCATGCCACACAAATTTTGTTGACTTTTGACTTTTCAGGAAGAGATGGAAGAAAATGCAGAAACTGTAATATATGAAAATTACAAGTTCCTTACAAAGGAAGATCTTGAAAGGCTAAATCTTACCAATTTGATTGGAACTAATCTACTTAAAGCTTACATGCATGGTTACTTCGTAGATTATGGCCTCTATAAGAAGGTAAAGTGTCCAATTTGATTGCAGCACACCTTACTATGTCTGTTGATCCTCAAAAGTATCAACAATTGATGTTCTTCTGTTTACTAAATTTTAGGCAAGAAGTTTGGCTGAACCATTGAATCCAGAGGAGATTATCACAAGGAAGAAACAACAGGAAGAGGAGGCCAAGAGACAGGGTCGCATTACTGTAAGTATTATTTTGGCATTAGGAATGAATATGAAGAAATTAATTTGAAATGTTGTATGGCTTACATCTCCTCAATCTTTACTAGATTATCTCTTTTATCTTTGCAGCTAATCAAGAAGCTGCCAAAGGTTAACCGCAGTCTAGCAGCTCGGCTACATGAGAAGGAAGATGAAGAAAACGATGAGCAAGAAAATGCTGATGATGTTACTGCAAAGAAGAAAAAGAAAAACAAGGGATTGACATCTGATGTTTTCAAAGATAACCGGTTTAGTCGTATGTTCGAGAATCCGGTACAGTTCTCTCACCCTCTCTATCTCATATTGCACATCAGTATATATTGTCTACACTTAGTAGTTGATATGAATGTAAAGGCAGATAATTCTTAAATAAGATAAAAATTGTTCTGAAATCTGCAAGCAACTAAAACTATCTTGGACAAATTAACAAAGTCATGCTTATCTGAATTCTGCAGTCACCCCTATATTCTTCATTTACATAAATATTCGGTTTATTTTTACAAAGTATTTCTTCATTGACCATGCATGCCTTGTGTTTTATGCAGGATTTCGAAATCGATGAAGAATCACAAGAATATTTACAATACCATCCTCAGCAATCCAAAAGAGATCCTTCATCTCTTCTTGAAGAGCACTTTGAACCTGCAATAGATGATGACGATGATGATCAGCTTGAACCAGGCAGCTCTGACGTGTCTGAAGCTGATGAGTTTGAAACAAAGAGATCTAAACCTGTCAGGTGTGTCTTTGTGATTTTTGTCTTCTTAATTTCGAAATTATAGCATTTTATTTTTGCATAATTAAATAATTGTTGATTGGTTGTTGGTTACTTGTATAAAATTCGTGAGTGTTACAGAGAGGTACTTCCAGGTAATGGTTTGGATTTCCCATGTGTTTTTTGCATTTAATTACCAACTTGTGTAAAACCAATGTTTGAGGAAGCTTCACTTGATTTTATATTTATTCGGTTCTCTTGGAAAAACTAAAAGCTGACTTGGGGCGATACTCTCCATTTGGGTTCTTAAATGCTGACACATATCAAATGGTTGGTTGTTTGCAAGACATGAGAACTTTGCTTTTGTGAGTACATTCAAATGAACAGTGGTACTTTGCTGAGTTGATCATATGATTGATGTTCAATCTAGTAATACACTTGTGTTGGAAACTTATTACATGTATGTTTGCAAAACTGTTATATATATTTCTAATACTTGAAAGGACGTATTGTATCATTCCGTACTGGGACTCTACTGTGCATTCAATATCAGGTTAGTAACATGTGTTGTTTCAGGTTGTATGAAATCAAGGATGAAAGGCATGCCGAGGCATTTTGGAGTAACAAGTCCCTTGCTAAGGAGGATGCACTACCCCTTGGAGAGAGATTGCAAGCAAAGGAAAAGTATTCTCGAGGTGGTGGTGCTAGGGAAGTAAAGTTTGGCCCTGGGGGGTCCCGTGAGATTTCCTATTTCTCGAGGAGCTCCAAGAAACAAAGGCAAGATGAGGAGCCAAATGAACATGTCAAGCGGCGAGGAGTACAACCGCTCGGGTTAAAAATGGGAAAACAGGAGTACTATTCGATGGGTGGTAATAGGGGTGGCAGAGGAAGAGGTGGAGGTAGTCGTGGCAGGGGCAGGGGACGGGGAAGGGGAAGGGGACGGGGATAAAATTTGTTTAGTCTTTTTGTATAATAGATTAGGAATTTTGAGTGAGTGCAAGATCTTTTTTAATTACTATGATATTTATTTGTATGATTTTACTTTCAGTGATTACAGGTCACATAAATTTTGTAATTCTGTTATCTTAAAGCTTAAGGGAAAATTTGTTGTACTGTGAACAGTCTGTTTTTATACATCTTCACTTGACATCAACATCATATGAATCATGAAACTTTTCTTTTCTTTTGGTTACATTTGACTGAATTTTCTTAACTCTGCATGTTATTAGTGATTATGTACTTTTGTGTTTTCTTGTAAGAAAGATCTTGCTATAATAGTTTTCTGAGATCAACTTGGTGATTTTTGTATTAGAGGAAGGCGTAGTCGGGGTAAACTGTTATACTGCAGGATGCTTTCATATGTGATGAAGATGAAGCAGATTTAGTTGCCCATCATGAGGATGGATTCTTATAAAGTCTCCATTTGGAGTAATCTAATCTGTTACAAATTCCCTCTTACTGTTAGTAGTTAGTACTGTTAGTTAGAAATATTAGGATAGAAGTTTGGCCAATGAAACAACCCCTATTCTTTTTGTTCCCCATTCTTTTTGGAAATGATTAATGCATCTGAGGGATGTGATTGGAAACAGTTTTTAGGTTTGTTGTCATAGGAAACTTCAGTACATATGCCACTTGAAACTTGATAGTTGCCTACTTCTGTTTCTTCTTAAAAATGGCACACATGCACCAACTTTGAATTAAAGATCAATCAAATTTCTCGCTTTAACCACAAATTTATTTACAAATATAGAACGATCCTTCAAAACCATTTTGAATAGGAATGAATAATTTAAGTTTGTATGGCATCTGACCATTTATACCACATGAACAAGCTAACAGAAGTTGATATTTTATAATTTGAGCTCTTAGAACATTGTTCGTTTTGAAATTATGAGTTATCTTTATCAAAAAAAAAATTATGAGTTATCGGTTTATATATTTCAGTTAATTCTTGGAATGCACTTAACTCAGGGTGTGTTTGGCAACCAAAAATTGGAATAGAATAGCAAAATAATAGCTATTCCATGTGCCAAACAGAAAATAGCTATTCGAATAGCTCTAAAAAATTGCTAATCCACTACTCCTCTTATTTGGTCGAATAGCGGAATAGCTATTCAAATAGCTCTAAAAATATTTATCACAATACTATTCCAATTGTCATTTGTCAAACAATATTTTCACTATCCAAATAGCTCTAAACATCACTATTCTTTTTACTCTTCCAACAACCACTAATCCATTTTTACTAATTGGATAGCACTGTTCTATTGCTCTAAACAGATTTTTTTTTTTCTATTTTTTTTCTTGGGAGGGCAACCGTCTGCTTTGAGCAAATTTGTAATTAAAGAATTCTGTGTTGCAATTTGTGGGTCAGGAAATTAATAAGGACCTTAAATTTATGTGACTTTCTGATCAAATACTCTTTGGTAGGCCAAGTTTTCACTCTGCATTTTTTGAACTTGTTTCTTGCAAGTTTCAAACACCCCTTTGAAAATCTGAGAACAGATTAAGAATCCTATATTACTTTTGGATTGGTGAACATTCTTTGACTGATTGAATTGCAGTTAAAGAAATCTGTGTGCCGTATAAAGCATGTCTCAAGTATTAACTGAGAGAGCGATAGCTGAGCCAGCCTTAAAAGAGATTATCTGCTGAGATGAAGAATGCTCTAGACTTATATATATGAAGGGTGGGGATCTGGTGACAACCAATCTTTGTGACAACTGCAACAAGGATCATCAAATAAATATAAATAAAATCTCTAAATTGGAAAATTTTATATAAGCATATTATGAAATTTATAGATTGATTGTGCTTATAAAAAAATTTTCTATTTAAAGATTTTATTTATATTGTTATTAAAAAAATTTTATTTATATTTAGTTGAGAATTTATTATCACGGTTGTCACAAAAAATAGTCGTTACCTGATCCCCAAACATATATAAATGGCATGATGAATTTAACTCATCACTTCCTTTTTCTAGTTTATTATGTAGGGGAGAATGAGAAGAAAATTTGCCATCTAAAATAATCCTCTTTTGAACTTTTATGCGAAGCACGTGTATGCAACTTGTTTTCTTTTTCCTAGAAATAGAGTGCAAATTAATTCCTTTTTTTTTATTGGAATTTTGATGTTGACGTTCACGAAATACAATGTCAAGGCGGTATTTTTTTTTTTTTGAGGAAATCAAGGCCGTAAATTCAGTGCAAACTTTTGATTTCTACTGCTAACGATAAAGATATTGCCAAAGCCTTTATCTTGTCCACATGTACAACTAGCTGTGCCGTTTTGCACTCCACAAAGAATTAATTATAAGGTCCAAATTAAGTTCAGAGCTGAATTGGAGGCTGTTGCAATTTCTTTCAGGATAAAGGGGCACGCAGACAACATCGAAGTCGAAAGAGACTTTATCCTTCGGCTGTTTATATATTTTGTTAATATTAATTCTGTACACATAATTTTTCTTTTTTTAGGAATTAAGATGTAGCTATTACTCAAAAGTCAAAACATATGTGAGAACTATACACATGGCATATGATGTTGTATAAAAAAATTATGCTTATTTTTGGTAAGAACAAAAATGACAATTAAGGCAATATTTTATATATTATTTCCTGAATAAGAATAAACTGTTCTTATTCCAAAGTTTGGAGGAAGAAATCTTTATGAAGAAAAAAACAATACAGGATATATCCTGTTGTTATGTTAAGATGCTTAAACTATTAAATTTTTTTTTTTAAATGAGAGTCAAAACTACAAAAATTTAAAATGTCTATAAAAAAATAAATTTTACTCCAATATTCCCACCAAAAATATTTTTTTTTTCGATCTAACGATTATAAATGAATATTATATATTATGAGATCCATTTGTGACCGGTAAAATTATCTGGGTGTGAGCATGGAACCTTTCCAACATACCACGCCATGAAGAGCATTATTTTTTGTCACTATATCAATTAAACTCAAAACCATTAATTAATATTCTGTTGCTACTAATTAATGTTATGTTTATAGCAACATGGTTTATACTATTTTTTCTCAAGAGATTATGGGATGAATGTTTTGACAAGGACCTACCCTTACACTTTGATCCAACAAGAACAGCCATCGATCCAGAGCTATAATTTTGTTGAGGAAAAATTAATTAAGAACCATCCAGTGATCATACGTGTTTCTAACACGTCTTAATATCTGTTTTCATTTTCCGGAATGATCATCATTTTTGCTGTCCATATATATCGTTTATTCATAAATGAACTTGTATATATATATATATATATTGTTTAGTCTCATTATCAATAGAATTAGAGTACGTGGTAATTATCTAGCTAGGGGGATGCAAGGAGATGTTCCATTTTCCTACTTCGACCTTAATTTAAGATTAATTATTATTAAACTACGTGTAGACGAGGTGGATCTAATTAATTACAAATTATAATTTCATAATTGTTCGAGAAAGCACGATAGCTCTCCAATTTTTCAATTAGTGTAAACTTATATTTTTATAGGATTAATCTCCTTTTTACAAATGGCAATATTACAGTTTCTAACCTTTTGTGTTAGTCAAATGGATAACGGAGAATTTTGGCAGTACATAAATAGCTAGTCAGCCTATTATTTTACATGATCTTTTTTGGCAGTAAATGGAGAATTTTGCTACCAAAAAAAATGGTACACTTGGCGTGGCAAAATCAAAATGGCAGTGAACATGAACTGCCAAAATAAGGGATCTATATATTTACGTGGAGTTAACACAGACGTGCACGGTGCCATTTTCAGTGAAAGCGATGAGATTAAAATTAACTTAAAAGAATTTGAAGTGGCGTAAGCAATCACTGGCTTTATTCTTGTTAATTAAGTGCTCCAATTATTGAAGCACATATATTTGCCCCTATAATTAATTAATTAATTAATTAATTATTATTGGTTTCATTCACAAATCACAAGAAATATATATAACTTATCAAATTTCGTGGGGACATCTACCATGGATGAATGATTTTATGTGCGTTGTTCTGGTTTTTGATGTGTGTAGTGTGAAGCTATATATATCTGGTTATAGCTAAAAATGTAACTTAATTCTTTTGAATTTGCACTAATATTTGATTAATTATAGCCAAATAATATTATATATAAAATATAACACGTATGTATCACTAGATGCACTTAGCTTATTTTATTTATTTTTTCAAATAATTATTTGGGTAGAAACAGTTGTGCCAACAACCATGATGACATACCACCTCAATACTTGCTAATAAAAAAAAAAAAAAAAACTAAATTCATTCGATTTCTTAGCACCTAATTAATTCTCTTAATTTTTTCTTATTCCGCACTGCAAGATCTACATATGCATATATAAAGTTCCACAATAATAATGTTTTATTTATACACCTTATGCTTAATAATTATGCCATCATATGCCCTACATTATTTTAATAAATTAAACATTTTGAATGTCTAATTAATTTGCATCAATAACTATTTTTCCAATTCACAAAAAGAAATATAAATGCCCTATATATTACGAGTTAGACTATTATACTAACGTCAGCATTTCGATCCGAAATACTAACGCCTCAAATTTTATATTATCGTGTCCGAAATGATAATTTATGGTGCTCAATAAATTCTTTATATAAGAATATTGGGGAATACAAATTTTTTTTATTTTTAGAGTTTTCTAAGTATTTGTTTTGAATTTTAGAAAAGAGCTCATAAATATTAATAAAATATTAATGTTTGTACATGCTATTTTAAAAAATGCAAAACAAATACTTAAACAACTCTAAAAATGGAAAATTTTTGTATTCCTAAATATTTTCACATAAAGAATTTATTGAGCACCATAAATCGTGATTTCAGGTATGATAACATCAAATTGGAGGCGTTAGCATTTTGGTCCGAAATGCTAACGTTAGTATAATAGTCTAGCTCATATATATTACATAACGAACTGTTTTATACTTTTATTCATCACTAATAAACACAATATATAATTCGTTGCTTTAATAATTTTTCTTACCTTTATTGGAGTAGAGTCAAAATATAGGCTGTTTATTTTTCATAATTAGATGGTCACGATATATCTGTAAGATACAATTAAAAAGAGACATATTTGATAAGAACCATTCGATTCAAAATTAAAAGTTGCTTAGCTGATCCATAGCAGAACCACTCACTCATAAAGGAATAAATTAAGCAAAGCAACCAAAGTATATATGTTGCCACAGAAGATTCATAAAGAGATGACACTCTTGACGTCGCATTCTATCACTCTCTCTCATTGGCTCCTCCAAAAATCAGAATCCTAGTCAGCCCTTCTTTCCAAGAATCCAAATTCCAAATCAAACCTCTTTTTGTTTATTTAAATGCCATGATTCAGGAATCCCCACAGATACTATTACCTTTCACAGATTCTATATCTGTGCATGACTTCATATATTACTACTTCATAACAATATCTCCCTGTTATATATATCTCTCTCTCTTTAGTTAATTAGGGGATAATTAATAAGTTAACTAAAGAAGCTTCTTCCATGGGGAATTCCATGGTGGGCTGTTCCGGTCAGGGCGAACGGCTAGTTACCGCCGCCAGGGAAGGTGACATGGCTGAGGTGCAGAAGCTGTTACAAGTTAACACCGGCCTCGTTAGATACTCGACCTTCGGCTTCCTGAGTTCTCCCCTTCATGTCGCTTCGGCCAACGGCCATCATGAGGTCCCTTTTTTTTTTTTTTTCTTCTCATATGTACTTCTTTCTTAATTTTCTGATTACTTTAATTATCTCAGTACACACAAAAAAAAAATTTAAAAATAAATAAAGTTATATCATTATTTATAGTGAAATTATTTTTTCATTGAATTTTTGGCTTTAAAACTTTGGATACTGTTTTTTATTGTCTTAGTAAGATTTGCCTTTTATTTTGCAAAAATGAAAAAAAAATATAGTATATTATATATATCAAAATATTATCATTGGTTATGGGTAAATTTGGGAGAGAATTTGGTTGGAGGGTAATTAATGATGTGAGTGTTTTTGTCTCCTAGGACAAGCTAGGAGACTCACCAAGTGTTCCACATTTGTTTTGTCTCATAAAGTTTCAAACTTTTTCAGTAATTGGTTCAATTGTCAGAATTGATTATGATCTGTAGCTAAGAAGTTGGTTGGATTGGTAGGTTTTGGTGAACTGTCACTTTTGAAAAATTGAGAGACATAGGTGTCTGTTCTTAAAATGGACATTTTAAAAGTTAATACAGCACTAAATTATAATTAAAGGGTTAACTACAATTTTTGTTAACTTGTAAATGTACTAAATTAATTGTAAGATATATGACAAAAAGGGAGCTGACATGCATTAACAGGTTGTTGCATTGTTGCTGGAGCATGGAGCAGATGCAAACTCAAGAAACATTTATGGACAGGTATGTTCCTGCAAATTAATTTTTAAGGCATCATAAAAACTTATCACTGTGAGCTATAAGCTTGATAAAGTTTTTATTTTAAGTCAATGTCATTTTTTTTCCTTTTTATGAAGACTCCGTTGATGCAAGCATGCCGGAATGGACATTGGCAAGTGGTACAACGACTGCTAGTTTACAGAAGCAATGTAATTAATACACTGTTTTACTATATTAATATTGTGAAATTATGTACCAAATGGTAGTTGAGAAATTAAGGGGGAAAAAGATTTTTTTTTTTGTTTTTTTAAATTTTGTTTTGACTGATTTTATACAGGTAGACAAAGTGGAGGCAATAGGCAACAAAACTGCGCTTCATTTCGCAGCTGCCGGCGGTCATGTCAGATGCATCCGGCTTTTAGTGGCTGATTTCATCTCTGCTGCCTCTACCGGCATTGTCATTTCTTCCAAGAAAGAAGCTGCAAAGAATGATCACAACAGGTAACTTTACTAATTGCCAATTGGCATCATAGCCGTTGGATCTATGAATAAAAATTCACACTTGAGAAATTCAAACATTGTGATCTCTTGGAACAGTCAATTGCGCAACTTCATAAACAAGCTGGCAAGTGGCGGTGTCACAGCGCTCCACATGGCTGCCATGAATGGCCACTATGAATGTGTGCATCTTCTTCTAGACTTGAACGCGAGCGTCTCGGCGCAAACTCTTCCTTGCGCATCTTCTTCATTGGGCTCAATCGGTACGTTTCTTTTCGGGAAGTGATCTCGTCTCCAAACATGCATGATGCCCAAATGTTGTACCTTCAGGAGAGTTCTGACTCCGTTGTCATGCGTCTCACGCCTTTACTTTGCAGAACAAGCATTCTTTGAATCAGAATTTATACCAGGAAAAGTTTTGTTCTGAATTTGAAAGATCATAACTTGAGTTCCTTGTTCTGACATAGTGTTCTATTAAATTGACATTGTTCACTTTGTTTTAATACTCATAAACTGTTAATTTACATCAGCTTAACATCTATTAAATACTCAGTTTTTTCATGTGACCGCTTATGTTGAAACACCTTACTGTTGCACTTCTATTTTTTTATATTATTTTTTTTATTTTCTCAGTGATCAGTTTTCATATACGATTGCAGGAGCTGGGAGCACCCCGCTTCACTATGCCGCCAGTGGTGGAAACCTTAAATGTTGCCAGGCAAGTAGACTTTCTTAACAATGCTGATACTAGAATGAACACTTACCAGTTACCAGCTCATTGCTGGTAACTGATGTTCCCAGTCAGTGAGCCAGATAGCAAAAATTCAAATATTCAAAAAAAAGAACTCACAAAAATATATTGAGTTTGATAGTACTTGTAACACTTGGAGTTACTTGATAACACTATTAACACAATATTGCAATTGTTGGTGCAGATTCTAATCGATAGAGGAGCCAGCAGATCGATCAGAAATTGCAACAGGTACTCACTACAACTATCAGCACATATTTAAACAGAAGTTGCAAGAACTATTCATCTTTGCATAGATTTTGACTACTGTTGTATGTTTTGTACCACTTTTTACCAGTACCCAATATATGATTGTCTCACTTTACCAATATGTTTTTTGGAATATTTTCCAGTCATTACTAATTTGTTTATTTGACATTTTTCAGGTGGCTTCCAGTGGATGTAGCTAAACTCTGGGGCTGCCAATGGCTTGAGCAGATATTGTTGCCTCACTCCATCCTTGTGGTCCCAAGATTTCCTCCATCCAGTTTCCTCTCCCTGCCTCTCTCAAGTGTTTTAGACATTGCCAGGTTCATACATTTCTGCTCCTTTTTTTTTTCTCAATAACTCCTGCTATTAATTTAAGCACATCTTGCAGCAAACACCAGGTATATTTTTAAGTATCAACTACCCAATCAGCTTTCAGGCCGGGTAGCGAAATAAAACTTGTTTGTGTTGACTTTTAACTCATTAAAGCATGAAGTTGACATATATATCTTGCAGAACTATTTTATGTAAGCTCTTGTATGAGGTTACTGATTAAAAAATGTACTGCTTTTTTCTTTATTAATCTGTAGGGAATGCGGCATTCCATCGAGCTCCTCTTGGGAAGACATAGATGATGATGATGATGATGTCTGTGCAGTGTGCCTTGACAGACTTTGTGATGTGGCTGCTCAAGGTATGCCATTAATTCTGCTCATACCCTTTTTTTAGCTGGTTTTAAAATTCTTTTTAATGTCTGCGAGGCTGCCCGACTTGTGGTTCAGTGTGTCAGTGTCACACTCTTGGTCGTCTGAGGGGTTCGTCTCAATTGAGGTGTCGGCATCTCAGGTCTATTAAGTTTTGTTTGCACAGTGTCTGTCATTCAGGCATATGTGATGATACCATATGCGAATATATAATCCTGATTTTACTATTGTTTGAATCAGAAATTACCACATATAACAAGTATTTGCTTGTAAAATAGGGTAGATATTATTTCAATTAAAATTTCGAAGATGTAACCTGATCCAAAACTCTACCATCATCTAAATTCGATCAAAAAGTACTACTTTTCAATCAATATCCGTTCGCCATACAAATTGTGCCATCTGAACTGATCTTGAAAACTACTGGACAGTCCGTCGTAATTGACCATTTTGTCCTTGCTTCTTCAGGTTGCGAGCACGAGCTCTGCATAAAATGTGCACTTAATCTTTGCTCTACAATGAGGGCGAACGAGGCGTCCCAACCACCCGGCACGATCCCATGCCCTCTCTGCCGGGCCTCCATACAAGCTTTCAACAAGTCGCCATCGTTTCAATCCAAGAAATCCGATTCAAATCACTGCGTCTCGAGAGGAGCCGAGAAACCTCTAGTAGCATGTAGGTCAGAATACCGACGCAACTCAAGTAGTGTAGTGCCATCAGAGGTTGTCACATCCATCCCCTGTACCTCTATCGCGTCTTCGGCGGTTGTCTCCTGATCGAAGTCGGAGCTTTTGTTGTTAATTTGCCATATATAGTTTTAGTAGGAAAAGATTGATCCAATAGGTTTTAGAAGGTGATTAGAAGGATTGGCTGAATTGTGCAAATTATATATATGTTAATACATAGTGCTGCAGTTAGTTTGGTAGGAACATTGATTGGAAGCATATATGTATATTCTTTGCATTTTCCTTTTGTTTGTATTGATGATGCTGATATGGTGCATCCATCTCCAGCATCAATTCTTTTGTTGTAAATATATATATTGCTTAAAACAACTTCTTGTGATATTGTAAATCTTATCTTCTAACAGAATTCTAAACAATGTAATTTCTCTTTTTCTTAGAGTAATATCTAGCGTCCATAGAGAAGTTGTTCATAGCGTCTATAGGTTACATTGTGGAATGTATTTGATAAATTTCGGAGTGTATCTGTTATATTATTTATACATCTATGGACGTATGGACGCAAGATGTTATCTTTTTTCTTGTGGCCTTGACAACTGTATCTGTGGTGAACTGAGCCGCAGATATATATATATGCAGGCAGCATCAACTCTGACAAGATCTGCTCTATAAATTATTGTAGTTCTTCCCTTATTTCTATTTGAACAATACCAACATGTTTGTTTTAGTTCTTCTCAAACTATGTGAAATGACGAGATCACGTGATTAAATCATCAACAGATTTCATTTAATTTGGGTTGCAAAATCCATTGCAAAAAAACTTCTGGATATGCCCATTTCAATATGTACTCATTCAACATAAATGTTACCCTAACAAAATCTGACCCAATCCACAAAAAATGGCCTGCTGTGGCCCGGAAATATGGGCCGAACTGAAACATATTATGTTAGAGGGATCAAATGACACAACTATATTTTGACACAAATGTTATACTAATACTCTGTTTAAAATGAATTTCCTTCTAGAATTCAATTGATTTTAATAGAAATGACGTGAATAGAAATGATTGTGAATTGAACTTTTGTGTTCAACATAAAATTAGAATTGAATTGAATTCTTTTCTTTTTCATGATTAAAATGATCTAAATACAAGAAATGAGATTTCATTTCAAATTACATGACAATTATACCCCTTAAACAAAAGGAATGATGCTTTCATGGGAGGGTAGTTTAGGTAGTGTAGAATAGTATTTTTGTACTCAAATGAATTCTCACCAAATGACACCAACTTTCATAGGAAATTTTTGATGGAAGCTCCTTCCAAATCATCCCAAATGAAATCATTTCTCATTTGTTTTTTCATTTTGAGCAAGGAATTTAAAAAAAAACTAGAATTCTATTTCTCATTTGATAGGTGTGATTTCATTTTGAACAAGGTATAAATCATATAAATTTATACAAAATCTTAAAAATAGAAAATTTATTACAAACATGTTCATTTATTTATAGATCGATTGTGTTTCAAATTTTATTCAATTTTAGTGTCATTTGATACCTCATCAAGAATTGTTCAATTTAGACCATTCTAATTACTATATAAACTTGATGGTCGTTTATGGAGTATCAAATGACATTCAAATTGAATGAAATTTGAAACACAATCGATCTATAATTTAATGAAAATGTTTGTAAAAGATTTTCTATTTTTAAGATTTTTTATAAATTTATATAATTTAGTGTAACTTTTGTGTCAAAATTTTGTGTCACTGGATCCCTCCTTCATTATGTTATGTACTCATGAAAGTATGCAACCAAGTTCATGTCATCTTCTTTTATAAGAGATTTTACCAAATTCCCACCCATGTTAATCTTCTAAAAAATCTTGTTTGACATGTTTGAGAAATTTCATCGACTTCCTGTAGAACCAATCAACATTTCCAATCATGCAACGTGACATCAATTTGGAAATTTGGAATTAGGTCATGATGTGTACCGAATGACAAATTGGTGATGATTGGTTTTGTTTCTATGCACTTGAATTAGAGAATCCATTGTTGTACGGTGCGGTTTTGATCATCATTTCTTGGTTTCTGATTATATTTTCTGATCTACTAAATTGTTTTTCTTGTAATTACATCTGGCTTAACAGTTTAATTAATGAGGAGGGATCCATTGACAATGTTTATAATGACAATCTTGACAATCAAGATTTTGAAAAATTTGTAATAATTCATAAAAAATCTTAAAAATGAAAAAACTTTTATGGATGCATTCTTTAACTTATGGATTAATAGTGTTTTAAATTTCAATCATTTTGAACATCGTTTGATAGTTTATCAAAATTTTATACATTTTTTAACGGTTGAAATTTAACAAGCTTTAAAGAGCAAATAAGCGTCACTTAAATTGAATATAATTTGATACATAATCAATCTATAAGTTAAACAATATCTCTATAAACTTTTTTCTATTTTTAAGAATTTTTAACTATTTTTACAAATTTTTTAAAATCTTGATTGTCAAGATTGTCATTTTAAGCATTGTCAATGGATCCCTCCTCTTAATTAATTTGGCACCTATTTTCTCTAATAGTAATTATAAAAAGGAGAAATGGGATGATGGGTCAAAATCAATGCTTCCAACGTTGGGCATACCTGGCATTTTTTTTATTTCTTTTTTGAGAAAAAAAAAAGGATTATGTCGCTTTCTTTAGATGTTTTTTTTTTAAATTGTATAATTACATCTGGTTGGCATTATTGCCACTACAGAATTTAATATAACATTTCATATTTATGTATCACAAATAGTTCCAATTTTTACAAGAGGATGTTTCAAAGATTTATTTGTTTTTGAGTTGCAACCCTCCAAAAAAAAAAAAAAAAAAACTCACAGTAACGCGCAATTTGCGAACTGATTCGTAGATATAGAAATGATATCAAAATTGATATCGACTGTGTTAGTATTCATGTTAAATGTGTTAAAATCAAATTAATTATATGTTAAAATATTTAATTTATGTGTATAATATATTTTAGTATAAAGTAAGTTGTATAGTGAAATTTATTAATTTGAATATGTATCTTTTTAATATGAATACTAACACAGTTTATATCGATTTTGATATCATTTTTTTTTTAAGACTAACACTTTTCATTGGGATTTATATAACTTTGCGCATACATGAACGTGACGCTTCTTTGAACAATTATTAATCAACCCATAAAAATACTGGGAGAGAAACTTGTCTAAAGATGGAAAATTGACCAAACAAAAAGCTCTAAATATTTCTACAGAAATCTAAAAGTATGTATATATATATGAGGAGAGATCCATTGACAATGCTTATGTTGACAATCTTGACAATGGTTGATTTTAAAAATTTGTAAGAATTCATAAAAAATCTTAAAAATTAAAAAAATTTTATGGATGCATTATTTCACTTATAGATTGATGATGTTTAAAATTTCAACCGATTTGAACATTATTTGATGCTTTATCAAAATTTTATGCATTTTTTAACGGTTGTAGTTTAAAGATCTTTAATGAGCTATCAAATATCGCTTAAATTGAATATAATCAGAAACATAATCAATCTATAAGTTAAGTAATATTTCCATAAACTCTTTTCTATTTTTAAGATTTTTTTATGAATTTTTAAAGATTTTTAAAAGATACCATTGTCAAGATTGTCAATATAAGCATTGTCAAGATTTTTTAAATGACTCCACACCCCCCCAAACTTTCTCCTAGTGACAAGTTACCCCCCAAACTTTTTTTTGTGACAAACACCCCCCCAAACTATCTAATTGTGACAAACACACCCCCAACATCCAATTAACCCTCTAATACTCAATTATGGAGTGTGAAAAGACCAAAATGACCTTGTATGTATATGTCATGATATTTAAAGTATTAGTGTTTCATAAAATCTAATTTTAAAAAAATAATTATAGATATAAATATTTATAATTAATTGGATATCTTTATTATAAAATATTTATTAAGCTATATTTGTAATTTGATTTTAAATGTTATTTTATGTAATAGAACATATTTCATGATAATATATAAATTAAAAAAATATTATTTTTTTTATTTCAGTTATAAAAAAATTAAAAGTTTATAATTTCATTAATTTGTCTATTTATATTTAAGTAAGCAAATTTATTCCGGTTATATATCATGCAACAATATTTTTTTATAATAATTTTATGAAGTACTAATATTTTAAATATTATGACATATACATACAGGGGTATTTTGGTCTTTTCGCACTCCATAATTGAATATTAGAGGGCTAATTGGATGTTGGGGGTGTGTTTGTCACAATTAGGTTGTTTGGGGGGGTGTTTGTCACAAAAAAAAGTTTGGGGGGCAACTTGTCACAAGGGGATAGTTTAGGGGGGTGTGGAGTCATTTCCCCTATATACTAGGTACAAAGTTCAACCTTACATTTGAACTTTGACGTTAAACTGTCAAAATTAGAATTATAATCTTGAACGGTTCCTGAGTAAAAATACAACTACAAAACAAAATAATAATTTGTCCTTTGAATAAACAAAAAAAAAAAAGAAAGAATTGTCCTATATATATATGTTGTGACGGACTGACGGTTGAATCCAAGAAGATTCAAATTTCAAATTGAGAACATGAATTTTTCCAACTAATTGAACGCCTTTTAAGTTTTAACATTTTAACCGTCTTAGAAGTTAGAAAGGTTCAACCTTTGCGATTTTTAATTGCGGCTACAGTGCTGAATTCTTGCTTGACCATTTCAAATGTCAACCTGGAGGCGGATTTCTTTCTTCTCATTGCTGTAAGTTTCCACGTTGATGCCGTCCTTTTTCTCCGTACCTTCTCCTCCGCAAAACATATAAATCTTCTATTTTGTAAGTTATAACCTCCGTCCAAAATTAAATAAATTTATACCATTTACAACTTATTTCTAATTAAATAAACCAAAATTAAATGAATTTATACCATTTACAACTTGTTCTTAATTAAATAAACTTTACAGATTCAATATTATTTTTCTATTCGCCTCTTGTTTCTCCAATATTATGATTACCCTTTTATCTATATTATTTAATTGGAACATTTATTATGTAATGATTACAGATTGAGGACATAAAAGTAATTTCACTTTTCCACTAATTCCTTTTGACTTTTCCAAAAAATTCATTTATTCATGGACAAAGGTTGTATTAAAAAAGGACTGGATGGATGGATTGGACACTATCCCTCCGTTTGGCAATGGAGTAAAAGTATAGTAAAATTGATTTAAGGTGCTTTAAGTCACCAAACGGAAGTGATTTAAGGTGTATTAAATTAACGCAGCTAATAGAGGTGGCAAATCGGGCGGGCGGGTCGGGTCAGTTTGACCTTCTAGAAGATCTCAGGTCGGGTCGGGTCGGGTTCAATTTTAATATCA
The DNA here is from genome assembly GCA_030179965.1 of Cyperus esculentus. NCBI lineage: Eukaryota > Viridiplantae > Streptophyta > Magnoliopsida > Poales > Cyperaceae > Cyperus > Cyperus esculentus. The sequence continues at coordinate 3,256,515 of JASGLE010000023.1, read as the reverse complement.
GTTTTTTTTTGGATCGTATGTTGATTTGAGTTGGATTGCATGCTGTTTGATCTCGGGTCGGGTCGGGTTTGAGTCGGGTCGGGTCGGGTCGGGTCAGTTTGACTTTCTGAAAATGTTGGGTATGGGTCGGGTCGGGTCGGGTTTTGCCACCTCTAGCAGCTATATAGGTATAGTAAACTAAATCACCAATATTTCACATCTTTTACATATAACATCAACTTTACTTCATCTATTTACTTCACTACCACCAAACATCACTGATTTAAGGTGATTTAACGTTTTACTCCGCTTTAACTTACTACACTTGTCAAACGGAAGGTATATATATATTTTTTTAAGTTATGAAGAGAAAAAGTTAGCATAAGGATAATACTTTTTTTTTTGAAGAATAGCATAAGGATAATACTTGATTCGCTCTTTTTTTTTCTTTCGGCTGAAACCGGTCACCAATTCATTCACCATCAACGTCAACAATATTACACTTTTTTTTTTTTTTAATTTATCGTCAAAATGTTTGTACTTCGATTTGAAGTGCACACAGCTTAGAATACATGCACTTTGTTGTATCGGCAATTTTAATTTAGGATTAGAATTTTGTTCAAAGCCATTTGGACAGTTTTTTTATAAATTTCAATCTTTGTTTATATGAAATATTTGGAGAGAGCGACAAAAATTTCTATTTTTAGAGTTTCGTAAGTAAGCCTATTTTGTATTTAGCTTTCGAATGATCTTCCTTTTAGTCCAAATATTTATATTTTTTATGAAATATTTTTAGTGGTTCTGCTATGGATCAGGTAAGTAATCTTTCATTTTAAATCGAGTGGTTCTTATCAATTTTAATTGTATCTAAAAAAAAAAAATATTGTGACCATCCAATTATAAAAAATGAAAAGGCCCATATTTTATCCTATTTTATTGCAGAATTAGCCATTTTTCATTATTTCATGAGTCATTTTGAAACATTTCGAAGTAAATACTTACAAAACTCAAACATTATACATCACATATTGAGGTATGTACCATACAATTACAAAAAATCATAATATTTGATTATGAGTAAAACTAGGGTGTTCTTCATCTCATGGTGCTCTTCCATGAAACTTAAATTCATTAAACATATTAAATTTTTATAAATTTGATTTATATGATTCAATAAAGTTTTAAATAATAGGAGGTAAAAGTAATACTACAAGGGAGTCTTCCATAAGCTTAAGTTAAAAAAAAAAACATAGTAAATTGTATCCAAATTTTGATTTACATGGTTCTGATTTTTTTTTTAAAATGAGTATAAAATATTAATAAAATAATCAAGTTTTTATATATAACTTTTTTTAAAAAATCTAAAATAAATATTTTAAAAATATTCGAAAATGAAAAACTTTTGTATGCCACTCATAAGATTTTGATATAAAAAATATAAAATATTTTTTGTATCTCATTAAATTTCAAAAATTTATTGAGCCATATAAATCAAAATTTAAAGGTGGTTTGATATGTTTTTGAAGGTGTGTTCACGGAATAGCTCTGTTAAGCTCACAGTAGTTTTACTCAATAAATCTAAATCTAGAAGATTACATAGTTAATACCAGCACATTCCGGTACAAAGCTTTCCATTAATTAATCATAATATACACAAATTAATATACATACAGACACTTGGTCGATCATTCTCATTCACTATAAACAATACACGCCCGTGATGCACACACAATAATAATGTATTAATCAACCCAATCATCCCTGATTTACGAACTAATCATGATGAATTGGTCCGACAAGGCGGGCCCCCCTTGTCAGTCACAGAAGAGCAGCTAATTCACTGTTGAGTCGCAAAAACACGGCGCACCAACACCAAAGATCCAAGAACTTTAAAAAGCTGATCGACAAAATTACACGTGCCAATCGAAAAGCAACACAGCTCGCTCTCAATTTTGGCAATTTTCCATCCAATTTCCACGTAAAGTCTTCACTTTCTACCCGAACCCAGCACGTTCTTCGGGCCCGGCCTTGGCTCCCACGCCTGCACCGCCGGGCCTGCCACCGGTATCCCGATCGCTACCCGGCACCAGCCCGGCTGAGGCCTTGGCTGGGGGATCTCTAACCGGTCAACCCCGGGCCCGACAACTCTTGCGGCTACGTGCACGTAACCTTGCCCCTTGCACCCGTCTCTGGGTGACCGGAGCGCGTAGCTTAACCTTCGGCGTACCGCTGGTGGCTTGTACCCGTCCATTACGTCGCCCGGGCCGATTTGGCACCAGCCTATCTCAGCCGGGCCCAGTAACGGTCTCTTTGATAATATGCTGACATGAACGGCATCCCTCTTTGGTTCGTCCTTGGAGGAATTGGAAACCGGTTTGAGGAAGGAACGCCTTATGGGTACGTGGAAGGTGTGGTTGAAGGTCGGGTTGTGCGTGCCGGTCTCGTCGATGCCGGTGCTGAGCTCCGTCAAGGAACCGAACGGGGTCGTGACGGTCACGTACGGTCTGAGCCGGAAGGGGAAGATGGACGAAGCCGGCCTTAAGGAATCCGCAGATAAAACAGTCAACTCCAGTGCGAGTTTCTCGTCTTCTTGGTGCAATTCCTGCTCTCTCTCCTTCGACATAGTTGCAAACTTGCAATACCGATACGGCGGTTGGTAACTCGTTGAACAAGTAGGAATTGTTAATGGCATGCAATATATACATGATACATATGGATTATATTAAAGAAGGGGAAGAAAGAGGGGAGAAAATAAGAGTTACTTACTCCTCTTCTGCGGGTTTTTCCAAAGGAGAGAAATTGCGAAGAAAAAGGAGGTGGAAGAGCAGGAGGCAACTTGGCGCGTAAATTCGGCGAGTTTTCCTTTCTCCGTTTCGTTCGTGCGTGGAAGATGAACAGAAGCAGCGGGGAATTGATTGATTGATGTCAAATGATGTGGGTTTCATTAGTTTTTTTTTAAATTTGTACCGGGGCCGGGGGGGCCCTCGCTTTGACGAAGTCGTTTTCGGCCCAATGGGCTTGAAAAAGCAACGAACTTGCTGTTGCTTCCGCAGCTGATGAGATGCACTGAACTGATGCACCGGTTTTTGACTTTTTGGACTTTAGAGGAGTGAAGTGGGGTGGCTTTTGGGCATTAAATGCGAAAAGAAAAAAAGCAAGAATCTAAGCAGCTTCTACTTCTGGTATATAAAACATTGTAATCATATTTTAGTGAATTTACTGTCCATGAATTTGAAATATGCAGGTAGTTTATATTTTGCAGATATGAGAAGTTATGATAAAATTGACGATATTGTTAGAGTAGTGCTTGTTACTCACCACTTTTTTGAAGAATGACAACATTACAACTTGCAAGTAATGTATATTGTTGTAAAAAGGTGAACAAAAAAATTGAATTGAAAAAAGAAATATATATATATATAGAGAGAGAGAGAGAGAGAGAGCTAGACTATTATACTAACGTTAGTATTTCGGACCGAAATGCTAATGTCTCAAAATTGTTGTTATCGTGTCCGAAATCACGATTTATGTTGCCCAATAAATTCTTTATATAAAAATATTGGGTAATACAAAAATTTTCCATTTTTAAAGTTTTCTAAATATTTGTTTTGCATTTTTGAAAATAGCATATACAAACATCAATATTTTATTAATATTTATGAGCTCTTTTCTAAAATTCAAAACAAAGACTTAGAAAACTCTAAAAATGAAAATTTTTTGTATTCCCTAATATTTCCATTTAAAGAATTTATTGAGCACCACAAATCGTGATTTCGGACACGATAACAACAATTTTGGGGCGTTAGCATTTTGGTCCGAAATACTAACGTTAGTATAATAGTCAAACTATATATATATATATATAAGGAGGGATCCATTGACAATGCTTATAATGACAATTTTGACAATGATGTTTTTGAAAAATTTATAATAATTCATAAAAAATCCTAAAAATAAAAAAACTTTTATGGATGCATTCTTTTACTTATAGATTAACCGTGTTTCAAATTTCAATCAATTTGAATATTATTTGATGGTTTATCAAAATTTTATATATTTCTTAACGGTTGAAATTTAATGAGCTTTAAAGAGCTATCAAACGTCACTTAAATTGAATATAATTTGAAACATAATCAATCTATAAGTTAATCAATATCTCTATAAACTTTTTTCTATTTTTTAGAATTTTTAACTATTTTTATAAATTTTTCAAAATCTCCATTGTCAAGATTGTCAAGATAAGCATTGTCAAGGGATCCCTCCTCTCTATATATATATATTGTAAAAGAACAATTTGTATTTTGTAGCAACACAGGATTTGAAATCATACCAAAACAAATATGGATACCAGAAATAGAGAGGAGAAGGCCTCCCTCAATTGGGACCAAAATGGCCCAATAAACTATCTACCGGCATGTTACGAATTTCCATCAAACGGTGACAGATCCCTCAAATTTTGATATCTTCAATTTAAACTTTTTAAAGCGAACCGTTGGGAGGCCCAGTACTCAGTGATTTCATATCCTCTAGCGCTGCATTATGTAGCGCAGGACGTGGACCGTTGGATCATCTCGAGAGTCTGTTCCGGAACGAATCTTAAGATGATCCAACGGTTCATGTCCTGCGCTACACAATGTAGCGCTACAGAGGATGAGCACGCGTACGTGGCACAACATTCTCGCACTGCTGGACCTTCTTTCTTCCAGCCATCCTATCCATCATTTTGCCATCTAACGGCTCACTTTAAGCTACCTAATATCGCCGTTAACAGTTACGGTTGGAGAGAATCCGTACTACCCTCCCCTTCCCTTCCCGAACTAATCCAACTCTCAACTTCCCACCAACCAAAACTCAACCGAACCCCGATCAGATCCAATTCCTCCCTCCGTCCGTCCGTCCGTCCGTCCAACCATGCTGCACATCCCGGCGATCTCGATCTCGCCGCTCCACCTCCACCTCCTCGCCGCCGTCCCCGCTCTCCTCCTCTCCCACTTCCTCCACCTCCCCTCCCTCTCCCTCCACTCCCTCTGCACCTACATCTACCCCGACTCCGCCCCCTCCTCCGCGCCGCGCGCCGTGCTCCGCCCCGCCAACTCCAAGCCCTCCAAGCGCGCCCCCGCCGCCACTCCCTTCGACACCACTGCCGCTCAGCTCTACCGCCTCCGCCTCGATCACGCGGCTCTCGCTTCTCGCCACCACTTCCCCGCTTTCCACCTCTCCCTTCTGCTCTCCTTCTTCCTCTGCCTCCCTTGCCTCCTCCTTCACCACTTCAATGCCTCTTCCCTCGCATTCTACCCTTTCGTCGCCGTCTCCATTGCTGTAACCTTCTTGCTGGTGACACTTGTCCGGCTCTCGGTTGAGAAATCGGCATCCCGCCGATCCGAGAAGTTCTTCTCTCTACTCTTGTTCGTTGCTTCCCTGGCGATCTCTCTGATCCTCGTTCAGTTTCTCTCCGTCCGCCCTCCCCCCGGCATTGCCTCCACGATCTCCGGCCTGATCTCGTCACTTACGTTCATTCCAGCTGCCCGATTCGCGCGCAGCTTCTGGCTCGGCACCGATCAGCTGAGGTTCGACTTGCCGGTGCTCGCATGCTCGTGGATCGGGCTCGTGCTGCTGTATACCACAGCTATGGTCTCTTTCGCCTCCCCATTGCTCTTCGTGAAGTCGCTGCTCCCCCCGTTCTTAGTCGCCGCAGCTGAGGCTCTGCAGGTGCCGGTCCTGACTGCTGCTGCACTGCTGCAGATTCTCTCTGTGAGAGCCATGGTTCAGATGTATGTCAATGAGGCCGTCACTTGCTGGTATTGTTGAATAACTTATCGTTATTGTTATACCGATTTATATGATACCAGTATGTGTTTAGCTCGGTACCAGAAGAGCCTTCATTGACCTGAACTGAAAGAAAGCTAGTAGAGAAGCTATAGTGAAATTAAATAAGCCAATAAGCACAAATTGTCGAAAGCCATTTGTAATAATTTGGCACTTCCTGGCTTATACCATTATTGAATAAACCAATAAATTAATTTTGTTTGTTAATTGTTAGCTAAAACTTAATAGTCTCGTGATAGTCGTCTGGCTTGTATCTACTAGCTTGGAATCTGGTACGTTAATTAGGGACTAAAATATGAGATACTTTCAGGTATCAGCAATTGCATGTTAGTCGGATCACGGATTTAGATTATGCCTGTGCGAAGATGTTTCTACACAACCACCACCTTTGTACAGCTGCCACACAATTCTTTGCGCCGCCAGCTCTGGTTCTTATGCTCGTTGCCCTGTCACAGTTGAGGGGCAACTTGTTTGAGGGCGTGGCATTTGTTCAAAATCTTATGGATTTGTCTGATGTTGTAAAGGAGACGGCCTTGTTTATGGCATGGTGGGTGATGTTTGCTTGGTCAGTTGTAACCATGGCAATTCTTGCCTGTTACCGTTTCAGGTTGTTGCTTATTTCGTGATTTTTGACCCTAGGTTGTGATAGTTTCTCTCCTTGTTGCTCTGTAGGGTTGTTTTGTTAGATTTTTTTATTCATGAGGCCTTGAATATAGTTATTGCAAATTTTGTATCAATTTTGAGCTATTTCTTTTTTTTTTATTTTTTTGTCAAATCGTATATTATTTTTTTTAACTTTTTTTAAATGCAACTCCATTTGCTTAAGAGCTGAGCTTACCTCTTACTCATTGGCTCTTCTCATTATTGATGCCTTAAATTTTTTATACAGTAGTCTGTAACATTTGTTAAATGACTGCAAGAACTTTCACGAAGTGTCTAGACATGGGCTGCAGTGTGCAGTTCTGATCCATAATAGTGATCACTGTAGAAAATGAGAACGGTTCCCTCTATTCAGTCATTCAATTCAATGGAAATGTGCAATTGCTGACATGCAGCTTAGCTGATCTCTTGCAAGCTACGACATTGTGTTTTTCTCCCAAATGTAAGTATTTCTTTATTAATAAAGTTTTCTGTCCTAGTTATAGAATACAATTGAACCTCAGAATAATATCAGAAAAGATGTTCCTTACAATGAAACTACAGGTTTTCCCGGGATTCTTAACCAGTTCAATTTTCAATACCAGAAGTTATGGCATAATGACTTATAAAACGAAGATGATGAAACTACACGGTTATTCTCAATGTTCAACTCCAGGGAGATCCAGTTACATGTTGCCCATTATAATCCATAACTAACTGCAATCAGTTCTTACCAAAATTTGGAAAATGAACAATTCCATCTCAATTTAGTGTTTAGCTAGAAGAGGTGTGTCAAAGACTCAAAGGCATATGTAGTTCATTTTAGATTATAAGGGTGTGTTTGGCCTCCAGCCAATTCCATGGGAATTTCAGGGAAAAAGAAAAGTTTTCGTGAGAGTGAATTTTTTCGTTCCCTTCAGAACAGTGTCATCCCGTGGGTATTCCCCATTAACCGATTAGGGCCTGAGAGTTTGTACCAGTCATACTGCTTGCCTGTTGGGAATTAAAAAGCTTGTTACATATCTGGATTCTCTATATGGTAGTGATCTGATGAACAATAAATTATATTGATTGGAACCTCTGCATTGAATGTATGACATGGCAACCAGTATGAATCTTTCTGGGTCGGTACATATGCTGTTACCAGTATGAAACTTTCTGGGTTGGTACATATGATGTTACCAGTATGAATCTGTTTGCAGATCCGTATAGTTTGTCTATCACTATTAATATTTCCTACCTGCTTGTGTTTTGTTCCTAGAAAATTAGGTTTGCTGCCGCTAAAGCAGTGATGTGCAATGGTACTGGCACATAACCTCTGAGTCAGATTGTAATGATAATATGCCTTCCTTGTTTGCACACAGAGTTGATTTATAGGAATTGTTACTCTGATACTTACCAGACCGACGACCATGTTACAATCTCCCATGCTATTCTCTTTCCAGAAACTAGAGCATTTTATGTTACATTCTCCAATGTTGAACACTTGGACTGTTTACGAGTGCGATTTTTGTCGGCAAGGGTTCGACATACTGGCTTCTTGCATACATTATCAACATCAATACATCACAAAAGCATGAATCTTTCATTTGTTAATGTGTGTAGTTGTACACTGTACTGTACAGTACAGGTCTGGTTTCTAGTGTTTTACCAGTTGCAGGATTTTCCTGTGTTAAAACTGTAATATTCATGGCTTATCCTTACCAGACTAAGCTACTTTATAGATCTTTTGAATGTTGGTCTAATCTGTTTTTTCTTACTTTGAACTTAAATCTGTTTGTTTAAGAGCTGCAAGCATAGTACCAACTCTTAAGCAGGCTTCACCTTGTAGACGTGCTTAGTTTTATAACTGGACTAAATAATGTAAGAGGTTATAGCCCAATTGAGATTTAACTCCATGTTGTATTGTTGTGGTCTTGGGCTAGTTTCAAGCATGTCATGAAATGAAAAAACTAAACTTGTGGGGGAACAATAAATTGGAATGCTTTGGTATACTCCGAATCTTTATCCAAACTATACGCGCATGCTGGGTGGTTATGACTTGTGAAAGAAAAAGGCATCCAATTTGGGAATATGCCACACAAATTTGGTTATAAAATATATAAGAGTCCATGGAGTTACTATTGTGTGATATATTTTTTTAAGATAAAGATGAGAATCGAGCCACTCAAATTTAAACGTCTATAAAAGACTCTCCATCCGAGTTTCTAACCTGCGACCTCCAACACGGAGAGCATTGCCTTTAGCTACTATTGTTGATAGTATTGTTAATAATAAATCGTTAGTCGTTACAATAGATAATAAAATTGTTATTGATGCTGTTGTTGATATCAAAATTGACCTTTATTTATGTTCATGTTATAATTCAGATCAATTATTAAATGAGTTGCTATTTACATATTAACTAATATATTGTGCTACTTTCTTATTCAAGTTAAAATGTGAATCTCCATATTATAATGACCCTGAATAAAAATCTAAGAATCTCGACCCCCCAATTCAAATCCTAAACCTAAACCTTAAATCCCTAAAAAAAAAAAAAAATGTGAACGTGAGGGAGAATAAGATGCAGAAAATAAGTATCTCGATCAGACAATGTGAACAGTATATATCATTAGAGACTTAGAGATCCCATTAATTACCTTTCAACTAGCAAATTTTATTTAAGAAGAGAATTAGTCCACTAGTTTCCAACTAAAATCCGGAATTCAGAGCCCTTTAACTACACCAATGATAGCGAGGGTGGGACCAAATGAGTACTAATATAATTATACAGTAAACTAAATATTCAAGATGGTGCTTCCACATAGGGGACTTGCTTCCTCCTTACAATGCAAATTAATATGAATATATCCATATATATATATATATAACTTTTTGTGCTGCTAATGCGCCTACACACCAGTCATTAGGAGAAAATTGGGGGTGCAAACTCTCAACCCGTTTACCCGTTTAGGGAATCAATAATAACACCAAGCTGCCAAGCATATAAATTGTTATTATTGAATCCATTTTATAGGCATGCCATGATGCCAAAAATATTGGATATAACAGCATGAGTTATATCAGAAACTGCATGTTTTTATGTATTTTATTATCTTATTAATTGTTACAAAATTTTTTTTATTAACTTCATGATACTTTAAAAGAATATTAATTTATACCTAATTTTTGGAGCCTCCAACTAAAGTTCATTATAGACAGGTAATGGGTTTGTGAAATATCAATATACCATTTCATTTTATTTCGACCCGGCAATATATACCCCTCTATGTCAAGCCAACTCATGAGCTCTATTTCTTATATATTCCCTCCACTAAGTGAATATGACCAAAAACAAGAGATTTGCAATCTCCAAAAAATACATGTTTATATAACTAATCAACCTCACTATTGTATTGTTGATAGTTACAACTTTGGCCTATAATGCTTGACCCCTTTTTTCTTCTCTAGCTTTTTATATATTAATTAGCAAGCAAAGTGCTGGTCAAATTTCTGGCTAATATGACAGAAGTGGAATAACAAAACAATGAGATTAATTAGCTGCCAATTAGGTGTGCTTTCAGTGTCACAGTGTGTGCGTGCACATTTTTAATAGGCAGTGAGTGGGTAGGAAACATACACTTTATTTTGGGTGAAAGAAAATAACAATTCATCTCTCATGCACTAGCTGATGGCTTTATTTATGTTACAATTGATACTGACATAAATTTAAAAATTGTATGTGCACTGTGACATCTGTACTGCTTCCAGCATACGTTTTATATCACTGAAGATAAATAGAGTAAAATTATAAAAAAAAAAAAAAATTCATGATGGATACAAATTAAATTTCAAATTAATTCAAAATTAGTATATATTTCTTATCAAATAATTCAAGAACTCATGTTTTATTTATGAAAAAAAATAATAAATGTATGCAAGAATTTGTTGCAAGTAATTAAGATTTCAGTTCTTTTAATCTCTGCTTAATTAATTGATTTGGAATAACCTTTTACAAACAAATTAAGTTGTGTCTTAAATGCCAAAATATTATAACTTTGTAACATATCAACTAATCAAGATATACATTAGCTAGAATCCATTGGGATAGATATGATAAAAATCAATATATATATATGCAACTGAATAGTAATTGAAACCAGTAGTGCCTTATTATGATGTCACTGACAAACACTGCTTAATTTGTCTTGTAACAATGAGCCTCTATCTCAATGCCACACTAGCTCCACATTTTATTATCTGATCAGCTCCTAATTAACTTTTCCATTGTGCAGTGCTGATATATACAACACTAATTAAATTAAATTAAGGTTAATTAAGCAGTGCAGATTAGATCAAGAGCAGGTGGGTGGTGGGTGGGAAGCAAGTAGGTTTTGTGCTTGTGTAACCGGGAGTATATAAGAAAGAAGTTAAAGAAACATTTCAAATTCATTCTTAGTTCTTGCTGCTTGGTTCTATATATATAATCTGAACATATATATTATGCAAAATTTCACTGACACACACACATATATATATATCCACAATTATAGTGGTTTGTACTTTGTAGTTGTTGATGTCAGTAACTCACTACACTTAGGGGTATAAAGTGGCCACCATGCACTAAGGAGTTTGATTATTATCAGAGAAACCCTAATGCAAAAACAGTGCAACAAATCAAATGGTCCCAATTAAGAGCAAGGGAGCATGCTTCAATTGTGGAGGTAGCTAATGTATTGACCTACATTTTTTTTTTTATGTGAAGAAAATAGTACTATAAGAAAATTGTTATAGTACATCATGGGATAATCAAAATATTGAAAATAAAAATTTAGTTTCATGCATGATTAGTATTGAAGCTTTTTTGAACTATTGATTTAGGCTTTCAGTGTTTCAATTCTTTTCAGTGTTTCAAGCCACTCAAATTTAAATGTCTATAAAAAAACTTCCATCGGAGTTTCAACCCGCGACTTCTTATGTGAAAAGCATTGCATGTAGCACTAGACCAAAGGCTGGCCTCTTTCAGTGTTTCAACTTTCAATACATAAAGGGGAGTTAATATATTGATATTTAAAGTTATGGGGTTATCAAAGAAGATGCTTAAAACTTCCATCCCTGTCAATACCTAATTTTGTAATTATATTGGAAGTTACGAGATCCCAATTAAAAGAAATATTTATAATATTTATTTTTCTCTCTTTATTTTGTTGTCCTTTTACTTTGTTCTTACTCCTTTCTTGTTCAAAGTTTGCCAATATTAACAAAACGTAATTAAATGGCATTTAATTAAGAGGGGGGATCTATTGACAATGCTTATCTTGACAATCTTGACAACGGGTTTTTAAAAAAAATTGTTAAAATAGTTAAAAATTCTAAAAAATAGAAAAAAGTTTATATAGATTGATTATGTTTCAAATTATATTCAATTTAAGTGACGTTTGATGGCTCTTTAAAGCTCGTTAAATTTCAACCGTTAAAAATGTAAAAAATTTTGATAAACCATCAAACAATGTTCAAATTGATTGAAATTTGAAGCACTATTAATCTATAAGTTAAAAAAAAATGCATCTATAGAAGTTTTTTCATTTTTAAGATTTTTTATGAATTATTATAATTTTTTCAAAATCCCTATTGTCAAAATTGTCATTATAAGCATTGTCAATAGATCCTCCTCTTTAATCAAACCAATTAATAATTGGGCTTTAGACGCCCTCAGCCTCCCCTCTAATGTTTCCTTCATAAATAAAACATAACATTTTATGAAGAAAACTTTTCTTTCCTAATTACAGATTAAATAAACAAATTAATCGATGCTAGTTTAATCTGTCACGACTGATCATGCGCATGCAGTCCCTTCATTTTAATTTTGGTTTTTCATTTTATATTGGTGAGAGATCTGAGTGGGGTTGTCCATCAATGATTAAAAAGTTTAAATTCATAAATAAATAAGGTAATACCGTAATACAAATATTGAAACATGACGAGATATTGGCCGACTCCTTTTTGACCATATTTACGCCTTTTGACCCTGTTATATATGTACTTAATTATGTGTTATGTGTCACTCAGAAAATGAATAGGCATAAAATATTGGACCCAATTAGCTATATATTTTCAAATCTCAAGTCTTAACTTAGGTTTTTTTTTTTTTTTTTTTTTTTTCACATAGCATAACACGAATATCCAAAGATTAAAAACTCAAACAGATATGTATGACTTGGCCAAATTGAGTTGATACAGTTGATACTGTATTGAATAATTTTTTACAGATATGGACTGAAAAACTATTTTCCACTGTTTTCAATTTAAGAAAATATGTCAATTTCTATCTCACATGGAGAAACAATACACATGTTTCAAGCTCCGAAAAAAATAATTCAAAATAAGCAAAATCCAAGTTGTGTAGAAAATAAAAATAAAAAAAAATCGAAACTAAACATGACTTCTTCTTTTAAAGTCACATTTTAGGTTTTTGCAATGCATGCCAAGCTAAGAAACAGTTCAAGTGTACAATGACATAGACTGAAATCACAAATGCAAATCTTTCACCAAAAAAAAAAAAGGAGTCACATATGCAATGCACGTGGTCTATGTATCAGGTAAGGGCACCACACTAACCACTGCCGTCCCAATTAAAGAAAAAAAAAATGGCAAGTACAAAATTGCCATTTGGAAAATAAAAATGCAAGTACCATTCTAACTTTTGAAGGAGCCTTCATGAATCATGATTGCTGCAATCCATCAAGTTTCTTTTTGTTTTCCAGTAGGCAAGTAGCTGAGGCATCTCAAGATACCCAACTTATTTCGAGGTGTGTATGCCCTTTTGTGGCTAAGGACTTCCATGATTGCATGTTGGGTTTACAAGTTACAACTGCGTCTTAATCCTTATTTCACGATTATATTTAGTAATCCTTATTTCATGATTATATTTAGAGGAGAGATTTATTGATAATATGACTTTCCAAAATTTTGAAAAAAAAAAATTCAATAAGTTAACAAACGATGTTCAAGTTATAGATTGATTATGTTTCTTAAAAGTAGAAAAAAATTTACGGAACTATTGCTTAACTTATAGATTGATTATGTTTCTGATTATATTTAATTCAAGCGACGTTTGATAGCTCTTCAAAGATCTGTTAAATTACAACCGTTAAAAAGTATACAAAATTTCAGTTAGTCATCAAACGCTATTCAAGTTGATTGAAATTTGAAACACCGTCAATCCACAGATTAAGTAATGCATATATCCACAAATCTTTTCTCATTTTTAAGATTTTTTATTAATTTTCATAAATTTTTGAAATGTCCAATTGTCAATATTATCACTCTGAGTATGAGAGTATCTGACCCATATAATTTTAAATTTTAAAAACCAAAGTTACAATTGTAATGTGTGGAAATGGTTGCCTCCATTGAACCAGAAATGGAGGTACTTTTAATTATAGGTTACCGGGAGATTAGGACTTGTTTGTTGCTTCCTTCGTCAATGGTCACCTGCTCTTCCAAGGAAAAAAACTATTCTATTTCTTAAAGATCCTGTTACCATTAGCGAATCTAATCCTACCCCTCCAACCACTAATTATTCCTGGTTTATTCATATTATAATGGACTAATGGTTAATCATAAATTGTTCAGTAAGGTACCTTGAATATGTGGAATTGCAATTTAATATATACTTGGCTCTTTAAGTTTTATAAATAGATTAATTTTTTTATCAGGAGTAATTAAGTTGTTTTAGATGCTTTGTTAAAAGTCAAATATTTATTTGTTCTAACATTCTATATCTCAATTTTAACCAGTTGAACATAAATTGTTTGTGATGAATATATTTTTGTAGTTGTAATAAAACTTATTCTATATTTAGAATTAAAGATTGCTGTTCTAACATTCCAAATTTTTTTAAACAAAAAAAGAATTTTGAATTAAAGTCTGGGATTAATTAATCATGGCTATGTTTTTCACGTTTTTGTTATGTTCTTTGCATACCAAACCTGTTATTTTTGTTATTACTTTAGTTATTTTATGCTTTTTTGAAGAATTCAGCAGACTCTGTTACATTTGAATGCAAAATAGAAAAGCCAAAATTTGTTTACAAGTCCTCAACAAGATCCAAGTCTCAAACGAAGTTTACCTGAAATTATCCGGAAAAAAAGAGTAGCTGGTCAAAATCATTTAGGACATTAATTAATAAGATCCAAATTAGTGCCATATTTTTTTTAGGAAAAAGTAAACATTGTAAAAATTTTAAATGCAACAATGTTAACCATGAGCAGTCAAATTTTTCATTTGTATCTAACTGGTAATTCAATTTCTTATTTGTTTTTCTAACCATATTATCTCTTCATCCAACAAAAATGAGTGCCCTTAATTGAGAGGAGAGATTATATATAATATTGTAGTTGTATAATTTTTTTGAACCATCTAAAATTCTCTTAAACCTTAATTAATTTAATTAATTCCTTGGCCATCACTTTCATTAAATTCTCAACCTAGCATCAGAAAAGAACCATTCATGCCTACCTTAAGATACCTCATCGGGTCGCCCGGTCGTAGCGGGTTCGGGTCTAAATCCACAGCCGAGGAGGTAACTGAGAAATGCATTGGCCTCAACTCCATTACCGCCATCATCACCGGTACCGATATACAACGCCGCTTCCTTAATGTAAAAAAAAACATGAGAGAAGCATTGCCATTTTCATGCTAAAAAAACTTTGTTTACAAATGTAGGAGCTACATCCGGCATTGGCGAAGAAACCGTCCGTGTTCTGGCGAAGCGTGGCATAGGGCGGCTTGTACTTCCTGTTCGCGATCTGAAGAAGGCGGAGGAGAAGAAGGCTCTTTTAGTTTCCGAATGTCCCGAAACAGAGATCATCATAATGCATCTTGATCTTAGCTCTCTAACTTCTGTTCGGAGCTTTGCCTCACGCTTTCTCGCCCTCGGCCTTCCGCTAAATCTTCTCATGTACTGACACTTAATTTCATTAACAGATTTAGCAAATATTTAGTAAACTTTTAATGTAAACAAGGCCTAAAAATTGTACATATTTTCATGTTAATTTGTTTATGTCAAAAAATAAAATCTAATTCTGGTAATATGGTCACAATATGACAAAAAAAAAAACAAAAAAAAACAAAATAGATATTATAGATATTAGCATGATGATGAGCATTGGAATTATTTTGATCTTACAAGAAGCTTGCAAATTAATTTATAACCAAGTAGATTTTAACTTCAATATATAACTAATTAGGTAAATTTAGTGATTTAAAAACACTTTAGTTAATTAAACAATTATTATTTGTGATTTTCAGAAACAATGCCGGTACATATTGTCATGAGCGGCATGCACTTACTGAGGACGGTGTTGAGATGACTTTTGCTGTCAACTACTTAGGTTAATTTTACACTCTTCTTTTTTTCTCATTTATGCTTCAACTATATGTATATTTATATTTTGGCTAATTCTGCAATGGATCGGATAAAATATGGGGAGTTCATTGTTGAGAATCGGACAATCGCGAATGGATCGGATGAAATATGGGTAGTTCATTTTTTAGAATCGGACAGTTGCGATATATCTTTTAGATACAATTAAAGAGAAATGTTTGATAAGAACCGGTTGATTCAAAATGAAAAGTTGCTTAACCGATCCATAACAGAACAACTCTTATATATATTTTGGTATGTTTTTGTTCTTCTTCACATGTCTAAGTATTCTTAATCAGGTCACTTCTTGCTTACAAAGCTTCTCCTTGAGAAAATGGCCGAGACAGCGAAGGAGACCGGCATTGAGGGAAGGATTGTTAATGTGTCTTCTCGTTACCACGCCATGTTCAATGGTGATGCAATCAAATATTTGGATGAAATCACTAGCAAGAAAATGTAATAATAATTAAGCCCAAAAATTTAATTTTCATTAAATATTTCATTTATATTATTTATTATAAATGAATACTTGCAGATTGTAAACCTATGCACAACATTTTTTTTTTTTTTTTTTTTTTGTTGAACAAACTCATGACTGTTTTTCCTCATTTATAATTCAACAGACAATACGACGGGGTAGAGGCCTATGCATTCTCAAAACTTGCAATGGTTCTCCATACAAGAGTACTCACAGATAGAATTAAGGTACTTTGTTTTAACAAAAAAATAAATAAATTTCACACATGTAATATGCAGCCAAAATCAGCTGATGCATCCTCTTTAATTGTATATATTATTTTTCTAATCATTTTTTTTTTTTTTTGATGAATTAGAAAATGAAGGCAAATTTAACAGCCAACGCTGTGAATCCCGGTTGTGTGAAAACTCAGATATTGAGGGAGAGACCAGACAAGCTGGTTGTGGGTATGTAACTATATATGATATATTATTCTTTAGTGGTAAATTTTGTTAGGGGTCCTAAACTAGTAAACTTTATTTCAAATGCATATTTGGTTGAGTAGGGATCCAATAACCACAAAAATTGGTGCCCTTAATAACTACATCGTTATTTATACATGAATTGAAAAATAATAAACCGTTAGATGTATTCTAAATAATCTCAATAACATATATGTAAAAAATGATGAAAATTTAATTTCGTATCAATAGCCATCAAGAGAGGCGAAAAAATCATAAAATTTGAACCGTTAATTTTTGTTAATGCTTGTTACACATATAAATAAAACCAAAATATTATAATTTTTTGTGTACACATAAAACATGATATATGCAAAACATTCCATCAATTAGTTATATTTTTAAAAAATTTAAAATGTAGTTATTAGAGATTTAATTTTGTGGTTATTGATGGGGCACCAAAACTTGTGGTCATTTGATCTCTCCTCTGTTTGGTCACAACTTCTGTTTATCTATTTTATACATGTATTAACACTTCGTTAGTTTTTTCTATCCAAACTTAACGAGATTATCAATATGATCTCTATGTTAGAGCTTAGACATATGCATTTTTTTAGGAAAACATGTAGATTTCACCAAAGTAAGCTACCCATCCACCCCTCTCACAATCTGACACGCCCACGTGCACCCATGTGTTTGTCACAGTTGTATAAATGTTTACTAAAAACTGTAGTGAATCTGTTTACTAGAAAATGCTATATATTGATCGGAAAGATATAAATGTTTACTAAAAAATAATATTTGTTCATCAAAAAGACGGTGGACCGATGGATAGATAAAAAAGGTGGTCGCTACTACGATCTTTGTTTTTCTTTATGTAAAGCTTAAATTTTGTGTTTTGTATATTTCTAGATACGATGTTTATGATATTATCAAAGATCGTCAAAACAGTTCCACAGGCAGCAGGCACCCCATGCTATGTGGCGGTGCACCCGGCGGTGGCCGGCGTCTCCGGTAAATACTTCGCGGATTGCAACGAGACAACGCCGTCGAAGCGGGCGTCCAGCTACCATTTGGCGTCCAGATTCTGGAAGTTCTCTGAGGATTTGAGTTGGTAGATTTGTAGTCCCTTGTACCACTCAATGGAATTGAATGAATGAATGTAGTTCATGTCATATTGTATATGTACCAATTCTTTTCATATATAGTGAGCAAATGTTTATGATGTTATATTGTGAAATGAAAGGGTGGCCTTTTCAATTAGATGTTAAAGTATATGATATACCATGATTAGAAATTGGATTGTGCAAATTATGAATGTCACAAAATTGACCTAATTAACTACTGTTTGAATTTTTTTTTTTTATGCATAGAAATTATAAGATTTCTATTTTAGATAATAAAATATTACAAGATTTAAACGGCTTTAGGCATTTTATAAAATATTTTCTAGAGTAATAATGGATACCTGGGATTTTTTTGTAATTAGAAAAAATTTAGAAGGCATTAATCATATTACAAATTAATCAGTTAGGATGAATGATTTATTTAGTATTGTTATAGCTCATTAATTTAGAAGGCACAGATGATGATGATGATAATAAATTGCCAGCCTCAAAAAATCGAAGATCCATTTTTTTTTTTTTTGGCTCCTTTTGGGTTTTTCATTGGAACAACAACAATGTTTATCATAATTTGCCAACTCACTGGTTAATTAAAAATGCTCACAGATTAACTAATGCCGCACCAAATTAAACAAGCTAATCCCTTCCTCCCATCTAAATTACTTTCTGCAGCACTTAAAAGGGAGCAATGGGAATATGGTACGTATATTCCACTTTGCTTGCTAACAAAAGGCCAGAAGAAAGAAAGCGTTGGAGTATTAGCCGAAGTTGTGACCACAATTACTAATTAGCGGATTTAATTAACTAATGGGAGTAAGCAGTCGTGGGGTGTGTTAAATTATAATTTCTGGGATCTCATCTACAGGTGTTGATACTTTTTCACTTGTTAAGGGGAAAAGGGAGACAGGAAGCTGAGTCGGTCTTGAAAGAGACTGGTTTACTGTAGACATGTTAACGGGTCTGGTTAGTTTGGGTTTAGATTCTTATCCATATTCGTTCATCTGGTAATAAATACTTTATCAGTGTCTAATTAGGTACTATTCTACACTATGTAAATTTTTTTTTTTTTTTTTTTTTGAGGGACTTAGGCAAGTAAGTTAACTAAGGGAATTATTTATACCTTTCATTTCAAAAGAAAGTTTCATATATATGAACATTTTATGAAGAAAATCACATATAGATTACCGATTGATATTATTTATTCCAACAACAAAAGATCAATTTAAGTACATGAAATGTAGTGGATGGCAAAACTACAAATGATGAAATGAATCATAATGAAATCCGTCAACATTGTGGGCAAACCCAATAACTCTATTTAAACCTGAAATTATCCAATTGCCCGATTTGAACAACATTCGTTATCAAGATGTACATAGAGGTGGCAAACACCGATCCGACCCGATTAACCCCTCCGAACCCGACACTATCCGAACATAAACTCAAACATGACCCAATTTCTTAGAAAATCAAACATACTCGGACTCATCTAACCCGAGACGACTCGAACCTGATATAAACAGCAATTAGGCAATGAAACATGACTTGACCCAAAATCCAAGACAACCCTAGATTAAAGACCCAAAACTCTACCCAATACCTGAGATGACCCAAAATTAGATGACCTGAAATTTGTTATGATCTAAAATAGACCAACTTACAATTTAGTACGATCAAACAACATTAGATAACACAACCTAAGATCACATCTTAATTTGTTACTTGAAAAATTCAATAGCCTAAAATATGGTTGGAGACCAAGTCATGAGATGCATGGTAGGACTCTAAAAAGAATCTTAAATCTGAAGTGATCAAATAATAGACTCTAAAAAGAATCTCAAATTTGAAGTGATCAAATAATATGATTCAATATGACTAGAAATTAAACGCCCCAATCTGATCCATAACCTAATCAAAACCGGCTAATGATGACTCTAAACCTGACCCAGTCGGACCTAACACGACGCGTAACCCGAAAATACTTTTAATCAAACTAACCCGATCTGACTTGGTCGACTCGACCTGGCTGTATTAATTGTCACCTCTACTTAGATCTTCGTGCAAATTGTGTCAAACAATTAATAGTGAGCAACTAGATTGGTTGTTTTGTTAAACAATTAACACTATTAATTGTGTTAATAATTGTGTTAAACAATTAATAGTGCAAATTGTGTTAAACAATTAATACGAACCAAGTGGTCTACTGGGGGTTTTTAGGTAGTAAAGGCGTATACTTTTTTTTTTTTTTTTTGGGAAAATGCTCACAGGAATTGATGATCCCACAATTTTTTTTTCTTTTTATTGTTTTTATTATTTAATTTATTGATGTTATTATCCCATAACTGATGTTATTATTATTCTTAATGTATTGCAAAAGATCAACAAAAAAAAGTTCTGCTACTACGTATATTTTAGATATTGAATAATAACAAATTTGTACGCACCTAGCTCAAAACATTATATTATTTATTACTATGCATGCGTTATTGTCAGTACATAAAATCTGTCTTAAGCCTGCGGCTGCTGATCATAAAACGTAATTAATTTACTGGCTGATCAGTTAAGTTTACTGATATATATTATTCTGCAGTTAGTTCGGCTATAGCAGTTGCGCTAATTAATATATTTGAAACAACTACCTGCTTTTGAATTAATTAATTAGACCATAAAAATAAACAAATATGGTTTTATTATTCTAAGGTTAGATTCCAACCGGTTTCATAGTTGAACGCATCAGAACATGCAATTTCATCAGAAACAAATTAAGTCTAAATAAAAATCAACACATTGAACTTAAATATTCACAAATTTTTAACGTTCATTCAGCTGTCTCATAGCAGACCAACATTATTTTTCTCAAAATACAATTATATATATAGGGAGATTGATCTCATGCCAGTCAATAAGAATTTGCTATTTATTGAAGATCAGGAGAATGGTGAGGTTTCAGCTGAAGCTAAAAGTTAGGTTTTAGCTTAGCTGATTCATTCTATTTTGAGGAATGATTAATATTATGATGTCTGAATGTTTTTTGGAAATATCTTGTTATGGTGGTTACCGGTTGAGACATTATAGTAGTGTGTTTAGAGACCGTTTTTCCTTAAGAAATTCTATCGGAATAGATAAGGTGGTAATGTAGTTTTAGGTTTTTAGTTTCCTTGTATTTGACTCGGATGATCATTCGAAAAGAAATGGGAGATGGTGAATGAAAATTTGCTTTTCAAAAAAAAAAGATAAATTGGAAATATTTCTTAATGATTGCCTTTTAACTTTAATTTTTTTTTTAAAAAAAAAACATACTTCAAAAATAGCCGTCTCATCAATTTAATATGAATCTTGCAATTAATTAATAACAATTTTTTGTACATATAGTTCCAACGGAGAAGTCAGCAAAGTAACATAAAATTAAGAACCCCTTCGGCGCCAGTCAAACACAAAACATAATCCAATTATCACCTAAATTTAAACTGTTTTTAAAGTTTAAACCCGAAATAAATAAACCGACCCATAATTAATACTCCACCCGATCCATGAAGCATACATATATTATGCTGCTACCGGTAATTAATTAATTAAAAGGTTACTTCAGAGAATGCACCAAAAACCAAAATATATTAATGATGCACCATGCACACTTGAATTAATTGTTATTCAATTGGAGGTAACCAAACCCATTACCCCCC
This sequence comes from Cyperus esculentus, assembly GCA_030179965.1. Classification (NCBI taxonomy): domain Eukaryota; kingdom Viridiplantae; phylum Streptophyta; class Magnoliopsida; order Poales; family Cyperaceae; genus Cyperus; species Cyperus esculentus. The sequence goes on along the minus strand of JASGLE010000023.1, from coordinate 3,234,937 downwards.
ATGAGATGAACACACACATACACACACATATACATACAAGGCTTAGTAAGTAATATTCTGTACACTTGCTATAAATAAAAAATCAAAAAAACCAAATTAATTTTGAAAAAGTGGAGCTATATATAATAATGCACAACAGCACAGGTGATGTTGACTCTGACCAATAAAACGGCAGTGCCTTAATGCCTTAGTGCCCTTAGTGCCCTTAGTGCCCTTAGTGCCTTGCCAGGCTCCCTCTTGGGGTATCTTGATTAGTTTGTCTCATGCAGGCAGCAGCAGCTGCACGAGTAAGTAACAAACAAAACAAAATGGTTTTTATTTATTTTAAGTTGCAATATATATATCAGTTCTTCTTCCACCAATTCCTATTTCCTATTAATTAGCCTCTCACAGTCACTCCACATTTTTCTACCAATTTCAACCTGTCTCTTTCGATCTGCAATATTAATTAATTCTCTCTTTCTCCAACAGAGTTCTGGGGCGCTCTTGATCCAGGAAACACACTATCTATATATACCCCCCTTAATTCCCCCCCTTTTCCCCTAACCACAGTATCTCCCTCAACCTCAAATCACTATATTTAGAGACCTCTCTGACTCTCTATATAACTCCTCGTATCTGCTCTACATCTGATATATCACTCATCTCCAGGATAAGACCATTTAAGATAACAACCATGTTCAGGCCACTGAAATATTTTGTTGGGTCAGCTGGGTCGAGTGGTTTCGGATCGAAATCCACCGCCGAGGAGGTGACCGAGGCGTGCCCTGACCTTACCGGCATCACCGCCATCATCACCGGTATGTACATGAGTACCACTTCATGATATCATCATGAAACAAATAAATACAATTGTATGACTTAACAACTAAATAAAATATGCATTATGTATATATATATAGTCAGTTAATTAACATTAAACAAATAACCGTACCAGCAGCAAAGATGCTTTCGAAACTAAACTAATTGCACAAATTGGTGGTTTCAGTCATCAGTATCCAATGATTGAAGAGGGAGGTGTTTCAAGCACCATTAGAGGAGCAATAATCATAATCAAATATATAGTGTGGCAAGTTGGCTCAAACCTCACCTCACCTAATCTTTTTTTTTTTTTTTTCATTTTTTTATGAATAACAGGAGCTACATCCGGTATTGGGGCTGAGACGGCACGTGTCTTGGCGAAACGGGGTGCCCGGCTTATTCTTCCTGCGCGCAGTCTGAAGGCAGCAGAGGAGGCGAAAGCTCGCATACTTTCCGAGTGCCCAGGATCAGAGATCATCATCTTGCCTCTCGACCTCAGCTCTCTTGCCTCCGTTCGGAGCTTCGTGTCGCTTTTTCTTTCCCTCGATCTCCCCCTCAATCTTCTCATGTATGTATTATTGGTTCTTCTGTCCACAAAGTTTGGATCTTTCATGCTTATTTGTTGTCTTCTTAATTAATTAATCAGCATTTGTCTTTAACAATTTGTTTATGTGAAATTGCAGAAATAATGCCGGAAAATACTCGAACCGGCACACGATCTCTGAGGACGGCGTTGAGATGACCTTTGCAACCAACTACTTGGGTAATTCTCATTCCTTTTCTAATTACTTTGTTTATTTCTTATTGTTTATTAGTTATCAATTACTCTCTTATCAAAGCACCTCTAATTTTTTTTTTCTCCATTCTTGATTCTTTTAGGTCACTTCTTGCTTACAAAACTGTTGCTAGAGAAAATGGCAGAGACCGCAAAGGCGACGGGGATCGAGGGCCGGATTGTCAATGTTTCTTCTACCATCCACAGCTGGTTCACCGGAGACGGAATCCAATACTTGGATTTAGTCACTCACAAAAAAATGTAATTATATATTCTTTCAAACATATTACCATCTCTAATTAATCCAATAAATAACATTCTAAATTGAACACCAACAATCTGATTATTCAAACTCACAATTTGTTTTGTCTTTGATTATCAACAGTCCATATGATCCAACAAAGGCCTATTCTTTCTCCAAGCTCGCCAATGTTCTTCACACCAAGGCACTATCAGAGAAACTAAAGGTTCATTGATTGATGGATATATATTTTGAATCTTTGATTGATTGATTGATTTGTTGTGTACTTGCTTGCATATAAAATGCTATATGCATATGCGTAAGCATTGCACTTAACTAAAAAAGTTAATCAGTTGATGCATGATTAATTTCTCCAAATTGGTTTCTTTTTCTAATGCTAATGGTTTGGTTGGATGATCGATCAGGAAATGAAGGCCAATGTCACGGCCAATTGTGTTCATCCTGGGATTGTACGAACCCGGCTTACCCGGGACAGAGAAGGCCTCATAACTGGTACGTGTATATATAGTGTATATATATACAATACAATACCACATTTTATATGATTATATTTTGCATAGAGATCCCTGCATTTCCTGAAATTGCAATATTTTGTTTCGACTTTCTTTCAAAGATAAAAAATTTCATACATATCCTCAGGCTTTTACATAATGATCCAAAATTCTACAATATATCCATATGATTAGATTTTTTTATTGTCCTTATGAAATCCTGAAAGGCTGAAACTGACACTTGATGTACTTCTTTTGTTCACAGATGTGGTGTTCTTTCTTACATCGAAGCTTCTGAAGACGATTCCGCAAGCAGCTGCCACCACTTGTTACGTGGCAATGCATCCGGCGCTGACCGGTACATCAGGAAAGTACTTCTCAGACTGTAACGAAGAGACCACGTCGAAACTGGCATCCAACGGCCAGGAGGCCTTGAGATTATGGGACTTTTCTGAGAAACTAACAATTAAGAAGGCGAGCGTGAGCATCAAGTCTTTATACAGAGCAAATTAACCAGTAATTAGTTGCTGATATATATAGTAATAGTACTGATTTAGGGATTAGAATTATGTACAGATATATAAACTATATATATTTGTTGTTCTTGGAGCACTGACTGCATGCACTCCTTGATCGGTTCTCCAAAAACTACAAATAATTTCCTACATTGACGAGGGTGATATTGTAAATACTTGTACTAAAAAAGGTTTGTTGTAGTGGCTTGTAAATATTTTTATATAAATTATGATGCGTGACATGCGCTCATCTCTCTAACTTTTATGCCATCATCATGAATTCATGATTGTTACAAATCTTGGCTTAGGTTCTCTTATTCTTTCTTTCTTTTTTTTTTTTTTTTTTTTGCCTTTTGCTAATAATGTGATTGAACTATATATATTATTGTCGCAGAAAAAGCACTGGAAATATATCATATAGCAAGTTTAATTTAATCAAACACTATAGAACCTACTTAACAAAACCCACCACATATATAATTTCACTGCAGACCTGAATTCAAAAAATGTGTATAATAAAAATATATTTATGGCAATAAAAAAAAATTAATGAAAACTTTGCCTGTAGGCCTATCCATGGCAACATGGTTTGATCCATAATTTGTTCTGGCGCCGCGTGATAGATTAGTCCACATGATCATTTTGTGGTTTTAATTATGTGAATAAACGCATATATAAATGAAGTGTTGGCCTGAATAAACTATATATAAAGCACCAACAAAAATTTCGGCATAACATATTAGAAATTGTTCAATTTATATATATTTTAACGCAATTTCTGAATTGTCAATTTATATAATTTTTTTTTGCTTTACAGAAATGATATCTTAATCAAGCATTAGTATTTTATTACTCATCACAAATCTTTTTTTTTTTTTGTTGGAAGTGGTTGGCAAATTGATAACGTTCAATGCGAAAAAAAGGAAGTTAGTTAAACTTTACAAAGAATCTGACAAAAAGATGCACATTTGAAACAAATCAACTAACAAATAATTAATATCATGAATTAATTTATGATGCATAGATGAAACAAAAGAACACAATTTTATAATGGGTAATTCATGTACTTCCTACATGATTTTAGTACAGAGCAACAATTATTGGCAAGCTAATAATGGACAGCAGAAATCTAAGAAAAAGGTTGTTATGAAATGATAAAAGAAACGATAATAGTTGTCAGAACTCTTTGAGTTTGGTATCTTGAAAAGTTGAATGTTTTAAAACGGTTGAACTGGAAAAGGCTGGAATTGCATAAGCACAACAGCAAAACCTCATAATAAAACATTTTTTTAAATAATGATTGGATTAAGCCACAACATTAAATATCCAACATATATAGCTCCAATTCACATTTCCAATGTGTGAAATACTGACATTCCAAGCTAATCTCTCAACAATAAGTTCAAACAACATGAAATTTTGAGCAAATGAACTAAATATAACAAAAATAAGTCATGAGAAAATATTGGTCTTATTATTTAAAAAAAAAAAAAAACTCTAGAATTGCCTCTCTTGGGGTGATCACTATTTTTTAAATTTGATTCCCCCTCTGATAAAAAAAAAACAGTAGGTGATTTTCAAATAGAAAATGAAAACACATAAGAAAACCTATAATGGGTATAATATGAATTAATAAGTGTAAATACATTACATGTATGTGATATTTCAAATTTTTTGAAAGTTATAATGATGTTTTAAGGTTTTTCTCTAGGTGACCATGCATGAATTAAATTCTGTTGAAGAAAAATCAGCAATACCCATTAGTCGGTTCTTTTTTTTCTTTCCTTTTTGTTATTTAATGAATTAATATATTGGTTAAGCGAGAGCAATCAGTCAAGATTCAGTTAGTACAACAGAAAAAAATAATTCTGGCACGTATCAGACGATGTGCCATTAACTTAATATTCTATTGATGTGAGTGCCAAACACCAGATGATTAGATAGAAAAAGTAGATATTGGTATTGTTAAATGATTGGCATAGTTTGTCACCTTATAACAAAGTTGTTTGATTTAAATTCAACCTCTTACTAAAGTTAAATGGACTTTTTTGTTGTTTTTTTCCAAAGAGTAGGTTGCGATGTATTCTTCATTCAAGTATCAATTTTCAGGGCAATTGTGCTACATTTTTTGTGGTTTTTTTTTTTCAAAATTCTCTTATTATAAACTCTTTTTAGGATACTCAAATTCACAGCCTGTAGGAATACAAGCTATCCAAAAAAATATTAAACCTCTCATATTTTTTTTATATAGAATATGGAAAATGTATTCAAATTTTAAGTTAAGTAAACAGTCTGCTTGATATATCAATCTTTATTAATTTAAGGCTCCATATACCTCGACCTTAATAATTTTCCAACAAACAAAGATCAAATTAGCTGCACTTGCACTACAAAATTATTCAATTTGTACAAGCTCATTAACCAAAGAGTTACAAGGCCTAATTAAGCCCAATATCAGTTGCTGGAAGGTTTATGACTAAACTAGCACACTAATCTGGGCCACTGATTTATGATTTATCTCACAATAAAAATACAATTATTCGTTGTTATAAGTTATAAATAAAAAAATAACACTTAATATGGTTGATTATCTAGATTATCTTCATTAACTTAATTGGAACCTAAACAGAAAAATGAGCAGTGAGAACGGCAAGACATGATAAACGAATAAACAATTTTACAAATGATCATAAGGTCAATAATTCCAGTACAAATTAGAAACTAACTGTATGGTTCTCAACACCATTAAGCCCAGCTGCTAATCTTCTCTTAGCAGTCTTGGCACGGTAGCACCACACCTCGAATGCCTCGCTCAAATCGGGATACTGCAGCTGATCGGACCGGTTAACCCATTCCAGAATAATCTCTGCTTGATCATTGGAAGGCAATGCGAGAACATACGACACAATTGCCCCTTCCATGTTCTCCCATATGTCGCTGTCCATTCTAGATTCTAGTAAAGGTTTCAGCTCCCTTATGTAAGGCAACCATGTTTTGAGAAACTGAATCCTAGCCGGTGCTGGTAGCACCACCGACCCGTACCCAATTGCGTCCAGAGCCTTGCTGGTAATCTCCATGATCTTTGATTTCACTGCCCACAAACCTGACCTGCACCGTGTACTTAACACCACTGTTAAAATTTGACTTGATATTTCAGCCCATTTGGAAACAAAATCAACCATGATTTCCATTTTCTGCGTGACGTTGCAAATCCAATCGAGATCACTTAATACAATCATCATTTTTTCCTCCGCTAGCTCAAGTTCATTCTCCCATTCCGATGAAAGCAAATCTAAACTGCCTGTGAAGTTGTCGATTAACTGTTTTATGCCGCTTTGCAGCTCCGACCTAACATCTTCATCCATGACCACCAATGGGCTGTCTACATCTTTTAACAGCATGTATTCCAATTGCTCTTGCGCGGAGGTCTTCAGTTCATCAGAAAACCCATCAATCGGACTTGCAAGGGAAGCCGCAAAACGAATTGCCGAGATAAAAACATTTTTCGCAGCGTTTTCACTCACGGGCTTTACACGTGCCAGTACGCGTGCAGCCTCCGGCCCAAGAGTCTTTACCAATTTCACTATCTCCTCCTCTTCCTTTTCATCCCACGGTACAGCCTCGAGATACTCAATGCATGCCCCTTTGACACATTCACAAGAAAGTGAATCTGCGGCTTTCAGGACACCAATAGCGGATTTCACAGAATCAAGTTTCTCCAAAACCGATTCTTTTGGCATGTAAAGCAGGCCGAGAAGCTTGGCATAGTGCTCGAACTCGGGTGCGGCACACTGGACCTCGATGCATGCACCGGATTCAGTCCGATTCTGTGCAAGCCGATCGGAAAAGTAATTGGAGGCCTTTGCGAGTACGGCGGAGTGGCAGTTGAAATGCTGCGACCTGCCGTTCTGTTTTGCCTTGAGATGGATAGTTACATCACTTGTGGTCTGATCACCGAACTCGCATTTCAGATTAACAGCAGCTTGTTCCATATATAGAAACCAGGAGAATCTTGCATCACTGAAAACAATAAAAGAAAACAAATAAGTTTTTAAGTATTTCCTATTTCATAGCTCAAATCTTTGAAGTAATCAACTACATGTAGAAACTTATACAAGTCAATAATCAAAAACTGCAGTATATTATTGAAAAACATGTAGAGTCCACCCCTACTTTGTAGGCCACTAATCCACCCCTCTCATAGTTCTGACATACCACGTGGACTCATGTGTTTACTACAGTCGCATAAATGTTTACTGGAAACCGTAGTGTATCTGTTCACTGGAAAACAATATCTATTAATCGGAAAGATATAAATGTTTACAAGAAATAATATTTGTTCATTGAAAATACGGTGGACCGGTGGATTAGTAAAAAGGGTGGATGCTAGCTCTTACTCTATATTATTCATTTATTTAGCTATTATTAGAGGCTTAAGAGCTCAATTAGGATCTTATCGAAGCTAAATTTGGGAATTCTGGCCAGACTTCAAGTACTGACTTTAAAGTCCACAGTGACAGACAGACAGACAGTCAGTATTAGTATCAGTCTACTCTAACCGAGCAGTAGCAACATTCGACATGAGTTCTTCGGCAGTATGAAAGAAAACCAAACCTTTAGCTGCGAAGAAGAAGAAGAAGCGGTCCGTATGTCGGTCCGTCCGGGAGAGAAAGGGAGAGCTATGAAACCCTAGGCAGCGGCGGCGGCGGCGGCAGGCGGAACGAACTCTGTTAGTGTTCAGCTACCGGCGATTGAAGAGAATCCATATGCGTCGAAATGGGGCGGCCGTGGGGCAGTCGAACTGTGGAAGTAGAATATGTGAGATTTGGGATATACGGCTAAAGCCGAAGAGGGTTGAAGAGGGTTCCGATGCCAAAAATTTCACAAACTCTTTTTTTATTTTTTTCATTTAGATTGTAAAGTTGTAAGTTTAAATTTGAAATCAAAATTGATGATCTGATGAAGAAGGTTAAAGATGAATGTAGTGAAATTAACTAATCAATTATGATTGATTAGATTCACTCGTTTTTAAGTTAGATGGTTTAGTACAAAATTAATTTAAAATGAAATTTTATATGCTTACGAATCATGAATATAAATATGATCCAATAGTTTTGAAATTGAAATTTGAATGCAAAATTTCAAAATATAAATGAAAAAAAATAAGTTTGTGACATCTCATGACATACAAAACTTGTATCACTAGATACGTGCCTTGCATTGCTTCGGCAGTATACTAATATTTTTTTGAAAAAAAAAGAACCGAAATGCAATCTTAAATCTTAAAAAGAGATAAAAACTAAAAAAGTATGAACTATGAAGAAATAAGATATAAATTATGAAGAAATTTTCATATTATATAAGTTGCTATTTTTAGAGCTTTTACTATCTTTTTTATAGCGTAATTTGCTTATATTTTTAGAATTGAGAGGGAACTGAAGTCATACGCATTTCTTTACTAAAAAGAATACAAATAATAAAAAAGTAGAGGAGATCATAATAAATATAATATTTGGAAGTTTTTCACACAATTGTATTGTATAACTGAATGGTGAGTATTTTAAAGACAGTTGGTTTGTTATAGATTTTTTTTATTAATTTAATACTTTAAATACCTCCAATTTTTTTTGTTATTGGATTTATATTTTTTATAAAAATCTCATTGTATATAAAATTTTTTACCATTTAAAATTTTGTAAGTATTTCTTTTCAATCTTCTAAAATAATTGCAAATAATAATTTTAAAAGACATGGTTCGAAGCCAATTAAATCTTCTTGAATTGGAATCTTCTTTCATTTTAATCTTTTGATGAACCCCACAAACTTACACTTTTAATTTTTCTTGTCCAAGATGTTGAATTTTGTAGATATTTTTCTAAAACGTAAATATCGCTTCTTTAGACATTTCTACCTTCGACAAATATTGTTGTGTAAAGATAAAAATTGTTTACAACACATTTAATATTTTCGAATACAATTATTGAAGTATACAAAAGGAAGTTTTAAGCAATACTTGTAGAGAATATCAGTTGATAATGGTTATCTTGACAAATTTGACAATGAAGTTTGCAAGAAGTTTTAAAGTATTGTTTAAAATTCTTAAAAATGAAAAAAAAAAATTATACATGTACTTTTAACCTTGTAGGTTGGCCATAATTTCAATTATATTTAATTTTAAGTGTTATTTAATAGTCTATTGATCAATTTTGATAAGCTATCAAAGAGTAATTTATTGAAATTTGAGATATTATCAATTGTTAACCAATTTCTTCTCGAGGAGGGATTAAATGACCACAACTTTTGGTACCCATAGGTAACCACAAAACTAAATCTCAAATAAATACATTTTTAATGGTCAAATAACAAAACCAATTAATGGAATGTTTTGTATATATCATATTTTATGTGTGATAAAAAAATTATATCATTTTGATTTTATTTACATGTGAATTAAGCATTAACAAAAATCAACAGTTCAAATTTTATGATTTTTTCTTCTCTCTTGATGGCTATCAAACAGTGTTAAATTTTTATCATTTTTTATATATATGTTATTGAGATGATTTAGAATACATCTAACGGTTTAGATTTATTAATTTATGTATATATAATAATGTGGTTATCAAGGGCACCAAATTTTGTGGTTATTAGATCCTTTCTCTTTCTTCTCATAGTTTAAAACTTCTAATTGATATTGTAGCTTATATTTTGTATATTATTTATCTACATTTTCAATGTCAACAATTATATATTCCAGATTATTCTCTTAAATGACCATTGAAGGATCCTTAAAAAAAAAGAAAAAAAGACTGTTCATTACTATTTATTTCACTGTAGCAATCCGTCCCAAATTAATATACTATAATAGGGATTGGAGCACTCATAATCCTCATAATTCACAATGGTTTGCCAATATCAAATAGTTTTTTTTTTTTTTTTTTGAGATAAAAAAGAGGGTCAAATCACTCAAATTTAAATGTCTATAAAAGATCCTTCATCCGGGTTTCAAACCCGCAACCTCTCACACAGAAAATATTACCTTTAGCCACTAGACGAAATGCTTGTTCTTAAAATCAAATAGTTAAAAATGGCAAACATTAAGGTGTTTATCATTTGGCGTTCAGACTTAATTAACTTACTAAACATCCTCTCTAAGATTAACAAAATTATATCCCTTCTTAATAATGAACATTCCCAAGATATATAAAATGATGAGACTCGTATCGTGATATACTGATATATTGAGCTAACAGACGCATCTATAGCTTTACTTTTGTTCAGCAGGAAAAAGAAAAAAGAAAAAGAGACCAAGACCAACTTTAGATTACACTTATGTGGTATTCAACCAGTAATTTGATACAGGAACTGGATGATTACATGGAAAACTTAATGCTACATTTTTGTTTCTTTAAAAGAAATTATCCCAGAACAAAACGTCTTTCCTGCTACAAATTTATAAATTTAAACACAACAACGCACTACACAAGAACTGCCACCTGTTGAACAGATATGAAGACGGAAGACCTACCTGTGAGGCCTTTTAATATGCAAACTTTGTTAGCTTTCTACAATTTTTACCTACTATTTTACAATAACCGACTTGAATCAACAAATGTTAATATCAGACTGGGTCTAAGAAAATAAAAAAAAAAATTATAACTAGACAGGGAAATTATAAATTTAAAATACAACAGCACTAATCAATCAATGAAATTAAGAACAAAAAAGAAGGGTACAAATCAATCTATCAAAACAAGTTTTCATTTAAAAAAGTTCCAAGCAATCCGTTACTGAGCCTCAAGAGACTCAAGGACTCTACGAGCTTGGATCTGTAATGCAGTTTGTCTCTGGTCGGCATCTAATGTCGAACCAAACTTGCTTGCAGCCCAGATTAGGGAGGCACATTTCTCACCAAACTGTTGCTTAACATCCTCATGTATGTGTGCTAGAGGAGAATTTTCTTTCCCATGCACATGGCCGATTAATATCAACAAGAACTCCCCACATTTTAATCTGTATAAAAATGGAGTTTCAATTTTGTAACAAAACCTTTTTTTTCCGTAGAAAGGTTATTTTACATTTGATATTATATCATACAGAGATGACCTCAAATCTTCAGACAAATTTAGCAAACAAACATCTTAACATAAAGTTCAATCAAGTAGCCAAGGAAGGGCATTTTTTAGAGAAAATCATAACTCTATTAAACATAAGAGAAAAACTAACCTTATATTTTCATCAACCTTTTCATCCTTCAAAAGATCAGCAACTCTCTCCAGACCACGACATTCATCAAAATCCTGTCGAAGCAGAAAATAAGATTTTAAAAACAGGAATGCCAAATGAGCCAGCATGTACTAATGTAAAAGTGCCAGGACAATATCAAGGCGCAACTTTTATATAGAATCATACTTTCTGATTGATGGAAGAATCCAACATAAGAGATACCAAGGCATCTAAGCAAGCTGCTTGCTCAAGCGGACCTCGAGTTGATAATATATTTACAAGAACCTGCATCAGGTTTACAAAACAGAAAAGTTCATTAATTGGAATAAAAGCAAAGAACTAGGAGATGTTTAAAAATTAAAGCAATATTATACTACAATTTATAACAACATCATAATTCTTTTTGCAGCACCAAACAGCAACATACTGATAAAAAAAATTCTCATGTCAGCATATGTCACCCATGAAGTTTCATTTCAATGAAGCTCCAAAAAACCAATGATTACACACTAACAAGTTTTGTTAGTTTGACAATAAATGAGGCCTTGGATTGTGAAAACCTCAAATTCCAAATATTAACTTTGGGTGTCAATTCCAAATATAAGAATACTTGAGAACGATTTGAGTAGTCGTAGAGCAAAGATGTAAACATCAGAAAGGACCCTAATACCAGACTTAACCACTGATCAGTTCAAAATAAAACGTGTACCTTGATTGCTTTGAATTTCTGGGCTTGCGAGGCGCACCGACTGTACATAAGGCAACAGCCGTCCAAAACCCTAAGCGCTAGAGAAACTTCGGTGTCAGTTGCAGGGCTTTTTACCTTAACTGGGTTGACACCGAACAGTTGATCGAGCGCCACGTTGGGGTTATCTTTTGGCAAGCATAGTGTATTCTGAAATAGAACAGGAATCACTGTTACAAAACATAAGCCAGTCAGTAGAGGATTCAAACAATAAATATAATATATGAATAATGCAGAAAAATAACCTAAGGGTCTGTTCGGCAGACACAAATTCTGTAGGTTTCTATAGGAATTGAGAGTCTATAGGAAATAATTTCTATTCACTGTTCGGCATACTGTACTATCAATTCCTAATAAAAATTTATTCCTCTGAAATGTTTGTTTTTAGAGGAAAATATTAATTAAGTTGGACTGAATTATTTTTTTTTTCCTATCAATGTCTACCAAATGCAATCTGCGGAATACTGTTCTAATAGAAAAAAATTTCTAGGATTGGTGACTACATGCCCTAATAAGAGAACTAGGAAGAATTAGGGAGGGACGAACAGAGACCTTGCAGTTCAGGAACGGTCTGGGAATGGCGGAAGAGGCGCAGGGACTCGTCGGAGCCGGCGACGGAGTGCAGGAACTTGATCAGGCCTCTCAGCCCGCGCGTCCGCAGGAAGGAGAAGTCGGCCCGGGCGTCGCGCAGGCCCGATCGGAGCGCGAGCGTGACCTCCCTGTAGAGCCTGCGTCTCCCGAGCGCAGTGACCAGATCGCAGACCACGGCCTCCGCCGCCTCGTCGGTGCCCGGGGACGGCGGAGGCGGCGGGCCGGATCCCGACGGGTCTCCACCCGACATCTCCGTGTAGTGTCCGTTTAATGTCCGTCAGTCACGGAGGAATTGAATTGGGAGCGAATAGTGATCGGAAAGGGCACAAAAATGGAAGGGAGAAATGATAGTAGCGATTTTATGGGCCTTTATGGGCTTTTATGGGCTGTGCATGGCTTTAGTTTGTCTTTATAATAATGGAGGCTCCGGTGGTGGTTAGTAATGGAGACTGGAGAGTAAGAATTTTATTTGATAATGGAGTTAGCTGACGATAAGCTTTGTTGAAGCCTTGAAGGCAATCAGAAACCTAGAAAAGACAATTTGTAGTATCAGTATGTTTCGTTTGACTTTTATCCTATTATTTTCTACTCGATTCCTTTCACAAATTATCGAGAAGTCGCCTAAATCGCATCCGAAAATGATCAGATCTTTGAACATTTGACAACTTTCAGGTATCCCAATAGGCCAATACGCTACTGAAGTTTATTGGAAGGGAATTTGCAAAATAAATATTGAAATGAAACGTTTGAAAATGATATACACGTACATTTATCTGCGATTCTATCGAGTGACGGAATCGGGATTGATCTGAAAAAGGAGCCGGAAGGCTCATAGTTCCAACTTTCTGAGGATTGATCTGAAAAAGTTTAGAGGGGTATAATATAAAGTAAAAAAAAAAAAGTAAGGATTTTTTTCCTTCATAGCTCCCAAGTCCCAAATCTGATTGTCAATCAGTGCTTCAAAAACAGAAAAGAAAAAAAAAACTAAAGAATTTCACTTTCATTCTAATTAAATATAAACTATGTTAATTAGTTGTGCCTTTGACGCAATCCTCATTTCTATGCAACAAAAGCAGTTTTTCATCCATTGAAATATTATTAGTGTACATTTAAGTGGCTAAATAAAATGAATATATTATAACTAAACAATCTCAAATTTCATTGAATTGCACAACTCAAGTACCTTATATTATTCTTTCAAACCAAATTACTAAATGAACTTGATAAAATTAAAAAATAAAATAAATTGGGAAAGAAATAATAAAAAAAAATGAAACTCGAGCTGCTCAAATAATGTGTTGAACTCAATTGTATGAAAATGTATTGTTTAGCCATTTTAAATGTAAAATATAAATGAGTAGCCGCCTTTATATTTAACAATTATGTAATTCCACTTTAACGTAAACCCGTTAAATGATCATCTCACTGTTAAGAGTCACGACACATTTCTTAAAAGCTTGCAATCGACACAAATGAAGAATAAATAATTTGTCTATAATTCATAACTACTAAATATTTTAAGTAATTCCATAAAATACTCTCCTCACCTTTTTTTGTTTATTTATATTTATTTTGCCATTAAAAAAATATTTTGGTAAATTGGAATTTTATACTTGCAACAATATTTTCTACATTGGCCTCATGGCAGCCAACAATTTGTGTCTACTAATGCAATAGCAATACTAACTCAACCTTAAATGATATCTCATATTTTATGTATATATATTTTTCTATTTTTTGTCTATTATTACAAGTTTATTTCAATATCAATGTCTAGAGACATAACATGGTGGCATCTAAAAAGTTATATTTTTTATGTGATTTTTTGTTTGATTCAATTTTTCTATGTAATTCAATTTGCTATTAAATCAACAACACAGACGAAAGAAGATGATCAATTAATAGAGACCAGTGCGTGCAAAGTGGGGTTACAAAATTAAAAAAACAAGTTGGGTGCAAAGTGGAGGCTCAAAGCATATAGTAACATGATGTCACCGCTGACATAAGTGTAAATGATAAGAATCGTTAGATATCAATCGGACGGCCTAGATTCAATAGAGGTCACTATTCCTGAGGCACTATTCATTCTCTTAGTGGGTCCAACATCCCAATTGAGAAATTAAAATTAAGGATTTGTTAAATCAATTGATTACCTATAAGCTGATGATATAGAGTGTAACTAATAATTAAGGCACTAACCTACAAGTTGATAGTTAAGTAATAAAAACTGAATACTACAGGGGTAAATAAATATGAAATCCTGAAAGTTGCCAAGGGCATATGAAAAATTGACACTTAAAATATAGGCTAATTTTTTTTGTGTACCCGTCAAAACTTGTTAAATAGCCAATATCCTCATAAAAGCACTCTAATAGCTAATATCCCCATCAAAATGAAAGTTTCTTTCTTCTATCCCCTTTTATTTATAAAGAGAAGGGATCCAATAACCACAAAATTTGGTACCCTTAATAACCACATTATTATATATACATAAATTAATAAATCTAAAACGTTAGATGTATTCTAAATCATCTCAATAACATATATATAAAAATGATGAAATTTTAACATTGTTTCGATTGCCATCAAGAGAGAAGAAAAAAAATCATAAAATTTGAACCGTTGATTTTTGTTAATGCCTATTTCACATGTAAATAAAATCAAAATGATATAATTTTATTATTATACATAAAATTTGATATAAACAAAACATTCCATCAATTAAAATTTTGTTATTTAACCATTAAATATGTATTTATTTGAGATTTAATTTCGTGGTTATGATGGGATACCAAAAGTATGGTTATTTGATCCCTCCTCATTTAGAAAACCCACTATTAATATGTTATATAATACTAAAATTACACTTTTAGCCTTCATTACAAGTATATACATCCTTTTAACTTGTTATACTATAGAGTATGACTCATTTCTCGTCTCCACTGTTATACGTCTAATTTTTCTCATTTTTTCCCTGTACCATTTGTACTCTAAATGAGGCAGAGGGTGCGTAAAATTAATTCCAGAATAATGAAAAAATGATAAACTAGAGTGTTATGCAGTCATTAGGACATATCATCATTTTGTGCTGTTATTGAAGAATTACAAGTATGCTTAGTATACCGATATATATAGCATATGGTACAACGTTTTTTTTTTTTTTTTTTTTGAATTTCATGCTCAAAGAGTAAAAATTTCTTTTAGACCTTTTTTAAATAAAAAATCTCCAAAAGTCGTTTTAAGCTAATATATTGTCATAGTTTGATGATTAGCCAGTGTCAAAGAAACATGCATGATTTTGATGGATTATAAATAAAGAAAGAGGACATTTAATATCCATTCTTCCAACAAAGCGACAAAAGAATATATATACATGGAAGGATTATAAATGAAGAATATTTGACCAAGAAAAAAATATCCATCTGCAAAGTTAAATTGGGGCAGGATTGTTCAAGAAGTTTAAGAGAGCTCTCCAATTTATATAAAAAGGGTATAATGGTCTCTTTAAATATAATATAAGCTTTTTATTAATAGATGGGGATAGAAGAAAGAAAATTAAATTTTGATGGGGGTATTGGCTATTAGAGTATTATGATGGAGACATTGGCTATTTAGCAAGTTTTGATAGGTATACCAAAAATTAGGCCTAAAATGTAGGCTAAAAAACAATCCCAAATATCAGTGGGACCATATAAGTTGGCATTGCAATCCAAAAAGCTACTAATACAACAAACACCAAAACCATAAATCGATCTTATTTATTGTATTCACAGAGAAGATTAAAAAAATACAAATCAACATCCCACAAATTACGTATTCCAGAAGAAACAGAGATTAGCCAACTGGCCAGCAATGAGAACTCAGACCCTCTCTTTTTTTTTTTTTTTTTTTTTTGAGTAAACTCAGACCCTCTCAACTACAACAAACTTTATTTCCAGATTTCTGCATATACAACCTTGAAAAGTACCTTATTTACATGCCCTGAAACTTGCATTCATGTATAGAATCCCCTACAAAGCCTTCCTTACAGAATCACCAAATTGGGGCAGATCAGCAAAGAATTAATTTAAAACAAGATTTACATTTGTAAATAATAATGCCTACAGGTGATTCTTTTGATGCAAGATCAGTTTTCTAGGGGACGGAAGCGGAATGCAGAGTTTCAAGCTTGCAAATGCACCCACACTAAAGTGCACTTTTAAAAGTGTCCATACACAAGGATAAATATGCGAACATTTAGTCTCGGAAGAGAGTATGTGAACTTCTCTAACGTAGCAAAGGAAACTGCTACCAATTTTCTTTGACTATCTTGGATTTTTCGAAAATGAACTTGCCTTCCTTGTACTTCTGGGTCTCTTCATAGGCTCGTTCATACTTCCAGCCCAAGACCTCACGACAGTCGCGGCAGTATATATCAGCCACTGTGTGAAGCCCGGTCATCAGCTGGCGATCCTCCTTGTGCCCCACTACTATGTTCATGGCATGTGAGAACAGAAATGCGCGGCTGCTCCTTCCCTAATGATTAGAATAAATGGAATCAAGGAAATAATAAGCTCATGACAACAAATGCAAACGACGGCGTCCATTAAACAGCCTTGGTACGGAATATATATACATACTGTCAAGATTAAAGTGGTCATGAGGGTCTGTGTGTAACTGATTGGTGACTTTGGCAATTGTTAAGCTCCTGACTTAATTTGGCTTCTAAATTCAAGCACACAAAAATCATGACCCAAGGAGTGAATTCATACCTGATTAATATTGAATGGAAAATAACCAAACTGTTTTCCACTCGATTTGTTTAACCTAGCACAACTGGCCAATATAATTTCCGTAGAAATAAATGACCAGTAAGAAATGTAATTTCATCCAAATTCATTTATCGCTTATAAGTTTGTCCATGCAGACCGAGGGCATCTTGCAACACTAAGAAGCAGCTAACTATTATTTAGAGAAACATCTTGCGTCCATTGAGAATGTATCCATACGTCCATAGACACACTCCGAATGTAACAAATACATCCGATTTTGTAACAAATAGATTTGATTTTGTAACCTATGGACGCTAGGTATTACTCTATTGTTTAAACCTCACAAGAAGTGAAACATAAAAATTATTCAAAAAACCATTCCTCCATCTTCAAAATAATTAAACCTTCAATTTGTTGATAATCGTAGAATCATGTCCAACAGTTCAGCAAGGTATCAAAAAAAAAAAAAAAGGCTCCACTGAATTAGGCTGATTGACATGCAACCAGACCAAATATTCAAACAAGAAAATAGCAACCTAAATTACAAAAAGGTTTAGAAGATATCAACCTGAAAAGCCTTGGAAATGATATCATCATGCAGACATACTTGATTTCGGCAATTGGAGCAGCTGTACACACGAGGTCCCAATATCTCAGCCATAACTTGGAGGACCTAAACTGAATTATTCAATATCATTGCACCAGTCAACCAGTAAAGTTACCAAATTATGAGGGTATATACTGCAAGAGGATTTTACCTCAAAGATGATCAATTTTTTTTATTTGGGTAAGAACAGAAGTTTCAGTCTTTACGGTTTTCTTTTTTTACAAGTATGATCAAAATTTAGTGGCAAAAATGACGAATCAAGACTTACCAACCTATATATCAATAGAGATAAAAAAAACCCAGTACCAATTATCCAAGAAAAAAAGAAAAGGCACAAATTTGGGGAGATTCTGATTTCTGAACAGTACAACATCTCTCCAGAATAGACGAAGGGATGACTTACAACTCGAACCCAAAAACCCAATTGGTAAAACCTTGCTTGGTGGAGCATAATTCACTGATGAGAAAAATACCCAAAATCAGGGAGAAGAAACCTTACAATCTTACAGAGATCGGTAATCAGACCACCTCCGAGACGAGTGAGGTTCCTTTGAGCCGACAATTTTGAGCCAGAGGATCGAAGGAATTCGATTCCCTGGAGACAGACAGACAGACAGACAAGGGTGAAAATAAAATACTATACAAGAATAGAAAGATGGGGGAGTCGGAGTCCCATAATAATAATAATCAGCAGAGAAATAAATACGATGAATAATAAATAAATAAATAAATGATGGTTGGAATACCAAACAAGCAAAGAACAGGAAAAAAAAATAAGAATGACCTCTTTGAAGGCGGAAATTGGGAGAGAGACGGAGACGGGGGATTTCATATCCTCTGTAGCGCTGCATTGTGTAGCGCAGGACTTGAACCGTTAGATCATCTTGAGATCTGTTTCCGGAACGAATCTCGAGATGATCCAACGGTTCATGTCCTGAGCTAAACAATGTAGCGCTACAGACTGGGGTTTGGTGCTCAGTGCGGTCAGTGCGGTACGGAGGTGGATAACAAGAGAGAGAGATTTCGTATCACCTGCTGTACTGTACTGCATTGTGCAGTTCAAATGTCTCCAGATTCGTGTCAGCTCGGATCTCGAGACGATCCAATGGCTCGTTTTGTGAACTGTAGTAGTAAGTAGAGTTCTAAAATCGTGTCGTTCCATGCCATATCATGTCCAGACACACCGTGCTTCTGTGCCGTGTCGCGCCGTATCTTTTTTTTTTTAATATTTTTCCGTGTCGTGTCGTGCCGTGCCAAAAATTACAAGGACGAGGCACGGCACGGGTAAGATACACTGTGTCTATCGTGTCGTGACTTATTTGTGTCGTACTTTATTCGTGCCGTGTCTAATCGGATACGTGACCTACCGTGTTGTATCCACGTGTCTTAACCATGCTAAACGTGCCCACTCGTTCTTAACATAAAAAATTAAAAAAATCCAAAAAAATAAAAAAGTTTAAATAAATTAAAATTTAACTCAAATAATTATTAAATTATTTTTTTGTCAAAATTCATGAAAAATTTAGAAACAAAAAAAATTAAAAAGTACAATATACTATGAACATTGTTTTAATTAATAATTACATAATGTTTTTTAAATTACCCCTCCTCCTTTTTTCAGGCTTTAGGACCGGCTATGTTTGAAACATAGACGGAGTTATTACTTGTATCATACCCGCAACCTATCCGTGCCTCCCTTGTCCTATATGTTTCTATCTGTGCCACCTATATTATTTCTTTCGTGTCTGTCATTTCCCATGCCGTTGTCGTGTCGTGTCTGACAACTGTTCCGTGTCGTGCCGTGCCGTTTTTTCGTGCCGTTCCGTGCCGTTCCAAAATTGTCAAAACTCGGACACGTCACGGTTAAGAAATGGCACGGTTAATTGTTCGTTCCCGTGCTTTACCCATACTGTTTCCATCCGTACCTGTGCTGTGTCGTACCGAAATTGACCACGCCGTGCCTATTTTTAGAACTCTAGCAGTAAGTAAGAGGACGAGCACTCAACAAAGAAAAGCAAAGAAATGTAAATAGAATTTTGGGCCCCAATAACAACATATCAGAGTATGAGAATACTTTCAGATCGAACGGCTTAGAAAATGTTTTTCGTTTCTGTAAGAATTTAATTTAATCTAGATCGAACGGCATGGAAAAGTACATTTTCTCGACCTTAATCTAAGAGGAGGGATCACCATTACAATTTTGAAAAAATTGAAAAAAAATCATTAAAAATTCTTGAAAAATATATAAATAAATTTACGGATTGGTTTTAAAAAATGAAAACCGGCGTATGATGCCTTTCTTACGAAAAAAATGAATTTACGAAAGTATTATTTAACTTAATCAATTTACATGATATTTGATACTTCTTCTGTCCACAAAAGAATGAATTTGTAGTCAAAGTCAAAGAAAATAGTGAAAGAGTGAAATTACCTTTATGCCCTCAATTAATAGAAAAGTGAACATTATTGGAAGGAGACGAGGGGCATTTTGAGAATTTCGTAATATATATATATTTTTTTTTTGAGGAAGAAAGTTGATTCAAACAAAGAGTATAAATTCATTTAATTGTGGACGGAGAAAATAGTTTCTTTAAAATCCGTTAAACTATAACCTTTACAAAATATATACAATTTCAATAAGCTATCAAAATGTCCAAATTGATTAAAATTTAAAACACTATCAAATATTAATCTATAAATTAAACGATACATCCTTAACCTTCTTTCATTTGTAAGATTTTTTATAATTTTATTCAAAAATTTTAAAATTACCATCGTCAATATTCTTAAGATAACCATTGTCATTTGTCAATGATCCTCCTCTTAATTTAATAATTTATCTGTAAGTAAATCATGAAATAATAAATATTAAATATTCCAGTAATAATATTTCGACTCCATTCATTCATTCCTTCATTGCAAAGAGTCTCTCCCCTCTTCCTTCCTCAACTCCTTTTTCTCGATCCGATCGAGGGAGCGAAGAAGGGAAAGGAAGTAACCGACGATGCACGGTCGCCCGAGGAAGGCGACGAAGCAAGAGGACCCGGCCGCCGCCGCCGCCAAGTCCGCCCGGCTCCGCGAATTGCAGTCTCAGCTCCTCCATTTCCACCACAACCGCATGTATCTCAGATATTCTCCCTTTTCTTCTTACCTTTTCTAAATTCAGATCGATGCTGTGTCAGTACTGGGATGTAAAGGAATGGAATGGACCAAGCAGTGAACTTGCAGTAAATAAACTTAATCAATCGACCGGCATAGTTCAAACTTCAAAGATCCAAGATTTAAGGAATTTTATGTATTGTAGTAGTAGTTTATTTTAGAAATATAAAAAGGGGAAAGAGGTCTGATGGCACAAACTTAATTTTTTCAATCCGTTATATTCCTTCCTATTGAATCAAAAAATATTGTAATAATTTAAAAATATCATTATCCTTCTTAATGGCATATTTTAATACAATTAGATCAACTAATTTGAAGAAGAATAATTATTTAAAAAGATTGAATTTGGTGTGGGAAGGAAAAATTTTGGTGTAGATAGTACTTCCTATTAAAAAAAGGGAACATGTGTTTCAAGTATACGTGCATCATGCATAAGTTAGTTGCTTGTTTGCATGTTCTGATTGGTAACTTGGACTGTGATGTAGATATACAAAGGAGGCGGTTGCCGTTAGCGCAAAGTTGTTAGAGATAAACCCGGAGGTTTACACTGGATGGAACTATAGGAAGCTCGCGTTCCAGCATAACTTGAAGGATGTTTCTGATACTGACACCGTCAAATCCGCCGTTGATGATGAGCTGAGGACGGTTCGTTTCTTACCTTGATCTGTTTTTTAGGCAATGCATAACTAATTTTAAAGTTTCTTTTCGTATCTCTTATTTGAGTCGTGTGCAGTTATTCTGTTAAAAAGTATATTATGCAAACTGCAAAACAAGTGTTGTTCTGTTGTATAATCATATGGTACATGCGTCTATCTTAATTTGGGTTTCAATTTTAAGGTAGAAGTTGCATTAAGAAGAAATCCAAAGTCTTATGGGGCATGGCACCACAGGAAATGGGTCCTAGGGCAAAAACTCCTGCCAGCTAATTTTGATCATGAATTTCGGCTACTGGACATGCTTCTTAAAGCTGATGCCAGGAACTTTCATGGATGGAATTACCGAAGGTAAATTACTTTTTACATATACAAAAGTTTAATTTGTACTTTATGTTTTTTGCGGATGATGTCTGAAATAGTACATCAAAGTTGAAATGTTTTACATCTAGAGCCTGCTTTGCAGATGTGCTTTTTTATTTCGTTTAGTACAGTAATTCTTTTTTTTTTATTTCTGGTTTCTGGTTTCTGATTTCTGATCTTCTGTTGAGAACTAGATACCCTTACACAATATAAAAGTATCCCACATCGTTATTTAAAGTATTATGCATATTGTAGTGTAAAATGGTAAAAGAATCATGAGGTAATGCTGGGTACATTATAAAAATAGAGGAAGAGGGTTTTGCAGGATATACAGCATATTTTAGTTAGTTGGTGGGAAAATATTATGGTATGAGACTTTATAAAAAATAAACCAATATATATCATTCTTGTGATTGTCTTTTTATCATTTCAGATACATTGCAAAATTAAAGGATGTGTCAGAAGAAGAGGAGCTTAAATTTACCATGGATATGATCAACACTAACTTTAGTAATTACTCAGCATGGCACAACAGAAGGCAAGAGATTAATAAGTTCACTTTGGAAAAAAATTAGAATTCACTATGTAGTTTTTTTGAAACTGTGTGATAGTGCAGTGTAAGCGCATCTGAAGCAGCACATCGGATGCCATTAAAATTCATAGTAACTAGTTGATAACCTCTCAACTGCTGATATATATCGGGTTAAAGACATCTCTAAAGCAAAGCCTTGTTGAATACGAATTCAACCTCAAGGAAAACAATTAGGGTCATGGATTAGTTTTAGTTCAAACCCATAGCATCTAACTTGCATCTTCCTTCTGAATTGAATTGAAAGGCAAACTCCTTGAATCAACAAGTGTTATCTAGTAGTTACTTTTTTAGGGCATAATCTAACTTCTTTTGTGGGATTACGTGAAAATAGAAACAGCCTGCATTAATTGACCTCCAATACTTTCGTATAATATTTATATATAGTTTCATAATTGCAGCATGATTCTTTCCAACCTACTAAGGAAGAAGGCAAAAGGATTTCTAGAACAAGAAAACATTCTGTCAGAAGAATTTGAACTAGTCAGACAAGCTCTTTTTACTGACCCAAGTGACCAAAGTGGCTGGTTTTACCATTTATGGCTTCTCGATCAGACCTTGACCCCTTGTAAACCATATTTAGTTTCGTCATGGCCTCCTGATGGATCTACTGTCAAAAGTTCTGCAAACTTCAAGGGGAAGTGCAAAAGGTTTCCGATCATTTTCTGTTTCAATCAACAAGTTCATGGTGTAAATTTGGCTACAGTGACAGTCAATTCAAAGGCAGTATCCAGTGAACATATCACCTGGGAACCTATTTCCACAAATGATTCTATGAAGTCAAAAGTTTGGGGGGGCTTTATGGAAATTTTCAATGAAAATTGTGACAAGTTACAACCTCATTCTGTTGAAATTAGTGTACAATGTTGTGGGAGCATTGTGCAGCTGAAATTTGTTGTGGAGTTGGGTGATATGGATCATCAAGAAAAGGATGGAGATGGTTGCGAGGAGCTATTTTTGTGGGACTGCCCCGATAAGTGTCAGAGATTAGAAGAAATCCCTCCTGATTTTGTATATTTTGATAAGGGAAGGGTGAGAGGCGAGAGTGTGGAGGAGGATGCCAAATGGCATTTGGACACTTTGTCTGCTGAGATTGCACTTTTTAGGGAGATGTTGGAATGCGAAGAAGATAGGTCAGTAATTGTACCTGGAAATATGATTTAATTTATTTCATGTTTATGCTAACCCTAACAGGGTATCCATTTTTTTTAGATATAACAGAGTCTCTTTCTCTCTCTCTCTTAAATATCTGCTGTTGTGGAACATTCTAAACGGAAGATACCGGTTCCAGCCAGTACATTACCAAGCTTATAGCAACAATGTTAGAATTTTCTATTTGATACTCACCTTCAACCAAGAAAATATCAAAGGCATGAGAACTTTATGAAAAGGAAATGATGAGAACTTTATGAAAAGGAAATGTGTAGTTTACTCCGTAACGTATCTTGCATCTCAATTACTTATTCTGTTTTCCTTTATTTTAGCAAATTTATGAAGCTGACACTTGCTAGACTACTGGCTGCACACCATTCATTAAGATCTGGAGGGGACTCTTATTTTGAGGAGACAATAAAGCTATATGATGACTTAATAAGATTGGATGCACCCCACAATAAATACTACAGAGATGAAAGAAGCCTTGTTTTATTGGATCAGGTAGCATAAGAGGACACATTTAAGCTGCAAATATTCTCAGTACTTTAAATGGTCGACATTTTTTAAAGAATTCTACAAATATGGTAATATTGCAATATGTTTAGTACATAAGGCGTTATAGTATATTCTACTAGCCCATATAGCTGTGTAGATAAACAATTTTTATATGCCCTTTTTGTACAAAAAAATCTAGTTGGTACGAATAGCTATTTCAATATGGCTGCGCATTTTGTCCCTTCATTTTCACACTTAGTATTACTTCAATTTGATATCACACTGGCCAATCAGCCATTGATTCTTTAAAACTTCATTTTAATCATAACCCCATTATGTTTCCAAAATGGTATCCATATGACCAGTGTGGGATATTATATACAACTAAAGACACGTATATTGTTACAAGTACAGTAGAATAACCAGTACTGTTTGGCAAATACTTTTATTTGCAGTTGACGTCTAGCAAAGATTCCTTGGTGAAGTGTTGCAGTAAACAGGAAAATTCCAGCTTGAGCTATTTTCATCCGCACTTGTGCATCCAATTTTCGAGATTAAATTTGACCCAAATTGGGTCCATGGAACGGCTGTTGTGGGTCCAGACACTTGATCTTAGCCACAACAATCTGACATGTCTATCAGGTAAGTTTGTATTGAGGACATGGTTACATCTCATTACTGGTAAATATCAGTTGCTCAGCTAACATTAGGATATATACATATACATAAATAGGTTGATACCTTTTGGTGACTAAGAATCATGTAATTTTCATTAGCCTTGATGAAACTGTTAAGTAGCAAACTGGAGATCCCAACTTAAAAAAAGTTATAGACAAACAGTTATACGTGGATTTTTAGTGGGAACTAGAATGCACACTGCTGCCGATAAAACTTTGCACCTGATATATACTTTCTTTGGTCTTGTCATTTTTTCTTTATTTATATGGTAATAATTGGTGGTTTTGTTTTTGTTTCTCCTATTTCAGGATTGGAGGCCTTACAATTGCTAGTTGCTCTTAATCTGAGCCACAATCAAATAACGAGTTTCACAGCACTTGAATCATTAAAATATTTAAAATCACTGAGGGTTCTCGATCTATCTTTCAATGAAATTGGGAATCACCCAGTTGATACAACTAGGTATCTCTGTGCCTCTCCCTTGTCAGACACCTACGACATAACTGAAACAATGAATGAGCTTGCAAGGGAAGAGATTCGCGACTACTGGGAGGCTGTTTTATTCTTCAAATCTTTGCAACTGGTGCAATTGGACGTGCAGGGAAATGCAGTTTGCAATGACAGATTTAAGGAATTAGTAAAGAAGGTTAATCCTTGTCTGAGATGGTTAGATGGAAATTCTGTTTCCTGATGCTTTCTCAGGATATATGTGTGGGGTTCTTGTAGTCGATTATTGATGCTTTTTTTTTAAATTAAATTTTATAGCATTTGGTTATGTTTGCTTGTAATTTGTTATGCAATTTTTGAGTAGTTAGTGACGTCAGTACTTTATTACTGTGACTTTAACATTGAATTGAGTTTGAAACGGTACGGTGGGATTTGAATCAGTCTAATGAACGAGCAAAAACGCTCCAATATTTCTTTCTTTTTTTTTTTGACACAAAAAGTTTCATGACTTCAAAAGTAAATGATTCCAATTTTCCAAAAAAACATGTTTAAAAGATTTTCAATATTTAAGTTGGTCAGCTGCATTCATTAATTAGAATTATCAAAAGCAATAAAATAACGGTATGCATCATGAGGAAATCATGACCAATATAATTTTAGAGATTTTACATATTTGCTCATTCTAATAAAAAAAAAACAGAGAAAAATGGTATGGAGATACGAAAAATCATGTCAAAATTGATATTGATTGTGTTATTTTCATATTCAAATTATTGGTTTTATTATGCAACTTATTTTTGTACAGTATGTTGAAATATATTATACAAATAACTTAAAATACTTCAATGAGTTAATTTGAATTAGAGGTGGCAAATTTTGACCCGACCAGACCCGAGTTTTAGGGAAAGCCAAACTGATCCGAACTTGACCCGAAAAACCCGCCCGACCCGACCCGTGTTCCAGGGAAAGAGAGACTGACCCGAACCCGATCCGACCCGATCCAAACCCAATCCGACCCGACCCGGGAATAGTGGTGCAAAATCTGACCAGACCTGAAAAACCCGCCCAACCTGAACCGACCCGACAATCCGCCACCTCTGATTTGAATAATTACACATTTAATATCAATTTTGCTGTCAAATTTTGTATCTATGTATTAGTTTTTACTTTCTACAGAAAAATAAGTAGAAACCTCTACTCAATACTCATCTATCATGGACAGTGTCGCTGTTGGACCGGAGGAAGAAAACTCACTCCATTTTCTCCTTGCGTTCAAGATAATGAACATGTTAAAAAAATTAAAGGTGTATTAAAAGTAAAACTACGAATTATGTTAAAAAAATTAAGCGTGACAAAAGTTTTTGGCAACAAATTAGCATTAACCTAAGCCTTAACATCAAAAAGATAATTTTGTAATATTCAACACCAGAGTGGTACTGATACATATCTAACCTTTTTTTAATTTTATAAATTGACATCAATGATTAGTTTTCTTTCCTGTCAAAAAATATTACAAAATTTCCAACCGTCTTGGTTTTAACTATCCTCATATCTATACATACACAAAATTTGTAACTCCTATCTCAAATTGTATAACATTTAACTCAAATTTTATAACAATGTAGACGTGTAAAAACTAATACTCAAATCCTTAATGCTTCTGATTCGTAAGAACTTTACCTACAGTAATTGTCAAATCATCAAAACAGTCACCGTTGTGAATTCTGTCATCAGAAAAAGGTAGATTGAAATCAACGGTGGGATCAGCGGCCTAAAAAAACAAACGGTTGGATCTTGCCGTCGCTTGGATTGGGAATAAACACGTAAAGGTCAGAAAAATAATATGTGCCGTCCTTTCAGTGACTACGGAATGACAACCCACCATATTAGACAGTATTCAGCTCACCACATGAAGTTGCACAAATGTTAATCACATCTAATCAATCAGGTTTATTCTTATTGAACCACGTGCGCAGGATGCTTTCTTCTAGTGTAGAAGCCGTGCACCTGGTTCGCCATAATCCGAGTCAATGACGTACTTTTATAATAAACCACAATCCACTGCTCCCCTCGTAGCCAACGGAAATCAAATTATGCCTTCACTTCCTTTGCTCCCCAGAAGCTTGCGTGCGTTGCCGTAGGAAATAATAAAGAGGAGGGATCTATTGGCAATACTTATAATGATAATCTTGATAACGGGGATTTTGAAAAATTTGTAAAAATTATTAAAAATTCTAGAAAATAGAAAAAAGTTTATAGAGATATTTTTTAACTTATAAATTGATTATGTTTCAAATTATATTCAATTTAAGTGACGTTTGATAGCTCTTTAAAGCTCATTAAATTTCAACTGTTAAAAAATGTATAAAATTTTGATAAACCATCAAACAATGTTCAAATTGATTGAAATTTGAAATACTATTAATCTATAAGCTAAAGAATGCATCCATAAAAGTTTTTTAATTTTTAAGATTTTTTATGAATTGTTATAAATTTTTTAAAATCCTCATTGTCAAAATTGTCATTATAAGCATTGTCAATAGATCCCTCCTCAATAATAAAAAGAGGAATCAAGAAAAATTCTTTAAAGGCTCACCAAGTTACACCCGAGATGTGCTTCGAGCACCACTACAAAATTAATTAATCAATGATATTAATAATAATTTATCCATATTAAGAAATATATTATACTTATAAAAATCTCAAAAAAAATTTAGTTTAATAGAAAATTTGCAACACTTAATATTACGATTTGCAAAATATTAATCAATTAATGTATAAATAACAATCACAAACATACTTATGTAAATAGTTCAAAATCAATAATGTCTATTAGAATATCAAATGAATCAAATGAATCTTTATAGTTAAGTTATTACTATGATAACTACAATAACATTAGTTAAGGTTTATAATGTATTTTTTTAAAGACAAATAAAAAATTACAATGCATGCAAAATTAACATTTTACATAAATCACAACGTAAAATGAAGAATAGATATTTCTATATAAATACTACGTCAAAAAAAATTGCATGCATAATTGTAGTTTTCATTTTTTTGATACACATTCTCTAGAAATTGGAAAAAGAATGTAAATACCATCTATATTCTGAACAAAGGAATATTTTTTTAAAATATAATTAAAATTTATCGGATTTAATGTATTGCACTAATTTCTACAAACATTTTTATTACTTAATATTAATGAAGCAACACAAAAAAATATTTAATCCGGTGTAGTAGAGCGCGGAAAATAGCTAGTTTGTAATAATGACACATAGAAACTACTACCTCCGTCCATGAATAAATGAATTTTTAGGAAAGTCAAATGAATTAGTGGAAAAATGAAATTACATAACAATTGTTCCAATTAAATAATATAGATAAAAAGGGTAATCATAACATTAGAGAAACAGAAAAATTGAAAAAGTGAATACGACGTATGAGTTTTTAACAAATACAACCTCCGTCCATGAATAAATGAATTTTCAGTAAAAGTCAAATGAATTAGTGGAAAAATAAAATTACATTGTTCCAATTAAATAATATAGATAAATAATCATAACATTGGAGAAACAAGTTGATTCAAACAAGTGAATAAAAAAATAAATTTAAATCGGTAAAACTCATTTAATTATGGACAAGCTCTAAATAGTATAAATTCATTTAATTGTGAACGGAGGTAGGAGGTAGTAATATTGTGGACGACCCAAGATATTATAACCAGAATTGCGACTCTTGACAGTGTCTCGAGTCTTGACTGCTGCTATATTGACCAAACACCAGACGGCTTTAATTTATTATTATTATTGTCCAACCCTACTCTGACTCTCCATTTATTTGAAAAAAAGAAAACGGAAACGGGGAACAGAACAGGAGAGCGATCACAACGAGGGAATCCGAATATTTGCCTTCGCACTTTTCCCTCTCTGCACTCTGCAGTCTGCACTGTCGTCGTGTCGGGACTCCACTCACAGCCACTCACAGTCACTCACTCACTCACTCACTCTCGGCCCACCGACTGACTTGTGAACGAAGGTACCTTCCCTTCCTCAAGCGCAAGTCTTGTGAACGAAGGTACCTTCCCTTCCTCTCTCTTTATATTTCTCCTCCTCCTCCTCTTTCCTCCCTTCTTCTTAAACCCTAATCTAGTAACATCGCGGGGCCGGACAACAATCAATCGGGCCGCGACTCCGAATCTCCGATCGATCAGTGTTAGGTAGCCGTTACTCACTCTTGATCGCCCGACCGAATTGTGTTCATGTTTCTTGACAATCGATTGGCAGATCGGTTAACTCAAACTCAAAATTCGTGTATGTTTAAAGGGCTTCATGTTTTGTCATACTTATTATTTACGCCGGATTCACTGGTACTTGTGTTGTCTTGTCTAACTAAGCTGCTTCGAATCGGTACCGGCCGTGCTAATATAATCCTTCCATTTTCCTAGGATTATCTTAAAGTTACTAAAAAGGTTATCTCACATTTACTGGTAAATTTTGTTTGTTAGAGCCAATAGAAGCCTAGTTGTCTAAAGCACGGCTAATGTTGATTTGCATTGTCAAAACTGTACAGTAAATAAGAGGAAAAATGGTAACAATGAAGCAACCGTCCACACCAAAGGCCATAATTCATCAGAAATTCGGGGCCAAGGCGTGTTACCGGATTGAGGAGGTGGCAGATACCACTGAGAACCTGTGTCCAGGTCTGGCCATACCTCAACAGACCAAGATCCAATACAGGTGTGTGCTGGAGCTTCCTGATCTGACGGTTTCGTCAGGAACTTTCACCAGGAAGAAGGATGCTGAGCAATCTGCAGCACAAATTGCTATAGACAAGGTAAAGGTAGTAATTTGCAACGCAGTACTGTCCTGCTCGTCGTTGGCATATAGCAAATTCACCCCTTTTTAGTCTGATATTTCTCTTTGTTTTAGTTTTGCTGTGTAATATATGTTTGTGTAATTGCATTTGCACCTACTAGCACAAGAAATGCTGGCACTGCCGTTTAAAGGTTATCGGCAAAAGTTATCTCAAGGAAAAAAAAATTGCCAAAACATTAAAATTCAGCCATAATTGTTACAAAGAGCAACACTAAAACAAATGAAAATATAAAAAATACACACAATTTACATTAGTTTAGTAAGTTGTGAATATGGTAGATGTGGTGTCATACAACTCCAGCATGGTTATTTAATTATACTTTTGTCTTAGTTTTCATGTGTCCTTTATGCCTAGATTATACTTTAATGTTTGTTCCTTGGATAATACTTTAGCTGGGTATTGAGGCAAATGAGCAAATTCCGACACCTGAAGCAGCCTTTAACGAACTAATTGCTCGATTAAATATACTACAGACAGATGAGGTTAGTGAATGACACCTTATAATTCTCTCTCCCTCTCTTTCTCTCCCAGTGTGCCTTTCATCTATTAGATAGATATTTTGGTGTTCCTTTACTTATTTTGTATTTAACATTTTGAAAGGTAAACTTAAAACCCAAGTTGGCTAAGTTAGCCCTAATTAATTCTCAATTGTAAAATTAAGCATTGAAGCTTTAATTCTTCACCAACCCTTTATGTACAGTCCAATTTTTCATCTGTTGAATGTCAGGTCTGCAATGATAAATTAGTTGGGATCCGATTCAACCTTATTTTATTCCTGATAAAATCCTGTATAAAAATGTGATTGTATTTCTTTGTATTGTAAATTTTATTTCCTTGACATGCTATTCATTCTGGGTCTTTCCTTTCTTCTTCTGGGCAGTTTCTCTTATCAACTCATCCTCTAGTCGGTCACTTGAAAGTGGCGCTGACAAGAGAAGACAGTCTACTTGGTTTAGTACCGATCTCAGCTATAGCTATGTGTGATAGTAAGGTCAATAGTCTATGCAAATTCATTGATTACCGTGCGGAGTCTGACCCATCTTTACTGCTTTCTCTAATCTCCAAAGCCAGTATAGCCTCTACCTCACTCTCCACCAGAGCTAATGGATTTTTGATTCAGAGGCAGTATCCAACATTACCTGAGGCCAGGGAAGTGTTGGTGAACTTTCAGATTGGCACAACAAATAATGTCCAGATAGAGGTGGTGAGGATTCCAGTTGGTCTCAATGAGGAGGTGAAGGGGTTGAAAATCGATGTACCTCAGGATGAATACTACCTGGATGTGATTGCGAAAGCTCTAGATGCAAGAGATTCATCTCATATACTGGCTTCGAGGTCAGTGCTTGTTCAAGCTATGGCCTTTGGTATTTGGTTAGTGGAACAAGCAAGTACGTATTGGTTCAGCATGACATAGGTAACTAATAGAAGCTACATAAGCAATACTGTTATTCAGTTGTTACCAATATATAACAGCTGGATTCGTCGGTGCCATATCTAAATGGTTTGACACTTGATATTCTTATATCTACATTATGGTTACTTTATTTCGTTCAGCTTCTGATACCGAGAATTTTCACCTTCTGCAATAAGCAACTTATAGCAAATAAAGGAAACTCAATGAACAAAAAAAAAAAAAAGATTGCAACCTGCTTAAGTGCCAAACTAGGATGGTCTTTGTCGACATGTACAGAAAATACTGTTTATAATGTGCTAAATATCTCTTGTGCTGGATTACAGGACAATTGGCAAAGCTTCATCTGAAATGAGGTTCTATTTTGCTACTCAGAATCTTTTTTCTTCATCAGTCAAGGACGTAGTTGATGACACCGATATTAAGGCAGCAGTCAATGAAAGGGCTTCCTATATCTCTGGGCAAAATATATACGGTGATGTAATTTTGGCTAATATTGGGTACAGTTGGAGGTCTTCTAATTTATTATATGAGGATGTGTCTCTTTGCACCTATTACAGGTTCTTCCATCTTCTCAGTTTTCTTTTCCTTGTTTTTCGCTTTTGGTTCAGAGAAGAGGACTTTTCACTATGCTTGTGCAGGATGATAAACTTACGCATTTTATCATAACAAACTGTCCTGCTTAACTCATATTCTGGGTTGAAATGCTCGTCATTTCAATATATTCTTAAAATGAATTATACTGTTTTGCTGGTTTTTAGATATATGAGTGTTTATTTTGTGCTTGTTCTATACTGTCAACTAAACTTAGTAGTTGAGCAATTCAGTTCAGTGCCAACGTAAGCCAGGTTGTATGGTACTCTACAATTTATGAGTTTATGACCCCATCTTAAGTTCATTTGAGGAACAAAAAAAATTATAATATTGTCTTCGTTAATACAGGATAGTATTTATTGTACCAGGATCCTTTTAGGTCAGTTGCCAGATGGATGTTACAAGTTATCAAGAGAGGCGGTACTCACAGCTGAACTTCCTTCTTCTTACACTCGTGTCAACTGGAGAGGAACCCTACCAAAGGATCTCCTCTCCTTTTTCTGCCGAAACCATAGACTATCTCAGCCCCTTTTTTCTCTCCAAAAGGTTGCATCTTCAGACTGCCACAACACTAGTTCTGATAACACAACTTTTCTGAGATGTGAAGTGAAAATTCTTTCAAAGACCGAGGAGCCTTTGGTTGTTTGTTCATACCCTGAAACATACCAAAAAGAGTCTGATGCAATTCAAAACTCAGCGCTAAAAGTTCTTCATTGGTTCAAAGTATACTTTACAAAGCTTGACTTGCTGGAAGATGAGCTGCATCCCTTTGGAATTGTGCCTGGAGAGTTCTTCAGGCTTTACCCAAAAGCTATTTTACAGGAGTTCTCCCTTTGGACATCTGTTTTTGCGAAGTCCTTGTGTAATTATTGCAAAGCAAATAAAGCTTTAGAAGAAGGGGTGGTTTTATCACATATCAAAGGCCTTGATTCAGGTGTAATCCCAACTGTTGGATCTGTGACTTCTATCAGTTATGAGGTGTGGTTGGTCACAGAGGGAGATGGCAATAAGAGATATCTAGTAGAAAAAAATGAAGAATTTGAATTTGAGGTTGGGTCAAGTGCAGTCATTTGCCCGATTGAACTGTGTGTGACACAACTTTCGGTGGACCAGTCTGCAAAATTCATTGTGCGACCACCACCCAGGGAAGCAATTTTGGCTGCAACATGCACGTCTCCGTCTGATATAATGAAGAGCTCTCTTGGTAAGATTTATGTCTGATTCATTTTGAGTTAAGAATTTTATCCACGTAACAAAGAAGTTTAAAAATTGTCTATTTTCAAGGCAAGGGGAAGATGAGATTTTCAGTGAGGTCAAAAAGTACAATTTAAAGTTTCTTTGAATGAGGTAAACAATTTGTAACTACTTTATTATCTTCCTGGACTTAGTGTGCCTTCTCCAGTCTCCGCTGCATTAGATGTTATGATACTTCAGAAAGCGACAATGAAAAATATTTTCATTAATATAATTTTCCTTACACTATATTAGCAAACTATCTTGCATATCACATCAAATCTTTCTTATGCCTTGTTGGAATTGGTGAAGGTGCACCCTCTTCTCTAGTTTTTAATAACAAGGCACGGTTTTAGTAGGGTATAATTTATTTTTGAGGTTTTACATGTAGTCTTGAAAACTCTCTACTAAGAAGCATAAAATCTGATTCTTTATTTATATACATTTCAGGAAATTACTGGTTGGAGTATGGAGTAGAGGTGTTGCGTGTAACAGCTCCAATGGAAGAGAGAATGGAGACGGCACTTTTCAGCCCTCCCCTTTCTAAGCAGCGCGTGGAGTTTGCTGTTCACCACATTAACCAATCCCATGCCGTTTCTCTTGTAAGAGTTATATTATTTTCTTTCATTTTATTGGGTGCTTTTAGATTGGAGCATACAAGTGCAAATTGTGCAAGAAAATGCAGCTTCAAGTGGTTTATACTGTGGGAGTGTGTTTACTTTACAGAGCATAAATGGTATATATCATATCTTACCGTACCGTATTGTATCATATCCATACAATATAATCTGCCAAAAGTGATCTTATAGATAAAAAATGATATTTTATGCAAAATGAAAATTAATTTGAATCGTTTTTATTTGTTACTGCATACTTGCGTATGAATAACCGTTCACTTCATATCTCAGATCTAATTAAACATCAGATAACCTGAAAAGAGATAAAGTAAATGACAAAATACATCGAGGGTTTCTTTGTTCCTTTGATTTTTAATTTTTAATTTTTAAGCCTAATATAAGTACTGAGATAATGAAATTATTCTTAAGTTCCATCCGGTATGCACCTAGCAATAATTTTAGTTTCACAATGGTTACAATTCATGTAGGTGGATTTTGGATGCGGATCAGGTAGCCTTTTGGACTCGTTATTGGATCACAACACTTGCCTAGAAAAGCTTGTTGGTGTGGATATCTCTATTAAGGGTCTCACGCGTGCTGCAAAGGTATTTAATCATGAAGTTGAGGACAATGTGATCCACCATTATAATTTAAAACTCTCGCGTTCTTTGATAGCCTTGGGGCATCTTTTTGTCTCTTATGCTCATTTCTAATTAAGCGACTTCACACCATTAAGACAAGGCAAACCTAAAATAATTAACAGAACTCAAACAAACATTAAATTGATAAAGTTGAATGTTTAACTCTCTCCTTGTTTTAACTTAAGAGTTTTGATGCTTTGCATGAGAGATTGAAATTGATACTTGATTTTGTTGCTGTTGAATAAGGTTCTCCACCAAAAGCTAAGTAAAAATTGTCCGATGCGTGTCTGCTTAAGATCAGCTGTGCTTTATGGTGGATCAATCACAGAATTTGATGCACGTTTGTACAACTTTGACATAGGCACCTGCCTTGAGGTACATGCCTAACATGACCCGTAGAATTTTGATGGTCTGAAATTGAGTTGACCAATACATTTTTAGCATTGTTTGTTAATTCCAAGTTCAAACCTAATTATTATTTCATTATAATAATATACACAGAATAGGCAAGATAGCAATAAAATTGACCAAAATGATATGATATTGAAAACCGTTAGTTCTATTTTCAAGATAGCAATAAAATTGACCAAAATGATATGATATTGAAAACCGTTAGTTCTATTTTCTATGTATCATTATCAAGTAAACAAAAAAATTCATGTCTGACCTTAGAATACATAAAAATATTTGATATGTTGTAGATAGTTTGAAAAGATCGTTTTATGGGGGTCCATCATGTTTGTTTTCATAAGATGCCTAACCCCACTTGTTTATTGTTTTGGAATAAACATTGAGCAATGCATTCAACACATATTTTTAACTGTAGCAAGTATGGAGATTTTGAATTTTTATGTTTTGAATGAAATGTAGGTGATTGAGCACATGGAAGAAGAACAAGCACAACAGTTTGGGGACATTGCTCTAAGTAAATTTTGTCCCAAAATACTAATTGTTTCAACTCCAAATTATGAATATAACCCCATACTCCAGAGATCAAATTTACAAAACAAAGAAGAAGATCCAGAAGATAGAGAAAAAATGGGTCCATGTAAGTTTAGGAACCATGATCACAAGTTTGAATGGACAAGAAGTCAGTTTGAAACTTGGGCCAATAATCTTGCAACAAAGCACGGGTATGGGGTGCAATTCAGGGGGGTTGGTGGGTCAGGTGAAGAACCTGGATTTGCGTCACAAATTGCCGTGTTTAAAAGAGGTTTATCGAGCAAAGAGGGAAGTAACGAGTCAAGAGGCATGGAAGCATCTCACACCCCATATGAGCTTGTTTGGGAATGGTCTGATGGTAATAAATAAAGATGTTATTAGAGATGGAACTTAGTATCGAATAATAGGTTTTTAGTAAGAGGCTAACTGATGTTGTTGGTTCAATTCGGTTGAGTTTAGTCAAGTAGGTCAATTGAACTCAGTTTCTTGAGCTGCGGGGTTGTGTAAATATGTTTATCTCCATGTTTTTCTGGGGATATCTTCAATTTCAAATAAAAGAAAAAAAAATGGGAATGCCTCTCTTGGTAGTCAGTATGGTGGTATCATGGAAAACATATGTGCAAAATCATAATACCATACATCTAATTTTGTCGAAAATAGTCAATATCATTAGTTTTGATGGATTAAATGACTAAGAGAACTTGTGCTTTGTGATCTATGCAACCTAATACATGTCAAAAAAGTTTGAAAAATCAACGGGCATCTTACTGAGGCGGTGAGGCCTACTGAATCAATAGCCGAAAACATGATTTGCTGTTTGGTCTTCTTAAGTTACATTTTGAAATGTATCTGTTATGTTTCGTGTCTACACGTCTATAGATGTTTGGATGTATGGACGTAGGTTTTTCAATGGACGCAAGATGTTTCTCAATATTCTTAACAAGTTACAGGAGACTTCAACAGCCGTGTAGCTAATATAATAAGGGTAGTGATATGATCCCACAACAATCACCCCCGCAACTGCTGATGAGTCGGATTTGAAGTATGTTAATATTTTTTGGAGAGTAAGAGGTACAAAATCACATGGAGGCCGTTCGGCAACTCCTCCTTAGACTTTCTTTAGCTTCCTTACACCATGTTTGGTTAGAGAATAAAAGAGGAATAAGACCCTTATACACCCTTTAAGGAGCCAAACATGGATAACTTCATCTTACATAAAAGAGAATAACATGTCATGATAGCTCCTTAAATAAAGGAGCCAATATAGGTGGTATAAGTTATTCCTCCTCTTTAAACAACATGAGGCATAAACATTTAGTAAAAAAATATTTGTAATTAATCTTATCACTCATTTTAATAATGTAATAGTGATAGTAATAATAATAAAATAATATGATAATGATAATAAAATAAAATAAAATTATTATTTTATTACTTTTAATAAAAATAATATTATCTATAATTAATAAACACAATTAATTATATTTTATTAAATAATAATATTAATAAACATAATTATAATACTAAAAATATGAAGATAAAATTAAGAAAATAATAAAATTAATATCAATATAATTATAATATCAATTTCAAAATAAAATAATAATATATAATTAATAAAAATAAAATAATAATGATAATGACACTGATAACAATATTAACAATAAAAATATAATGTTAATAATTATAATAATAAATAATAATAAAAAAATTAATAAAGTAAATTAATATTTTTATAATCATAGTTATAATAATAATAATAATAATAATAATAATAATAATAATAATAATAATAATAATAATAATAATAATAATAATAATAATAATAATAATAATAATAATAATAGTAATAATAATAATAATAATAATAATAATAATAGTAATAATAATAATAATAATAGTAATAGTAATAATAATATTTTTAAAATGTTAATAGCAATAATAATAATAGTGTATAATTATCATAAGTATAAAATAATATTATTAATTATAATACTAATATTATTATTAATAAAATAATAACAAAAATAATATTATAGTTGATATAACAATAAAATAATGAATGCTCTCTTCTTATTCCTCCACTTGCTCAACCAAACAAGAATATTTTATGATGTCATAACTTGACATAGTGAGTTATACCTCTTTAACTTTATTCCCTAACGAAACATGGTGTTAGTCTCTTAATCATTCGGAACGCAAGTGGGGAAACAGATTGACTTGTTTTCACGGGCAGCCCACAATTTCAATTTCACGGCCTCCAACAGACACAGGTGGGGAAGTTGAGGATAACAATTCTTTTTTGGGCTTCTTTTAAATATTCTCAAGTGGGGAAAAGTAGCATTGAAGTTACTGGTGTGGGCTTCTTTTGAATTTTAAGTCAATCCACTGGGGAAGTTACACAACTGGGAAAGTTGGGTTGTAGCATCTGATTGGGCCACCATACTATTCCATATTTTGTAAGTGAAAATTTTATAGCAGGTACACCGCTACAGGCATTTGGTACTGTTATCATAGTATACTAAGGTGGAGTCGTGGGGATTTGTGACAAGTCATAACACAAAATCCAACAAAAATATGGGCAGTCAAAACAAAACGAGAACACTTCGGTGGTCATTTGTGACAAGTCATCCTCTATCTATGGGGCAACAGCGGGTCCGCATCTGCTGCCATAAAAAACTATGGCAGGATCTTGCTATAGTTTAAATGGCCCGTCAAATTATTTTAAACGGCCTAGATATTTAGAAATAGGAGAATCTTTTTATTGTGGGTCCTACTTACATAGACACATTCAAAAGTATGGCACAATTGTGCCATAGAAAACTACGGCAGCGGATGTCATTCCGGGCAACAGCAACACCGGTGGCATTGTGTATTTTTCCATATAGTAATTGCACTAAACCGATTAAGGTACAGAACGTGTATCATGCATTCCTGTCGTTACCTCCGCTAGCATTTCCTATTTAAGTTGGCGTTGGCTCTCTGTGGGGACTGGGGAATACGTAATATTTTAAGTTAGGTTATCACTCAAATTTCTGTCCATTTTTTAAAGTCTGCAAAGCTATTCAGTTGCAATATATTCTACCATGATTTTCTTTCTTTTCTTATTGGAAAAAATAATTGTTTCTACCCTTATTAAAGTTTGAAAGATTAGGACGCATTGATAGATGAAACTGTATCCCTTATTCTAATATGGTAAAAATGATATAATAAGAAATTCAATACTTTAGAAAAGTGATATATACGTATGTATTTGAGATATATGAAAAAAAAAACAAATGACGTTCTGGTCAAGAGAAAGAATAAATTGCAAGTATAACATATTCCTAACCTAGATATATTTGATGATATGATGAGACAAGGAATTAATACAACATATATTAATTTATATGCAGAGGATCCGTATACACCATATGCTTGCTCCATACAGTCTATGTCAATTGGGTAGTCATGACGTATTACTAGATACCAATCATGATTTATAGAATAAAAGAGTTTTAATTCTATTGCCAACATGACATGGATCCCACTCGGTCACACCTATAAGCTTAAGAATGAGAGTATGCAGAAGTTTAGTATATTATATGTGATATGAATATGGTTGATGGATAATTTATAAAGAGTTATAATTATGTCACTCACCGATACTAAATGCATGTCTATAAAATTATCTAAGGTATATTTCCTCATCTAGAATAATTTAAGTATGTATGACATACTAAGTTATTTTGTTCAACAAGAAACATAAAACTTATAATATAGAATCAATATGTATTAATGGTTAATACATATAAATGGAGTTGAATGACATATAGATGTGTACATTTTGTGGAGCCCTCTTGGAGATGATTAAGAGCCCATTTTGGCAAGGGCATTTTGGACAAATTGCCCATAGATGAGCTCTTGGGGTTGTGATATAAAAGAGGCCCAAAACCCTAGCCTCCACACTCCTTCCTCCTCAAAGAGCCCCTTCTTGGCTGGCCATTAGAGAAAAACGTGGTTAATTCCATTTAATTTCCACCAAAAGTATCATGTGTTGAGCACCTCACCTCTTTCCTCTATCAATCTAAAGAGTTAGTTGTGGTAAAAGAAGATGTTTGAAGCTAGTTTGAGGTTGGATATCCATTAGTATTTTCTAGTAGGAAGAAAGTGAAAATCTCTCATCAAGCTTGGTGGATAACTAGTGGAGGCACGACGCTTGTGGTGCTAGGAGCAAGATAAGGCAGCGAGGAAGCTCTCAACCACCATCCTTGGGAGTTCTTCCCTTCCTCTTACTATAGAGGAAGAGGTATGACACGAAAACCCTTCTTTGTGAGCTATAGGGGTGTAAATGGGTCGGGTTGGTCGGGTTTCGCATAGATTGACAATTCAATTATTTTAGTTGGGTTGCACAAATTCCAATCCATAACTAACCTACAAATAATAAAAACCGTTCAATTCGGGTTTCAACTTTGACGGTCGGGTTTCATGGATTTCGCGGTTTCAATTTAAGATATTAATTGTCAAAAATTATAATTGAAACTAAGTTACGATGAAAAAAATATAACAAAAAATTCAATATATACAAATTAAAGTAAAATAAAATAAGTTTTAATTAAAAAATTTTAAGTATAACAAAAAGTCATTACATTTCTATAACGATATTGTGACTTTATTAAGAATACTATAAATTATTTTAATAAATCTAAACATGTTGGTCGGGTCGGGTTTTACCCAACATATTTGTGAAATCCATAACCAAACTTTAATTATCAGGTTGCTCAAAATTCAATCCGTACCTAACCAACTATAATCAAAATCCGTAAACTTTCGGGTCGGGTTGGTCGGGTTTCGCGGGTAGAACGGATTGGACTTACACCCCTAGTGAGCTATGATGCAACTAGATTAGATAGATCCCAAAATACTTGCATTAGAAAAAAATTTTATTTCTTCTTTTGTATGTGACCTTAAACTTTCATTATTATATGTCAAATTGAATTTATTCATGTCAATGATTTTGTGTGGACCCCAAAAAGGACCACCCATGTTGGCAATTTGTGTTAAAAATTATAATGGGGCCGTGGATCTCCCCCCAGTTGTTCGGAACTCAGTAAATAACAGACGGATCTGGTTCTTCCACTCTATACTTGCTTGACGGTGTATATAACGATTTATTGAGAGTTTACCAAAAACAATTAGCAAAGATATTTTTGAAGGTTGAAACTATACTTTTATCCAAGAAATAAAAGTTCTATGTAACAATTATTGCGTTATAGCGGCAAGGGGTTTTAAAAAGACAATTACGCTGTAGCGTTCTATCACGCTATGGCGGATGCTAAAAATAATATATATTACCAAATTTAATCAATAAATAAAGTATTTTAAAAAAAAATAACATATAAAATAATAACTGGTTATTATCATAGTAATAATTACTGTAATGAGTTATGTTATGGTGCACCGCGGTGCAAATGGAGTTTTTGCACCACCGTTTTTAAAATCTCACAAACCAAATCTCAAATGTCAAATCTAATTTAACTAACACATTATAAATATTGAAATATGGTGGAATACCAAATTTTACAATTTTTAGAATTTTTTAACTATTTGTTTAGATTTTTGAAAGATGGACAACAAATAATAATAATAATAAAATAATGTCATTTGGATATCAAAAAGTACCTATCTTTAAAAAATCTAAAAAAAAAATAGTTAAGAAGTTCCAAAAATTGTAAAATTTGGTACTTTGCATAATCTCAATATTTAGATTGTGTTGGGCAAATCGGTTTGGTCATTTGACTTTTGGAAATAGAGATTCGGCTGTAGTACAAAAGCACGTTTTGCACCGCTATTTAGACCGCGGTGCACCATAACATAACTCTTATTGTAATAATATCAAAATACCAATTCATATTCCATTTACAAATTTTAAGTTGCGTATTATTTACTACTTAACACTTTAAATATTATAAACAACAAGTAAAACTATTGTAAAACATTTGCATTTTACTCCGAAATACTAATAGTCATTAGATGCAAATTATACTTTACCATGCCCGAAATTTCAATTTATGGTTCCTATTAAATTTATCATATAAAAATAATAGGGATACACAAATTTTCCTTTTTTTAAAAATTTTTAAATACTTATTTTTGACTTTTTAAAATCCATATACAGACAATCACTATTTTATTGATATTTTCATTGATGCATGTCAATCATATAGTTGAGTGTACCCCAATAAGGGCCCAACAGCAACTTGCATATATATGTAACTAAGAGAGACCCCCTTAAAAAATTTAAGTTATTTACACATTACAGTTGTATATGTATATATATTTTCTGTTAATAATGCATATTAATTTGTGGTCAACAACCCTGATTTTATTGATGTCAGATTGGATGAACAATCAATAGGTAGATCTGTACACATGTCATTGCGGATTCCATATTCAATATTCAATATTCAATATTCAATTACCCATTTGAGAGATCCAAACTCCATCTAGAAAAAAGAAAAAAAACTGAAATTAACTGCCATTTATTCTCTTTTTTGGCTTTCTTTTCTTCCATCTTCCATTCCAAGTTCCAACAACCAGTTCTGAGACTACTCAAACTCAAATCCTTAATTTCTCTTGCAACCTCCAAACTACAGGTAATTAAGGTATATAACCAAAAATAGGCAAGATTAATTAACCAACAACTTAAAAAAGGAATTAATTCAAGATTAGTTAGTTAATTAGGAGGATTTAGTTGTGAGCCAACCAACAATGGAGGAGGAAGAACATCAGCAGCAGCAGCACCATATGATCACCACCCCTCTTTGTAAGTCAACACCATTTCTTGAGCATGATCCTCACACAAACATGAATGTCGATTTCCTGAGTAGCAATGTTTTGTGAATCATATATGCAGTGGATGATGTTCCCTCAACGTCATCTTCGCCGGCAAAACGCTTGGAAGAAGACACGGAAGAGGAGGAAAACTCTCCAATCGAACAAGTCGCCTTGACCGTGCCAGTGACAGACGACCCGACACAGCCGGTCCTCACTTTCCGCATGTGGGTCCTCGGCACCATATCATGTGCCTTACTCTCATTCTTAAACCAGTTCTTCTGGTACCGCAAGGAGCCGCTGAGCATCACTGCTATATCTGCTCAGATTGCAGTTGTGCCACTCGGTCGCCTCATGGCCGCCACTCTACCGGCGCGCCTGTTCTTCGAGGGGAGTAAATGGGAGTTCAGTCTGAATCCGGGGCCATTCAACATGAAGGAGCATGTCCTGATCACCATCTTCGCCAACTCCGGCGCCGGCACGGTGTATGCGATACATGTCATCACGGCAATAAGAGTCTTCTACAAGCAGCACATCACCTTCTTTGTTTCTTTGCTTGTTGTGCTCACTACACAGGTAATATATATATATATAATGCATCGTTATCTTTTAGATTTGTTTGTGTTCTTGAGGACATTATAAGTAATTAAGTTCATAATTTATTTAGATTTTGAGTTTTGTGTGATTATAGTTTTTTTTTTTCTCTTTTTTTCTTCATGTTGATCTTTACTTGCATACATCGTTCAACGGCAGGTGTTGGGTTTTGGCTGGGCTGGAATATTCCGGCGATACCTGGTTGAGCCGGCAGCAATGTGGTGGCCGTATAATTTGGTTCAAGTCTCACTTTTTAGGTATGTTGGTTGTTCTTCTCAGATCTCACAAGTTTCCCTAATCATCATTTTCAGTCTTTTATAAAATTAATGTTTTGATTTTCATTACACAAACTTTTATATATATTTTTTGAAAAAAGACTAATACAGTAATACCTTCATTATTACATCTGATATATAGTAAAAAATAAAATCATTGAATTATTATTTTTCTCTTTTAGCTGAATTTTCTAAATTAATATCCAGACATGCACTAGCATGTTTACTTCTACTTGTCATGGCTATGTATTTGAACATATAAAAGTCCAAATGCAAGAGTTAGCTGGCAATGCTCTTCATGAGGTCCTTTTCATTGATTACCAGTACGAAAGAAACACTAACTCAAAAACCATATGTACAGAATCTTGTCAGATGTGGAGATTCTTTAGCCAAGAAAAAAGATACTCTCAGAGAAATTATCTTAGATCTTTTTTGGGTCTATTTATATCAGCTTTGAACTTCGGTGAATTTGTATTATTGGGAATACTACCAATTTTTACTACCTACCTAGCAAACTCTTGGGGACAATTTGGGAGACTGGGAGTATTATGTTTATCAGAATCTGCAACCCGTGATCATACCCAT
The DNA here is from genome assembly GCA_030179965.1 of Cyperus esculentus. NCBI lineage: Eukaryota > Viridiplantae > Streptophyta > Magnoliopsida > Poales > Cyperaceae > Cyperus > Cyperus esculentus. The sequence continues at coordinate 3,191,048 of JASGLE010000023.1, read as the reverse complement.
GTGATTCACATTCATAACATTTTTAAATTAGCAACATTGACATCGTATTATATTATTAGTTCATGAAATATCACGTTAAGTATAGCCAAATGCATGTAATTAAAACCATGTTGAATTTATTTAACTGCTAAGTTTCCTTGATTGTGCAACTGTACATGCAGCTGGCCCATGTTTTCTTCCATGGATATATCCAATGAAAACTTAACAGCTATATAATATGTCAATTAAATATTGATGAACAAGTAGAAGTTTATTTTCTATCAATAAAATTGCTGAATTCATTATTTTCTTCATAAGTTAGGAAGTTCGATATCCTAATTGTACGGATGATTAGGAAAAAAATAACATTAAATCAAAACCAATACCAACTCATGACGTTTATTTATATGACAATATTTTCTTTCAATCAAATTGCTGAATTCATTTTGTTTCTGTCGCTTGCACGTCTCTGCCATGAAAAGAAAAACTGAAATATACTCAGGTGTCTTTAATGCCCCACTCCAGTCGTTCTCATTATAATTTGTCTTTTATGATAGGAGAAATTTCATTGGTTAACCAATTAGTTTCAGTTAAGGAGTATAACAATTGACAAACACATACTGGAGAAGTCCATTAAAATAAAAATTGCAGAACCTTTTTTTTATTAAAATGGGGAGGTTTTATTATTTACTTCCCATGAACTTTGAAAATGTATTACTAGAAAGCTATAGACTGATCTAAAAATAACAAAAAGACATTTTTTTTTTCATATAAAAGGGGTAGATTAATATAAGAACTGATCTAAAAAGTAAAAACAATAAAATGCAAGTCAGCATACAAATGTATTGACTTGCTATATTTTTCTTGTTATCTGTATGAACAGCCAAGATACTTTTTATTCAAATTCTCATCAATTTAGCATGGAAGAAGAAAAGGGTTTCAGTTTTCTCCAATTCATGCTACAATTTAATCACCAGTGGTGTAATCAAGTTCCTAAAACTCATATAGCATCTTATCTTGTTTCTGACTAATTACAAGATGAATTGTTCTGACAGAATTAATCCTGAAACTGTGACCTAATTATTTCTCTGCAGGGCACTTCACGAGAAGGAAGAACGGCGAAAGGGCGGCTTGACTCGCAACCAGTTCTTCCTAGTTGCCTTCATATGCAGCTTTGCATACTACATATTTCCTGGGTACTTGTTCCAGATGCTCACCTCTCTATCCTGGATTTGCTGGATATTCCCACATTCAGTATTGGCTCAGCAACTAGGCTCCGGATTGTACGGCCTCGGCATCGGTGCCATCGGCCTTGATTGGTCGACAGTTTCCTCATATTTAGGTAATCAATAGGGTTGAATATTGATATATCAATAATTATGCAACAAATTAGACAATTAGTTTGAAGTTTTCAACACACATGTGTTATTCTTCTTCTCATTTTTTTTTCTTTTTGAAACAATGTAGGCAGTCCTCTTGCAAGTCCCTGGTTTGCGACTGCGAACGTGGCAGCGGGATTCGTCCTTATCATGTACGTCGTCACTCCGGTTGCGTACTGGTGTAATCTGTACAATGCCAAGACGTTCCCGATATTCTCAGACGGATTGTTTACCGCGAGTGGGCATTCGTACAATATCACGGGCATCATTGATTCGGATTTTCATCTCGACATCGAGGCGTATGATAAGTACGGGAAGCTTTATCTAAGTACCTTCTTTGTGGTGACTTACGGGGTCGGTTTTGCATCGCTTACGGCTACCCTCACTCATGTGCTTCTCTTCCATGGAAGGTGAATTACTGTGGTCCTTTGTAGTTCTATTTTTACTGTAGTTTTATTTTTACTGTGCCAAATTGTCTCAGGAAATGTGATGGAATACTACTCTTAGTTAGAAAATGGAGAAAAAAAATGTAAAATTGACATCCAAAAATGACTTTTTTCCAACAAGTACTAAACACATACAATTTCAATTCTTCTTTGTTTTGGAAAGCAAATTCAAAGTTATGTGATTATGAGATTTTTTGTTTTTTTTTTTTTTTGGCAGAGAGATTTGGCAGTTGAGCAAATCAGCTTTCCATGAGAAGAAAGTGGATGTGCACACAAGGCTAATGAGCAAGTACAAGCAGGTGCCAGAGTGGTGGTTTGTGTGCATCCTCATTGCCAACATAGCACTCACCATATTTGCGTGCGAGTACTACATCGACCAGCTCCAGTTACCTTGGTGGGGTGTGCTTCTCGCATGTGCTCTCGCCTTCTTCTTCACATTGCCTATCGGTATCATCACGGCGACAACCAACCAGGTACAATTTTACATCAGAAAATGAAAGCAAGAACAATTATCACATGAAGTTAATTTTATGAACTTTATAATGTGTGTAAAATAGACACCGGGCTTGAACATCATTACCGAGTACCTTATGGGGTACCTCTACCCGGGACGCCCGGTTGCAAACATGTGCTTCAAGGTATACGGGTACATAAGCATGAGTCAGGCGTTGACGTTCTTGCAAGATTTCAAGCTAGGCCACTACATGAAGATTCCGCCACGAACTATGTTCATGGCTCAGGTTAGTAATTATCTCTAACAAAATCGACATCTCGAGATTCTCTTAAAAAGCTTAAAAATATACCATGGTGTGTCAAAATGTTCGATTAACGAGATAAAACTATGCGTGACAGGTGGTGGGAACTGTCATTGCCGCAATAGTATACCTTGGAACGGCGTGGTGGCTGATGGATTCAATACCGAACATATGCAATACCGAACTCCTCTCCTCTGACAGCCCCTGGACATGTCCCAGTGACCACGTGTTCTACGATGCTTCCGTTATCTGGGGCCTCATTGGACCCCGCCGCATCTTTGGCAACCTCGGCACCTATTCTGCAGTCAACTGGTTCTTCCTTATCGGGGCCATCGCCCCGTTCTTTGTCTGGCTGGCACACAAGGCGTTCCCCAGCCAAACATGGATTACCTTGATCAACATGCCGGTTCTGATCGGTGCAACCGGCATGATGCCGCCAGCTACAGCAGTGAACTACACTACTTGGATAATTGTTGGGTTCTTGTCAGGATATGTCGTGTACCGGTACAGAAGAGACTGGTGGCAGCGACACAACTACGTGTTGTCCGGCGCATTGGATGCGGGGCTGGCTTTCATGGCTGTTTTGATCTATCTTTGCTTAGGATTAGAGGAAATAAACTTGAATTGGTGGGGAAATGATCTGGATGGATGCCCTCTGGCATCCTGTCCGACTGCGAAAGGTGTTGTCGTTGACGGTTGCCCGGTTTACTGATACCAGTTAATTAAGCTGGCATTTTATACAGGGAAGAATTAGAATTTGAGTTAGAGTTTAAACCAACATATTTTAAAAATTCAAGTGATATTTTGTAAATATGCTGGTGCAAACTTATTTCATCAATTCCTGTTCTTTGATTCTGGTATGTGGACATAGCATCCTTTATAAAGTTGACGATCTCAAATACATTGCGCTTTCAAATCCCCAACTAAAACAAGCTAGCTAAATCTATGATTTTTATTTTCTTGCCAAAATACTGGTTGATCAGTTTCAGGGTTTATACTGTGTTAGGACTAAACTAATTGTTCGTGTCACAGATCACTGAATATAAATTCATAATCAAAATTAAACAACAGAATATAATTTATAAATACTTCCAAAATGTAATCGGTTAAATCTCTGATACATATATAGTTGCACTTGAACTAAATTTTTATATTTCCCTTGCCAATATAATCAACCTGCACACTATTTAAATTTTCTCACATTACTGACCTATACACCTATACGCTTGTTCAATTTTTTTTTTATAATTTTTTTAGCTAAATGAATTACTGTTTCAATTTTGAAGATTTAATATGTATATATCTTTTTAGACAGCAAAATTGATGGGAGAAATGGTCAAGATATGGGTATACATGCAGCAAACAAATAATCTTACTTTTCTCAAATTGAAAGCAGAAAACTGAGAGAAAAGGAAGTTGAAGCTGACAAACACTAGTTGCAAGTAAAATTAATTTCTTAATTGTTGACAAAGAAGTTATGATAACTATTTTAGAAAACTTGAAATCTTGCAAGTTTACATTTTGGGCTTTACTTTCATTATATAGAAAAACATATTAGCCCAAGTTCTCAAGTGTGTGAGGTACTAGGACACAAATCGATTGGAATTAATGACACAAATTAGTTTGAAAATTCAATTGCCTCAGTTGATTGATTCAAAGAGGTCAAACTATAACATCCCTTAAATATCTTCAAGAATAGGACAGGACTGCAACTACACTTTAGACAACAAAATATTGATATAACTACAATTACAAACAAAAGGAATTAACAATATCAATATCCTCCATCAGCAATGAAGGAAGAAGATGATCAAATGCTACACCATCAAATCAGCAACCCTCTTTGTAAGTAGTCATTTCTCTCCTTTTAATTTCACAAAGAAACTTAATTAGCAGAAACTGTGTAAGTTATTTTTTTTTTTTCTTTTTCTCTAAATTTCTATTACCAGTGGAGCATGTGAGAACTACATCTGCATCTGAGAAATATTGGGAAGTACAAGAAGAAGACAACTCTCCAATCGAACAAGTCGCCTTGACCGTACCAGTAACAGACGACCCGACACAACCGGTCCTCACTTTCCGCATGTGGGTCCTCGGTACAGCTTCATGCGTCTTACTGTCATTCCTGAACCAATTCTTCTGGTACCGCAAGGAGCCACTGACAATTACCGCCATATCTGCTCAGATTGCAGTCGTACCACTCGGACGTCTCATGGCTGCCATTCTACCTACAAAGGCATTTTTCGAGGGGAGTAATTGGGAGTTCAGTCTGAATCCCGGGCCATTCAACATGAAGGAGCATGTCCTGATCACCATTTTCGCCAATTCCGGTGCCGGTACGGTGTATGCGATACATGTGATCACAGCAGTAAGAGTCTTCTACAAGCAGCACATCACCTTCTTTGTTTCTTTGCTTGTTGTGCTCACTACACAGGTATTGTGGGTTAAAAACTTGAAATTTATCTTTGTTGATTTCGGTTTTTTCGCATTTGCTGTTTGTTACATGTTCTTTTAATTGAAAGAGAAGAGTTGGAATTTTGTCAAAAGGACCTTGAAAAGTTATCTTATTGCACAAAGGGTTATGGCTTATATATGAGCCATTACAAACTTACAAAATAGACCCTAGACTTTCTATTAATTGTACTAACTAACCAAATAACTCAAAATTACATTCCTTTCAACACTCCCCCTCAAGGTGGGCGAAATATGTCTATTAAGCCCATCTTGCTACATCCCTTCTCTAAATCGTGAGAACTGAGCCCCTTCGTTAAACAGTCAGCCGCTTGATCTCCCGTTGCTACATGGTTCAAATCCAGGAGTCCACTATCGAGCTTTTCCTTGATAAAGAACCTATCAATCTCGATATGCTTCGTTCTATCATGTTGCACCGGATTGTTAGCTATGCTGATCGCCGACTTGTTATCGCACCATAATTTCATCTTGGCGTCTTCACTTACACCAAGTTCCTTGAGGAGGCTCCTTAACCACAGCATTTCTGCAACTCCCAGTGCCATAGCCCTGTACTCGGCCTCGGCTGTGGACTTCGCAACCACCGATTGCTTCTTACTTTTCCACGAGACGAGATTACCCCCAACAAACATGCAATAACCCGAAGTGGACCTCCTATCATCGGCACAACTGGCCCAATCGGAGTCACAATACCCTTCGATCTTCAGGTGCTTGTTTCTCTCAAACAACAAGCCTTTCCCTGGGGCATTCTTCAGGTACCTTAAGATCTGGTACACAGCGTCCATGTGACTCTTGCGTGGGTCATGCATGTATCGGCTCACCACACTTACCGCAAACGAGATGTCTGGTCTAGTGTGACTGAGGTATATCAGACGTCCAACCAATCGCTGGTATCTCTCTTTGTCAGCGGGTTCTCCCATACCCGCACACAGCTTGAGCTTCGGATCAATCGGGGTGACTGCCGGCCTGCACCCGAGCATACCCGTCTCCGTGAGCAAGTCCAAGACATACTTCCTTTGGGACAACACAATCCCTTGCTCTCCATACGCTATCTCGATCCCGAGAAAGTATTTCAACTGACCGAGATCCTTTACCTCAAACTCCTTGCTTAATTGCTCCTTCAACCGAGCAATTTCTGCCTCATCGTCACCCGTGACAATCATATCGTCCACATAGACTGCGAGGATTGTGATGTGACTCCCACACCGCTTAAAGAACACCGTGTGGTCTGCATTGCTCTGTCTGTACTCCAAGCCTACCATCACTCTCTTGAACCTATCAAACCAAGCTCGAGGAGATTGTTTTAGACCATAGAGAGATTTCTGGAGCTTGCATACCTTTCCCGCCGTTTGATTTGTGCCAAATCCGGGTGGGATCTCCATATACACTTCCTCCAGCAAGTCCCCATGAAGGAAGGCATTCTTCACATCAAGTTGGTGCATCTTCCATGTCTGGTTGGCAGCTACTGAGATTAGGGTTCTTACAGTGCTCATCTTTGCTACAGGCGTGAATGTTTCATCATAGTCAATACCATAGGTTTGACTGTACCCCTTCGCGACAAGCCGAGCCTTGTAGCGCTCCACCACCCCGTCCGGATTCTGCTTCACTGTGAATACCCATTTGCATCCCACAGCTTTCTTTCCTGGTGGTAGCGGCACTAGATCCCAAGTCTTGTTCTTACAGAGGGCCTCTAGCTCTTCTATCATCGCTGCTCTCCACTTCGGATCCTCCTTTGCAACCTGCCAACACTTTGGAATAGCAACAATGTCTAATGATGCAATGAATGCTCCATATTCCGGTGACAATGATGAGTATGAGACAGAGTTAGCAATATCGTGTGGAAACCCATATCTATTGGGAGGGACTCCAGCATTCTTTCGTGGAGTTTTCCTAAGAGATATGGGTAGAGAGAGAGGAGAGAGAGGAACAACATCACCTATATGTTCCGGCTGGGAATCATGTGGTGCAGGTGTCTCCGGAGTCGGGTTAGGCTGGGACAAGGGACTTGGCACATGTGGTATCATCACGTTCCCTTCTTTCTGCTTTCCTCTCCTCACATACACCTCACCATACCTGGACTCCCCCTGGACCTGAGTCCCCGTACTTCTAGCCTCAATCCTCTCACACTCCGGCTCAACACTGGCCATGTTTGGTTCTACACTTACCGTGACTGGCTCCCCCTTACCACCACTACTCTCACCTCCTTGCGCCGCGTTCTCCATATCCAATGGATCTCCGCAGGATGGTGCCTCCTTCAGTTGGTAGTACGGTTCCTGTTCTCTGAATGTGACATCCATACTAACAAACATCCTCTTTTCCACCGGACTCCAACACACATATCCTTTCTGAGTGGGTGAGTAACCAACAAACACACATTTTACTGACCTCGGATCTAACTTACCCACGTTTGGTCTGTTGTCGTGCACAAAGCATGCACACCCAAATATTCTCAAAGATAGGGTATCTTTCGGCATACCTTTTAACATCTCCCTCGGAGACTTCCAATTTAGAATCCGTGATGGCATTCTGTTGATGAGGTATGCTGCTGTCTTGACCGCTTGCCCCCACAAGAACTTCGGGACATTCATCGAGATCATCATGCTGCGGGTTACCTCTAAGAGATGTCTGTTCTTCCTCTCCGCCACCCCATTCTGCTCGGGGGTGTATGGACACGTGGTCTGATGCTGTATCCCTTGAGATGACAGATAATCGGCAAATGCCTTGTTCGTATACTCTGTTCCATTATCAGATCTCAATACCTGTATCACTGCATTGTACTGAGTTTGAATCATCTTATGAAAGTCTCGGAAACAAGAAAAGACATCACTCTTGTTTTTCATCAGATATAACCAAGTTACTCGAGAATAACAATCAATAAAGGTCACAAAATATCTGAATCCATTTAAAGTAGCTGTGGGACAAGGTCCCCATACATCCGAGTGAATCAATTCAAAACAACGAGATGACCTATTACCGGAACTAGCATAGGAACTTCTAGTATGTTTACCTAACTCACACGCATCACATACTAGCATTTCTGAGTTCACCCTTCTATACACCTCGGGATACATTTTCTCCAAAACAGGAAATGAAAGATGACCTAAACGCCTATGGTACATCATCAATAATTTCTCCTCATTCCCTTTCCCAAAACTAACTTTATCCACTACTGATGCAAGAGCTGCTCCCATCTTCCTCTCATCCACGTACCACAACCCTTTATGTAGTGTGCCAGTCCCAAGTACCTTGCCCGTCCCCTTCTCTCGGAAGATCACCTTTGGGTCATCAAACAACACCACACAATTTAGTTGTGAGATTATAGCACTGATAGATAACAAATTCACAGGAAAAGATGGAGCATGCAAAACATTAGACAAAGTCAAAGTGTTGGTGCAATTAACAGTACCTTTACCAACTACGGGCTGAGCAGTACCATCGGCCGTCTGAATATTTTCTGGCACTGCTAGAGGGGTATAAGAGGAGAACTCACCAGCAGTACCAGTCACATGGCGAGAAGCACCCGAATCAACGATCCAATCGGAGGATCGAGTAAAGGGAGCTGTAGCTAAGGCAAGTGTATCCTGAGCATGGGCGGCTGTGTACGCTACCCAGTCATCATCCTCAGCTCCCCCTTTCTCCTTCTCCGCTTCTCTCTGCCTCCTCATGACTATCTGCGAAGCGGCCTTGATTATTGTATCCTCCTCTGATAGTCCCGTTCCGCTCCCTTCTCCTTCCTCTGCAACCATCAGATTTGCCCGGTTGCCTCCTCTTCCACCTCTCCTACCTCCACGGCCGCGCCCACGGACTCCACTCGGCCCCCTGCCAGACATGTCCTTCCCTTTCAAGGGCTTCCGGCAGTCCCTCATCAAGTGCCCTACCTCTCCACAGTTGAAACACCTGCGGGTTTCCCCTTGTGTTCCTCCTATGCCTGTGCCTGATACACCCCAAGCATACCGTGCATCCTCACCAGCATGGACCCCTAGTGCAGACCGTGCGTTCACCACTGCACTCTGCTCAGTGTGTATCTGCATCCGGCTCTCCTCCTGTATCATGGCTGCAACGGCCTCATCCAACGAGGGAACCTCCTTTTGAGCCAATAAGACTGACCTCCTTTGATGGAAGGCCGAGTTCAGGTGACCCAAGAAATGCATAGTCCTCATCTGCATCAGAAACTCCTTCTGTTTGCAGTTCGGGTCACAGCAGGTTGACACTTGTGAGAAGTAGTCCAGTTCCCCCCACAACTTCGCAAGCTCTAGCGAGTATTCTTGGATGGTCCTATCACCCTGGACCACCGCATTGATTTCCTGCTGAATCTGGAACACACGCATATGGTTCTCTGCACCACCATATGTCCTCTTCAGCTTTGCCCATATATCCTTTACCAGAAAAATGCCATCTACGGACGTGGCAATCGATTGCTTCATGGAGTTGAGCAGCCAGGTTTTCACCAATGCATGGGTAGCTTTCCATTCCCCTTCCCCACCCACGCCACCGGCTGCCTCATCCCAAATCAAATACCCCTCCAGCTTTCTCCCGACAAGAGCGGTCTCAATCCGTCGAGACCAACTCAGATACGTACCGGGTCTATCCAGTTTGAGTTCTACCTGGGGCAGATCCACCTTTACCTGTACTGAATCGCCTCCCGAGGTGCTAGCCTTAGCACTCACACCTTGTATGAGCCCTACCAACACCTTCAGTACCTCCGGGTCTACCCCCTTCAACACCTCCAACGTGTTATCCGACATCGTACAAACTCAAACCCTTGACCTAAACACCAATCAATACCAAGTGCTAATACAAATTCAAACCATACATCCTTCCCTTTCCATTTTTCTGTTTTCTGTTTTTCTGTTTTTTTTTTTTTTTTTTTTTTTTTTTTTTTTTTTCTCAAACCCTAGCCATCACTTACCGGCGAGATGGCAGCAGCCGGCAGGGGCCAGCCAGCAGGACGGCGGTCAGATGGTGGCACCGGTGCTGGCAGCGCAGCAGGCAGCAGCTGCGCTGCTGCTGGCGCGTGCGAGCGGCGGCCGGCGGGAGGTGTGGGCAGGCAGGTGGACGGCGGTGCTGGCAAGGCCGGCGGCCGGCGATGCGAGCTGGCGGTGGCGCCGGCGCGGGCAGAAACTGGCTCTGATACCAAATTGAAAGAGAAGAGTTGGAATTTTGTCAAAAGGACCTTGAAAAGTTATCTTATTGCACAAAGGGTTATGGCTTATATATGAGCCATTACAAACTTACAAAATAGACCCTAGACTTTCTATTAATTGTACTAACTAACCAAATAACTCAAAATTACATTCCTTTCAACACTTTTAAACTTAAATGTAAATTTAGTTGTCTTATAATTAAGAATCACATTTATGTAGGTGTTGGGTTTCGGTTGGGCCGGAGTGTTCCGGCGTTATCTCGTTGAGCCGGCGGCAATGTGGTGGCCATATAACCTGGTACAAGTTTCCCTTTTCAGGTAGGTACTACATGCAATTCTGCATCTCTCCTATTTGCTGATGATTTTATATGTCTTCCAAATTTCATTCTAAATATGAGAAAATAATGCCAACAATGTACTTCTTTAAATCAACCCTGTGATTGTAAAAAATAACACAAAACCATAGAAACAAACTACATAGTCGACGTTGGAATATAATTTTATAAATAATCCAGATATATTAGATGCAATAAATTATAATAACTTTTCTGGAAAAAAAAAATGGCATCTTTACCCACAAAATTTGGTCATAAATGCACAACAGAGCGTGGTCGAACATGTAAATATATATTTTTTTCATTAAAGGCTCTTTGGCCGTGTGATTGTATAATGTATACTGCATCAGGCAATTTAATATTAATTTTCACGAAAATCACTAATCATTCTTGAAGAAAAGTATTTGACAATATAAAAACATTTACAAATATATCAAACTTATCATCAGACGAAAGTAAAGCGTCATATGAAATTAGCATCAGCATCAGACCTAAATAGCTGAGAAAATTAAGCGTCCCGGAGAAGAGATAGGCAGTGTACTTAAGCAATGACCTCCAAATAATTTTCATACTTAATTTGTTTAGAAATTAATGAGCTTTTAATAAATTGGAAAAGTATGATGCCTTTGCTTTCACGTCTTTTGCAAGAAAATAACATTGATTGGACACTACAGTCTTCATTTTATCCTATCATTTTCTTCAAGGGAAACTGTGACCTCCCATTGACAAAAAGATCGCCCTCATGAATCAAATCATTATCATATCACATCCGATACTGCACGAATCTCGAGATAATCCAATGGCTCACATGCTTTGCTGCAAGATATCTTTCAGTAAAGTATTGCTGTTGCATTGCAGATACTTGTGAGCTGCTACCACAACTACTAAGGAAAAAACTGAGAGGCAAGAGAGAAGGTTATTAGACAACATGAATTATTAACTAATTCATACCCTAGAAGAGGATTTAGATTCCAAACTTTTTAGCTATGCCACATCATCATTAATCTCAACCATTGATTTTGTTTCTCTCTCTTCATTTATCTTAATCAAATGGCTCAATTTTTTTTTCATTAAAGAGATAATATGATGTACCTAAAGAACAATTTAAGACTCAAAATATTTACAACTCTTTGTATTCTTTTATATAAATTGAAATATAGCTAAAAATATATTATATAGAAAATATATTAAGTCCAATATTTATCTAATAAAATATATTTCTAAAAAAAATATATATTTATTTTCAATATCTATTAAATTATGTTATATTATTTTTCAGTTATAAAATATATATTTATTTTCAATATCTATTAAATTATGTTATATTATTTTTCAGAGCTAAATTATGTAATATTATTTTTTCGGGCCAAGCCCGATTTATAGTAATTAATATATGGAAGTAATGTAAATACCAAGCCAAGCCATCCAAATTTTTGAACCGTATGCCAAATTTGAATCTTATATTATATATCTTCTCTTTTCTGTTAACAGCCTATATAGGCAGCAGAAATGTTAAATACTGGTAAATAATAGTTACTGAAATTACTTTCTTCTGAACTAGAAGATAAAAGTACCAATTCTTTCAGTTGTACCTTTGATCAATACACAACATAAATTCAGTACAAGCTCCTAACTGAGGCTTTGCTGCTGGACAGGGCCCTTCATGAAAAGGAAGAACACAAAAAGGGGGTTCCGACTCGCAATCAGTTCTTTATAGTTGCATTTGTATGTAGTTTTGCGTACTACGTAGTCCCGGGATACTTGTTCCAGATGCTCACCTCTTTCTCCTGGATTTGCTGGCTATTCCCTCATTCGGTTTTCGCTCATCAGCTCGGCTCTGGCTTGTATGGCCTTGGAATTGGAACCATCGGCCTCGATTGGTCGAGCATCTCATCATATCTTGGTAATTCCATCGCACATTCAGCCACCAGTAGCAATTTCAAATGAGAGGCACAGTTGTCCTTTTGTTCTATTTTTGTTATTTTCACCTTTCAATTTTATCGGGTCTGTATTTTTGTAAAAAGTGTTGACTTTGTGCTTACTATATATAGGTAGTCCACTGGCAAGTCCCTGGTTCGCAACAGCGAACGTCGCAGTGGGATTTGTTCTTGTAATGTATGTTATTACCCCGACGATATATTGGCTTAACATCTATGGTGCAAAGACCTTTCCTATATTCTCCGATGGCTTGTTCACCGCAAGCGGCAAGAAGTACAATATTACAAGCATTATTGATTCGGACTTCCATCTTAATTTCGAGGCATATGAAAAGAACGGACCGGTTTACATTAGCGCCTCCTTTGTTGTGACTTATGGAGTTGGTTTTGCAACACTCACAGCCACAGTCACTCATGTGCTTCTTTTCCACGGAAGGTAAAAATATATATATTTCTCATAAACACATATAAAAGGGCCTTCAATTTTGCATTTAGGGGACTTTTACAACAACCACATCAAGTCTTTAATAACCAAGCAAGTTGGGGTAGGTTAGAAATTAAACCCAACTAGAACCATAAAAACCCATTTAAATCCGCTTTAGGTGACGTTTACTTGTAGGTAAATAATTTACAACTTAACATGCAATAGCGATCTATGTGCAGAGAGATCTGGCAACTGAGTAAGTCGGCTCTCCAAAAGAAAATGGACATACATACGAGGCTAATGAGAAAATACGAACCAGTGCCCGAGTGGTGGTTCATTTGCATCCTCATTGCCACAATAGCGATTACAGTATTTGTATGCGAGTACTACATCAAGCAGCTGCAGTTGCCATGGTGGGGTGTGCTTCTTGCATGCGCACTTGCCATTTTCTTCACATTACCCATTGGCATAATCACAGCAACCACAAACCAGGTACTCTATTGATAAAAAAAAAAAAAAAAAGAAGAAGAAGAATTAGTTTACATCTAATAAGGTATAAACATATTTAAAAGATCAAATTACAGTTCCTTCATGTTTGGTAGTCGACGTGGACAGTAAATCCATAGGATCAACAAATCGAGACAGTAATAAGGTTCTAAAAGATCCTTGATTTAGAACATGACAGAAAACACTTATCATTCTTTTTTTTCTTTTTATTTTGTGTACGAAGAGCAGACGCCAGCCCTGAATGTTATTACGGAGTATGTCATGGGGTACCTCTATCCTGGGCACCCAGTTGCAAATATGTGCTTCAAGGTATATGGAAACATAAGCATGAAACAGGCCTTGGCATTCTTGCAAGATTTCAAGCTAGGCCACTACATGAAAATCCCGCCACGGACAATGTTCATGGCTCAGGTAACTCTTTCTCAGAGTTTCTTGGTCTCAATACATGCTCAGAAAATCTCTAAACTAAAAGGAAAAGGTATTTAACTATTTATCGCAAACATGATAGGTAATTGGGACCCTTATCGCGGGAACAGTATATATCAGCACGGCATGGTGGCTAATGGATTCAATACAGCACATATGTGACACAGTGTACCTCCCTTCTGATAGTCCCTGGACATGTCCGAGTGACCACGTCTTCTATGACGCCTCTGTCATCTGGGGTCTCATTGGACCCCGGCATATCTTTGGGGACCTGGGCACCTACTCAGCTGTCAACTGGTTCTTCCTAGCAGGAGCAATGGCACCGTTCATAATCTGGCTGGCCCACAAAAAGTTCCCTGACAGAAAATGGATCATGTTGATTAACATGCCGATTCTGATCGGGGCGACGCATACAATGCCTCCAGCGACAGCAGTGAATTACACGACATGGGTAATGGTGGGTTTTTTTTCAGGATATGTGGTGTACAAATACAGAAGGGATTGGTGGCAGAGGCACAATTACGTGCTGTCCGGCGCACTGGACGCCGGGCTAGCTTTTATGGCTGTGCTGATTTATCTTTGTTTGGGACTGGAGAACAGAAGCCTGAATTGGTGGGGGAATGACTTGGATGGATGCCCTTTGGCTTCTTGTCCCACGGCTAAGGGTGTCAAGGTCGATGGTTGCCCGGTATTTTGATACATTATGTTTCCAATTCAGGAAAAAAAAAAAAAAAGATGAGAAAAGAAAAGAAAAAAGAGAGAAGCATGGATTTACTCTTTCCTCTTCACTGTTGATCAGATCCCATTATTCAGTTCCATCAGTCTGTGTAAATATATTATAGAATGTTTAATGTTAGCTGAATTCCTCTTGTATACTTTTACAAGAAACAGAATTAAAAGCACCAAATGAATACGCAGCAAGATTATCCTGCAGAGTAATGTGCATGTAAGAAATTAGGACAAATAAGCTCACAGTTATGAATTGAATTGTACCAGCTAGGCTTGCTTGAATTTTCAAGTGGTACGGCTATACGCAATCAGCCAGTGAATGTCGAACAACCCAAGTTCTTTCTCCAAACACTTCAACCGATATTAGATAGAACTTGATTAGAAATCGCACGATTTTGGGTTTCGAGTGCCGAGTGCGGCATTTTCCGATATGTTTTCTTCTGCATTGCCTTAACCTGAGAATCATTCTCATGTGCGAAAAGAAAAGAGTGTCGATAAATGATCGGAACGGTTATGAGAGGAAACCCCAGTGGATGTTCTTCGATTAAACAGGAGGGAAGTTTCTCCTTCCGGCCATCTACCGATCTCTTGATCAGCATTCTGAACAGTCATGATCGGACGAATCCCCTCCAGCTCCAGCAGCACAACTGAAAACCCTCTTTAGCTTAGCTTATGCGGTTGATTATCGTTGGATCTCCTCAGGATTCGGGCTTGCCCGAATACCGAAGGGATTCAACCGAATCCCGAGGAGATCCAACGGGTCACATGCCCCGGGTCAGAGGATCTCAATTGAGCTTATGCCCCCAAAGATGAATGTCCTGCACAAGACCAGCACATCATTATTTCTTACCATACAATCTCAAGACTCAAAATGGGAATGACATGCATGAGGGAATCGTGCCCAGCTCTGAATCTGATGGCTGTAAATTGTCAATCGTGCCCAGCTCGGTACCTCCTTGCTCCGACGTTGTCGTTCAAAGCATGTCTGAAATTTGATATTTATTTTATTTTATTCATGAATATATTATATATTTCATACAAACTAAAAGCTTCCCACTGGCCTGCAAAATAACGAATTTTAGTACCTTAACACTACATTTATGGCCATGCAAACTGTTTAATGAAAATCAATGTTATACTCTCCAAATGAAATTGATGTTATTATGACTGTTATTTTCTTTTTTGAGGTGGTATTTTGACTGTTATTTTCATCCGCACAAATTCAATTTGTGCCCATCTGTTTGTGTAGTACTCATATATATATATTAAAAAAAAAAAAACAGATCCATCTAAATAAACATTAAGACAATGTAACTTCCTAAAAAAACAAAAAAAAAGCTTCATATTTAAATTCATACCCCAGAAAGGGGTGGGTTTCCTCTCTTTCTGGGTATGCCACGTCAGCAAATAGTTAAAAAAAATGTTTTTCCATTATTTTCTGTTTGAACGCTAATTAGCAACTATGTTATAATTGGAGGCATTCATACCATCCTTCTTTTCATTGCATTAACAGCGGTTTTTCTGAATACAGAAGGGCGCTCGCTTCGTTCTTATTTTTTATATGGATGTAACCAACGTTGTTATTATTAGAGACATTTAATTATCAGTTTTTTCTTTTATTGTCTTAATAACGGTTATTCTAAATACGAAAGGACGTCCTCTTCATTTTTAATATTTTGTAAGTTGTGATTCCACTGCCTTTGTCTCGGCCAATATACATCTTCCTTCATGAGCTCATTGCTTCATTCCCATAATCCCATTTCCACATCCCAATCAGGTATATATGTACATACTACGCACAATCTTTAATTTGTTTTAATGATTGTTTTATTTTATTTAGACATATATATCGTGTAGGCAATTAATTTCATAATGTGATTATCAACTGTTTTAATATTTCTAAATTCAATGTTTTCTTTTTTACCATTACAATCATTCTGCAACGATATATATTACTCAGAAAAGTAAAGCCATTTTTTTTTACTTTTTTAATTAAGTGTATATATATCAAGAGGCTAGGTCAACATGATAAAATATAACAAAAGATTTAGTGGACAATAAACAGAGCGAAAATTATTTGTCTTTCAGATAAAATGTATCTATATTTATTGTCCATATATAACATAATTAATTGATAATTTCTCATAAGTTCTTTTAAGCTAACTCATCTTAATTTTGGTTCCACTTCTCTTATTTTATTCTTTATTTTTTTTCTGTTTGTATATGTAGGTCAAGGAGTCTTCTTGGCTGAAATGTTACATCTTACAAAGCAGCACAAAATATATTATGTACAAAACTAATGGTAAGTTGATGATTGTTTTATTTTAATAAAAAGTTCAAATACTTCTACTGTTGTACCTTGTGTAGTTGCCTTTTCTTTTGTACTTCGTATTATATATATATATATTGTTTTCCACAAATTTAATTATTACAATATATATATACAATTCGACATAATTCATTTTCATGGCCCTTTATATGTTTATTATTATCTCCGGGGCGAAGCCCGAGTTACAGCTCTAGTCGAAATAAATTTCAAACAAAATCTATCGATAACTATAAATCATTTATTTTTGGATGGTCGTTCAATTCGTTCCGTTCAGATTTCTTCCCAAGGAGGAGTGTCCGCGGGCAGTAATTCAATTATTCAAGCTTCCGCTGTTACACAACGACCAACTCGCGCCACTCATCTCCTCTGCCGCGCAGTATTCTACTGCGCAGCGAATCAACGATGCGGATTATAGGGGTTTTCCGAGATTGAGTTGCGCGAATCTCAAAGCATATCCAATGGTTCGAGCGTTGCGCAGTAATTTGCTGCGCGGCAGAGGATATGAATTCCTCATCTCCTCCCGCAGTCGTGTGGCTGAGATAAAAGAAGGCGGCATCATTCTAATCTCCCATGTATTCACACTCCACTCCATTCTTACCCTCGAAATTGAATGGATACGCTCTCCGCTCCGGTGACCGCC
Organism: Cyperus esculentus; assembly: GCA_030179965.1. NCBI lineage: Eukaryota > Viridiplantae > Streptophyta > Magnoliopsida > Poales > Cyperaceae > Cyperus > Cyperus esculentus. The sequence continues at coordinate 3,173,550 of JASGLE010000023.1, read as the reverse complement.
GCCGCCCGAGGGGGCAGTACTTCCCTCCTGCACCTCCCTTCCTCCCTCAAGCCCTCCTCTTCTCTCCCCCTCCCCCATCCACCCGCCGCACACCTCTCATTCCACTCCAAACCCCAATCCATACATCCCAGATCGACGACTGAGGCGCACCTTCATAATTTAGCCCCTGTACCGAAGCCGAATCATGCTTTAGCTCAAAGTTCTGTTAAATTTCACCACCGTGCGGCCACTGGATACGCCGCAGCCCTCGCGGACGCTGCCTGCCGCGCCGGCACGCTCGCCGCGGCTGATCTCGATGCCCGCCGGCTGGTGCGGCGCGTTAGAGGTTTGATCGGTGATCCGACTGTGAAGGAATCGGAGAAGGTTCAACTGGTAAGATGTGGTACAAGGATCATGTGTGATCATGTTTAATTAGGCAGTTAGTTATAATATCTATACTCCTTTTAAAAGAAGCTAAAGTTTAGATTCTCCATTAATGGTCATAGTCTAACTCATATCTTAACCTCCATCCATCAAATAATGAAAGGCTCACATCGTATTCATTTCATATTGTATTCCTATCCATTTCTGCCTCAGCAAAAAATCAAAATGACGAATTGTCTGACTGACATTTTGAAGCATTGACTGCTAAAGTCAGAAACCCATTTCTCCTCTTCTCTTCATTTTTTTCACCCTATTTAGCTTGAATGAAAATTAAAATTGCCCATAGCAGTGTGCAGGTACGCTTCTAGTAATTATAAGTTCCATAAAGGCATAACTTTTTTCTTTGTTGAAAAATAGTAGATTAAACAATTAAATGTACACAGGTGATGAAGTTAATCCAGAGTGGGGACTATGAGAAACATGTCGTTACTCTGATTAAGCTTCTGGCAAGGAAAGGGAAGCTGAATATGTTGAACGAAGTAATGGCCGAGTTTTCAAGAATATGCGATGAACTGAGCGGCACAAAGGTTGTCGTGGTGGGGCCGACAAGAAGCCGAGGGGACGCTACTGAGTTCGAAAGGATTGCTAAACAGGTGCAGAAGAGCAGCGGCGCTAGCCGTGTCAAGGTGCGACATGTCATTTCTATCTAATCGGCCTGTCATGATAGATGCTTGTGCAGTTGCGGTGAATACTGAATACCATTCATTGTTTTTAAGTTGATTGTGATCTTAGCTTGAGATCTATATATGGCATATGTGCATAGAGAAAGTTGCTGGTTTCTTTAGATAGAAATTGAAAGATAATACCAAGTGTCTACAGAAAAACTATCCATAGCGTTCATAAGTTACATTTCGAAATGTATATGTTACATTTCAGGATTTATTTGTTACATTCTGGACATGTCTATGGATGTATATATGGTTTTTCAATGGACGCAGTATGTTTCTCAAATTGGAACTTTGTATAAAATATGTTATTGCCCTATGCAGTTCCAGTTATAAAGATTGGGTATTTGGGACTGATATGTAAAGCTTTTTCTTGGTACCAGCAAGGGCAGTTTAACAATCAGATCAGAAATTAAGGGCTAGCAAGACAGTCTTCAGTCTTCACACTAATTCAGCCCAGTTGGTTCCCTAGCATGTCCTTTTTTTTCATAATTGAAGCCTAATATGGCCCAAATGTTGCACATTGTTAAGCTGATCTGCATGTATAGCATGAAAGCACACAGTAATCTATTTCATAACAAATTTGATGCATTCTGATTACATAGTTGCAATACAAATACCAACATATCATTGACAGTGGATGTGGAGTCATATAATACTCACAGCTTTAGCTCCTGGGTGTTGTGGAGGTATGGTCTTTACTCTTTAGTTTATAAAAAGAGATCCAACTTTTATGTGTGATGCTTAAACATTCTCCATTTGGCATATCCTTTCTGGGAATAAATTTAATGTCTTCCTCACTTCTTCTAGTGGCTGTCATGTTCTGTTCTCAACCTTTTTCCCTCTCTGGTTGCTTCTGTACAAGCATTATGAAAGCAACTCATCAAACTTGCTTACTTGACTAGCCAAACTTGAGACATCAGTAAGTGGGCTATCATGAAATCTGAACAAAAAAAAAAAAAAAATCTAGCATAGGTACCTTTGATGCCAAGCAAACCACCTGTACCATGTCACTAGAATTGTAGTATCTTATTGCTCTTGCTTTAGAGAAAGGTCATCTTGTGAGGTTTTCAACCTCAGATGCTGAGCCAACATTTGTGCAACTAGATTTTTCTAATACCTCAGAGCTCACTATGATCTCATCTGAAAGCTTCTATTGGAAACAGTTTCAGTGCTGCCAACTAGAAATTCTGTTAATTGTGTAGTGTATGGAAGCATGCTTAATTTAAAGGATCAAATAATTAATAGGATTCAGAATTTTGAATCCTATTAAAATGAACATTGGGACGTCATTAATTGGGAGAGAATAACAGACAATTAATTAATTGCATGCACTTATGCATGTATGGAAGAGGATGTCGGTGTGCATGTTTGTTATTATTGAAGATGGTAAAAAGGAAGTAAAATATATCATTGTTGTAACATGGACAAAAACACATCATTATGATCACTACGATCATCACAGGATTGCATGCGGATCTTTAATTAGATGATGGAAAACACATTGACTTGTGAATTGTGATCATATATTCTTAAGTTTCCAGTGAAGATATATACTCGATATCCATTTTATTTTGTTAACTAATTACTAGCTAGTTTATTAATTTCTTTTCACAGTAAGTACAAATTATTATCACTAGCAATAAGCCAATAACTGAGGTGCACGTTGTCTTGCTTGTACTTGCACATCTCTATTATTAATTTATTGCTCTCTTATAAAAAGAGAAACATCTTGGGTCCATTGAAAAACCGTCCATACATTTATATACATATATGGAATGTAACCAATATATTCCAAAATGTAACAGATACATCTCGAATTGTAGTATCTTATTGAAGCTAGGTATCACACTCTTATAAAAATTAGACGAATTACTTGCATCAACTACCATTCTTTCTTGATTTGAGTTCCTTGGAGAATTAGAGCATCTCCCTTTCCAGCAACAATAACCATTTGTTTAAACTTTAAGGGAGTACCTGTTTTAAATAGGAAAATTTGTTCCCTTCCATTATATCTATAACCAAACACTGGATTGGATAATGGATTTGAGGGAGAACAACTCAACTGTCCCAATTAAAAAACCAAAGTAACTACTAAACATATATATAATGGGACAACGAATGAAATTAGGAAAATTCTATGGGGATACTATAAGCTAGCTGAACGGTGTGGCCCACTAATTAATAGTCCTAAAAGAAGGGGTTTTGTCTCAAAAAAAACTGTTGAGGAAATGCAAAGGTCAAATTAATCATCATTAGCTTTGCCAAAATAATTGGAGAATCTCCTTTAAAATTGGACTTTTTGCCAGACATGACAATCCTACTTCACAAAGAAAGATCCAGCAATACACAGATTCCATTTTTTTACCAAATAACCACCAAATTAAATATGTCATGTTTTATATTAAAATCTGCATCACATAATCCATATATAGTTTGCACTTACCTACTAATTGTTTTAGAAAAAATTGTGGAAAGTTCTACATTAACGTTTATATCAACAAAGCAAACTGCAATTTAATAAAAGAAAGAAAAAAAAAAAAAAGTGGTTGCTAATGACAGCGTAACAAAGCTAGTAATTTCAGACAGCTACTGGACTACATCATTTACTTCATTAAAAAGGAAAAAATATGTATTGTCATTCTACAACTGTGAATATGTCAACTACTAGACAGACACGTCTGGTGAGTAAAAATAATTATGTACTGTATGAATTTAAAGCTGAAAACAATATTTATCTTACCGGATGTGGAGGTCTAATTCTTAGGGAAAACATTACTAAGGTAAAAGCTAACAAAAGAAAGAATGATAATGGAAAGAAAATATGTGAATCCCAATTAATTAAGACAAAATATATAATTGGGCATTGTTCTTAAAGGGAAATGAGATTACCTGCTTGCCGGTAAATTTTTTTTTAATTAGTATATATAGGTAGGCTGCAGGACTAGGTCAATTTATACCTCAAATGGAAGTTTGCTAAACTACTACATATTTAATTTTATCAATTAGCAGTTTGCTAAATTCAACTATATTATATAGTTGATCTTGGCATAAAGAACGTCCTAACAAGAAAAATAATTCTCCTTAGATCAGCAATTCAACATGTTAGTTGATGAGTTAGTAGTATCATATGGGCTTTGTTCTTTGGAATAAAAAAAGGCTGATTGTGATATCTTCTTGATGAGTGCTCATCCTCTGTAGCACTACATTGTGTAGTGCAGGATGTAAACCGTTGGATAATCTCGAGATTCGAGCCAGCATAGATATCAAGATGATCTAATGGTTCACATCCTGCGCTACACAATGCAGCGCTACAGAAGATATGAAATGGAAGATATCTTACTGAAATTGTTCTGTAAGCATAGGTCCCAGAAACATATAGTTTATAGAATTTAGAATGATAAATAAAAGAGATTAATTACTAAACGTGGCCTTCAAACTTTTTTCCCCTTTTAGAACTGTTTATCAAATTGAAGGGAATTTTAAGAAATTGTAGAGCCCCCAAGCTGCATGTCTTATAGAACTGTTTATATCAGAAGAATTGGGATTAATTTTGCATATCCAATTGAGCACTGGTATGTATTGTTCTAAAGTTTATTCCGTCAACCTTTGTTTGGACAAAGAGAGAGGAATCCCCGGAATTTCCTATTGATTATTCTCCTGATTTAAGAACCGGCCTTTGGTCTAGTAGCTAAGCGCAACGCTCTCCGTGTGGGAGGTCGCGGGTTCGAAACCCCGATGGGGGGTCTTTATAGACATTTAAATTTGAGTGGCTTGACCCTCATCTTTATCTCAAAAAAATTATTCTCCTGATTTTTGTTGCTTTTTTGTCAATTTTATCATCACCAGTTGCAACATAGAAGATGTCTCCAGTTTAATCGTAAAATACTGAAGTTAATTATTTTTAATTCGTAACAGTATCTTAATGCAAACCCCTGTCATAATATTTATTTGTGTATGTACACGTAGCATATGTAAATTTTTTTTTTTTTCTTAAAGAAACAATATTACCCAATATTATCCAACATTCAGACTTTGTTGGACACTTTGGTAATGGTAAGCAAGAACCAAAGACGTACATTGACTTGTCAGTGTCAGTATCAATTAAGAAAAGTAATTAGGTAAATTTAATTAGAGAACCATCAAGAGAACTAATGTACGTAGCTCAATGGACACTGATGAATGACTTAAATAATTTACTTATATGCAACTTAGTTCATGAACTAATTAAAACAAAATATTTTAATTAGATGTGCATGGATCTAACCATGCAATTGGTATATAATTATTCTTGTTCTTGATTTCTTTAAGCAACATGTGATTTACCACTCCATATAGCTTGCATATATATACCAAATCAAAATTAAATTAATGCTCATGTCAACATCATCTTAACCTTAGCAAACCTATCCTGACAATTGCGTTGTCTACTACCAAAACTGTAACTAAAATCCTAATAATTCTAAAACCTGCTCTAACCATTATTAATTACAAAAATCAGTAAAGAGAAATAATATATAATAATATATAAAATAGTAATTACATGATTGACCACGTTGCAACATCAACAATATATAAGCAGCTTTACAAATTGTGAGCTGGTGTACTGGTACTGTACTGAACTACTGATGCCTGCCATGTACATAAGATATAAATCATATGATGATACATCTCCAAGCTTTTCTATAATAATAATAAGAGTAATATATCTAGCGTTCATAGAAAAACCGTCCATAGCGTCCACATGTTACGTTTCAGGATGTATCTGTTACATTCCATACAAATTTATGGATGTATGGACGGTTTTCAAATGGACACAAGATGTTTCTCTAATCATAATTGAAAAGGCATAACAAAGCAAAGTAGGAAACCCTTGTGAGGGGACCAGCTAGCATGCATCTTTTCTTTTCTCTCCAAAAGCCAAACACCAATCACTCTATTCTCTATATATATATGCCCCCACCCTGAATCACCTAATTCATCTCTGTCTGTCTCTCTTCACCTTCATATATTATATCATACATAAACTAAAACACACACACAGACCCACATACATAACGTTAACACACTCCTTGTAATATTCCTTCCAATTTCACACACAAGTCACAACACACAAATTAAAGACATCCATCCATACATACATACATACATCATGGGCAGTGACAGCATGATCAGGGAGCAGGAGTACAAGATGAGGGAGGAGATGCAGAGGAACTGGCAGGGCGAGGAGGCCGAGACCGACTACGTCTTCAAGGTCGTCGTGGTCGGCGACTCCGCCGTCGGCAAGAGCCAGCTGCTCGGCAGGTTCGCCAAGGATGAGTTCTTCTTCGACTCGAAACCGACCATCGGGGTCGAGTTCCAGACCAGAACCGTCACGATCCACCGGAAGCGCGTCAAGGCACAGATTTGGGACACCGCCGGACAGGAGAGGTATGTGATTGATTGATTGCTTTTATGTTAAGAACTTAAATTCTTGAAATGGCAAGTGCAAATTGAGTATGAACATAAGAAAAAAAAAATGTTGAAAAATTGGTCAATCTGGTAATTTTTTTCTTTTTTAGATAAGATGAGGGTCAGATCACTCAAATTTAAATATATATAAAAGACCCTCTATCCAGATTTTGATCTTGGAATTGTATTTAGTTATTTACTAAAGAAAAATATTTTTTTTTTTGCTAAATATGTAATAAAACATACAATTTTTTTTTTCTTTTTTGAAGAAGTAAAAGGTAACTTGTTATATTATATCACGGACCTAGATTTAGTAAGAACAAATGGATTGGACAATTTCGCTAGTGGTAGGATACTGCCAAAAAAAAGCAATCTGCTTATGGTGCTTGTGGTAAATTGTTAATTGTTTGGTTATGTTATGTCAGAAACCATGTTAAAGCGTTGTATATTTTAAATTCAAATTTTTCAAGGATATATATAGTGCTTTTGCATTTTTTTTTTTTTTCATTTGGAAATTTCTGCTTTTACAAATGTTTGGACATAGTAAAATTCACTTCCGATTTCTTAGAGAGAGATATTATATATAACTCTTCGCATAATTTTTCAATTTTTGATTTAGTCTCTTTCTTTCTGCGCGTAGCGTAGTCATGTTCATATTTTCTCGATTGCTTGTTAGAATTATACATGAATAATATTCGATTGAGAAGAAATTAAGAGTGTTGGATAAAGAAGCCACATGTATAAATATTCTCTGTATTTTCTTTCAGAAACAATACTAAGGAAAGAGACAGTTAACGACCTCGTCTCCCAAGCTCATCCGTATCAATCTAAATTTAAAGTTCATAATTAATTGAAGGAATGCGAAATTATTGGCTTTAGTTGTAAGATTAAATCTATATATGCGCGGGGAAAAAACAGCCCTAGTAGATTTTTTTTTTTTGAGAAATTATTCTTGTCTCCTTAACTTTTTTCCTTATTCATTCCCCAAGTTAAATTTGTAATATTATCTCTCTCTCTCTCTCATACTCTCATAAAATTTAAGTCATTTTTTTTATTGTACATGTATGAGTATTTTACATGATTGAGGATGTGAATTGCAATCGGTAAAAGTGATTTTTGTTGTATTTGAAAAAGAATTTTCAACTAAAAATGTACTGGGAGAGGAATAAGGGAGATTTTTAAGGAAACAATTATCATCTCCCTTTTTTTTAATCACATAATTGGAGAACACACATGAATGGGTAGTTCTCCAATTATGTAGGAAACAGAGTCGTTGATAAATTATTGAATTATTGTTTCTCAACATTTCTTTAAAAAATTTCTTCTTCCTTTATTTTGCTATACAAGTTTTTTAATTTTTTTTTTGTAGTAAAATTTTCAGTTTATTTATTTTGATGTTACAAGTTTGTAATATGAAATTTTGATCCAATATAAACTTTTATTTCCCGAAAAATCTAGGGAGCCGCCTATCATTCATGAAATTATTTTTTTATAATAAAAAAATTTCGATATTACAACATTAGGATTATTTTATTTTTTTTTAGCTAAGAATGTGAGCTCTAGAGCTACTGAGCTATCTAACTTTTTTAAATTAACAAAGAACCACAAATCTTTCACAGTTTCACCAGATCAGAAACTGGTTCCGAACAAAAAATTTCTGAATTCAAATAATACATTCATTATATTCGAATAGAAAAAAAAAATAAAAACCAAGAATTTATTAAATTTTCATATCTTGTTGGGCTTTAAAAATGCTCATATATATATAGCTGGGCTAAAAATAAAATCTTGGAAGATTGGGATAAGCTTATTCACGTGATTTTGTTGCACTGGTTACCTGTTGAATGCTGACACAGTAGTCCAGTCCACCCAATGGGGGATTGTTATCCGCTGCCATAGTTTGTGATGGCACCGGGTGTCATAGTCTCTATGACCGTGGGACCGAAAAAACAGTCCCCTCCAATTTACAAAATCTTGGCCGTCCAAATTAATCTCAACCGTCCAGATTAAAACTATGGCATCCGGTGCCATCACAATTATGGCAGCAGATTCTGATCCACCCAATGGGACCATGATTGGAAGTCATCTCTCATCTTTCTCATTTGTTGTTTCACAATTTATTTCCGGATTTGCATTTATTTCTTGAATATATACATACCCAATCAGCTACCTTATAGCCTTATATTCGTATCAATTTCCGACCAATATGTTAAATTATATTATTAATTATATATGGCCTTCACAATATTAATGTATTAGCACTCTAAAAGGAACACAAACTAACTGGAATTCGAAAGGATCGAAGTTAATTATTTTATCAAATTATATATCTTAGGGAAATTTGCAACAAATTTCTATGTAGAATTATTTGTCAATTTGTGGATTCTTGAGTTTTACTATTTTGTAAGGAAAATGCTTCTATGTGATGATTTTTTGACCTTTTTTATCTCTTAAAAAATTAAATTATTTTAGGAAAATCTTGTTGGCTTATTTATCTCTTAACTTCTTTATTTTTTTTCATTTCTTAAAAATTATATTATCCAATTATCCCGGTGCAAGCATTAATTAATTTCTACATTTAGAAAATAATAATTGTTGCGAATTGCTAGTACAGAAATTAATTCCCCACACAGAACAAAAATACAAATGCTCGTGCAATGGCAATGCATTGCCTGTCACATAGTGACATAGAGCTCACGGTTCTAGCTGTCAAATTTGGAACATTTAAGGATCGAAAGCTGATGCAATAAATTCAATAAAGAGTCGTTGAGAAGATAAGGTGCAATTATATATATATATAACTTCCTTTAAAACAACCAAATAATTTGATTAGAAAATTGCAATGGATATGTATAATATGTGTATAACAGTATAAGGGGCGGTGCAAGCTTGAAAGCGAAAAGCTTGATAGAATATATGGACATATATATTTTCTTGAATTCTCTATCGATTTGGGTCCAATATTTTTTTACTGAATGCTTTAGGCATGGGTCTTAATTTGTGTTTTTTTTTTTTTTTTTTTTTTTTTTTGAGGAACTTAATTTGTGTAGTTGGAAGTCAGTGTAGGTAGCTAGCTCCTTTTCATTTATAATACCAGAATTAATTATGTTGGTATCTTAAGAAAACAATATTTGCTTTTAATTCCAGCAAATTATATGTCCCTTTCTGAATCAAATGAATCAATGAAGCCACTATCTCTGGTTGACTATGACAGTGTCCAAATTCACTTTTCTTTCTGTATTTTTTCCTTTTTTTCTTTTCTCTGAAAAAAGGAAGATTAAAATTTAAAACTAGTTTAATTAGATTTTGCACTTTTACTTTTCCATGTTATATCTCAAATTACAATATTTTTTAAGGAGCAAAATATAACATAGAGCCAATCTGGTACAGGTACAGAGCAGTAACAAGTGCATACTACAGAGGGGCTTTGGGTGCTATGCTGGTTTATGACATCACACGGCGACCCACATTCGACCATGTGGCGAGGTGGCTGGACGAGCTCCGGGCCCATGCCGACGGCTCTATCGTGATCATGTTGATAGGCAACAAAGCCGATCTGGCACAGAAACGTGCCGTGCCAACCGAAGATGCAGTGGCCTTTGCTGAGGAGCAGGGGCTCTTCTTCTCTGAATCATCTGCTCTTAGTGGTATGGATATCCAAAAATGAATATATACCAATTAACTAGGACTACATATTCAAATTAAATTTGCTGATTTAAAAATTTGAGACCTTATTTATGAATCATGACTTGGTAGCAACTAGCAACAGGCAATTTTCCATTTTCTGATGCATCTGTCACTGCCAGATTGCACTTTAGTAGTTGCTAGTTGCAACTATTTCAAATTCATGTGTCATTTTTATTAGGTCACTTTTTTTGTTTTTCCTGATGGTGCTATTAACTAAAACACTGCTCATAATCAGTACTTCGTGATATTTTTGCGTCTTATACAAGTAATTTTGCGTGTATACACTTCTAACTATTTCATTTCCATGTATTAATCAATCAATCAATCATTCATTCTCCGATGTCCTTAACACTGATACATTATCTTCTTAATATTATAAGACTAATCTAGCAATAAATCAACAGGTGAAAACGTCGAAAGCGCATTCTTACAACTTCTGGAAGAGATTTACTCTGTTGTGTCAAGAAAAGCATTGGAATTGGACGAGGCAAGGCGATTAAATGGAGCGAGCGACAATGGCGATGTGCTGGTCCTGAAAGGGACTCAACTATCAGTGCTTCCTGAGGGATCCATGATGGAGACCAGTGCTTTAAAGAAAGGAACACAATGCGCTTGCTCTTGATAACATCTGTTTGATTAAACCTTTTTTTTTTTTTTTCTTTTTTCTTTCTTTTTTTTTTTCTGTTGGTTGGTTGACTGGGTGTATTGCTTTGTTTGTTCAATGGTGTTCTATACAAATATTGATCAAGTAGGGTAGTTCTGTACCAAGTAGATATATAATTTACACAGTTTATATACCTTTGTTCCTTCTTATTTCTGCAACCATGCATGGATTTGCCAGATGAACAACTCCAAGAAACCATCATCAGCAGTTGAAATAAACAGAGAACAAACAGCGTGGTCAGCTGCAGCTGCAAGTGCAGGGCACCACCACTAAAACTAACCAGCAACAAAGCCAAAGTTGAAAACTTTATCCCTGCATATGCCATGTTCAATGTTTCACACTTTCACTAATGTGTGCCTTTTACATGGGTGCATTGTTAGGTGAATCCAGTTTCTGTCATGAACAGTTGTATGCCAGATACTAGAACTTGGTTTCTGGTCTGGTCCCAATTAACACCTGTATTAAATAATAATCTCATTTCATGTAAAGATCCAGGTGCAAACAATCATTAGAATAAAAACAATAAGACAATATATACAAATAAAAAAAAAAAACTTAAAAATTTAAGTTTGTTTCTTCATTATAAGTTTAACATAATGCAAATACGAACCTGAAAAACAATGTTGTATGATTAAACATCACAAGTCCTCCTCTCAGCAACCCAAAAAAAAAAAATTTTACTCGAAGATGCAACACAAGTGGAAAAATGGTTGCAGCTTCAAAAAAAATAAAAACAACCTAATACCGTACTTCTATAGTCCCAGCAGTTGAATGATCCATTATTAACCGCTTACAGAAATGGGTCTAGCATAAAGGAACACCTTACTGGGTTGGGCTAGTAGGAGAAGAAGGCTCTTCCTCATCCTGGGAATCGGGCTCTCTACTTTGGGCAATCCTGGACATGAGGCTGGATATTTCATAGATGGCACTTCGCACCTGGTTCTGGTTGTCGTCGGAGTCCGATGGCATGGCCCATACTGGAATTTGTGAAGATTGTAACGATCGGTTTGCGGCCCTCTTTCCTTTTCTAGAAGACAAGAGAGCTTTCTCCAGATCAGCTTGCTTCAGCGGCCTAGGCCTCTGTAAAATAAACAGAAGACAACTTTTCTAAGAACAAGAAGGCAATGACTCATAAGCTATTTTTTTTCCCCAACCCATAAAATTATTTCTTGAATACAGACTCTGGAAAATACATTTTGTCGATTGCAAGAAAAATATAGGATTACAGCTAGCATAGCAGAATACTGAAAGGAAAAATAATCATATTGTCAGATCCACAGCACATACAGCATTAGAAGTATATCATGTTAATACTACAAGAATGACAGGTATCTTGGACTGTTTGCACATACTTTCTTCATCTTCAAAAAGTACCCACATAAAACCTTGATTGCTCTTTAATGTGGCAGGAAGAAGAATCCAGATTGTCTCAAAACGAATTACTCAAATTATGCCTTATATATTTGCAATTTTGCGGGTGGGTGGGAGATAAAATGTTATAACAGAAAACATGATAAGACCACTTACATGGGTTGTTTCACCTTTCTTTTCTTCATCCAAATACTCTCTGATTGGGAAGAATGCCGCTTGTTTGCACAACTCAAGTATGTCAGAGCCAGTGAAACCTTCACATAAGCTAGCAATAAAATCATAGTTTATGTCATCTTCAACTCTCTCTCCTTTCAGAATGACTTTGAGAATCTTTGCTCTTTCACTCTGGTCAGGGTTGCCGATTTCAAATATTTGTGTGAACCTCCTGACTATTGCCTCATCTAATTCACCTGGCCGGTTTGTGGCAGCTAGAACCATCACACGTGCATGCTCTACAAAGTAGATAAATTAAACAAAGAACCAATCAGACAAGCAATTGATCATAATGAATTTTTTTTAATAAAATAAAACAAGACAATGTCCAGTGAGGCATTGTTAATTAATGAAACTATTAAGCAACTTGGATAAATTCATATTTTAATATTTTATCAGGCTTCTTTCTTAATGTAGAAAATACCAAGTATTTTTCTTGAAAATGCAGGTCAAAGAATGATAAATATCTGGGGCACACATCATACTATCTATTCTTGTTTTCTTACATGAAATAAACAAGAAGAAAAAGGAAATACTACTAGACTCTAAGCAAAGAACTATATCAAGGAGTACTAGATGAGAAAGAACTCAGTATGATATAAATGCAGCTTTTTTGCAAATAAGTAGTATTTTACAGGCTTACAGCTAATACTCCGCATCTATACTACCACACCATTATTATTGTATCTAATACAGAATGGATATGACATAAAACCAATACAAAGTCACTGAAAACCAACATATCAAATTAAAAAAATATAACAATTCAAGTAATTAGAAAGAGTGAACTCACGATCAGTTGTGAAACCATCCCACAACGACATAAACTCGGTTTTCATATTGGTCATGGCCTCATGATCGGTGTTACGTCTTTGGCCCAAGAAACTATCGACCTCATCAATGAATATAATAGCTGGTTGAAGCTTATGTGCCAGGCTAAATACAGCAGCCACTGTAACAAAGAAACATAATAAGCTCAAGAACGGCTTTTGACCTACTTACCAAAAAAAAAATATGTTCAAGAACAAATATAAGAACAGTATTAACATAATGCATATTCCATATAACAAGCGCCAAATATGGATCTTACTCCCCAATTATTATTAGAAGAATTCACAGCAGTTCCGAAATATGAGTAACAGTAATAATATATGATGATACATGATCCTATACAAGGTTAAGCTATTCTTTCCTCAAGATAAGATGGAATTAAAATGATCAATTAAAATGGCAGAGTGCAGACATTATATAAAAAGAAGAAATTTGAAGTGAAATAATATGTGACAAATTAGGCATATTGGCTAGCTTATCACCACAGTTTCAAATTTACATTGCCACTTGGAGAGAAAATAAAAAGAAAAGAATCAAATATTGTATGCATTGGATTGTTTCTTAAAATGACTGCATTACACACTACCAATACAATTACAGTGCCATCAAGATAAGGTGACAAATCAAAATAACAATAAAACTGGTCTAAATATTCATACCGAGGCTGGGAAATTTTGATTGGTACATGATGGTACTTGGCAGTACAGGATGAAAAATTGTTACATTGTTATATTCCTGCATTATTATGCTTAACTGTTACATGAAGATCTAACCTCATGTGTACCCTTATAATTCTAACTTATCAACATACATAGAGCCAAATTGAACAGCAAAATAGGTCTACAAAAATATCAAAAAGACACTAACCAAGTTTCTGGGCATCACCAAACCACTTGCTCATCAAATTTGAGATCCTGACGTTGATAAACACAGCACCAGACTCTCTGGCAATTGCCTTGGCAAGCATCGTCTTGCCAGTACCAGGCGGGCCATACAGGAGAACCCCCTTCTGAGGTGTAAGGAGCTTCCCATACGAGAACAGCTCGGGCCGGCGCAGGGGCAGGATGACCAGCTCATACAGCGCCTGCTTGATTTTATCCAGCCCACCAATCGAATCGAACTCAACATCGATATGGTCGGGGTTTATCACATCGCACGCTATCACATCCTGACATAATAGGCTCTTTCTTTTGGTCATCAATTATACACATTTTTGTGTCAAATTTGACAAATCTTTCTTCCTCATACTTGTAGTATCTTTTCCCCCCCAAAAACACAAAATGAACCCAAGATAAAACAATTTACAGCATGTTCAGTGTACTGGTAAATGACAATTTCATTACATTGCAGAAGGGTTGAGACTTTGAGGGCCAATTTACAACCAGACCAACAATTCAACCAATCAATCAAACCAATAAAAAGTACCTTTTTCGTCATCAAATAGACAACATTTTTTGTCAAATTTGACAAACCTTCCCAATATTTCTATTATTAATTTCCCTCCAAAACACAAAATGGAGCCAAGATAAAACAATTCACAACATGTTCAGTGTACTGGTAAATGACAATTTCATTATATTGCAGAAATTTTAAGACTTTCAGGGCCAATTTACAAACCACACCAACAATTCAACCAATCAATTAAATTCAAACAAATAATAAAAATACCCACAAAAACCCAAGAAACAAAACAAAACAAGAAGGAGACCTCATAAGGAGTGGTGTTGACAAGGGGCCGGCCGAGGCGCTTGGCGATCTCCTTCTTCTGCTCGAGGGCCTTCTTGGAGGCGGCCCGGTTGGGGTCGAGGTGCCTGAGACCGGCGAAGAGGACGAGGCAGCTGAGAGCCGCACTGGCCGCGTACAGCACCAGCTCCTGCAGGAACCGGCTGTCCGCCGCTCCCCCCCTCATGCCTCCTCCTGGAGTCCCTTCCTCTCTCCTCTAGTTCTCTAGTTCTCTTCGCTGTTATTGTTGGTTTTCTTCTGGTGCCGCTCTGAGTGCCGATTGATCGTCTTGAATTGGGAAGAGGAAGAGGGGAGAATAGGAGAGGGCGAGAGGCGTGGTTGTTTTCTTCTTGGAAGGGTAGGGAAGAGAAGAGAAGAGAAGAGGGCGTTGAATGTTTATTTCATTTGTTTGGTATTTTTTGTGATGAAAAATGTCATAGCATTTTTATTTGTTATTTATTATTCTGTTGTTATTGTCTTTTGAAATCATGATTTACGATATTCAATAAATTATTTATACAAAAATTTATAAAAAATTATTAGAGAATACAAAAGATTTTCATTTTTTAATAATTTTTCTGAATATTTGTTTTGCATTTTTCAAAATAACATTTACAAAACATCAATATTTTATTAATATTTATGAATTGTTTTTAAAATTAAAAATAAATACTTAGAAAACTCTAGAAATGAAAACTTTTTGTATTCCCCACTATTTTGGTATAAAAAATTTATTGAGCACCATAAAATATGATTTCGGATACGATAACATAAATTTTGAGACGTTAGCATTTCGGTGTGAAACATTAATATGATAATCTAACTTCACTTTTGGTACCATATATCAGTTCCATTTTATGTTTTTTTTGACTGATAGAAGATTATTGATGACTGATAACTGATGACTGATAACTGATAACTGATTACGTTTCTTTATGTCGAGGAGATCGAGGTGAGTGAGATTCATTCAGTGGGATATTGGGCCCAATATTTGATGGGCTTGGTTTTCTGGTAAAAACTGGATGGGGCTTTTATGTTCAGGAAGTGGGCTGATTTGTTAGGTACATACAGTACAAGGCAATTGAAGGAAGCCCAACTTAACTTGTGTTGTTGGGCACTCGGTAGTGGTCTAGTTGATAGTTGATGAATGATAATACACCATTATCATAGCTTAATGTTAATAATAGTATGGGATTAAGAGAATTATCAGCTGGTGGTGTTAAGCTTTCAAAAAAGTTTGTAAGGGTTTTTAAAGATGTGATAACTAATAACTATTTGTACTAGACTACTAGCCATGGGGACATGGGGTTCCTTTTACGTTTTTTTTTTTTTGGATCACTGCTATATTCTTTTTGTAAGTACACATAAGAAAAATATAATAATTATTATTTATATTAAAAAATTACTTAATTTTAATATCTTTGATACCAAGATGCCAATGCTTAAAATTTAAATAACCATAAAAGAAACTAGGAGAGTTGAACATGATAATGTTTTTTCTTATACTTTTTCATTTGCAACTGTTAAATTGATCCAAATGTGTAGAATCCAAAATTCATAATGCCATTGTCCAACTGAGTTGGAATAAACTATTTTATTGGCAACCGGTAAAGATCCCACGTCTTGCGTTAGATTGAAATTGTTATTTCTTATAATAAATTTTTAAAATAATATGTAATAGACCTTAAATTGAGAAAATTGATATGAGCCTTATGTTTTAATGAATTGAGACATTAAAGTAAGTCAACAGTGTTGATCAATCTAATTAAACAATCAACGGCTGAGATTTATTCCTTGGGGAAGATAGAATTTTCATATCAAAAAATCCAATCTCCTTTTATTAGTGACTAGCAGAGAACCCGTGCTATGCACAGGGTTGTGTGTATATTTCTGGGTTGGAATTTGGAGAGGGAAAAAGAAGGCAAGCAAAATCCTTCCAAATGGGGAAAGCGCTCACATTGGAAACAAAATGGAGAAGAATATGTAGAAATTGACAAAATCCAGGTTATTAGATTAGTTAAATTTAATCTTAATCGTTTGATGCATAGCAATTTGAGTATTACGAAAGTTTGAAGAAGAAGAAAAAAAAATGGACTGGTCCAATACTTACATGCTTTATAATATAGTATGGATAAGGATTATAGTGTACAAAATGATTTAAAATAAATTGTAAAACCCATGTACAACCAAGGTCAGGCATGATAATTATCTTGGAAAGAGTCAGTGAATGGCTAGGAATGGAATTAAATAAACTGAATGACTTGTGTGGCCATGTATGTTGTTGTCTTTTTTTTTTCAAGATCTTTGTAGCAGCTGCAAAGTTGCGTGGGTGAGTATCGAACTTCCGACCTTTAGATAAACAACAGCCTTAGTACTTCTCTCCTAGCCAACTGAGCTATCACCCATTTCCCCATGTATGTTGTTGTCACTGGTTTGTAGAGACGGGTCGGGGTTGGGTTCTGATCAGACGGGTCGGGTCAGTTTAACTTTCTAGAATATCTTAGGTCGGATCGGGTCAGATAAGGTTCGAGCCGGGTCTGCTCAGACAGATTTCTCGGGTCGGTCGGGTTCCGCCACCTCTACCGGTTTGTATATCCACGAAAATTTCCCCTCATGCTACTTGATAACATTTATTGCAATATCGTAACCCATTCAAACTAAAAGAAAAGGAAAAAAATCTTATATAACGCGGAAAACTGCAGAAGAATTTTCAAATTTGACTGCAGCCCATCTTTGAAGAACTGACCTCGTTTTAATTAAAATTATTTGATATATAATTTTTGGTTAAAATGACTCGTTGCTTAGTTTTATTATTTTACGAATTCAAAACGCGGAGGACATCCACTGTTGAAATCTTTCATAGACGGCAACTAACAGGAAATTGGCAACAACAACAAGAAAAAAAAAAAGAAAAAGAAAATACATTCTTGCGCGTTACGATATTTTTGCATAATATGAAAGGGAGTTGCTTTTAACTACACCCCTTAAAAGATCTCCTTAACCACATCCTAATACATTTTTAATTAAAAATTATTTTTCAAATACAACAAAATCACTTTTACCAGTTGCAATTCACATCCTCAATTGAACAAAACACCTGTATATATACAATAGAAAGATCAAGAACAAAAAAAAATTCACTCAAATTTTATGAGGGTATGAAAAAGAAAGAGAAAATATTATCAATTTAATTTGGGGATAGATAAGAAGAATAATTAAGGGGCAAAGATAATTTCTCAATATGAAATATATCCAAATACTACCTACAGTTATGACGAAATGTAACTTGTTTAGGGGCTAACGACGACTTCACTATTGCGACACGGACATTTATTTTTAAGAAATGAAAATTATGTGGAACAACAGCTATTAGCTAATTAATTAGAAGATTTCTCACAACCTAAAAAACATCTGCCCAACAGTGTAAGAATATATTTCTATAATTATCTGCTTCATCCTGTGAATATTAGTAAGGATAACCTTTCATAAAAGCTTTGGGCAACCACAAAACAGGTGCAACAAATATACCAATATTCTTTTTTTATTTGCAGGTGTAAAAGATTGGAGCTGATAAATTAAGAAATTTTCCTGACAGCTACCAAACAACAGAAGAACAACACTCTAACAGGCTACCCCCTCGGCTCTCCAGCACAGAGGTGCATGCATCTAAAACTCTTTTGTGAACAATCCACGTAAATTCCCGACACACCTAATTACCTAAAGAATTGAAACGAATCTCGGCTGGGGTTGGATCAGATCTTGTCATGCAGATTAATGACAAGACCATGCGCATCATCTAGAAGCCGCCACACATCCAACTGCCCGGCCATGCTATTACACTCCCGCATTATCTCATCCATGCTCCTGTGATTCTGCACGATTTGCTTCCTCTTCTGCAGTATGCATGCTGCGATTGCGTACAATAGCAGGTCGTCAGTAGGTGGGGCCTGCATTCGGATCCGCCCCCAGGCTGACCGTCCAATCCCTGCCCGAAGTGCAGCTTGATCTGCCCACATCACTTCCCACAAACACAGTGTCTGTTCAAAAGTGAGCTCCCTCCTAAACAGAACCAGAACCATACGGTACACAAAGAAGCAATCCTCGGCCTTGAGCTTTTCCAAGTGCCGGTACAGAAGCGAGTCTTTGTGCTTGATAATCCTGGAAATGATATTCAGCTGTCGTTTAATCCCAAACTCATCCAGCCGAAAGTTACGTCGAGCCTTTTTCATAAAACCAGCAAAGCACCAGAAGGCCTGGTAGTCTTCTTCAATAACTGCAGCAATTGGAGACAACAAATCACTCATGCCCTGACAGTACCCAATCTCAGGATCATACACAGCATATGCCTCCAGAATTGCAACCAGGCGGGCTGCATGATATACCATGCATGGTTCAAGGTGCTCATGGTCTCTCAGCCCCACAGACTCGGCTCGCTGGGCTGCTAAATCTGACGAGACAGCAGCTTGATTTGGTGAGTAGAGCAGCCACTCGTGGTGAACACGCACTGCATCCAGGCGTATTATGCGTTGCCATGTGGCAAAGTTCTCTGAGCAGGTTGACTCAAGGACCGGGTCGTCCCTCTTGATCGATATGCTTCTTCTAAACTTGAAGGACTGGATTTCAGACCCCGGCTCGGGGCTCGCTTCAAAGTTTTCTGGCCCAGTCTCATATGATGAGTCTGAGTCAGAAGATTCAGAATCTGTCAGGTTTGGATCCACTATGATTATTTCAGATCTTCTAGGGTACTGATGCTCATTAATGAATGAATGTCTCCTGCTAAAATCTTGTGAGCACGGGGACCCAGGATCAGAGGTGGTGGGGCCATCCTCCATGTTAACTTCATCAACGGAGAGGAGAGCATTTCCTGATAGTAAATACTTGCATCGTCGCCTAAGCTTTTGATATTCCTTTCTGTACAATGTGTTAACAATTGTCAGCCCTTTACACCAAAAGATGGTTAACATTTACAATGTTAACACATGTTAATTATATAAAAGAACAGAAATTACCTCTTCTTTGTCCTGATAGCCTTTCTTTCAGCTTCCGTACTGTTTAGCTCATAGCTGCAATGATAAAAATAAGTTACATTTTAAAAGTGCACGTACAACAACTGCAGAAAAAAAGTAACTATTTTTTATTACACATCTGTTTCTGATTAAAATATTGTGCAAATCGATTTTCAATTTTTTTTTAAAATATATATCAATGCTCCTTAACCTTGAAAATAAATACATTAGCAATCAAACAACAATGTTTGAAGTCCATTACTTACACTCCAAGAAGAAAAGGCCAAACTTGAGCCCTTATGCTTGGATCTACTCCCTGTAACATTATTCACAAAGGAAGAAATTAGCATATGCAACACTCCACATTCTATAAACACGTACATTGCAACCCAACAAACTGATAGAAATAGGAACTTTTTTCAGTAATCTCTTCCTATTCATATTAATAAAAGTTTAAAGTGCTGAGAACTTACTCCTCTTCGAACTTTCTTAAGAAATTTGACGCCTCCATCACGAAACCTGCCATCCAACGCAAATAAAGAATACCACCTTCTCCTCGAAAGTGCTTTTGTTTTCTTTCTTTTAGCCCAGGGTGACTTTATGCTTCGTCTGAATCAAAACACAAATAAGATAGTATCAAGATACAGAAAAGCAAAATTATTTCCTATATTCATGTTCATATAAATGAAACTCAGTACGATCCCAACTACTGTCCTTTTCCAGAAACAAATACCAAGTAGGGCTATTTCACAAGAACAATTTTCAATCTTATAAACATATCCCCGACAAAATAATCTATGCAAACTTACAACAATTCGGAAGGATAGTAGAACTGCATATTGTTAAGAACAGCTTGCAAAAATAATCGGACAGGGATTTTACATCATTCCATGGGAATACAAATTCAAAGATGGAAGGAAGCTTTGGTACACCAGATTTTACATAATTCCTTGCAATTTATGCAACTACACAAATAAGAACACTTTTCTTCCCCCTTCTTCTCCGCACTCTACCGACGCCTAGAGAGGAAGATGAATGCAAAGAAAGAAGCAAACTAAGTCTATTAGGGAAGGAGGAAGATGGACTCACCGATTGGAAAGGGGCGAGGGAGATAGCGGAGAGGCCGAGGAAGGGGACGAGACAGAGGAATGGGAGACGACGAGCAGCGACCGGATCCACGACGCGGCGGCCGCCGGCGGAGACCCCGGCGTGGCCGTCGCCGTCGCCGTTCTCCGCAGCGCCTTCATCGTTCGTGCGAGCAAGAAAGTAAGAATAAATATACACTGATAAGAATTAAGGGGCGCGATCTATCGACCGATCGACTCGACTCGATTCGATTCGATCGTGTGGAGTTACCTACGGGAGAGAGGAGAAGAGGTGGCGAGGGTGGCAGCGGAGCCCCGGGCACTGGAACCCATCGCCACCACCCCACCGCCTCACCTCTCGCCGCCGAACCCTCTCTGTGAGCGCAGCCACCGCTCCGACATCAACCGCCTCCGCCGCCGGTTCCCGTCCCCGATACGGGCCTCCACGATCTATCTCCCCTCCTCCTCCTCTTCCTCTCGCGCCCTCCGCCGTTCCTCCTCCTGATTCGCAGATTGGGGTTTGAGTTTGACCGCAGAAGAGACGGCTCTCGAGAAAGAAAACGAAAAGGAAAAAGAAAAGGAAGAAAAGAAGAAGAGAGGAAGGAAACAAAATTCCGGGAAATTTATTTTCCTCCTCCTCCTCTTCTTAATCTTCTTCTTAATTATTATTTTCCCGACAAAAAGGAAAAGAAGATAATTAGGGAAAAGAGAAGAGTGGATTAGATTAGAACATTAGATTAGAATTAGAGAGATAAGATCGGAGTTAGATTGAGATTAGATGAGAGGGAGCGAGTTTAGTAGTTTATTAGTTTAATTAATTGAAGGCTATAAAGGGGAAGGAGAAGGAAGTTGGTTGATGTTTCGGTTCGCGTGGTATCGGGTCGGGTCGGGTGGGGTTGTCGGGGATCCGAATGAAGACGTTGATTGGTTGGTGCTGCTGCTGCCGGGTCTTTTTGGGGACAGACAGGCCGGGGATCCGGACCCGTTTGACCGGGCTTTTATTGATGTGATGATTGGTTCCTTTTGCTTTCTTTTTCTTTCATGGTTTGGTTGTGTCGGGTTTGGTATCTGCTGAGATCCAAAAGGGATCTCAGGGTCCTGAGATTTCGATCCGACGGTTCTCAGAATCGTATCTGCTGAGTCCGAATCTCAAGGTCACCGAGAACCGTCGGATCGGAATCTTTTTGGATCTCAGCCGGTGCCGATGCTGGTTGTGTCCATTATTAATGTTCGTTCGTGAGAGAGAGAGAGAGAGTCCGTCAGCGAGGGGGGAAGGGAAGTTTCCACTTCGCAGTTCGCACATTCAAACTGCCTGCTTGTTTTTTAATGGAGATGATATTTGTCCCCTTAAAAAATACTCTTTATCAATCCTTCAATTCATTTTTAGTTGAAATTCTTTTTTTCAAATATAAAAAATCACTTTTACCGATTGCATTTCGCATTCTCAATTATGCAAAATACTCATACATGTACAAAAAAAAGAAATAAAGAATATGAAAAAATTACTTAAATTTTATGAGAGAGAAAGAGAAAATATTACAAATTTAGTTTGGGAGATGGATAAAGGGGAAAGTTAAGGGGACAAAATAAGTTCTCGTTTTTTAATTGTAAACAAACAACTGCTGCGCCGAAATTTGTATTTTATTGTTTTTGAAGGGCTTGTTTTGTTTCAAGACCCTATTTTCCGTGATATTTGCGAGTTTAAGTTATATATAGATGAGAGATTATCATATTTAAACCCAATAAACACGTGATACTTTTAGAAGACAACAACAATGATGTATATTGTATTTGACAACATTTTTGAGTAATGTTTCGTATGCAAAATTATCTTATTTTATAATTTGGAGCCATATGAAAAGTTACTTATATAAATACTCACGATATTATAAATGGAAAATTATGATTTATGTAACCTATTAATTCGTTATATTAAAATTCTATATGAATTATTTTTGCAATCCCTTTTTGCAATATTTAAACATGCGCCCCTTCTTTTAATAAAAGAATATTCTAAAATAATCTATTCTCTAGAAAAAATTGATAGGTTTTCAAGCCTCTCTTTTATGCTACATTACTTGCATTGATATTCATTTGATTATTTATATTATTGATATGTATTGATCCATTGTATCTTGATATCTCATATCCTACTTTGTAATTAAATAATAGAAATTGTAACAAATATAATTTGAGAAGGGATCCGGTACCACTAGCTTTAGTGGTATTGGATACCACTAAATTAGATGTACGTCTAGGATTATTGTTTCTCCTCGAAGTAGGATGTTTTAATTAAGAAAATTTGACTATCTCTTTCAACATGTCCATAAATGATTCACTGTACGGGAAGAAAATGAGACAAAAAACTTGTTTAATACCAATATGTGTTGGTCTCAATACTACTTTTGAGACATTTATGGGAAAGGAAAGTTAAGAGAAGATCTAAAATAAATCTCAATCGCAAATTTTAATCATACATTCATATTAAATGATTGAGATTTAGTGGCATCATACGCCACTAAAACTAGTGGTATCTTATCTTTTAGGAGAAGAGATATGATGCCATTAAAATATAGTGGTATCGGATCATTTTCTCATTCTTTATCCATATGAAATCCGTGGTACAGTAGTCTTATCTATACTTCATAAAAAGTGGTAAATTTTTAAGCACTTCAACTATGCCACATAATCACTTTTATTTACTATTGATTTTGTTTGAATCTCTTCATCTACTTTGATCCAATGACTTATATTTTTTTTTCTCTCCTCATTAAATAAGATGAATGTGCTAAAACAAATTTTACTCTTAAAATGGTCCAATATTTATATATGTTCTTATTTAAATTATTACACCAATATTATTTAATTACATTAGAAATTTTGTTTAATATACATACTTTTTTAGTTATTTATTTAATACTAATTTTCGGTGAACCCCGAGTTAGAGCCCTAGTATGTCTATACTAAAGCAAACAAGAGCTGTCGTATTAAAATTGAAAAGGTGTCGTAATAATATTAGCAAATTATCATCTGCGGGCCGAAAAAGGGTACGAGCCCATCCGGGCCAGATTTTCTTGGACCCAAATCGAGCAGACAAAGCTAACAATTTTATTTTCACTAAAAGCCCAATCGAGGTGGGTGTTATCTAAGAATTCTGAATTGGGTCTACACAGACAATCGACCCGTGCTCTATTCCACAATAACGGGTGGGAGACTTCTTTTTTTTCTCTGATTTTAGCTGAATTTAGAAGCGTTCTCCGTGATTGCAATGATTGGTTTTGCCATTTTCGATTGATTTATTGTTGCATTAGTATATGTTGGAGTTATGCTCCAACCACAAACCAACGTTCAGATATATCGCTACATCATCACTGCTAGTAATAATAACATAGACAATATGTTTGTGATATTCTGCGTCCTTATTTTCAGAAATTTTGTATCGAAGTCTATTATTAGTTATATGTTAGTCCGTTTCACAAAGACTATAAAGAATTACGAATCTTGAGGATAAAAAAAAAAGAATCTTTCCTTGTGTCCGGACAAAAGATCATGATTCTTTCGTTTTTGTCTGTAGCCTATTATTTGAATTGCGATCAGCATGGCAATGGCATTGTTTTTTTTTTTTTCAAAAAAAAAACATGTTACTTATCATTTATAGGATTGCTATGCTCACACAAGATAGCTTACTTATTGCTAAGGCCAAAAAAAAAAAATTTATTTATTATATTCAAATATTTTTATTTCATCAACAAAATAGTGTTTGACGGTTTTATATGTCGTAACGTTTACTGGTTTATTATATTTTGTAATATACGTTACGAGCTCGAAGGCCTACATTACTTAACCACCTCAAAATTTTGATATATGATTATTATTAAATTCTTTATATTAAAATTTCTTAGAATACAATATTTTGTAATTATATGTTTTGAAATTGTTTTAAGATAACCTTTAAATAATCATAATATAGGATGGATCCACTTACACAAAAAAAAAAAAAAAATTGACAACAAAATTACGCCAAGGATTATGGAATTATAGAAAATCTTAAAAATGAAATTCTTTTACAAACGTATTCATTTATTTATAGATCAATTATATTTCAAATTTCATTCAATTTGATTGGTCATTTGATACTTTATAAAGAATCTTTGTATCAATGATCATCAAGTTTGTATGGTAATTAGAACAGTCTAAATTTAAAGTTCTTGATGAAGAATATATTAAAATTTTGAATACTTGAATGGGAAAATTTTAATTATGAATATAAAAATAATAACTTCAATAACTTACATTAGTAACATTGTTACAATTTTGGTGTATGAAGATTGTCTCCGTTTTCTTCAAAAAGTCACATTAAACATTACATCTTATACTTGTCTGAATATTCTCTTTCGTTGTATTATTTGATGCATGTATTACACGTAGAGATTTTTTTTTTTTTTAAAGTAGGACACGTATACCTTCATGATAAGTTCAATAAGTTATAACATTTTTTTATTTATTAGAAGCAGAACATATACCAAATTAAGAAATAAAAAGGTAGCAATAAAGTGTTGTAATTTTTTACATTCAAGGTATGTAATTGTGTGGCATTATGTGTATGCATATAAATCAGGGATATTCATTCTCTATTGATAGAGAGAAAAAAAAATTTGCAAACATGAATTGGAGCTGCTAATTTAAATAATTCTCGTACCACCATCTGCTAAACGAAATCGTGTCGAAGCAACGTGAGGCATCGCAGCTAGTTGGTTCTTTTAATTTGAGAGGAATATAGCTGTGTCTCCGATATATTCTGATGAAGATCTCAAGTGTTCTCCTGATGGACTGATGGACTGGTACATGCTGCCAGAATTCATATCCCCCTGCTATACTACACTATGCAGTTCACAGCATCAGCCGTTGGATTGTCTTGAGATTCGTGCCAACGCAGATCTCTAGATGATCATCTAACGGCTAACGTTGTGAACCGCACAATGCAGTAAATCAGGGGATGAGCACTCCTGCTGCCAGAAGGAAGACTCCATAGTGGTTTCACTGATGGTTTTAGTTGGATGAACCAGATATGTTGCTTTTTTTTTTTGTTAGAAGCTGCCTTGTATGTTTGTATTTATTGAAGCACTATATGATACTCTTTCACGGTTTTTTGAACTCTTTCATATATATCGGTTTTAAGATTGTTACATTTACATCTATATATATTTCCTGGATTTTCATAGGTAAGCTTAACCGTTGGACTGTAACCGTTTAATAAACTGATCTGATCACACTGATCGCTAACAAAGCACAATGAAATCTGTATTTGGTAATAATCACACCCCCAAATTTACCAATTCAAATTTACAAAGTGCCCTCTCAAATGTTATTCTTGTTATACCAAATGAATGAAAATGACTTAAACTAACCATACATTTATTCAATATACACTAATTTACATGTAAATGTAACAGAAATACCAAACTGCCAACGAATATTTTGTGTATATCTAACAATATACATATTTTCAAATACAGTAGTGCATGATTAGTTCTAAAGATCTAATTAAAGTTCATCCTTAGATTTAAGCCCACCTTGACAAACACTGGAAGAACTAAGACTCTCTAGCCACAATTCATCCGCAATCGTCGCATCTGCGTCATTGTTTCTGTGCCATGACCAGTGCGCATTCTTCCTGTCAACAACTTGCAACCGGCCATGGCCGAAGCTTGCTTCACGGAACAAGGAGAGGCTCGCACTCTTGTGGCTTGGATTGAAGCTTCACAAGTTGAATCAGATGTTTGTGTCAATTAGTAAATTTAGAAAGAGGTTTCTTGGATCTGATATACTGGCACTAAAAATAAAAACATTCACCATAATGTAAAATTCTGTTCAAGATAAAAGTTCTTACTTGAGAGCAAGCCCTTCGCGGTTTCCCCCATCACCGATTGTTATGTACACCGGGCCACATTTGTCTGCTACATTGTTGTAGATCCGAGTCTGCAATTCGATAGATGATCCAGGTTATCTCGCAAGTATACTTAATTGTATCGAGTACTGAGCTCTAACCCTAATTAGATACCAATTTGTGCATTCATAATCCAGGTTATCTTGCAAGTAAATCTCTCATCATTTTGTGCATAACCAGATTTCAGTTACATGTCACACTAGCCGACTACAATTTGTTAACCCAAATGGGAGAAAAAGGACTTACAAATCTCTCATAGGCATGAACATGGCCAGCAAAGACGACATCGACACGAGCCTTATACAATAAGGTCTCCATGGCCTTCCTCATTTGCTCGCCTTCACCTTGGTGAGCCGTGTTTGTGTTGTACCATGGTGCATGGAGCAACACAACTAGCCATGGAGTGACTGATCTGTCCACCTTGGCCAAGTCCGACACGAGCCACTTGTACTGATCCGAGTTGGACCCGTAGTCGGTGTACGAACCCAGCATGATAACGTGGACCGCCCCCGCTACATTGAAGGAGTAATAGAGGTTCGAGGTGGATCCGCTCTCCTCGTAAGGCATGCGCCACCTGCAAAAAAATGAACATAGAAAAACTTTCAGAAGTCTCTAATTTGTCACCAGTAGGCACAAATTGTGCACCATATCTGATTTTACACGCACATCAACTATGCTTGTGTAAGATGTCTCAAATTTGCTGCTGTACAAGCATTTTGAGCTGTACGATTGATATCAAGAAAATGGAAAGCAAGCACTAATAGTTAGAATTCAGCACCAAGTATTCACCGAAAAGTCAAAAACCATGTAGTTTATCAAAAATTTAATGTTTTTTATCAATCACACAACTTAAAATGCTCCAATTTATTTTCTCAAATAAAAATCAGTGCACCGTAGCAATACTCATCCAGGATTTCATATCCTCTGTGGCGCTGCATTGTGTAGCGCAAACGTGAACCGTTAGATCATCTCGAGATCTGTTCCGGCACGAATCGTGAAATGATCCAACGGTTCACGTCCTGCGCTACACAATGTAGCACTACAGAGGATGAGCACCCCTCATCTAGTTAGACAACATTGCACTGGTTGGCCGGCCAACCTGTGGTTGTATGCAATAAAAGGCTTCATGTTGAGGAATGTTAATGCCTCGATCTCGTGGTTTCCCTCGGTGACCATCCACGGCCGTGAACTGGCGTACGGCTGAATAAGGCGGCCGAACGAGTCCCACAGCGGCTGTTGCGAGTCTGCGTATGACAAGTCGCCCGGCAAGAGAAGCATGTCGTAGTCCGACTTGACAATGTGTGCCAGTGTCGACACTGTCCATTCAGTCTGTCCCAGATCACCTACATATACAATACCAGAAAATATATGAAAGATACTTTCAAAGTTTTGCTAATGCATGATAAATTATGACAGGATGTTATCAGGGGCGGAGCCAGAGTTGTAACATGGGGGTGTTTAGTAGTACAAAACTATATATCCATCAATTATAGGGGAGTCAAACTGCAATTACTGACCAAATTACATAGAAAAATGACATATATTCATTTAAGTTCTAAAATCATGGGGGGTCTTAGCACCTCCATATCCCCCCTCCGCCCTGGATGTTATATATAATCGTTTTTCATTATTTCCCTGCTTTCGAATAAAATAGCTCTTAAATTTAATTTTAAATAGTTTTAGTATTTTTTTTTATTGAGTAATGTTCCAATGCCACAAACTTTGTAGTCCACAAGATACCACAAAATTTTTTTTTAATTAATATTTCAAAATTTTGCACTCAAATTTTAAATCAAAACCATTAATATCATTTGTGTTCATAGGAGATGTATGTATATAAAATTACATGAACTTAGGAGTTCATTTCGTACTAAATTAAGTAGCTTGAAAATGAATGGATCTAATTACTTATGATTGATTAGTTGTAATATATCCATTTTTACCCCACTTGAACTAGTATGAAATGACTTCTAAAATTCACGAAATTTTATATACATACATCTTTTATGAATATATATAAGATCATCGGTTTTGATTTTAAAATTTGATTGTAATATTTTTTTTTGAGATAAAGATGAGGGTCAAGCCACTCAAATTTAAATGTCTATAAAAGACCTCCCATCCAGGTTTCGAACCCACAACCTCCCACACGGAGAGCGTTGCCCTTAGCCACTAGACTGATTGTAATATTTTGAAATCTAAATAAAAAAAGTGAGTTTGTGCATCTTGTGGCACAGAAAGCTTTGAGCTTTGGAGCCCTCCTCTTGTTTAATATTGAGTGATACGTAGGAATCACCAGTTAATATTGAGAAGAGTAATAGCTAGTGACCACCACTTTTATCTATCCACCAGTCCACCGCATTTTTAATGAACAAATATTATTTTTCAATGAATATTTATATCTTTCTGATAAGCATATATCATTTTCTAGTAAATAGATAGATTATGATTTCCAGTAAACATTTATGCAACTGTGATAAGCACATGGGTACATGTGGGTGTGTCAGATTGTGAAAGAGAATGGATGGGTGACCTACTTATATATAGGGTGGACTCAACGTGTTTTCCTAATGAGAAAGGGAATGATATAGCAACATGAAGCCCATGGTCCATGGGCCGAATCAAGAAACGTACCCAACAAAATGAAATAAGGTGCACACAATTCCTATCATTCCAAGTTGTTAAACGAAAGGGATTGGCATCGTTGTGTGCAAAATTAGATAAGAAAAAAACTTTTGAGGCCAATTCTGCTTCCAGTTATATGTAATTTTATGTGATAACAGTGGTTCAAATTAAAAAAGCAAATACCAAATTCAGTATTTTTTTTTTTTTTTTTTTTGATGCAGACCAAATTCAGTAATTAACAAGATAGTTGTACCTACCTATTATAGCAAACTCCACCGGAAGCGAAGCTGGGGCTGTTTTGAAGCTGAACTCGTCCCCAGATCCGCCACAACGGTAGTAGTACACTGTGTCAGGTTCCAGCGGCCCGATCTTGACGTTGTGGATCTTACCGGAGGTGTAAAAGAAGTATGTGTAATGGCTGCTGTCTCCTGTTGCAACCGCATCGTAGTTATTCGATACCTTCCCGTATTGAACCTTTGATGGCACTGATGAATCTTTAGTTATGTATGAAACCCTCATGTAATCTGCTCCAACAGCTGATATATGTACCTAAGAATATTGTTTATATAACAAAGCTACAAATTAGAAGTTTGGTATTCTAATTTGTTTAAATGAATAAACAAAATTAATAAGCCGCGGCTAAATCATAATTAATCGACCATTTAATTAATTAACCTGTTGCGGGTATGAATCGGGCTGCTTATCTTGGCTCAGCACTATCGAACGGGGACCTGGTCTTGTGTATTCGCTCGCGATGGTTATCCCGGCATTTGCCAAGAGCAAGATGGCTGTGGTTAGGCCTTGTGCAAGGAGTGTCCATGAACTTGCCATCTTCTCAAGCAATGGATTGAGGCAAGAGAAGGGTGTCAAGTACTCGCCTTTGATGATGATCATGTGATAATATTAACGTTGTACATTATATATATAAGGAATTGGTAACTTGTGTGAATAATTAATCCGTTGGATTATTCTGGAGAGAAATTAAGAGGCGTTGAGAAATGAACATGGTGGTCGATGTTATTATCTAGATTATTTTAAGCTGAAATTAGTGAAGAAGAGGTGGAGGTGATGCTATGTTATAACTTATAATTGCCTACGATCAGTTTAACTTGACATCTCATTCAGTACTGTATATGGTGTAAAATTAATACACCTGTGTACCTTTGTATGTCCTTCAATTTGTCGATATTGTGATGTCATAATTGAAATTGTAATATATACAACTTTTTCATCCTTTTTTAATGTAAATCATTTTGCCATTACGTGTATCTAAATTGTGAACCAGGTCAATGCATAATTTGAATGTATAATGATTAATGATTAATGAATAATTAAACAGATTAAGTTAATTTTGTAATATAACGTGCACTATATACATATATATGTCCCATGGTTAATTTGTCTTTCGGATTTAAGCAACATTATAATTACCTTGTACTTTCAAAATCATAATTTATAAAAAGGGAATATATAGAATATAAAACTTTAAAGTTAACAACCCATAACTGGGTTTAATTTTTGTAACCAAGACTTTATTCAGCCACTCACAAAACAAATTTGTGTGACTCACGAAACAAATTTGTTTACAATTCACAGATAGACAATTATAATTAACAAATTATCTAGTTGTAATACATGTCTTTGTATTAATTACAGAGGTGAGCTAACTATACCAATAAACATCTATAAACGTACTCCATCAGCGTACCTCTAGTACATATAAGCACCCGACTGAATATGTTATGGACACTCAAGTTAGCTAGGATGAAATCTTTGACACGCCCTACATTGAATCATTACCAAAATGTGAAATCTTAGATGTCCTATACAGAACTTGGGTACGTAAGTATGAACGCTAAACACACAGGTTATGGACATCTCATCTTAGAAAGCATAAATACCTTGACATGTAGGTATTAACATTAAATAATCGCAAACAGTTATTCACCATAGCGCTATGATGCAATAGATCCAATAGTAAAACCCGACTTTTAAGGTTAAGATAATAGATTAAGTGGTTGGTCTTGGACTTGAATCTTGAAGAGAACGTTTAAGAGTGAGGAGGAAGGAGACACAAAAATTTTCTCTAAATTAAATAAATGGAGAGATATAAAAGGTCTCTAACATCCATATATCAATCAAGTCTATACTAGTAAAGAGTCTATGCCTAGAGGTGGCAAAATCTGACCCGAAAAACCCGTCCGACCCGTTTGACCCGAAACCCGACCCGACCCGAACCCGACCCGACCCGTGTTCCAGGGAAAGCGAGGCTGACCCGACCCGACCCGACCCGAACTCGATCCGACCCGTGTTCCAGGGAAAGTCAGGCCGACCCGAACCCGACCCGACCTGACCCGACCCTGGAATTAAGGTGCAAAATCAGACCAAACCCGAAAAACCCGCCCGACCCGAACCCGACCCGACCTGAAAAAAATGCCGGCAGACATCAACCCGCTACCCGACCCGACCCGAAAAAATGCCGGCAGCCGTCGACCCAATACCTGGCCCGACTCGACCCGACATTTTCCATTTGGTCAAACGGACCCGACCCGAACCCGAACCCGACATTCTGCCACCTCTATCTATGCCTTACTTTGGTTGAAATTATTATATCTTATAATAAAGGGCTCAGAGTTCATCCCTTGTGAGGAAACTGATATGGTCCTTAAATTTTAATGGGCAAAAACATTTATGTGCGTCAACGGTGGTGATTAATCTAAGTAAACAATTAACGGTTGAGATTTTTTCTTTGGGGAAGATAGAACTTTCATGTCAAAAAATATAATCTCCTTTTGTTAGGGGTAAGGATTGTCCCCGCAATATATATATATTTTTATTATGATAAATTTTGTATATCTTCTAGATGAAGATGGTGCCAAATCGAAACTTTTTTCCCTTTAGATATTGACTTGTTGTAAAACATATATATATGCTACATATTCTGTGTTAACAATTAACTTTTTTTTTTTTGTGTTCAACAGATATAATTGCAAGAGCAATTGTAATCAAATGGTTGCTTATATTGTTATTAATCATATCCAACCAAGTTGTTCATTGACCCCCCAAAAAAAGGAAAAAAAAAAGAAGAAAAAAAGAAAACAGGGATGCAAATGCAATACAATTATACAAACAATTATATGGCGCCACGTGAGTTCTTCTCCAAACTAACAAGAAAGACAATTGTCTTATTCACATCCCAAAGACCCAATCAGAGGACAGTACGTGGCAATCTGAAATAACAGAACATGAAGTTCGGCCATGTCCTGATATATCCTTACTAATAATAAAAGCATATTGGAAAAAATGATATGAAAAGGCTATCCTCCCCAAATAAGAAACCTGAACCGTTGATCATTTTCTTACATAGATCAGAACCGTTGATGTACGTTAATGCCCGTTGACGTTCTCAGCCCATTAAAATTAAAGGCCCATATAAATAATCTCAATTTAAGGCCCATATAAATAATCTCAATTTAAGGCCCATATAAATAATCTTAATTTAAGCCCCATTACATATTATCTTAAAAGTTTATGATACGCGTGGAGTGTATAGGCTTTTACCCTAAATAATACAATCAATCGCAAGCGTACGATATTATGCAATATAGTCGGGATCGAATCCACAGGGACGGTTATATCTCTAAACAGTTCTTTAAATCCTAAACTAATCCTAATGTGAACGTAACCGATTTGGGGGGGTTTGTTTGAAGTTGGTTTTCTAACAATTAACAGATGCAAATTAGTAAATAACAGTAAATAAAAGATTCTAAAACAATTATTAAACAAACGTTCCTAGGGTTTTCAGAATCAGTTTGATGTTTGGACTAACTGCCTGCGTTTCGCACCCGAGAGGGTGCGAACCGCTAGATGTACAAATTTGTGGTTCTCTGTCTGTTCCTTGCTTGGTATGGTTCGCACCTGTCACCAATGCGATCCGCAGGGAGCAGATCAGAGTCAGTTCAAGCTCAGTTTCTATTATTGATCAAAGTTACCGATCCCCAACTAACCCAAAGCAATTACAAGTCCCTCAACTCTCGTTTGTTGGCACTTTTAAATACTTTTAGATCAATTCGAAATCTTTAGATTATCTCTAACCTAAACCCGATTTGCTTTCGATCACAGGTACGGTTTAACTCACGTTATAACCACAACTTCTCCTCTCGAATACAATTGGACAACAAGTTATCTACCCAAATAGTGCATGTATTGAATCTCTATCAATTGACATTAAGTTTTCCAACTAGACTATGCCCAATCCACAGGTCTATCAAAATAGGGTGAACTACTACAACTGCACTCTCATGCAATTAGCAATTCTGGCCTAGGAAGATATAAATCTACCAACTAGATACGAACATACATCCACAGGATCATATCAAAGAACAAGAAAACAATTCAAGCACAATTATGAATAAGCTCAAAGCAAATATGAAAATAACTTCAATGCATAAACGTTAAAAGCAAGTATTCAATTAATCCATACATACAAACATCATCCTAAACCCCAAGAACAAAGACGACTACTCGGACCTAGACATGACTACAACAAATAAACAAAAGTAAGAGAAAAGAAAGCACCGAGTAAGCTTAGGAAGAGGGTGGTAACCGTCTCCTTCGATTCCAACGGCGTTGAGCTCCTCTCTTGACACGACTCTCGACTAAACTATGAACTAGACTAACTCAACACATGAGACCTAACAACTAGCACAAGATGATGATCGATGACAAAGACAATCTGAGAGCACCCCAAGGGGTCTCTTTTATAGGAGAAGATGTCTCAGATTTAGGCGTCTAACTTCTGGTTTCTTGGGGCGAAATTAAGGGAAAAGTCCCAAAGTTAGTCAGCCAGAAATAGCACGCGCCAGAAAATAGGTGTTCTGTTCTGTTTTGAACTGAATGCGATCCGCAGAAATAGGAGTGTGGTCCGCATTTAGAAGTCCAAAGAGAGCTCGGCCTTGA
The DNA here is from genome assembly GCA_030179965.1 of Cyperus esculentus. Taxonomy (NCBI): domain Eukaryota; kingdom Viridiplantae; phylum Streptophyta; class Magnoliopsida; order Poales; family Cyperaceae; genus Cyperus; species Cyperus esculentus. Next base: position 3,138,901 of record JASGLE010000023.1, on the reverse strand, counting down.
AATAGCATGTCTGTTGCTTAAATTGGCTCTCTGCGCGTTTCCTTGATTTAGATATGGCGGTTGTGCACTGAAATAGGCGGTTTTGATCTGTAATTAGATGCTCATTTGTGCTCCTTCGCCTATTTTTGCTCCTTGCTCCAAATTTAGTCCAAATAGCTCTAAAAGCTCCATTTACCTGAAAGTAGGACCAAAACACAGAAGTAAGATTCTAGACAATCTTCTATTAAAATGCAAATGAACTTAGGATTTTAGGTGCAAATATAGGTGCAAGTCTAGTTAATATGCATATATGAAATAGGTGCATCAAATCTCCCCAAGCTCAAACCCTTGCTTGTCCTCAAGCAATTACTTAAACCTAAGAACAGACTGTACCTAGACTCATTCCCAAATTCCCAAGTAATACAAATGAAAGATTTTGTGTTTATGTTTAACTCAAGATTTATGAACAAGTTTAAACTAAGCTTTATCAACAATTGTGTAAAATTACTTCATAAGACATGTGTTATAATAAGTAACCAAGACGAGCGACTCTTGTTCCATGAAACAAATAAGACAATTGTACTTTTTCGGACCTAGATCTTTCAATCAAACTACAAAGTGGTTATTTAAGCTTTGCTCATCCCACGTGAACAACTTTCTCGTTCTATTCAACTCTATAGACTTTGAAATGCCTTATTTTATTTGTGTTTGGGGAATGAAGCTCGAATCAGTCCAGATGAAAAATTAAAGGGTACACAACTCTGAACTGAACGCAACTCCAACCTTTTGTGAATTTGAGACATTCTAGAATCCAATCAATCCGGATGGAAAAATAAAGGGTACACTCGTCCGAATCAACCGCGATCCTAAAAGCCTCTTATTTGATTTGATTTTCCGCTGCCCAAGACTTATCTCGTCATTTATGAACATTTACGGATTTAATTATTTTTATTTGACATTCAAGCTATGACATTCCACTTTGCCAGACCCATGTTCACGTGAAATCAACAAAACCAAAATAATTTCCTTTTTCATTCTCAATCAGATTTTCAGTTTACTACTTTTTCCAATTAAAACTTACTTAATTCGTGTAACTAGCCACTTCAGAACAAGAATTACCGACTATAACACATATTTCATGAAGTTATCTTACTCAATTTTTAATAAAACAAAATTCAAAAACACACAAAATCTTGAATTTAACACCTACTCAAAATTTTTCATAAATGCAATGCATGAAAATTCGAAAAAAAAAAAATTGGACTCAAAAAATGAACTCTAAAACTCAGATTTACTCTATTCTCCCTCCCCAAGCTAATCCATGCACTGCCCTCAGTGCTTAGAACATAGATATAGAAATAAATGAGAGAAAGAAAGAATACGATCTGAGAGAATAGCTATGCTCCGCAGTCGTCATGGAGACTCCCCAAGCTGATTTGAACTATGCCTTTTCTGCTGACTGAACGGGGTCAGTTGGTATTGATTGCGGACCGTAAGGCGTCCCCTGCGGATTGCAAGCAGCTGCCAAAACCTCGTTTCCTCGTGATTTCGAGCTCTGATTCTTGATGTTTCCTTGGGTTGACTCCTGGAACTACATAAACAAAACTAAAAATACCTTATGCAACATTAGGATGAAACTTGTTTGTATGGACTAATTGATATTACCTAAACTATCCTAAACTACTTTATTCGTGCTTGGGTTGCCTCCCAAGAAGCGCTCGTTTTTGGTCCCGAGCTCGACCCCTAAACTACCTAAATTATTAATGAAAATACCCGACCTGAAGCCAAGCTATGCGCGGTGGGGACCTGTCTGTCTCGTACCTGGTTACACCTTCTTGCGGACCGTGCCTGGTTGAGTACGAACCGCAGTTAGTTGCTGTGACTGAGTGCGGAACAGATGGTTCTGCTTGCGCCTGATTAAACAGACTCCTGTCTGGTGGGTCTTCTTCCTGCGGAACGCACCAAAAATCCTGCGGTCCGCAGTATGTGTTATCTGTTGCTGTCTCTGGCTGATCTGTCAGTTGTGGCTCAGCCCTTCCTCCTTCATCCTGCGGAACGCATGTAGTGAGCTGCAAACCGCGTGATGCGTGTGCCAACTGATCCTGCAGAGGAGACTCGTCGCCTTCTCGCACCTCATGGACTCCATCCTCGATAGCGTCCAATCGGCAGCAGTCTTCGGAATAGTCGGGGTATTGCATTGCTTCTTCAACTTGGAATTGAACCTTGTCATTTCCAACATACATCGTCAACGTGCCATCTCTTGTGTTGATAATGGTACCGGCGATCCTTAGAAAAGGTCGCCCTAAAATAATCGGCACGTACTTGTCTTCCTTCATGTCTATCACCACAAAATCTCCCGGAACAAATAATTTTCCAACTCGAACGAGTATGTCTTCAACAATGCTCAACGGCTTTGCGCGTGGTGGTATCGGCAAGTTGGATCGTCATGCGAGTCGGTTTAAGATCTCCAACTCCGATTCTTTGAAACACCGTGTAAGGCATGAGACTCACGCTTGCACCCAAATCGCATAGTGCTTTCTTTATGTTGGCCTTCCCTATAGTGCATGGGATTGTGAATTTGCCCAGATCCCCAAGTTTAGGAGGTAACTCACGACTTATGACCGCGCTTACTTCATGATTGAGTTGTATCTTCTTGCAATCTTTGAGACTCCTCTTGTTGGACAAGATGTCTTTCAAGAACTTGGCGTATGAAGGCATTTGCATGAGAGCGTCGGTGAATGGAATTGAGATTGTGAGTTGTTTAAGTACCTCCATAAACTTTGAAAATTGCTCATCCAATCGATGTTGGGCGAGTCTTTGTGGAAAAGGAACAGGCGGCTGAAAAGGCGGTGGTGTCTCTGTTGCTTTGCCTTTGCCCTTTGCTGAGGTGGCACGTGAAACAGGATTGGTATTCTGGTCAGTTTTGCCTTCTGTTTCATCATCCTGCGGACTGTACTCTCGTTAGTGCGGACCGCAAGCTGTGTCGGTTGGGCCTGACTGCTTCGGTCGCGAAGTCGGTTGGGTCGTGCTCTTCTCTGTTTCTGCTAACCGAGGGATGTGCGGACCGTGTACAGAAGGGTGCGGTTCGCACTCTGCTCTGTCTGAAGCGGTTTTCGTAGTTTTCTGAGCAGTTTCGGCGTCAGCTGGTCCCTTGATACTCAGGTCAGGTTCCTCTGGAATTGGAGGGTCTATGTATTGCGTGCCGCTCCTCAAGATATGTATAGCCTTTATTTCGCCGTTTGGATTAATCGGTTGACTCGGAAGCTTACCCGTGCCCGTCGAGCTTATGCTCGCTTTAGTGTCTCCTCCCGCTAGTCTAGCCAACTTCTCATTCATGGCTTGCATTTGTTCAAAGATCATTTGGTTCATCTTGGTTTGCTCTTGCATGAAGGTGTTGACCTCGGGTGGTACGTGTGGTTCTTGTTGGGGATGCGCGTTTGGGTGTCGGTATAAGTTGTTCGACGGGGTATTGCGATTCTGGTTTTGGTTTTGGAAGTGGTTGTTGCTGTAGAAGTTACGGTTTCCGCTTCCTTGACCTGGTTGATACTGGGTCCCTTGGTTCTGATACCTCTGAGGAGGGTTGTACGACTGTGCGAACGGAGGCTTTGGGTAGAAGGGTGGCTCATTGTTGATCGAGTTGACTTGTCCTCCAACCTCGGGTTGACGTAAGGGGCAGTTTTCGTAGTCATGAGATTCTCCACAAAGAGTACAAGATTGGACTTGCACGGCATTAGTGGTGGCCTTTTGCTTGTCAACTTGTAATTGAAGGGCGTCTAGTTGAAAGGATGTGTTTTGAAAGTTATTTATGTTTATGATTAAATGTGTTTTTGATATGCATTTATGTTCCTTGAAATTTAATAATATCATTCCTTTAGAAGAATTCAGGAAGATGCTCTTGGTCCTAAATCATAGAACTCTAAAGATGGGATATGTATTTCTAAATTAGCTCATGATCTTGATAATTAAAGAGGAACATTAATTATCAGTAAGATCATCATGTTGATAAAAGTATATTGTAGTTCTATAAATATAAAGTTTATCACTATAAACATGAGTGTATAAAATTAGATGGATATACATTGAGCATGACCAATTTAAATGAAACATCATATGGATTGTGTTTTGTGTCATTGATGTTTCATTGTGTCTTTGAATCTACGATATGAGATATGTATATTTTTCACATGAGTAACACATGATGTGATTATCATTTAAACCCTATCAAGTTATAGGATAAAGTGATAGGTCGTTGTGTGAAACTTGTGCGGGAGAAATCTATGTATCAACAGTATCATTGTCACTCAATATGAGTAGTGATATTACTGGGCCCTTTGGTAAAGTGGGATTATAATGCTAGCAATATAACTGGTATCAGTTATAATTATAATTCACTTATAGAGACCAAGAAAACGAATGCAGTGCAAAAATGACACGTTCCTATTTTGCGCAGCATTCAGAATATCACGTGACAAGGATAGACACAATACTAGAGGATTTGGCAAAATAATGTGCAGCATTATTTATGTCATTTGAAGGACTATATGTAATGATAGAACATCTGTAGTCATTTGATATAGACTAGTTATATCATAACTTCAACATGACATAAATCCCTAAACGGTCACACCAAATGAATAAGAAACAACTAGGTTCTATATCTTATAGATTATTTCATGGTTGAAATAATAAGGATAAGATATTAGAATTAACTTTCTAAAATTACTTTATAAAGTAATTATATGGAATTATTGGAGGCGGTTTTAACTATCTAATTTAATTTATAAAACAAATAGGGGTGTTTTTTTGTCATGCCGAAATGGGAAACAAAAATAGGGCCATGCTATATATATATTAATAATAATATTAAGAGCGCTATTATTAGTTTGGTGCTATTATTAAGTTTTTTCTGATCTTCGCCTATAAATATAGGCGATCAGATCACAAACAATTATCATCCGAAAATTAGTAGTTATTTTCAGCCTCCCTCTTCCTCCATTGTTCTTCTCATGTGTTGAGAATTAAAGAACAACTAATTCCATTAGAGAGTGCTAGGGTTAGGTGTTCATCTATCGTGAACACCGATCGCGAGTTGTTTATAGATTCAAGGTGAACTAAGGGCTCTTCCGCACCGCTGCCTCGCCTTGAAGTCGATCGATTCAGGAGGAGAAGAGGAAGAACGAGCAACGAAGAATAACCAATCGCCTTATCAATTCCGCGCAAATCAAGGTACAATTCTTATGTCGTCTTTGTGAATTAATTAGAGTTTAATTAATTGAGAAGATGATTGGATTGCATGTGTTCTCCCATGCAATCATGATAGAATTGTTTTATGTAGAATTACATGTGTTCTCCCATGTAATTAGATGTTTGATTGTTGCATTAACGAAGATCTTTTAGTATAGTTATTAACTTGGGGTTAAAAATTTTAAAAATTCGACCCTAGGCTATACATGAAATCCCAACAGTGGTATCAGAGCTTTTGGTTCTGTTTTTGTGACAATTTGGACTATTTAATTCGTGCCAATTGTGGTACGGGGTTTTGGTAATCCATCTCTTAAGTTTTCAGTTTTAGAAATTACTGTTTTGATGTATTAAATACTTAAAACGAATTTTTGATGAGCAGTTTCAGATTCGGTTACTGTTTTGTTGCAACTTCAAAAGTCCATAACTCTTTACTCGTTTGTTGGATTTGGGCAAATAAGATAACGTTGGAAAGCTTAGAAAGTTAGCTTTCTGTAAATATATATTTTGCATATAAGTTTCTGTCAGGTTTTACCAGTAAAATTGAAAAAACCGAAACTGGTACGTTCTGTTTTCCAGAATTAGAGTAGCAGTTTGTTTTGATCATAACTTTTAAACCGTAAGTCCAATTGGAGTGAATTTTGTTTTAAAATTTAGATTAGAAAGTCTAGTTTTCAGAAAAATTATTCTCAAAATTTTACAGTTAACAGACAGGGACGGTTTTTATTAAACATTGACAGATGCGCAGAACTGAAACCTTGGAATTATCGGTTTCAAGCATCTTGTGTTTTAAAACTTAAAAATAGTTTGAAATTCAACAAATAGAAGTTAAAGTAAGTATTTAATAAGAGTTAAACTGAAAATTAGAAATTCAAAAATAATTTTTGGGATTTAAATGATTTAGAGATGAATTTAATTAAGAGATGAAGGCTTTACCAAAATATAAATAAATAGTATGAACATGCATATTATACTTGTGTTGGCTAACTTTGTTTTGCAGGAGGATTGTGGGTTAGTATGGCCCAAAATTCAATGCCTTGTGTGTTGTAATTGTATGAATGATGTGATTTTATGTAAGCGGCCTTTGATGCCCCTGATTATTAATAATGCGGCCTTTGGTACCCCTTAATTAGTTTTATGTATAGGATCATTCATAGGCTTGCATGCCACTTGGGGATGGGATTTTCTAGTTTATTTTCTTTTAGGTTCTATAAATATTTTAGTTTAGAATAGAAGAAAATGGGTGGGTCTTGTAGCATAAGAACAGGTACACTCGAGATGAAGCGCATCAGGCTACAAGAATGCAAGCAGGGGCCATACAACCCACACTTGATTGTTTGTGAATATTTATGATGATTGTGATTGTTTAGGATAGGTATTGTTTGTGATGTGACATGACCTACCAAATTTACAGTCATAAGATATATTTACAAATTAAAATGTCCACGAAAAACATAAGAGTACTTTCCTTCTCATTTTATCCACCTTACGCTAGTAGCCAGAAAAACCGTAATCGTGATCCAACTATTAGAAATCGTGGAACATTCATGCATATGTCATTAGGCCAAAAGTGAGTAGGGACTGTGTGATCTTTTTCTTGCTCATTATGTGGGAATGATATGTTCATGTTTGTTGACCAATAAAGTGAGTTTTCTTATGAAGATCTCAAGATCTAGGCTTGGGGTTTGGGAAAGAGAGTTTCATTAAAAGGCATGTTTTATACATTCTTAATGGAAACGGCAAGAGTCATAAAAGTAAGTTCATGTGGAGCTTAAATGTTATGATTGGTAATCTAGCTACCTACCTGATCGAGTAATCTGAGTGATCTCAATTATTTGAGAGGGATCTTGAGCGACTAACAAAACGGACAAAATTATTTTGTTAGTACATATTCCTGTGTATCATAAACATAACTAATGCCTACCTTTTTTTTTAATATTTTAACAAAATGTCTTCACTTCCTAATTTTCTGCGTTCAATGGTCGAAAAGTCCCCACTTGCCAATGACGGCTCAAACTATTCTGATTGGTACCTCAAACTCTGCATCGTGTTGAGGCTAGAGGACTTACTGCAGATACTGGATGACCAAGAACCAGTACCTAAAGATTCGTCCAAACCAACCGACGCTGAAAAGGAGGCTCAGAAAAAGTGGAAGGAACAGGAAAAGATAGTTCAGGCACTGATCTTGGCCACTATAGGCGATCAGTTGCAAAGAAAGTTCATCAATCACTCCGCTAAGGAGATTATGAGTGAACTAGCGAAACTATTCACAGATAGTGCTCGTAAGGAGCGCTATAGGACCACCGTAGCACTCACAAGGTGCAAGATGGTGGAAGGTGAATCTGTCTCGATGCATTTTCTGAAAATGCAGACCTATCTAGAGAAATTGGAGAAAATGAAGACTCCAATGCCTGAAGAGCTTGCCGAGGACCTTGTCTTAGGCTCGCTACCTGTGTCCTACAAGAGTTTTGTCTCGCTACACCACATGCGAGAGAAACCCATGAGTTTGAGCGAGCTCCACAATGCGCTCAAGACATTTGAGGCAATATAACGGTAAGACGAAGGACAGTTCCGTCTTAGCTGTGGCGTCGTCTAGCAAGAAGGTTGCCAAGAAAGTCAACAAGAAAAACAAGAATGAGAAGACGCAGTCCTCTCCAAAGGGCAAGAGTGGAGGCAACGGCTCTAAGGGAAGCACGAAGAACTCCCCGAGTTCTGACACTGAATGCTTCTATTGCCATGAGAAAGGACATTTCAAGATGAATTGCCCCAAGTACAAGCGTGACTTGGATGCAGGCAAGGTTGAAAAGAAGCGTCACAAAGGTATGCTTGTTATTGAATTAAATTTAAATATAGCCACATCTATTCAGGACTGGGTATGTGATACCGGTTCATGTGCTCACTTAGTTTCTAATGTGCAGGCACTAAGGAATAGAAGATCACTTAAAAAGGGTGATGTTGTTTTGAAGGTAGGAAATGGAGCCTGCATTTCAGCGGTGGCTGTGGAAGCCTCGACCTTCATTTATCTAGTGGCTTAGTTTTAAATTTAAGGAATGTTTATTATTTTCCTTCAGTATTTAGAAACATTATCTCTGTATCATGTTTGGATGCAAAAGGGTTTGATTTTAAGATACGTAACTCTTGTATGGTTATTAGGAAGGAAAATATCTTTTATGCAAATGCTTTAGTTTCTAATGGTTTGTATTTGCTTGATACAAAAGATGATAAACAATTGTTAAATATCAATAACAAGAGGCTCAAGACGTCTCAAAATGTAGAGACTCTCTTATGGCACTGTCGCCTGGGTCATATAAATGAGAGACGCATGAAGAAATTGCAACAAACGAATCTACTTGATTCATTTGGAGACACGGCAATTGGGACATGAGAATCTTGTTTAACTGGAAAAATGACCAAATCACCATTCAAGAAGAAAGGTGAAAGGGCGAAAGATTTGTTGGAATTGATACATTCAGATGTATGTGGTCCAATGAGTCAGAGTGCAAGAGATGGTTATAGGTACTTCATTACTTTCACTGATGACTATAGCCGCTATGGCTATGTCTATCTTATGAGACATAAGAGTGAAGCCTTTGACAAGTTCAAAGAATACAAGAATGAAGTAGAGAACCAACTAGATAAGAGAAATTAAACTCTACGAACATATCGTGGAGGAGAATACTTGAGTAATGAGTTTAGCACATACTTGAAAGAGTGTGGTATTGTTCCACAACTGACGCCTCCTGGAACACCGCAGTGGAATGGTGTTTCAGAAAGGAGGAACAGAACCTTGCTAGACATGGTTCGTTCAATGATGTGCCAAACTGAACTACCTGTGTACTTTTGGGGTTATGCACTCAAAACAGCTGCTCATACACTGAACATTGTTCCATCGAAATCTGTAGAGAGAACTCCACATGAGCTGTGGATGGGTAGTCTGCCCAGTCTCACTTATCTAAGGATTTGGGGTTGTGAAGCATACGTCAACCGTATGAAGACAACCAAGTTACAACCAAAAGCGGATAAGTGCTTCTTCATTGGATACCCTAAAGACACAAGAGGGTATAGCTTTTGGCACAAGCTTACGAATACAATAGTCGTAAAGAAGGGTGCAGTATTCTTAGAGAAAGAGTTTCTCGAAAGAATCAAAAGCAATGACAGTAGGGTGATACTTGAAGAAATTCAAGAAGACCTACAAAGTGATCATGAGATAAATGATGATCCTTTAATGTCATATAGACCTCCTGTGGTTAGTGGGAGTAGAGCTTCACATGTCGAAGAGACTCCAACTACACCTCCACCAGTTGTTCAAGCAACTCAGGTTGAGGATGAACCAATTCAACAAGAAATTGTTGAAGAAGTTCAAACTCAAGAGGAATTGCAAGAACAAGGAGTAGTCAGGAGATCATTAAGGGAAAGGAGAAGACCCGACTTTTATATGGGTCTTCATCAGATCTTAGTAGTAGATACTGATGATCCCCTTACATATGAAGAAGCTATACAGAGAACAGACTCCAAAGCATGGCAAGAAGCCATGGAATCCGAAATACAGTCCATGTACGACAATAAAGTCTGGACTATGGTAGACCTTCCTAATGAAAAGAGACCCATTCAGTGCAAATGGATTTTCAAAAGGAAGATGGATTTGAATGGAAACATGACAACCTACAAGGCAAGACTTGTAGCAAAAGGTTTCAGTCAGATTCATGGGATCGATTATGATGAAACTTTTTTGCCGGTTGCTATGTTTAAGTCAATTCAGATTATGCTTGCTATTGCTGCATTTCATGATTATGAAATATGGCAGATGGATGTCAAAACCGCCTTCCTTAATGGAAAGTTAGAAGAGGAAGTATATATGGTACAACCTCGAGGTTTTGAAGATACATCCAATAGCAATAAGGTATGCAAGCTTCAAAGGGCCATTTATGGGTTGAAGCAAGCATCAAGGAGTTGGAACAAATGCTTTGATGAAGAGGTAAAATCTCTTGGATTCATTCAAAGCATGGAAGAACCTTGTGTATACAAGAAGGTCAGTGGGAGCAAAGTACAGTTTCTTGTTCTATATGTCGATGACATATTGCTCATGGGGAATGAGATAAGTTTGATGGAGCAAACAAAGAACTCATTGAAAACAATCTTTTCAATGAAGGACATGGGCGAGGCCAAATATATCTTAGGGATCAAGATATATAGAGATAGGTCTCGAAGACTCATTGGTCTGAGTCAATGCGTGTACATTGACAAGATCTTAGAAAGGTTCCATATGGAAAAGTCTAAGAAAGGGTCAATACCAATGAGTACGTCTGTGCAGCTTAACAAATCTCAAAGTGCAGCGACGCTCGAGGAAATAGAGTACATGAAGGATGTGCCTTATGCTTCAGCCATAGGCTCAATCATGTATGCTATGACTTGCACTAGACCAGATGTCTCGTATGCTCTAAGCATGACAAGTCGTCATCAAGCTTCACCAGGTCCAGAGCACTGGAAAGCAGTCAAGAACATTCTTAGATACCTTAATAGAACTAAGAGTAGAGTTCTTGTCTATGGTGGTCAAACAGATCTCATCGCAGAGGGTTACACCGATGCGAGTTTCATGACCGACCCGGATGATAGAAGATCCCAATCCGGATATGTCTTTCTTCTGAATGGTGGTGCTGTGAGCTGGCGTAGTTGGAAGCAGTCCACTACGGCCGACTCGACCACTTCTGCAGAAGTTATGGCAGCAGCGGAAGCAAGTAAGGAAGGAGTCTGGATCAAGAAGTTCCTTGAGGAGCTGGGCGTTGTCCCATCTAGTCAAGGACCTTTAGAGCTGTTTTGTGATAATAGTGCATCTATTTCACAAATCAAGGAGCCAAGATCACATCACAAGACAAAGTACATGGACAGGAAGTACTTTGTCACTCGAGACTTGATAGAAGAAGGCAAGATTGCGCTAAAATGGGTAGATACAAACAGCAACACAGCTGATCCTTTCACTAAGCCGTTATCACAGGCGAAGAGTCAGGCTCACATTGAGTCTATGGGTCTGCGGGACTATGGACAGTGGCCAGAGGATTGATTTATCTCCTTTTGTTTTGTTTTCTTACATATGTTATGTAACTTTAAAAACAAGTGGGAGATTGAAAGGATGTGTTTTGAAAGTTATTTATGTTTATGATTAAATGTGTTTTTGATATGCATTTATGTTCCTTGAAATTTAATAATATCATTCCGTTAGAAGAATTTAGGAAGATGCTCTTGGTCCTTGAAATTTAATAATTTCAGCCCAAAACAAGGAGTTGGCTTTTTACTAGTAATAATAAAAGCATATTGGAAAAAATGACATGAAAGGGCTATCCTCACATCTGAGCCGTTGATCATTTTCTGCGATAGATCAAAACCGTTGATGTACGTTAATGCCCGTTAACGTTCTCAGCCCATATAAATTATCTCAAATTAAGGCCCATTACATATTATTTTAAAAGTTTATTATAAGAAATAATAATTTCAGCCCAAAACAAGGAGTGAGCTTTTTACTGGTAATATAAATATTTCTAACAAATTAATTAATTCATAGATGTCTGGCTAATTGGCAAGTCAACATTAATATTTATATTACTAATTCTAATCTAAGTATGATATAAATAATATTTATATAATTTTATTGTTTGTAATTTCGTATAATTTATGGCAATGAAAAATCCAGATGATTCTGGTCTTAATCCATATAGCCTCTGTATACAAGTTGTGTAGCATCTCATGATGTAATTTAAAACACGATTGTTGCTCTATTATGAGATACTTTGTATTATAAATTCAGGGTAAAATTACAGATCTAACTGCCATAAAATTATAGGAAAAAAGGTGTGAAATTCCTCAATATGATTCTGATTAATCATTCTTAATTAATATATATTTTTAGGATAAAAATTAACAAGAGCAATAATTTTATCAAATATTATAGTACAAAAAAAATATTTTATTTTTCTTCTTTAATCAGGAAGGCAGGCATCATGCTAAATAGTAAATAGTTAGTTGTATATAGTTGCTTCTTTAATAAGTGCTTTCATTTAAGGATAATTTTTTTACATCATTTGTACAGGCCTACACGGAAGCCATTCGGCAAGTGTTACATGAAACTTCAGGATCGGGTTTTATTTTTATTTTATTTAATATTATTATTATTATTATTATTATTATTAATAATTATTTTATTATTATCATTATTATTATTATTATTTTGTTGATAAGTGAAAAGGATTTATTGAACCCCAACAGAAATCCAAAATGGTCGTCTCCTGGTATGTACCATAAAACTTGTCTGGTAGCAGCAGCACGACTTCATGGTACCCAAACAAATCCTATTCCCATTCGGTTGTACCACCGCACAGTTAATTAATCTTCTTCTATCCCCTCCTATATATAAACCCAACCAAGTCACAGCTCACAAGTGCATTGCTCCAAATTAACTTCCAATAAATCCTATATATTCTCACTTGTACAACCTATCTTTAGTTAGTTCCCTTCCCTCTCTGTTTCTTTCAGTTCATCTTTAATTTGAAGGCGATGGCGATGTGGGTTTCTCCGTCGGCGGCGGCACTCCTTCTGTCTTTACTTCTTGCAACCGTGCTGCTGTGCTCTTGTTCTTCTTCTTCTTCTTCTTCTTACCGGCGACCCCCGCCCAGAGGCTTGGTGTTCGTTTCTGAGAAAGATGATACTACGGATAATGGCACCTCTCCTCAGCAGGTACTTAATTGCATGTTTAATTAATTTGACAACTTACTTTTTCACATACTTTTATCAAGAAAAAAAGAGAAAAGAATCCCAATTTTCTGGCTTTTTTTATTGATGTTGGTATGATTCTTGAATTCAAGAAGGTTGAAAACCTAAATTATGGTTTACTTAAGCGGTGCCACATGCTTCCAAAGTTACCAATTATGGTTTTGCCGAGAAATATTAATTATTGTCACCCCGGTTGTCATGTCATGGGAAGTGTCGCCATGTTTGAAACCAAGAAATGTTTGTTTTGTTGTGTTTCGGTTGTTGTGGCTGGCATGCAAATTGATGGGAAGTGAAGTGAGTTAAGCGATCAGTCAGAAAGTCCACGATTTGGTGCTGTCCTCGTACTAGATTCCCCACCAGACAACCTAATTTTATTGTTGCACGTACGGTATGGGGTCGTTCCCAATCTCAATCTGTGCCTTGCATTGCCACCCTGTTTTAGTTTTTACGTTATGAATGATCATGGAATGGTAATTCCGGTTTTAGGTAGGTTAGTACTTCCTCCGTCCACAATTAAATGAATTTATACCCTTTACAATTTATCCACAATTAAATGAATTTATACCCATTGTTTGAATCCACTTTCTTCCTCAAAAAAAAAAAAAAAAAATTTATTACAAAATTTCCAAAATGCCCCTCGTCTCCTTCCAAGAATGTTCACTTTTCTACTAATTGAGGGCATAAAAGTAATTTCACTCTTTCACTATTTCCTTTGACTTTTACTACAAATTCATTCTTTTGTGGACAGAGAAAGTAGATTAGAATAATAGAAATGTACTGAGTTCGGAAAGTTTTTCGGCTTAATTGTCTTTTTTGTATGAATCTATATCTTGATTAAGGAAAATGTTATGGCGATACTATACAGTCAAACGAACTAATTGTTTAACATAACATGCTAAGTGTTCAATTTAACATCAACATCAACTTAACATCAACATGCTAACTATAAGTTGAACAATTAGCATGTTAAGTTGAACAATTTGTATATTAAGTTGTATAGTTAGTTGTTTTCTTCTATTTTAAGCACACTACATATTAAGTTGAATAATTATATCAATAATTATTCAATTTATAAGTTGATCTCAAGAGGAATACCTAGCATGTTATGTTAAATAATTAATTAGTTTGAACAAGTATAACTATATGAATCACTATATCTACACCCCTTAATTAATAAGCACATTTATGATAGAATTAATTTTATACTATACATGCATGACTTTCTTTCTGTTTTAATTGCATGGTACGCATAAAATATATAATCTCAAACTAAAAATATATCTATATCTAAATATCGTTTTATCATAATGAGTAAATATATCATATTGATATCTTCTGGATACAAAAATTTTATATCTTTTGAGTTTATTAATTAAATATTTGGTTCAGAATTTTCAAATGTGGTCATTTTCGTATTCAAGTATTAATAATTTTAATAGTGTTCTTGAGTCATATTAAAAAATTGAAAACAAATATTTAGAAGTCACAAAAAAATTCTGAGATTTTAACGATTTTAACTTTGTTAAAACAGTTTTTCCACAAATAACGGTGTTCTTGCATATACTTAACGTAAGAGGGTCCAAAAAACGGTTTAACGGTTTAAACGAAGTTAAAACTAAGTTTTTAAAAAGCTTGGAAAATATATATATATATATTCCGTATTCAATAGTCCTTAATCCTTTGGAAATTTGCAAAAATAAGTTAGCTTAAGCGCAAAACCAATTTTCAAACTAGCTAGTGTTTGATGAAACACAGCTGTCATAACACATAAGCAATTGAGTGCGCAGTCGAAGCTCTAGTAAATCAATTAATGAAGTAATCCAGATATTCGGCCTAACATATATTCTGGAAACCTGTATAGTCCACCTATAAAAACTGGCCACCTTAACACCACCTTTCACAGTTTGTCACACCTAGGTATATGATATATCTATGTACATGTCATATATAGTTATATATTTGTTAAATAAAAAAAATAATGTATATCTGTTGATTAGAAAAACAATATTAATACTCGAAAAAATATATTTGTTAAATGAATTATAATATATGTTGATTGAAATACGGTGGATGGATACACGGCACTAAAAGTTTTACTCTGTTATTTTCTGCCGACCAATTAAGGTTACAACTGAGAAAGTTGGTTCTTAATTACTCTTGCTTGTGAGATTAGGGAACATATAAGTCATACGTTTTGTATTCCTTTCAACAGAGTTAAATAGTTGATTTTATCATGGTTGCTATCATGCAATTTGGGGACGTATTCCATACAAAAAAAGACCTTACGCCGACGATCAGATAAATTGGGTACACATGTCTGGCCTGAATTAATCACCGGCTTTTAAAAAAAAAAATTTATTGCCATGATACAAATTTTGAATTAAATTAGCACGAAAAAACAAAATGAAATATACAATAACTACTTGCAACAATTACATTTAGATTAACGGAAAAAGATCCATCAACTAAACTTGTACTTAATGTACAAAACTAAATATATTACAAATTTACAATTGACATCAATACATTGATAAATATGTTTTTTAACTAACCTAGCAAATTACATTAAAATATTACTAGAGTAACAAGAAAAACATCCATAATGACTGTACAAATTCGATATTCTTAATTTCTGAATATATAATTTGAAAATTTTACTCAAATATGACCTTATTTACATATTAATTCAAGTAAAACTCGTTATATTAAATTAACCACATTTCTTGACTACAATTTGATGCAGGTACACATCTCGCAGGTCGGAGCCAACAGCATGAGAATCTCATGGATAACAAAGAGCGATGCACCGGCGACTGTGGAGTACGGCAAATCCCCGGGAAAGTACACCTCTTCCGCCACCGGAAACACCACCTCATACTCGTATGTGCTGTACAAATCAGGCAGAATACATGACGCTGTCATTGGCCCGCTCGATCCCGACACCGTGTACTACTACAGATGCAGCGGGAGTTCGACGTCGAAGGAGTTCTCCTTCAAAACCACTCCTTCTAAGCTACCCATCAAGTTCGTTGTAATAGGTAATTTAAGTTGAAAAAAAATAGTCTAACTCTATATACACCGTATACTACCCTTCTAATGTTAGTATAATAGTCTAATTCTATATATATATATATATATATATTTCTCACTTTTTATGAAAAAAATGGATTTTCTTTTACTTGACAGTTGACATGATAGTTTAATTAGGTTTAGCTATATATAATGAGCTCTTTAAACAATTTGTCATTATCAAAAGGACATAAGAGAAAAATGGTTGGAAGTTTTTTTTTTTTTTTTTTTGCCAGCTTAATAATTAATTATTATATATGTAAATTCTGGTCCAAGGTACAAATAAAATTGATGAAAACTTAATCTGTTAGGACACTATATATCATATTCGATGATGTGTAACTATGTTATCGAATATACGATGAATATCCTTATGTATGTGACAAACTCAATCATACATGTTATCTTTTATATTCAAAAAAGGAACAAAAGGACAAAGATAATTTGAAAATGGAAGCGAAGAAAAAATTGTGTCTTCTTTTATCCTTTCTGCCACCAAATTAATCCCGGAAATTTCACAAATTGTTGGCTATATATTAAGTAGGGCAATATTGGGGAATACACGTCACCTGTTCATGCAGATATATAATAACTGAATTAAATAAATCAACAGGTGATTTGGGGCAAACGGGCTGGACACAAACAACACTCGACCACATAGCCGCGGTGCCATACGACATGCTGCTGCTGCCCGGCGACCTGTCGTATGCTGACTCCATTCAGTCCCGCTGGGACAACTTCGGCCGGCTAGTCGAGCCACTGGCCAGCGCACGGCCTTGGATGGTGACCGAAGGCAACCACGAGATCGAGAAGATCCCGCTGATACATTCCGGGTCGTTCACTGCCTACAATGCCCGGTGGCCCATGCCATATTCCGTCTCGTTGTCCCCGTCGAACCTGTTTTACTCGTTTGATGTTGCCTCTTCGGTTCATGTCCTCATGCTCGGGTCCTATACCGACTATGGAACCGATTCCGATCAGTACAAATGGCTCCAATCCGACCTTGCCAAGGTAAATATCGATCTCAGTGTGATACTGATACATGTTTAGTGATAATCAAGGAATTCAAACATTGTTTTTCTGGCGTACAGGTAGACCGCAAGAAAACACCGTGGCTCGTAGCATTGATCCATGCGCCGTGGTACAACACGAACGAGGCGCACCAGGGGGAAGGGGAGGACATGAGGAAGGCAATGGAGTCCCTGCTCTACAAGGCCCGTGTCGATGTGGTCTTTGCGGGTCATGTGCACGCGTACGAGAGGTTCACCCGTGTGTATAACCAGACATCAGACCTGTGCGGGCCTGTGCACATTACGATTGGCGATGGGGGCAACAGAGAAGGTCTGGCGAAGAATTACCAGGATCCAGCGCCGGCGATTTCGCTGTTCAGGGAGGCCAGTTTCGGGCATGGGAGGTTCGATGTCATGAACGCGACACATGCGTTGTGGACCTGGCACCGGAATGATGACGATGTGGCGGTGGTAGCTGATCAAGTCTGGATCACCAGCCATTTGTCAAATTCGACTTGTTAAGATATGGGTAGTCTTCTAAAGAATTGAACATGTTGGAAATAAATTTAGGATAAAAATTATAAAAGCTGTATATAATAGTCATAGACAAAAGAAAAAAGAATAAGCAGTATTGCAGGACTTTTTTTTTTTTTTTTTTGTTGGTCATAGAATTTGTTTTAGTTCTTTCAGATGTTGATTAATTTAAAGAGATAGCAATCTTGGCCAGATTTAGTTAATGAATATAGTTTAATAATGCTTCCATTGGGCGTTCAAGGACATAAATTTTATGCATCAAGTAAGATCAAGAGAGAAGATGTAAAAGTAACTAGAAATTTGCTCTATTAATTTGGTATAATCTGATTATATATGAATTTTATATAATATATCTAGAGGAGGAGATCAAATAACCATATTTTTGGTGACCGATTAGTGATCATGAAATTAAATCTTAAATAGCTACATTTTAAATTCTTGAATAACAAAACTAATTGACAGAATATGTTGTATATATATCATATTTTATGTGTATACCAAAAACTATATCATGTTGATTTTATTTTCATGTGCATCAAGCATTAACAAAAAACAACGGTCCAAGTTTTATGATTTTTCTCCTCTTTTGATGACTATCGAAACAACGTTAAAACTTTATAATTTTTCATGTAAACGTATATGTTATTGAGATAATATAGAATACATCTAACTGTTTAAAACTTCCAATTTATGGATAAATAAAAAAAATAGTCACCATGGACACAAATGCCCATGGTTATTGGATCCCTCCTCATATATCTAAGGACGCTGATACTGTGCCGCTGGATTTGCCCCCCCAACTGTATGATGCGCTGGCACCATGGTTGGGGGGTCATTTTTGTAAAATTTGTGGGCGGATGTATGTTTTTGTAAAATTGTCAAGGTCATTTTTTCTGAAAAGAGGGATGTTTCTGTAAAATTTTCTGAAAAGATGGATGTTATCGTAAAATTTTCCCAAGTAAAAGATGTTTCTGTAAAATTTTCTGAAAAGAGGGATGTTATCGTAAAATTTCCCAAGTGTATTGGGGTGTTTGGGGGCAATGTTGGTGGCAACTTATATTTTTCCTATATCTAATGACCGATAAATATTGAAATTTTTAATTTGAAAAATAAGAAATCGATTAGAATATTCAAGATAACATATATTTTTCTTTTTGCCGGATTTAAATAGACTTTCCCACATACTAGCTAGGCCTTTAGGCTTTAGTAAAGAACTAACATTTTAAGGGCCTTCGCTGTAAGGCTTTTGGTGATTTGGTGTTGGGCTATTTTCAGATGCTCATCCTTCCCATCTGCCAACCAGATGTAGGCCCTCTTGAAAAGTACTTGAATTTCACCAATAATTGTAGATCTGCATTTTTCTACAAGATCGATCTCTAACATGAAAAATAAAATGTTTGGTTTTCGTTTGAATTGGTGGTCTATGGATTATAAATAAAATATTAAAATTAGACAAAAAAAACTGTACGTTAATCAATAAAAAAGAGTGATGTCAATTTAACAAAATTGATATTTTATTGTGTCATATGCTCAATTCATGAACAATTTTGTAACATCAAATAAGTGTTTTTTTTAATGGATTAGAAATATAATAAATGAACTATATAATCATAAGTGAAAGCATCCCATATATGACAAAAATATATTATTTCATGACCTATTTATTGTATTAGAAATATTTTACCAATACGAGATATTAAAAATCAATTGACCAATCCTATTGAAAATTAATTAAGGAGCAGTGAAAATACAATGTATAACATAATATTGATGAGGCAAGAGGGGTCGCAGCCCTCCCAAAACCCTCCTTCCCTCTCTGTCAATGCTCTTTAGACGTACGGTAGATTTACTCATAAAACAATAATATAATATATCAACATTAATCTGATTTGTTTAAATAATTTAGCACAGTAAGTGCGAATCCTATACGATTACCATCTTTCGTGGCGGATGCTACCTAGTGATAATGTATAAATTTGGGTTATATCTAGTGTCCTCAATATCTTTATCTATATCTATATCTATACTATTATAAAAGACACATAAGGAATATATCATCCATTAGCGATCATAGTCTTACTTGTGGCTTAATCTTCATTGATTATACAAAGAAATGCTACGATCATATCCAGTTCCTATCTTTTTCCTCTCCATTTATTCACAGATACCAAAGCGCGACTAATCCATTCTCAACAGATACCAAAGTGTGACGGAGAAGCTATGATCAAAGAAAAAACAATTCGGATAGGAAACAATTTAGCTGGGTGACTCATTTGATAACTTTAAGTACGTCTCTTATGTTTACTGCATGGTCAATTAGTTGGGTGACTCATTTGACAATTTAGCTGGGTGACTCATTTGATAACTTAAAGGAGAAGCACAGTTGAGATGGTATAATTAAATGGATTTGTGTAATATGGAAAAAAATAAAATTAAGACAAAAAAGTTGGTAGCTTATTAATTAGGGGCAAATTAGTCTATTGATAAAGTTATTCTATGTCCGAATCACTTTTTTCTCTGTCCATAGCTGTACCCAAGTGTGACTAATCCATTCCCAGTTTCTATCATTTTTTCCCCTCTACTTCAGGCTCTTCAACTCTTCCTCTCTTTTTGGCTCTGCCTCACCCTTTCCTCTCTTTTCCCTCTGCCCCTTTCTCTCTCTCTCTTCTGTTCTGACAGAAAAAAGATCAATTTTGAATCACCTCTCTCTTCTTTTTGGCAATTCTTTTCTCTCTTGAAAAGTTCCACTGATATTATATGTTTTTGTTAGTGGTAAGCAGACCTCAACAAATGTGTACTTTCTTTTCTTAATTGTTTTCAATTATCATCTCACATGTCACCACACAATGTTGAGCAGCAAGACAAAAGGAGAAAGCCTTATCAGTTTTAATGGGGTCAGCTCTTCACCACCACAATTTATTAGTTTTCATAGTTAATGATTCAACTATTTTTTAAGTTGGAGGTTAAATTTTTTTTGTTATGAATGTCTAAGAAAGGAGTTCAGTTGAAGCACCGATGTCATATGCTAGAGGTGACAAATTTTCACCCGATCCGTCCAACCTGAAACCCGACCCGACCCGAGTTTCAGGGAAAGACAAACTGACCCGAACCCAACCCAACCAAACCCACGTTCCAGGGAAAGACAGACTGACCTGAACCCAACCCGACCCGACTCGGGAATAGAGGTGCAAAATCTGACAAAAAACGACAAAAAAAGACCAAAAACGAAAAAACCCGCCTGGCCCGACTAGGGATGGCAATGGGCCGAGCCCACAGGCTTTTTACCAATCCCAGGCCTGGCCTGCCTGTTTCAAGGCCTATACCCGACCTGCCTTACCTGATTGGATGGGCCTAAAATTCTATGCCTTACCTGCGCATGGGCCTCAACCCTGCGTCTGAGCCTGCCTGCCCTTACCCACTGGGCCCCATAGGCAGCCCATGCCCGCCCTTACCCATGCCATTTGGTAACATATGTTTGCATGAAATCATATTTAGATTAAACAAATAATTACACACAATCATATAATAACCAAAAAACAATTTAATACTAAATAAAACATAAAAAAATCAGTTCAAATTTGCCAACACAGATGGGTTTTTTTATTAATATAAAATAAAAAAAATCAAAATTACAAATCTAGAAACCTTTTTTTTTAAATTGCAGAAATAAAAAAACCGCACTCTCAGAACGCGGCCTAGTTTAAAACTAAGCCACACTTTCAGAGTGTGGCTCATGAACAGTGCTAGGCCGCACTTTCAGAGTGCGCCTTAGTTTCTGTATTCTGCTGCGGATTTATGAAGATATTTGAAGGGGCAAACGTTGGTTGTTTTGTTCTCACTAGAGAGTTATTGCAGTTTTAGTGAAGAAGGGTCAGTTCTCTGTATTCTCTCTTTAATTACGAATTTCTAGAGTTTTCTGTTGGTTGTTTTTTATAAATAATCTACCGTGTTAAAGGTCTTGAAATCTACTTTCCAATAGTTCAACTTCAAAAGCGTTTGGAGTTCTCTCCAGAGAGTTATTGCAGTTTTAGTGGAGAGGGGTCAGTTTTCTGTATTCTCTCTTTAATTACGAATTTCTAGAGTTTTCTGTTGGTTGTTTTTTATAAATGACCTACCGTGTTAAAGGTCTTGAAATCTATTTTCCAATTGTTCAACTTCCAAGGCGTTTGGAGTTCTCTCCGGAGAGTTATTGCAGTTTTAGTGAAGAGGAGTCAGTTGAAACAGGGATTGTTCTGTATTCTCTCTTTAATTACAAATTTCTAAAGTTTTTTGTTGTTTTAGTCTATAAAAGGAGATATATCATGTTGTTATGAGATGTAAGAAAGACAGAAAAGATTATAATACAAAGAAAGCTTGTTAATCCATCTCTTCTCTTATCTCAAAGTCTTGTTTATCCACCACTCTATCTTTTATCTAAGTTAACATAGCTAACTGTTAAAGAATGTGTGTTGCAGTCTTTCTACAAACCCTTGATAAATGCTTTAAGAATGTATATGAGCTGGACATTATCTTCAATTTCAACAAGGTTATTGACTTCCTACATATTCTTTGCTCCGTTGAATGTGGCAAAACTAGCTTTCACTATGACTGTTTGTGCTTTTAACACTAACTGCCATCTTATTTACACTTTTCGTTGTTCAATTTCATAATTGAAGTATAAATTGAGATCTAAAAATATTTTAGTCTCTATCTGAGTTCAAATTAGGTCTGAAAGTGTGGAGGTAATTAGGGCCTTAAAGGCAGAAGTGTACTGTATTGGGTTCAATCATCCTATTTTTGGAACTGTACAGTTGCAGATTTGCATGGGGTAGTTAGTATTAGATAAATTAGGAGATTAGTTCATTTAGTTCAATCAGCCTAAAAAAAAGGCAACAAAAGAATGTTTCTACCAGTTTGTACCGGTTCACGAGTCATATTTTCCTGTATTTAATGGTGTTAGAGAAGACATCAAGAAACTGTTACAAGAGAAAGCTATTCTTACTTGTGAGAGACAAGACGGAGTTGCGCAAACCCATTGATGCAGTAAGGCTTCTACCAACCTTCCGAAAAATTCTAAATAAGGCAACCGAAGAAGATTTGTCTATAGAAGGTGCCTCTATTGATGGGTGGTCCATCCTGCACAGTTGCCTTGATTCTGAAGATTTTGATAGTGTGTTGAAATTTCTAGGAGCTAGACGAGCTGAAGATTTTGATAGTATATTGGAATTTCTATTGAGAAGTAAACATGCATATTGTTTCTAAAGATACAAATGCTCTTGACCTCCCATTATTGCAGCCTCCTGATGTTGATTTGGCCGTTTTAAATGCCGAATTGACATGTGAGAAGGCCTTTTTACTACTCAATTGGGTCAACCACTTGACGAGGAATTACAGTAGTTTGCCAAGTAGATTTGCAAGTAATGTGTGTTGTGGTAGGTTGTTGAAGACCATTTCAGGTTTTGACAAGTCTGAAAATTGCTTTCTGATCGGTGTTGCTGTTGATCTCAATGATGCTGAAAATAAAATAACAGATGTGTTCAAGTCCATGCTTTCCTCTCCTAGCAGTCTTACTTGCAGAAAACTTTAGAAATTTGTAATTAAAGAGAGAATACAGAACAGCCCCTGTTTCAACTGACTCCTCTCCACTAAAACTGCAATAACTCTCTGGAGAGAACTCAAACGCCTTGGAAGTTGAACCATTGGAAAATAGAATTCAAGACCTTTAACACGGTAGATCATTTATAAAAAACAACCAACAGAAAACTCTAGAAATTCGTAATTAAAGAGAGAATACAGAAAATTGACCCCTCTCCACTAAAACTGCAATAACTCTCTGGAGAGAACTCCAAACGCTTTTGAAGTTGAATCATTGGAAAGTAGATTTCAAGACCTTTAACACGATAGGTTATTTATAAAAAACAACCAACAGAAAACTCTAGAAATTCGTAATTAAAGAGAGAATACAGAAAACTGACCCCTCTTCACTAAAACTGCAATAACTCTCTGGTGAGAACTCCAAACGCCTTAGAAGTTGAACCATTAGAAAGTAGACTTTAAGACCTTAAAACTGTAGGTCATTTATAAAAAACAACCAACGTTTGCCCCTTCAAATGTCTTCATAAATCCGCAGTAGAATACAGAAAGTAAGCCACACTCTAAAAGTGCGGCCTAGCACTGTCCATGAGAGTTTTAAACTAGGCCGCGTTCTGAGAGTGCGGTTTTTTTTATTTTTGCAATTAAAAAAAAAAGGTTTATAGATTTGTAATTTTGATTTTTATTTTTTTATTAATAAAAAAAAACCCAACACAGTTACATAACAACATAGAAATTTGCCAACACAGTTACACAACAACACGTTCATCTTCAGGTGCACCGTGTTCCTTCCCGGCCGGATTGAAATGTGGCCTTGCGCCGTGTTCCTTCTCGGCCGGATTGAAATGTGGCCCTGAATAAAGCAAATATAGTTCATAAACAATCACAATCGAAAAAAAGAAAAAAAAGTGATGTAGAAATCATATTATGTCACATGTCATTCCAAAGGTACCAACGCATGCCATGGTTTATGCAAGTCGGGCGGCGGCGCTGTGGTGTGTCGCGGGGGCTGCGCTGCACTGCATTGTGGTGCATCGCGGAGGTGCGCTCTGGTGGTGCGTGAGGTGCGCCTGGGCGTCGTGGTGGCGGTGGCGGCAGGCAGCCAGGCAGGCAGTCGTTGGGCGTCGCGGTGCGCCTGTGCGTCACGGGCGGCCATGCGTCGGGGCGGCCTGCGTCGCGGCCACCAGATCTAAGAGAGATCGCGCGCCGCAATGAGTTACGAGAGGAGGAGGAAAGAGAAAGGAAAAGTGAGACTGGATTGGAATGGGGAGCGTATAAACCTAAACTTAACAATGAAGGGTTGTGATATAATCCCATGATATCCAACGGTCCATATTAGCCCTACAGGCTGCCTGTGGGCTCTAAGTAGGGGTGAAAACGGACGGATACGGATTCGTATTCGGATTTTTGCAGATACGGATATTTGTGGATACGGATACGGATAAAATTTATGCGGATACGAATACGGATACGGATACGGTTTTGAATATGGAAACGGATACGGATACGGATACGGATAATTATCCGAATCCGGATATTATGGTAATTCGGATATCCGTTTCAAAGGCTTATTATATGTCTTTCAATTGGATTTTTTATGTAGAATTCAAATTTAATGAAGTTTATATCTAATTAGACTTTGAATTCATCTCTTTTATAATTATTTATAACTTGTAACTAATAATATAATGAATATTATGGATTTTTTTCTTAACTAACGTGTAATTATTTATGATAATAATGATCCACGATGAACTAATAACATATTTATGATTAGTGATTAATTTTTATAGTAATTTAACCATTTTCGTTAGTGATTTATCATGAAAAAGTTATATAAAATATATTTTTTAATAATAATCTAATATCCGAAGTATATTCGTATCCGCATCCGTATCCGTTTAATATCCGATCCGTATTCGTATCCATTTAATATCCGATCCGTATTCGTATCCGGAACTATCCGTATTCGAAAAACTAAAGCGGATACTGATACAATTTTGCCCACTATCCGTTGATATCCGATCCGTTTTCACCCCTAGCTCTAAGGCCAGCCCTGAGCCTGGCCTGACCCGGTAATGGGCCTGGCCTGGCCCGGCCCATTACGGCATCAGGCCGACCAGGCCTGGGCTTCAGGCCAGGCGGGTATAGGCAGGCCTTCAAGCCACTGGGCTTAATTGCCATCCCTAGACCCGACCCGAAAAATGCCAACAGACATCAACCCGATACTCGACCCGACCCGACCCGACCCGACCCGACCCGAAAAAAATGCCGGCAGCCGTCAATCCGAACCCGACCCGAACCCGAATCCGACCCAACCCAACCCAGGAATCTGCCACCTCTATCATATGCGGAGACGCCTTCTTAATGACTAGGGAAATACGAAGGACATAAAGCTGGAATCGTGTGGAAAGGGAGAAGGATATCAGACAAGCCATTGATTTAGCAACAATACTTAGCACATCGAGAAAAATTATGTTATTACAGATTCTAGACTGATAAACAAATTGTAAGCCTTTCATGGTTCTATTTCATTATTTATAACTTTTTTCATTATTTTCAGTTTTGGACTGAACTCTTCTTATGTAATGATGGCAGATTTTTGCATCAACTTTCTTGATTTACCAGAACATACATTTAGGAAGAAACTGTCGGTATGGATTCATGTAGTAGTTATGTTCAACACAATAAAATACAGTGAAATTTGCAAAGAAACAAAAGAAATGATAGCAAATAGCAGTGAAAACTCGGAGACGAGCCTGAGCGTTGCTATGTTCAATTAATTGCCAACCTAGATGGACACATATGTCAATTCTGAAGGTAAACCTTCATTTCGAGGGTGATGCTTCAGCGAGTCGTGTGGCTTCATACCCTTTGTCTCGCCTCGAGCCTACGGATGCTTCCATTCAAGGAAAGTTCTTTATGAGTGACACATATGTCATTCTGAAGGTATACCTTACTGCCCACAAAGTTATAGAAATTGAATTGAGGTTCAATTTTGTGGTCTATGCATGCTATAAACCGTTGAAATGTAATTGCTAATGATAGACCACAACCTTGAAGAATGGGTCTGGGTAGCATAATAGCACTATTGGGTGATGTTTTTAGTTTTTGAGACTTTTTTATTTCAAACTCTAATCATCAATGACCTTTCTTTGAAACTTCTTTTGGATAAATACATTGCAATCCAAAAGAAAAGGTTGCAGCATTTTAAAATTGTTGGTCCATTACCTAAAGGTTAATTTATATATTTTGCATTCTTATGAAACTATTTTGAAAATTGTAACTTTTGTTATTCAACCATGACAATAATGATAACATTATACTCTAATGACAGCTATTACTGGATTCAGCTCTAACGGTTTAATGGAATATATAGATTAGATGTGAATGCCCTGCTGATGGATAACCCTTAACAAATACAACTCATTTTTATACTTTTCATTTTAGTTATTATTGATCCAACTTTTATTTGTTACCAGTAGAAGAGAAATGAAGAAAATGTCAGAATTGAGTTGGCTTGATTAATTTTCATGTCACATGGACTATGACTATGCTGATGATGTTAATTGTAACATCAATAGCATTGATGAGTTGATAATTTTTTTACAGGGATATTAAGAAGGTCAATAGGAGAGGTAGGAAAAGAGCATGCACAATAAGCTTATCAGTGCAAGAAGAATAGTTGATTTCTTTTTTTCCTTATGAGATTTTGGAGAAAAAGACATCTTGCGTTTTTGTTATAGAATTAGTGAATGCCATCTAGGATAGCATTTTATTATTCGGAGTTATTTTGGAAAGCAAGACAAGTTGCATCTTTGTTTGGTTTAGTGAGATAGAAGTAGCCATTATCAAGTAGTGGGGGTAATTTTGTTACTGTTCTGTAATTTGGTACAATTTCACTTACGATGTTTCTTCGAGTCTCAGTCCATGTATAATCTGATGACTGTAATAATTAATGAATCATATTCTTGTAACTCAAACTGTCCATTCTTGAATTATATTTAAAATGGTCCACACAATAGATGTTTTCTTATCCTTTAAAAGAATCCGCCCATTGGGCGGGTTTCTTACTAGTTAATATTAGTATCCATATGTCTAGAGCACTCCATATGTCTATATTGTTATAAAATTTGAGTTAATACTTAATAGTACAAAATTTAAGATAAGAGTTACTAATATTATGTATGTGCGGATGCGTGCATAGTTAAATCGAGGACTCTTTGGAAAATTTCTATAAACTTTTATAGTTTTATAAACTTTTCTTAGTGCAGCCGATCGAGTGCGCCATTGTGCTAGCTAGTGGTGCATATATATTAAAGTTATTAACATCCACCAACTCCACTCATTCATTCACTAAACACGACAACTAATCTTGAAATTAATAAGATTAAACAAGGTGCTGTGGCCATCTTAATTTCCCTTCAGAACAGCAGTACGCAGTTCTGAGCAACATGGCATCGAATCTGATTTCCTCCCTGCTCTCTCTATGCTCCAATCTGTTACCTTCGATCAGAGCTTCACTACTGCAGGCTCCATCTTCCTCTTCCTCTTCCTCTTCCTCCAGTAAGTACTCGCAGAACGGTGGTGCAGCTGAGGAGGATCTTGAGAGGATGATGCGAACTCTGGAGTTCATCAAGGCCACCCTGTACGATGCAGAGGAGAGGGAGATCAGGGACCGCTCTGTCAAGCTCTGGTTCAAAGAACTCAAGAAGGTCGCTTATGCTGCCGAGGATCTGCTCAGCGAGTACAGGTATGAGGCAACACGCGTGCAGGTGGAGTCGAGAAAGGCATCTGAAGCTTCTGGTTCTCACAAGAGAAAGGAAATGGAGGTCAGTGCCTTCTGCGTAATAAGATTTCTATATTAAAAATCTTATATATTTGTTCGAAAAAGTTTTTTTTTTTTTTCATGATTGGTGCTGGTAAAGATGATTTGTTTGCTCTTTCTTTTGTCCCTTATATATTTGATTGGCTGTATATGTTCTGGAGCTGTCCATCTTTTTTAGTATAACTTCTCTTAAATACAATATTTGTGAGCCGAAAAATTATTCGAGTATAATGCAGATTTAAAAAAAAAAAAAAATTATGATAGAGAATAGCCATCTCCAGAGTACCACTGTTTGGTACTTACCAACTCAAGTCGGAAGATTCTCTCTGGAATAGCATTACACTGAAAACACTACTAAAAATGAAAAATGACTTGTAGCAATTCTTTTCTGGTTGCTGAATTATTTGACATAAAGATGGGTCTTTCATCAAATTTAATTCCCTTCGGATTTAACACCTGCGTTTTACTTTAATTTGGACTTTGAGCACAAGTTGGTTCATGATATAACACTGTACGTAGTTGTGCAAAATTATTACGCTTCAAGCAAAATTATAACGCTTCACCTTTTTTATGATTATTATTATACTTCTTAGTAATAAGCTATGAGATTGGGCACATAGTATGTATATATAACAATTTACTTTTTAAACAGTGCATTGTTCCAATTCCTGACAGCATCATGGAACAGCTTAGTAAAATAAGAAAGAGACTTGATGAAATAGTCAAAGATCGTGAGAACCTCCAATTGAAAGAGAGTGATGGGGCAAGACATCTGAACAACAGAAATTTACGACCCCCGACGGGTCACATGGTGGACGAATCAAGCATTTTTGGTAGAGAAGCAGAAACAATGGAGGTCATGGATCTCTTACTTTTGGAAAAAGAAAAACCCTTTTTTGTCATTGCAATTATTGGTAAAGGCGGCCTTGGGAAAACCACCATTGCCCAACTTGTCTACAAGGATGCAAAAATTAGTCGTACTCGTTGCTTTGATTCATTTGGGTGGGTATGTGTCTCTGAAGAATTTGATATTCGAAATCTCATCAAAGCAACCATTGTATCAATCACCAAAAAGAATTGTGGTTTAAGTGAGTTGAGCTTGTTACAAGAAGAACTTGCAAAAATTGTGAAAGGAAAAAAAATATTTATTGTTTTAGATGACGTATGGAATGAGAATGAATGTTTCTGGGAGCTATTTCGAATTCCTTTTAAAGAAGCACAATTTGTGAGGATCCTTGTTACAACAAGAGAAAAAAAATATGTTAAATTTATGCAAACAATGACCTCTTTTAAGCCCTCGTACTTATCTGAGGAATCTTGTTGGAAGTTGTTTGAGCACTATGCATTTGGTGATACTAGTTACATTGTGCCGACGGAATATGTAAAGATGGGAAAGGCGATTATGAAAAAGTGTGGTGGATTACCATTGGCTGTAAAGTCGATTGCGAGCCTCCTTAGGCAAACAACAGATGAAGAGAGTTGGAGTGAGATTCTAAAAAGTGATCTTTGGGAATCAAATCCATCTAATGAGGTATTTTCGGCACTTCAAATCAGCTATGCTCATCTACCTACCAACCTAAAACCTTGTTTCTTGTTTTGCTCAATGTACCGAAAAGACCATAAATTTAAGAAGATGAAGTTGATAGAGTTATGGGTATCTCACGGCTACATCGTGCCCCAAGGCAGAAAACAAATCATGGAAATTGGTATTGAATATTATGAAGAATTAAAAGAGAGATCCTTTCTTGAGGATCTTTCTGATAAATTCTGTAAGTTGCATGATATTATTTATGATCTTGCTAGACTTAATTCTGACAATGAACATTATTCAGTGGATAATCAATTACTTGATATTCATGAGGAGAAAGTTCTGCAAGAAGCATACCATTTATATGCAACAGGTTCCATGGAATATATAAATCAGCTTACAGAACAAAACCTCAAGGGTTTAAGAACTCTTTCATTAAATTTAACAGATCGCAGTGGAGCGTTAGAACACCAGTGTTGGTTTAGACCGCTTAAGGAATATCATCCTTCTCAATCTTGGAAAAGAGATCATCATAATTTGTGTATGGAAAATACAATTATATTTGACTTCACAAGATTTAAAGCACTCAAGGTGTTAGAACTTAAAGGAGATCGTGTTAGCGAGATTCCTGACTCCATTAAAGAATTGAAAAATCTTACCTATTTTCGAATTATTTCTGACCATCTTCAGACACTGCCACTATCCCTTGGTCTTCTTTACAACTTGCAGATTTTCATTGTTGATTGCTGGAATTCTCCTCTTGAATATCTACCAGAAAGTATTGGCTATCTCCTTAACTTACGGTACATGAGTATAAAATGTTCAAACATTAAGAAGATCCCTGTAACACTTTGTTCTCTTGGTAACTTGCAGAGATTAGTAATTAAAATTACCGACATTTTAGAGGAATTACCATCAGATGTTGGACAACTCGGTAACCTTCGAGAAATAAAAATTCATTATAGGAAAATGACAAAACCATTATCAGGGAAAAGCCACTTCCATTTTATGGGTGCGCTCTCAGATTTACTAGTTGGAATTGCAAATTGTTCTCAACTCAAAACACTGAAAGTTAGTGGCTGTTTTGTCAACTTTAACCCTCAGGGCCTCATAAATTTCCCTGCAATGAGAACAATGGCAGCATGTTTGAGGGTTAAAACTATAGGTTGGTTGAAAAATATGAAGGATCTTGAAGGAGATCTCATCATTGAAGGATTGGAGAACATGAGTAATTTAGTAGATGCTCAGAATGTCAACCTAAGAAATAAGTCCAGAATTAAGACTTTAGATCTATGCTGGCATGATCGTAAGCATAAACACCGTGGTTGTCTTCGGATATGCACTATTCCCAAAGATCTGACAATTAGGCTCATAAAAGAATCTGATAAGGTCATACCAGTTGGTGGAGATTTTAATTGTGGCTTGTTAGAATTCCTGCAACCGCACCCTCAACTCAAGAAACTTGTACTGCGAGGTTATCCTTCTGAAACAGTGCCAAATTGGATGGGGGACACGTTATCCTTGCAGGCAATTCAAGAAATCATATTACAAGACTGTAATGGCCTTCAATTTCTTCCATTCCGTAATCTTCAAACTCTCAAGCACGTTCGAATCCTGTGGTGTTCAGGATTTCGTGTTATACAGCTGGAGCAGCTACCCACCCAACTTGAAACCTTGGAGATTATATGGTGTAAGCATCTGGAGCTGATTACCGGAGAAGGGAATCTGGGAATGTTGATTTCGCTAAAAGTTTCTTCTTGTACAGCCCTGAAATCAATAACAATAGATGGACCGGAATCAACGGAAACTTTTGGTAATTCCTCTCATCAAGTACAACATAATGGCCAACAATGCACTTTACCACTTACAGTATTGAATATTCGCCACTGCCCTCTGCTTAATGCTCTGCCACGAATTCGTCATTTACTTGATCGATCTTGAAATTAGGGACCCATAATAATCAGTCATTGAGGTACGTTACTTACTTCTATTTAAACATTTTGGAAATGAAATTCCTTAAAAATATGTGCTAACCCTTGTATACTTCTTGAGATTAGGTTGAGATTGGCGCCCTTGCCTGTTCCTGCTGACGTGTCTGTTAATGATCTTCCTGTTCTCGCTTGGGTCGTTAGCGGGTGGATATTTGGGCGTACTTTCCATTTAAGGTGCTATTAAGGTGGGTTTTTCGGCACCAGGTTTTGATCCAGTTTAAGGGAGATATGCTACCATTTTACCTATTACTGTTTGTAGAATTCATAGTGGTTTGTGCCTTGTTTTTGATAGATAGTTGTGGCCTTGTGGGAGATCTCTCTTCTCTCTTTTATCCCCAAATTGGATTGAATATCAAAGCATCTCCTTCTCTGTTGTCTTCTTCTTACTAAATTGTGCAATCAGGTTTTTTCTATCTTTTGTTGTCAATATTTATCTCTTTTGCAGTACAAATTTCTTCTTGTTTGAAGATTGATTGACCTCATGTTTTGGATGTAGGTGCACATCTCACAGGTTGGAACCAACAAAATGAGAATCTCATGAATCACAAACACTGGTGCACCGGCCTCTGTGGAATACGGCACATCTCCGGTAAAGTACTCATCTTTTGCCATTGGCAACACCACCTCATTCTCATATGTGGCATACAAGTCAGGCTGAATGCAGGACGTTCTCATTGGCCCACTGGATCCTGACACGGTGTAGTACTGCAGATGCAGTGGGTATTCATCGAAAGAGTTCTCCTTCAAGACCCCTCCTTCAAATCTACCCATCAAGATGTTTTAGTTGGTAAAGTTTATACATTTCTCACTTTTGGTTGAATGGATTTTTTTTTTTTTTTTTACTTGACATGGAATTTATAACATAAGATCAAGAAAACCGGTTGGAAATTCTTTTTCTTTGCCTGCTTGTGTAGGTTTCTGTTCCAAGGTGCAGATAAAACTAAAGAAATACTTAATCAGCTTTGACACTATGATATTCGTTAGGTAATTAGAATATACGATGAATATCCTTCTGTGCGTAACAATAACCATTTTTATATTAGAAAAAAGGAAGAAAAGGTTTCCTCAAAAAAAAAAAAAAAGTAACAAAAGGACAGCGAAAAAATGAAATTGAAAGAGAATAAATTGGGGCTCCCATGCCAGTAAATCAATTTCACCAAAGCTTACAAATTTCTGGTAGTTAAGTTGGAATTAATTTTAAATAATTGACGCATGCTATAGATTTGCTGTTAATTAATTTGCTAGAACTATAAGTTGATATGTTTGAGTATTCTGGTTTAGACTAGCTATTTCCTTTGAATTTAGAAACACAGTTCAGTGATTTTGCCAACAGGCTGGATCCAGAGGACACTTGATCACATAGCCGCCGTGCCTTACGACTGCTTCTGCCCAGCGACTTTTCATATGCCTACTTATACTCAGTCACATTCGGACAACTTCGATCACCTCGTTGAGCCATTTCCTGTTCATGGCTTTGGATGTTCACCGTAGGCAACCACGAGGTTGAGAAAATCGTGCTGATACATTATGGCTATTTTTGTTGCCTACAATTTCTGGTGGCCGGTTCCATTTTCTCTCTAGTCATCCCCTTTATAC
Organism: Cyperus esculentus; assembly: GCA_030179965.1. Taxonomy (NCBI): domain Eukaryota; kingdom Viridiplantae; phylum Streptophyta; class Magnoliopsida; order Poales; family Cyperaceae; genus Cyperus; species Cyperus esculentus. The sequence goes on along the minus strand of JASGLE010000023.1, from coordinate 3,105,793 downwards.
CTCTCGTACTCATTCGATGTTATGTTGCATCTTCAGTTCATGTCCTCATGTGCTCGGGTCCTATACCGACTATGGAACTGATTCTGATCAGTACAGATGGCTCCAGTCTGACCTTGCCAAGGTGAATTTCTGAATGTTTTTCCTCAAAAGAAGGAATTTGTCAGTGTAATACTTTTTAGTGATGTCTACAACTGAACTTCTAATAATTAAAATTTGAAACATGAATTGATGGCATATGCAGGTAGATGGCAAGAAAACACCATGGCTCATAGCACTAATTATGTGCCATGGTACAACACGAATGAAGCACACCAGATGAAAGGGGAAAACATGAGGCAGACAAAGAATCACCAGGATCCACCAGCAATTTTGCTGTTCAGGGAGGCAAGTTCCGGGCACGGGAGGTTCGATGTCATGAATGCCACACATGCATTATGGACCTGGCACCGGAATGATGACGATGTGGCAGTCGTAGCTGATCAAGTCTGGATCACCAGCCATTTGTCAAATTCGACTTGTTAAGATATGGGTAGTCTTCTAAAAGATTGAACATGTTGGAAATAAATTTAGGATAAAAAAGCTGTATATAATAGTCATAGACAAAGAAAAAAGAATAAGCAGTATTGCAGGATTTTTCTTTTTTTTTTTTTGTTGGGTCATGGAATTAGTTTTAGTGCTTTCAGATGTTGATTTAAAGAGACAGCAATCTTGGCCAGATATAGTTAATGAATAGAACTAGTTTAATAAAATAATGCTTCCATTTGGTGTTCAAGGGCATAAAATTTATGGATCAAGTAAGATCAAGAGAGAAAGATGTAGAAGTAACTAGAAATTTGCTCTATTAATTTGGTATAATCTGATTACATTTGAATTTTATATAATATCAAATGCCTGATAAACATTGAAAATTTTCAATTAGAAAAATAAGAACCTAATTAGAATAATCAAGATAATAAAATTTTTTGCCGGATTGTACTCTAAAGAACAGTGGGTGTATAACTGTATATATACTGTTAAATTAGACTTTTCCATATACTGGGCTTTTATTAAAGAACTAAGAAGTACAGGGCCTTCGCTGTAAAGGCTATTGGTAATTTGGTGTTGGGCCATTTTCAGAGGGTCATCCTTCCCATTATCCTATCTGCCAACCCGATGTAGGCCCTCTTGACAAGTTGAACTTCACCCAAATGTAGGTGGCCAGCACTTCTATTTAAAGACCAATAATTGTAGATCTGCATTTTTTTACAAGATCGATCTCTAACGTTAAAAATAAAAATGTTTGGTTTTGGTTTGAATTGTTCAGACGGTCTATAGATTATATATGAATAAACCATCAAAATTAGAACAAAAAAAAACTGTTTCATCAACAAGAAGGAGTGATGCATTTGTATTTTTTTTTTTTTTTTTGCAAATATCTATATTCATTGAAAATGTTATAATAATAGTGAAGAGGATGGTTATCAAAGAAGTCACCTTTTGTTTTTAATGTTAATCAGTCAAACATTGGTGCAGCAAGAGTAATTATCCCCAAATCAAAATACCCAAATGGCCAAATCCATCTTCTTTGGGACTTTCTCCTTCCCAAATCCCACCTACCTAAACCTAACCCCAAATATTTCCAAACCATTCCATTAATCCATTCCCTCCACTCCACACTCCCAGTCTCAGTTTCCCACTCTTGACTCTCAGAACCTTCTACATTGTCTCTTCTAATCCTCTCGAACCCATCATCCACCGTCCATCGCCCGCCATCCCGAATCTCAACGCCCTCCCAGCCATGCGATCATGAAACGCCCCTTCCCCTTCCCCCTCCTCTTCTTCCTCCTCCTCCTCCTCCTCCTCTTCCTCCGCTCCGCCGTGCTACCCGCCTGCCGCCCCCACTCCCTCTCCCCCCTCCTCCTCGCCCTCTCCCTGCGCGACCCCGCGGCCCCCGCCCTCCGCTCCGACATCTCCGATCTCCTCCAGGCCGATGTTTTATCTTCCGATGCCGTCGGAGGTAAGTTCCGGACGCTCTCCCTCTGGCGCTGGATCGGGGCCGATGAGTCCGTTAGACCGCGATCTCTCGCCCGGATCCGGTTGCCCGTCGGGAGCCGCACTGAATACCCGCCGGATCGGCGGGTTATTAAACCTCTCTTCCGGGAAACCCTCGTCGCGTGGGCAAGGAAGTATCGGGAGGAGGTTTCTTCCTCGGTCATGTCGGAGCTGATCCGGCTTGTCAAGAGGCCGGTGGAGGTGTTCTACGGGCATGGCGAAGGAGAGAGTGGTGAGCCGTATAATACTTGCGCGGTGGTCGGGAACAGCGGGATTCTGCTAGGGGCGAGCCACGGCGAGGCGATCGACGGCCATGAGTTCGTGATCAGGCTGAACAATGCGAGGGTTGGCGGGTACGAGAGGGATGTCGGCTCGAAGACGTCACTGTCGTTCGTCAACAGCAACGTACTCCACCTGTGCACACGGCGGCCCGGGTGCCACTGCCATCCGTATGGGGACAATGTGCCTATCGCGATGTACATGTGTCAGCCTAGGCATTTCCTCGACTACGTGGTGTGCAACTCCTCGCATAAGGCGCCACTGCTCATTACTGACCCAAGGTATAAGTTTTGTTGATTGGTTATACATAACATAATGCCGGTAGGTACCTAAGGTTAATATGCGGCCCATTCTGAGTATTACTTAGGTTGAGAGATCTTACAATACTTCAATTGCCTGAGTCAGTAGAATACTGCTGTGAGGCATCCCTTTCGACGGGGCAGCCTGAGAATTTGGATTTGGTTTGATACCGTATATAGTGTGTGTGTTTTTTTGACAAAAGGGGCTATTGTTTCATGTTCTTTGTCCAATTGACAAGTATTCTGAAAAGAGAATTTGGATTTGTTGTTGGCAATGTGAAAACAACCTTGGAGTTGATTGTGCTGGCAAGTTGTAGTTTTCACAAACACCAGAACTGATTTGCATTTGCATTGTATACTTCTGTGCTTGCTAGGTTCGATTAGGTAATAATAGAGCAAGGGGTACATCTATTAATCTATTATAGATGAAAGGCAAATGAACTGTATAAACACAATTGTTAGTTTATACATAAAGCCAGAAAGTTAATAGAATGGGAAAATGGGAAGATTGAACAAAGTTGGTGTTTTGGCTGGTATTTAACTGGTATTAAACAATGTATCTGGCACTGTACGAGTAATCTAGTAGCCTTTGTGACCTTTCGACCATTATTATCCAGTGTCAAATTCTTGATGTGGCATCACATTACACAAGGATTGACAAGATTCCTTTTCTGAAGATCATGTTATGTTACTCACCTGTATTAGTATCAAATTTTTGTTTCTATTAAATTGTTCATTATTAACGACAGATTTGACAACCTCTGTGCCCGGATCACCAAGTATTACTCCTTGAAGCGGTTTGCATATTCAACAGGCCTGAGCCCGACAAGATGGAATGAGACCCACGATGAGACTACGTTCCACTACTCCTCTGGGTTTCAGGCTGTCATGCTCGCTCTTGGAATGTGCAAACGTGTCAGCGTTTTTGGTTTTGGTAAATTGAAGGGTGCAAAGCACCATTACCACACAAATCAGAAAGCTGAGCTGGATTTGCATGATTATGAGGCTGAATATATGATTTATCGTGATTTGATTCAACAGCCTGAGATAATCCCTTTCCTTAATGGGTTTCGGGTTCCTCCTTTGGTGTTTCACCATTAAATTTCTTGTGAATGCTGGTCAATTTATTTTGCTCTTCCAAAAGCAAATGAATATAGGGTGGAAGAGTAGAGCATGTTAAAATTTCTCGAGCTGTAGACTGGTAGTACTGTAAATGTAGTATAGGGTTAGATTAGTGTTAGGATGTTAGATACCACGGTTCAAGAACCTTTACAACATGTTTGGTTCTGTGTAGTCCTTTCTCTCTAAAGCTCAGTCATTGTTATCAGACATTGTTTGTTTGTTTTGCAGTTTGATCTGAGCCTGACATTTTTTCTTTGCTCAGTCATTGTTATCAGACATTTTTTCTTTGCTGGTAGCCCATAGTAGGATGAGATTTGTTGAGAGAAATACAAAATAAGATGGTGGAATTGCACTTGAGATTTTGAAAACTCATAAGAGATTGTAATCAAGCTTTCAAAATGTCATTAGAGCTACTTTAGTTTGGTGTCCTGGTGCTTTTGAAAATATAGAAATTCGAAAAATTACAGATGGAGTATGATTGAGTATATACACCCTAAAAGTTTATTCGTGTTCTAGCTGTATAAGAAAACCTGAAATGTGAAAAATTGAAAATGGAGTGAAGAAGTGAGATTACTTGGGTACCGGTTATTGAGGAACAAAGCAATGATGGTTCATTTACAGCAGCTCATGAATCATGATCACGGATGTTATGCAATACGTATGCAGTAAGCTTTCTCAACCTAATTTGAAATGATGCAAGCGACGACGTGCTAACTGCAAGAAAACGACCCAATATAAACATGTTCCAAAGCAAGAAAGCTGCGACGTTAATTGCCTTTGGAAGTAGAAATTAGAAATATCGAGTTGTGTTTGTTTATTCTTCTATGTTTAGGCATTTCACCAAACATCCAATGGGCCAAATGTTGAACGCTTTAACAGGCCTATCCGACGGCCCATATAAGTTTTGAACAAGGTCCGGTTTTATGCAGAGAAGCCTTACTCCGGTTTTCCCATTTCTTCTCTTGAGAATATGAATTGCTCCGCTAATCTGAACAGGTTGTATCTGATATTTGAGATGATATTCGGCAATATATACTATAATCATCAACAAATGGATACAAGGCTAGTACTGCCGTACTGGAACTATTTTCTTTTATTTTCTTTTTTTTTTCATACAGAATTAGACATTATTCAGCCTCCAAATGGTAAGTTCCTATCTAATTATTCTTCTGAAATATATCGAGAGTAAAGTTATCCTTGCAGATATCACTCCAAAAATATCACTGAGTGAGAAACCCTTTAGAATCAGAAATTAAATTATGATTATTGTTAAAAATTCAGAATATTGGAGAAAAAGTAAACATTGTCAAGTTTTAAGTGGGGCAAGATCCATCAAAGTTTGGCATTTTGCTATTACCGTAGTCAATTTAATTCATACGTCTATTTTCAAGACTCACTACTGTAATACTGTAATAAATCAAATCACCATCTCTCCTCTTATTATATAACAAAGTAAAATCTTGACAGACCTCCAATTTTCAATATCCAAGCTCAGAAAAAGAGCGGAATTAATCAATGAGAAATCGTGCCTATAAATCGGGGCAATGATGATACCAAGTCATTAGTGATGAAATTTCAAACGGGACAGAAGAACGTCAGCAGCTCAAGAGAAAAGGAATGATGATGATGAGATAGCTAGCTAGCAACCTTGACTTATTTGACTTTGAAGTAGTAAAAAATGAATGCAGTGCTTTGTATTTGTATTTATATCTCGAACCAGCGTCTACCATTTTTACTTATCTAACGGTCTATCATATTTATAATGAACAAATATTATTTTACAGTAAACATTTATACATTTCTAATAAATAGATATCATTTTCCAGTAAACATATACATAACGGTTTTGAGTAAAAATTTATGTAATTGTGCTATGTATATATGTGCACGTGGTGTATCAAAACTATGAAACTTGATAAATGGGGGGCTAGTATACAGGTGAACTTCATCTCCTGTATCTTTGTTCAAACCGGTACGTACCGTCCTAGCCACTTGAATGCGGCTCATCATTTGTTCTTCTCGGAAACAACAGAACAGACCATCTGTATGTATATATGAATATATGATGGTACCTTTTCTGACACCGCATAAATCCCAATATATGTATATGTATGTAATGCCAGCATTCTCAAAAAAAAAAAAAAAATATGTAATGCCAGCTCCAGTTCAATCTGATTCTGAGTTCTGACCCCATTCACTCATTCTCGTCAGAGCACAATCTCATAGCTAGTCATAGACCTAGAAATGACCACACCTCTGTATAGGGATATACCATGTATCTTCGGATCCTCTGTGCCTCTAAATTTGCCTCAAATTGTGAAAAGTTGGAGCACAATGTTAATGAGATTTTCTGTATTTCAAAAGATGGCAAAATAAGTAAAAACTTGAGTTAGCTGCTCAGAAGTAAAATAGTTGTCGTTTAGATTTACAAAACCCTTAATTTACTCAGAAAATTAGGATAGAAGTAGAGAAATTTTCTTCAAAACATAAACATACACTGATAGATATTACCATTTTTTTTATTTTGAGAAAAAAATAAAGGTCAGACTACTCAAATTTAAATGTCTATGAAAGACCTTCATTCGAGTTTCAAACCCTTGACTACTCCTACGCAAAGAGCATTGTCTTTATACCCACTAGAAAAAAGCTGATTCTTTAGATATTATCATTTTTGTTATAACTTTTCCCAAGATATTAAGCCTGATTTTCAAAGGGAAAAAAAAGTGGCAACGTTCACAAGGAGGCTTGCTTAACTAAGTCCCCATGATTTCACCTTCAAAATTTATTATTTATCTCAGACAAATGTAACATCTAATTAAGCCATGAAAATTCATGACATTAAACATGATTAGCACAATGAAAAATTAATATCAATCACAGTAGCGGACCACAGTTTTTAGTTCAAATTCCAAGCTTAAAACAAGAAAAATAAATCAATCAAACAAACAAAAATGCAGCAAAAGATTATTGATTTCCCCTTCTTAACCTAGTTTTTTGCATCATATACTCAGAGCATGTGAGCCCATAACAGGTTTAGAAACTATCAAACCAAGACACCATCCCCTGATCACTTCTCAGACCAACCTATGTAAATGCAAATTTTTTTATAAATCGAAAATAAAAAGATTTTTTTTATGGAAATAGTAAGATGACACCCAAAATTACACATAGTAGATAGAGCCGATTTTCAAAATCGGTTCCTTTCATTGGAACCGATTTTGAAAATCGGTATCTTCTTTTTTTTTTTTTTTTTTTTTGTTAAATCTGAGATTGCCACATTTAGATCCGAAAAAAAAAAAAAAAGATACCAATTTTGAAAATCGGTTCCAATTGAAGGAACCGATTTTCAAAATCGGTAACTACTTTTTTTTTTTTTTTTTAAATCTGAGATTGGCCACAGTTAGATCCGGAAAAAAAAAAAAAAAAAAAAGATACCGATTTTGAAAATCGGTTCCAATTGAAGGAACCGATTTTGAAAATCGGTACGGATCCCGTGTGGCCATCCCGGGTGTAAAACAGGTGTGGTTTTAAAAAAAAAAAAAAGAAGATACCGATTTTCAAAATCGGTTCCAATGAAAGGAACCGATTTTGAAAATCGGCTCTATCTAGTATGTGTAATTTTGGGTGTCATCTTACTATTTCCATAAAAAAAATCTTTTTATTTTCGATTTATAAAAAAATTTGATGTAAATGCTGCAACTAACTCTTTATGGATATCTGAATATGAGAAAATAGGTCAATTATTATTATTTGAGGAATGTCCGATTTTGGTTGCTGAACTATTTTGGTTCAAATTGGTTCATATACCATTTTTTGGTTCAAATTGGTTCATGAACTATTGTATTTAATTCAAATTGGTCCTTAAATTATTTATTTATTCAAATTAACCCCTAAATTTATAATTTTGGTTCATATTTCTCCTCTCAAGTATTTTCATTTATACTAATCAATATTAAATTAAAATTAGTTCCTAAATTGTATCAGTTAGCATAAATAGAAGTAAAGTGGGGAGCAATACGAACCAAACCATATGGTTCAGGGACTAATTTGAACCAAACAATAGTTCAATAGTTCAAAGACCAATTTGAATCAAATGTAATAATTTAAATGCAATAGTTCATAGACCAAAATTGGATTTTCCTCTTATTATTATTTTTTTCTGTATGTAAACTAAGGTTAATGAGATAGTCCTCAGCACCTTGTAATTTTGTTCTTCTGTGTAGCGGAATAATACATGCTATGCTATTTCGTGGAAGCATTTAACTAAAACTTCTATATTTTATCAAAAAATAAAAAATGAAAATAAAACTATACCATGCGTTTGGTAGTCATAGTAAAATTAATTTAAGCTCTTAAATCAATTTTAAGTCACCAAACATAAGTGAGTTAAGGTGTAGTAAGTTAACGCAGCTATATAGGTATAGTAAACTAAATCACCAACATTTCTCATCTTTTACACATAACATCAACTTTACTTTATCTATTTACTTCACTACCACCAAACACCACTGATTTAAGGTGATTTAACGTTTTACTCCGCTTTAACTTACTACACTTGCCAAACGGGGGATAACTTGTACAAACTGCAAACAAACTCCCAAATTTGATAAAAAAAATATATAATAAAGAGAGCTTTTTTGAAATATGGGGAAAGACCGAAATAGCCATAGGTGAGAACCTGACCAAATGCCTGTTTTTGGAAAGAGTAATGATATGCTTTGATTATTCTCTGGTAAACCTCTCAGTCTCAGAAACGGCTACGAAATCCAACGGGGCTCTCGTGTGACATATATAGCACTGGAAATATATTTCTCAAAAAAGACATATATAGCACTGGAGATATGTTTCTCAAAAAAGACATATATAGCACTGGAAAGAAACCCCAGGAATTAATGAATTAATTATGAGTTTAGAACTTAATTTGAAAGTTGAACTAGTTTCCTCAAAAAAAAAAAAAAAAAAAAAGTAGAACTAGCTCTAGAAATTTCATTAACTGCTGCCAAAATTATGTTAATTAATTAATATAGGTATATATTTATGTTCAGATTTTGGTTTTACATTTTACAAAGTACAATTTGAGTTCATTTTGAAGTACCACATAATACAACTCATAACAAGTTTAACAATTCAAATCTATATATAGAACAATTAATTAATAACACCTTAACTTCCGATTTTTGTTGCAAACAAACTGGGTCAGTAGTGTGTATTTATCTCTCTCTGTTGTAGTTCTTAAGAACAATTAAGGCCACCTAACTAAGGGCTCTTCCTAAAACAAAAATAAAAAGGAACAATTAAGGCAATGTCGGCTGGCTGAACTACACTCGTTCTTCTATCCTGAACACTTCAGAACCAGAAAGAATCTTATAATAGTTAATTACAAAATGAATTTAAATTAATTGTTTCTATATAATTATCTATAATGCATAATTTTAAGTTGAATTTTCATTTTTCACCAATGAAAAGAAATTTAGCTAGGGTAATGCACCTAGGAATTGTTGTACAGTCAATTGGTTCCTGCTTAATAATTGATTGTCTTATGAAATATAGTAAAAGGCATGTAATTATACTGACTTCAATTATTTCTATGAGAAGCAAATATTGTCTAAATTAGATTTTTATCAGAGAAGTAGAAAACATATGACATTATACAATTTTTTCCTCAATGGTTGCTCTCAAAATTAAGAATTGTCACTTGAAAAAAGTTTTATATTATCTTTCAAAAGAAATATCTGATGATTATTTTTTAGTAAAAATATCAGTTAACATGATTTTCCACTATATCTCACCTTTTTTTTTTTTCAAAAGCATTTAAACTGAATTACAAGCAAGTAATTATTGTTACGTACATTAGTGTCCTAAAAATAATTTAAAAACTCCATAATTACTAAACGGTTTTAAAGTGAAAACCAATAATGATTTTGAAATTTCAGAAGCAAGTAAGTAAGAAAATAAATTGTGTGAATATGCATATATATGAATTATGATTGCGTATCTTAGAGCACAGGAGCCACTCATGATGATACCTATTAATTAACCAGACACAGTAGTGAATGCCAAAACTGCCCCTTTAGGAGGAAAAAGTTGGCAACCATAGATAGATAGATAGATAGATAGATAGCGTGATCGATGATGCCAGCAGCTAGCAAACCTCATCATTTGCAAGCATTAATCCAGCCCCTGGATTTTCTAGACAGAGAATAAAGTTGTATAGAAAATTAGAAATGAAGAGTGAGAGAGGTCTTCATCTTTTTTTTTTTTTTTGCTGCTATAAATAGCCCCTCAGACCCACCACTCCAGGCCCCATCCCCAATTCAATCTTAGGCTTTGTTTCTACAAATTTGCCATCTTTCTCATTCTCTGTTCTGTTCTCAGTTAGTACAGTAACCATCTGTAGGCACCATATCAGAGAAAGGTATAAGCCATGTAGTTTTGTATACATAGTTACTGTTTGAACAGTTGTTTTTTTTTTTTTCAAAAACATGTTAATGTACCAATCTTTGTTTATTTTTTGGGGTAATGACCCCAGACCCCCCTGAACTTTCGGGTTTTGACAACTTGGCCCCCGAACTTTTAATTTGGACAAATGCCCCCCCGAACTACCGATTTGTGACAAATCGCCCCCCGGATGTTAATTAGCCATCTAATACTCCATTTACAAGTACGAAAAGACCAAAATACCCTTATGTATATCTTCATGATATTTTAAATATAAATAAGTTCAAAAAAATATTTAATTAAAAATCACTAGATATTAAAAATATATAAGAAATTATTACATATTTTTTAAATACAAAAATCTATACAAAATATTTATCGTTTACTTTTTGTTCTTTTATTTCATCAACGTAATATTTACATATATGTAACTAATTTTAATGAAAAAATCAATTACCATTTTAAATGATTTAAAATTTTCAATCAAATTTGAAGTTAACAATTTTTTTTATCATCATTAATGTATTAGTTCGTAATTTCTCATATTAAAAGAATTATTATGTATCATAAATATCTATCTTTGAAAAAAACAATATACAAATTCAAGCAAAATAAAATAAAATAAAAATAGTAAGGCGTAAAAATTTAGTTATATACAATAAAATAAAAAAATAATATACAAATATTTAGTTATATACCAGTACTATTAATAATTAATTCAGATTTAATATTCATGAGGCATAAAAATTTTTAAAACTGAATTTAATCTATTTATATTTAAAATATCATGAATATATACATAAGGGTATTTTGGTCTTTTCATACTTTTTAATGGAGTATTAGATGGCTAATTAATAGCCGGGGGGCGATTTGTCACAAATCGGTAGTTCGGGGGGGCATTTGTCCAAATTAAAAGTTCGGGGGCCAAGTTGTCAAAACCCGAAAGTTCGGGGGGGTCTGGCGTCATTACCCCTTATTTTTTATCTGAAAATGTATTGAGTATTGACATTCTATCTATATGCATTGCTGCTTAACAGGTTAATTTGGAGGCAATGGAGAAAGCAAAGCAGCTGTACTTGGAGAACTTCTACATCATGAAGGAAAACGAGAAGCTGAGGAGGCAGGCACAGATGCTGAATGAAGAGAACCAGGCACTGCTTCAGCAGATCAAGCAGAGGCAGCTGAAGCTCAAGCAGCAGCAGCAAGGCACCTCCTCCTCAAACCCTAAGTTCAGCACACCTCGCCAGGGAAATTAATGGCAACAATGGTGCATGATATTTTATAGAGGTTTAAAACTTAAAATGGATAGTGAAGTTATTCCTTTTTGGGTTGTTTGTGTTGCTAGTTAATTATATATGGTCAGGAAATGTAGTGCTGGTTAACTATATTTGTCTTTTGGATTTTGAGAAAGGGTAGGGATGGATGGATAGTAGTAATTAACTATTTACTATATGCCTTGTAATGATATAGTTTATCTCAAGTAATCAAATTTACCTTTGGTTTTACTCTCTCACAATTTTCTTTTTTTTCTTATGGTTTTTGAGGCTGTGATAATTGTTTAACTTTAATATATATTGCGTAGTTGAAAATGTTGCCGTTAAAAACGTTGCAGTTTCTTTAAGGGTAGGTAAATAACAATTATGGATAGTCACATGAGTTGGTTACATTCATATATAGCTAGCATCAGCAATGAAGGTTGGTTCAGACATTACAATCATTATATACTGACGTTAATTTTTGAGTGTTGTGACTAATTAAGAAAATATATTTATGCACTTAATTTATGGGAATATATAATGAGGGAGGAGGGATCTATTGACAATGTCCATGTTGACAATCTTGAGTCTTGACAATGTCAAATTTTAAAAATTAGAAAAAAATAGTTAGAAATTCTCAAAAATATAAAAAAGTTTACGGAACTATTATTTAAGTTATGGATTGATTATGTTTCTGATTATATTTAATTTTAAGTGACGTTTGATAGCTCTTTAAAGATCTGTTAAATTACAATCGTTAAAAAATGTATGAAATTTTGATAAACTATCAAACGATGATGTTTAAATTGATTGAAATTCGATGATGTTTAAATTGATTGAAATTTGAAAGACTATCAATCTATTAGTTAAATAATACATCCATCAACTCTTTTTCAATTTTAAAAATTTTATATGATTTTATTCAAATTTTTTAAAGTTGGGATTGTCAAAATTGGGATTATCAATGGATCCCTCCTTATTATATATTATTATCTCCTTCCCGGCCCGTTGCATCATTCAACATATATTTATTTCCTATCTTGTTGTTCCGTATTGTACTTGAAAAATATTTAAATCGGAACGAAGTTATTGGAATCATTTAAAAAAAAAGACTTGAAGTAAATTTATATTTTTATAGAAAAAATGTAAATTTTGTATTAATATTAGATGAACAAACGCGTCATTAATTTTTTTTTTCCATGTATATGTTGAAGATTGCCTTTTGTTTTCAAAAAAAATTATTTTAAAAATTAATGGCACGAACTTTAATTATATATATCATGATAATAAAAAATTTATGGCTTTGTTGAGAGAAATTATACTTTTGTAAACTATAATGGGCAGGGGACTTAAATGTCACATTGACATATTGTTAAGAGCCATCATATATAATCCAGACAAGACAGTATTTGCTTTCATAAAATAAAGAAGGCCGGCAATTTTTTGACCGGGAATAATTTGGCAAAATAATCAATGAAGTGAGGGGAAAAATGGCGCCTGAAATTGTTGAAAGTATTTTTTTTCCTGCAAAATATTATGATCATTCATCATGTAGGGGATCACAAAAAAAAATGTAAATAATTGTTGTCAAAAAAAAAAAATAATAATAATTGGCATCAATCTTTCATCTTGGAACAAGTTCACCTAGAATTTTAATTTTGATAAACAACCCCACTCACTATAAAACTTTTATGGTTCATTCAAAAGTGTGAAAAAAACTAAAATACGCTTTAATATGCAATTATTTTTAGTGTCTGCATTTCTTGAAACTTTAATTTACAGAAAAAAACGATAAATATATATGTGTGTGTGTGTGTGTGTGTCTGAGTGTGGAAATAATTAAATATTTTAAATGAGAATAATTGATATTACTCATTCGCTAGTCATTGCAATATTTCTCATTCTCTGCGCAATGAACAAAGTTGCAAGTTGCAATTACTACATATATACAGCGCTCAGAATCAGCTATCTTGAGAAGCCCTATATTAAAACCTTTTAAACTGCAAAATTAGGTGAAATTTTATTGATATATAATTATCTAGAGTAAAACATATTAAATCATGTTCAAATTTTGATTTATATGACTTAATAAATTCTTTATATCAAAACCTTACAGCAGGCAAAAAAATTTCATTTTTAGAGATTTTTAAGTATTTATTTCAGATTTTTTAATAACAACTATACAATATTAATAAAATAATCAATGTTTTATATTATTTTAAAAAATTTCTGAAATAATTAGTTAAAAATCTCTAAAAATAGAAAATTTTTGCATGACACACTATTTTGATATAAATAATTTATTGAGCCATATAAATCAAAATTTGGATTTAGTTTGATATGTTTTTTTGTCTTTAAGCTCAAAGGAGGCCCCCATGAGCTTAAGAACACCATTGATTTTCTCTAATTATCTATACTAGAGCTGTGAATCGGTCTTCGCCCCGAAAAAATAATATTACGTAAATTAATAGATATTGAAAATATATATACATTTTTCATATATATATTTTATTAAATAAATATTGAATTTAAAATACTTTCTATATATAATATATTTTTAGTTATATATCAATTCATATAAAAGAATACAAAGAGTTGTAAATATTTTGAGTTTTAAATTGTTCTTTAGACAAATTATATTATTTCTTTAATGAAAAAAGAAAAAATAATTTGAGCCATTTGATTGAGATAAAGAGAAGAGAGAAACAAATTTAATGGTTGATATTAATGATGATGTGGCATAGCTAAAAAGCTTTAAAGCTTTCTCCTCTTTCTAGAGTATGAATATCTTATAGAGTTATGTTATATACGGTGCACCATGGTGCAAAACGTATTTGCATGCATGCACTGCCATCAAATCTCTATTTCCGAAAGTCAAATGACCAAACCGATTTGCCTAACACAATCTACATATTGATCATGCGAAGTACCAAATTTAATAATTTTACGGAACTTTTTTAATTATTTTTTCAGATTTTTCAAAGATGGTTGTACTTTTTGATATCTAAATGATATTATTATTTTATTATTATTATTATTTTGTTCATCTTTCAAAAATAAAAAAAAAATAGTTAAAAAATTTTTAAAAATTGTAAAATTTGGTATTTCACCATATTTCAATACGTAGAATGTGTTGGTTCAATTGAAAGCATTTGAAGTTCCGTTTGTGAGATTTTGAAAATGATGCTACAAAAATCTCATCTGCACCGCGGTGCATCATAACATAACTCATATCGATGAAAATCAGAAAAGTAGGGCTGCTTTTCTGATTGGATGGTCGGTATCGGTTGTCGCACCGATCTCAAAATACTTCAATATTTACTGCACCTATCTCAATGTATTTTGGTGTTTCTCAACCGTCGGATCAAAAAAAGTAGGGGCTGGACTAAAGAAACCAATTTACCAAAACCATTAATTAGTACAGTGGAAGAGACTTAAAGCTCCAGAAAATGAACAATTAATATATATTTTTGCTGGCTCTGGACAAAACGGTTGAAGGTCATGTCGCTGAGATTATGTCGTAGATTATAAATGATGTGGGTTTTCAGATCATGTCAGCGGCTATAATGGGCTTAGCTAGACTCAATTGGTAGGTCAAAGTTTCTCTTAAATGCCCTGTCGAAACAAGTCTTTTCATTTCCTCTCCACACTCGAGTGTGCCTAATTAATTACATTAGTTATATGCCAGTAAAAAATCTAGCTTTATACAAATTGTTATTTCTTATAATAAATTTTTAAGATAATATGTAATAGATATTAAATTGAGATAATTTATATGGATCTTAAATTTTAATAGGCTAAGAACATCAACATGCATTAACGTACGTCAATAGTGGTGATCAATCTAAGTAACAATCAACGGCTAAGATTTATTTTTTTGAGAAGATAGAACTTTGATGTCAAAAAATCCAATATATTTTTATTAGGAGTAAGGATATATGTTGTCTTTGGAACAATTATAAATACGTATAAGTAAAAGTTGGTTAGGATCATAATTCATAAATATTTATAGATAAAAATTAAATTAAGCATTCTGAAAATCTCATCCGAATTATCCTAAACTTGAATAATATTTGCCAAAATCAAACGTGCGTTGGCTAGATATTTTTACTCGTAACTTATATATTAATTCACTTATAGTTTTCTACCTATCTGCTTCTGAGTGATCATATATATGCTTACTTCTTGTTTACTTTGATAAACAGGTTCATATATTTTTGCGCATTACTAATAGAAAAAAAAATAATTTAAGACCTCCTTATTCATTTTAAATGTGTACATGCAAAAGAGTAATCAAATTAATGCACATCAATTGGCAGAGTCCTTACTACACGGTGTCAATTTTTGAATTTTTTCATTCATGCTCTTAACAATCAAATATCGAGCATATGTCTTAAATTTCATCTTTAAATAGTAAATATATACTTTAGTATTTATGTAGACACAGATCTTGTTTAACATGTTAGCAAATTATTTTCTTAATTCTGTCCTATGCACATATATATTTTTTCCGTAGCTAGAATGAAACCATACAAAAACTTAAAAAAATAAAAATAAAAATTCCACAGATTTAATAGATATCCTTGTTCATATGTATTACATTCTCATAACCTCTAATAAATAAAATAGGAGAATGAAGTAAACAAATAAATCATCTTAATTCCAAAACAACGCTCAATAAATTAAATCTTAATTAATGTTAATTTCAAGAGTCAAATCTATAATGCATCTAATCCTTGAGATTTTTACTATTTCACTACAGTATTAGTCAAATCAGCTACAATGTTTTCTTTTTTTTTTAAAATTTTTTCCCGTTTCGCTACAATATTAGTCAAATCAGAGTCAAATCTATAATACATCTAATCCGTGGGTTTTTACTATTGCGCCACAGTATTAGTCAAATCAGCTACAATGTTTTTTTTCCCCGTTTCGCTACAGTATTAGTCAAATCAGCTACAGTATTTGTAATTTTTTATTTTTCTTTGTTATTTTTTAAAAAAAATTTATAATTTTTATTTTTTATATTTTTAATCCTTGGGTTTTTTTACTGGTGCGCGACAGTATTAGTCAAATCAGCTACAGTGTTTTTTATTTCTTTAAAGAATCCTTTTATTTTTTTATTTTTTAAAAAAATTTCTTAAAACTTCTTTATTATGTTTTTTCAATTTTTTTATTTTTTTAAAACTTTCTTATTATTTTTTTCAAAATTTTGTTGGATTTTTTTAATTCTTTTTTATGTTTTCTAAAACTTTTTTTATTTTTCCGTTTTTTTATTTTTTTATACAGTTCTGGTCCAATCAGCTATAGTACATTTTTTTTAAAAAAAATAGTTCGTCTTTTTTCTATTTTTTTCAATTTTTTATTTATTTTATTTTTTTCTAAAGCTTTCTTATTACTAGCCCGTATGCGCGCTCCGCCGCGCTTAATTGAATATTTTTTGTCGTCACTGATCTATTAATATTGACTCATATGGAAATGTTGATTGGGATATATAATGTTAAAAATTTAGATTTGTAGTTTATATACTTATATTTAGAATATTAAGACCACCTAATGTATTAGGTTATTATATAAAGACTACCAAATTTAAATGAGTAAGTCACAAAATTAGACAACTCGAGAAGATTTTTTTAGTTATGAAATTTTTTAAAGAAAAAGGTAATAACCATTTTTCTGAAAAAAAAGGAAAAAAATTAATGTAGATGATTTAGCCTGTATAAAAAGAAAGAAAAAAAGAATTGCAAAAAAAGGTTTTGGTAAAAAAAATATTTGTAAAAAAAATATATATATCCTTGTGTTTATTACAGCATGGCATCAAAAAGAAAAAGAAAATATGAAAAAAAAGCGAATAACCATTTTTTTTCTAAAAAAGGAAACAAATTTTACCGTAGCTGATTTGACAGTTAGTGTATCAAAAAAATAAAAAAAGAGTTTAAAAAACTTCTTGAAAAAAATGTTTTTGAAAAAAAAATTTTGTAAGAAAATAAAGGTTCTAAAAATAATATTTCGTTGAGAGAAAATTTTTTTTGGGAAAAAACGTAAAAAAGAAAAAAAAAAGGTAAAAAAAAATATATTTAAAAAAAATTTTGGGTTGTAAAAAAGAAAGGAAAAAAATGGGAAAAAATAATTATTGAGGAAAAAATAAAAAAAGGAAAAAAACATAGTAAAAAACGAAAAAAAAGTATAAAAAAATGTATAAAAAATAAAAAAAGAATTAAAAAATTTGAAAAAAACTTTTTTGGCAAAAAAAAACTTTGTTGGGAAAATGAAAATTTTGAGCAAAAATTTAAAAATGGGGAAGAAACGAAATGTGGAAAAAAAAAATTTGGAAAAAAAAAACATAAAATGAAATAAAAAATTAAGAAAATTAAAAAGAATTGGAAAAAATGAGAAAAAAAGGCGAAAAAATAAAAAACTAAAAAATATCCAAAAAATAAAGTAAAAAAAAAAACACTGTATATCTGACAATACGGATGCTGTAGCGCAGTAGAGGCAACGGCATAGGATTATAGCAATTGTGGATTAGATAAAGTATTTTTTAATTGAGTATTTTTCTTTTTTCTTAATTTGCTGACTCAAGAAAAAAAATATTATTTGGTTGTGTTTGACTTTTTGTGTCTTGCTCATTTAAATTTGGTAGTCTTCATGTCATGAGCTAATACATTGGGTGGTCTTGATATTCTAAACATAAGGATATTTACTACAAACCTAACTTTTTCGTGTTATATATTCGAATCAGTATTTTCATATGAGTTAATATTTATAGACCAGTGGTGACAAAAAATATTCAGTTAAGCGCGGCGGAGCGCGCCTTTTCCTAGTAAATAAATAAATATAATCCGAACTCAAAATTAAAAAATGATTTCAAACTTTGGACGTCGGGTCGGACATGAGAGCGGGTGTATCGATCATGAAAGATGGCGAAACTGTACACAAATAATGGTTGACCATCGATCAGCGTACGTCCACCCCCTACGTCAGACTTACTCGAGTTCGAATCCCGATCCCGTGAAAGAAAAGACCACCATTTCCTCGCTTGCAATCATTATTCAGTACAACTTAATGCTCTTTTGATCAGTACTCATTGGGATTTCAAAATGATAATATATATATATATGATAATTTACAATAATATAGTTGAACTGTTCTTCTATCAAGTTTTCTGGAAAAAAACAAAAGAGAAGGGATCTATTTACGGTGCTTATCGTGACAATTTTGATAATATGATTTTTTAAAAATTTTTAAAAGTTTATTATAATTCTCAAAAATAGTATTGTTTATTATAACTTTTCAAAGAGCCGTTAAATTACAACCGTTAAAAAGTGTATAAAATTTGGATAAACATCCAAACAATATTTAAATTGATTGAAACCTGTCAATTTATAAATAATGCATCAATAAACTTTTTTCCATTTTTAAGATTTTTTATTAATTTTTATAAATTTTCGAAAACCCCCATTGTCAATGGATCCCTCAAAACAAAAGAGGAAATAGTTGAACTATTGCGAAAACACTTGCGTTTTACTCCGAAATGCTAATGACTTTAATTATATTATATCATATCTGAAATTTTGAAATTTGATTTATGGTTCTTTATTATATTCATTATATAGAAATACTTGGGGTACAAAAAAATTTCAGTTCTAGAGATTTTGAATATTTATTTTTGGAGTTTTTAAAATTCATGTAGAACAAGCACTACTTTATTAATATTTTAGAGTCACTTTAAAGAATCTAAAACTAATACTTAAAAACTCCGAAAATAAAAAGCTTTTGTATTCAAATTATTTTTGTATAAAAAATTCAATAAGAACTATAAAACAAAAATTTGGACGTGCCAAATATAATTTAAGTTGTAATGTTTTCACGTTAGTGTAACTAATTAAAATATAATAAGAAAAACATATAAATCGAGTAGTTGACTTCCAAGTTCCAAACTGTAGGCTCATAATCAAGGATTAAACCGGGAGTTTTTCCACAGGATTTTAAACATCAGAAAGTTCAAATTCTATGCTCAATGGGCTTGCCTTGTGCTGGGCTGTATCCTATTATAACCTTTTTTACTTGGGCCTTCAATTTCCAGTCTTGGACTCTTGGGCAAAATTTCAGTGTGATTTGCATTGGTTCAATTACTTTAATGTCTCGTCTATATATACTTGAATTCAAAAATCATAATCATAAACCTCACTTCAACCATACAGATGTGGATGAAAAAGACATACATTTTTGTTTGTTTCTTATCTAACTTAAACAAACCTGACCTATAATCTTTTATATGATATTTTTTCTAACTACTTTCCCGAAATCATGGCTGGTCAGCCAGACCAAGTCCTTGAAACCAGTTGGTTGCTGCATCTAACTATAGAAAAATACATTAAACAATTTCATCTTTTGCAGGGATGCATGATTGTAATCTTATTTATAATCCAATTATATACATTTTTGCTCTTACTTTGTCATCAGGTGATCTACCACATAACCTCACTAGTCAGATATGTATCCCAGTTGTTACCCAGATTCTAACCAACAAATTTGCCATTTTCTCACCCACTTCTAATTAAAAACTACTTCAATCCAGTATATAATGATATAAATACCATGTACCTGTAGTAGCAGTTTTATCAACCCAAAATGGCCTCATCAACCAAGAGTGATGATACATGTTCTTCCAAGTACCAGGAAGATGTTAGTGCAGATGATGATGAAGACGAAGAGTTGTTCGAGCTCGATCTGTCGCTGATGGACGAGGTGCGAACGGATCATAACGGTTACGGGCAGGACGATTGTAATAAGGAGGCACTTCTTGCCAACTGCTTGATGCCAGTGACATGCATAAGCAATGCCAAACCTATCAATGACATTGTAAGAATGAGTTTCGACAGTTCGATCGGGCTAAGTTACAGGGCGGCAACGGGAAGATCGCGGAGCTGGTTAAGGTCGACACGCGAATTTTGGATTGGGCAACGTCCAGCAAAGTTTGCATCGGCGCGACTAAAGAGTTTTCTTGTAAACTAGAAAAATTAGTTCTGGATAACTGAAAAATTTTGGTCATCTTATTACTGGATTCTCTCAATCACAACTACATCTGTTCTACTAATACTTTTATACTTGTTTCGCTTAATTCATTTCTTACATCAATTTATTGGTCAATCAAATGTACCAGCGACTCTACACAACTTAACATATCAATATGGTTGAAGCATCCTACATAATAGTTTTGGAAAGAATCTTGCTATGATTTTTTTTTTTATATATTTTTTGTTATGATAGTCTGCAATTAATTCTATTTATATTTTTTAAGTCTGAACATCAATCTATACTTGAGTAGAAAAATATGTTCTTTTTTTTTTTTGATGCGGCAGGCAACAGCCAAAACCGAGATTTTCATTTTATTAAAAACAAAAGCATATTTACATAGGATTATTACATAACTAGAGGATAGATAGAGGAGTGTACATGGTGGGAGGAGAGATTTAAACTGGAAATTCTATCTAGAAAGAAAAGGAAATTAAAAAGCTGAAAATGCTCCATAGTCGAGAGGTGATGTCTCTGTGAGTCTAATTCTCCGTGACAGGCTCAGTCTGTTGTAGCAGTGCCATTTGGCGTCTTGTACATGAGAGGTTCCAGAGCCTGACCTCTCCCACGATGATCTGCAGTACGGTGCTCGGCGGTTTGGATAGTTGCTGAAAAATACGGCGATTCCTCTCTTTCCATATATTCCACAATGCCGATGCTACATAGCACATCTGTTGAGTTTGTTGGCCATTCCTGAATCTGCTTAGCCATCTGTTGAGAAAAATATGTTCACAAAGT
The DNA here is from genome assembly GCA_030179965.1 of Cyperus esculentus. Taxonomy (NCBI): domain Eukaryota; kingdom Viridiplantae; phylum Streptophyta; class Magnoliopsida; order Poales; family Cyperaceae; genus Cyperus; species Cyperus esculentus. The sequence goes on along the minus strand of JASGLE010000023.1, from coordinate 3,084,555 downwards.
AAATAGTCATTAATTAATGCTTTATGCCTGTTTGGATAGAAAACGCATAGTAAAATGCTGTTCATAAATTGCTCGAACATAATTTTCTCTAGACGTTAGAATTCTACTACGCTGAGCCATTGAGGTGTACTATATCTAAACGCTACCTGGTAATTCAGTTGTTTCCAATAAATAAACTGATGCAGTAAATGATATGTTTCCTTGCTCATTGAAATGTACAGTAATCTAGCTGCTAACGGACTCGAAAATCCGGTTCCAACCATTCAACAATCACCATGAGTACCAGAAATTTGCTCCTCAATCCATAACTGGTGTCTTACCAGTATATACTACCGCTGCAGCTGATCGAGCATAGTGCAAGCAGACGTACTGACATGTGGTCGTTCTATTTATGCCAATTAATATTCTGCGGCTGGTCAAGTGTCCAACTATTTATGCATTCTCTGGATTGCAACGAATTGATAACCACGACGTGATGTGGTGGAGCAAGATTACCAATTTAGTAACGAAATTAAACAGCATTGATCGTGCTCAGCAAAACCAAATATAAAAATTCGGGATCGAGTTCAATCAATGCGGAAAAAATGCTGATATGATACCAGTTGTGTTCTCCTCTTCTCAGCTTTCCAGTTGAGCCCTTTTATTTTTTTCAGATATCATTCCGGGTCAACCGGAGCAGATATCTGTCGACTGTTGTTCTACATAAGCCCGGTTTTGTTGAAACCTTTGATTTTTCCGTTCAAATGCAGTAAATATATCAAAAGGTCATGTTTTCTTTGCAAAATTGTGATAGAAATTAGAAACCACGAACGTAGTGTGCTATTTATCAGGAAATTAATTAATTTTAGCAGAATGTGAATTGGTCTTTAAGTTAAATAAATCAAAATTTTTGACCATCTGGAAGCTGTGAATGGTGGGCTAAATTACACATCTTAATACATCATACATATAATATTCTTTAATGTATAAAACATAAGAACTTAAAATTGCATAACATGTTGAATTTAGCCCTGATTCAAAAGAGGCGAGACGAAAGCATAAGCAAACTTTCTCGATCTCTTCCACCAAGAATTTCTCGATAGATACGTACTATCGGAATCTGAATTATTGTAAACAAACATACATGACAAAGTCAGTAATTTCTTACAGATCCATTGCATTTGGCAGTGTCGATATCGCAAATAGAAGCATGTGGCAGTGCAGTAAAAGGAACAAACACTAGTAATTAGTTAACAGCATATCAACTCACAAAATAAAATGACCTGCCATATATATAGCACATACATATACTCCAGAAATTTAGTCGTTTTATGCCATTGCATTATTATCTGTTTCTGTAAGAATCGTTTATATTTCATGAGCAGTCAGATCGATCGTAGTACTGACAACAGAGAAAGGTACGTACGATATATATAATCCTCTGTATATCCTGCGCCATTTTCCAGCTAGTTAGTAGTTTTCTGTTATATATATATATATGCAGAATTGCAGATACAACTTGGGTTGGGGGGGGCCTGGTGAAGGGAGGCGAGGAGGTTTGTTGGGGATCTGTATTATTACTATTGTATATGCTTTAAATCGTACATATGAACATTTTTGAAATTATAAAATAATTTTGCTGGTAAAACAAATATAAATAATTGAAATGATCAATATTGTGAAGTTGTGAACATATTAATTTATCATATTTTCTTACCAGTATCCACTATATATAAGACCATATATATGCAAGTCTAAACGTAAGCATGCTTTAAATAGGCTGAATGAGCAAACAATATTGTAAATGATAATAATTTGTGAACAAAATGACTTTAAATATATACAGCTTAGAAGCTCTCCACCCGTATTTAGATAACTAACGACGACAGATTATAATGAAATCACACATAACTAGACCTTACTATGTCAAACCATTTTGCACCCACAAACATTTGATGATAAGCATTAGGATTACCAATTAAATGAAAGAGCCATGAAATACCATTCATTTGCTTTGCTCCTAATATGAAATATCAAAACATGAAACTTAATTATCATTAACTCCGAATATCAAAACATCAGATACATGCTTTGCTCAGCAATATTTAAGAAACTTAATTAATCTCTTATTCTTTATCATTATTAACAATGAGATCTAAATATGATCAGCAAGATTCATTTATACATGCAACATGATGAGTACCAGCAACCAGCAGAGACAATATATGCTTCTGTATAACCAACATGGAAACAAATGATTCTTAGGACATTAACGAAGGTGATCTGTTTCACTAAATGATAACCAGCGAAATCAGAGGCGCAAGATCGAACCCTTGAAATTTATCACGAAATCGGACTCGCTTTACACGATTCAGTTCGCAATATTTAATTGGCCCAACTTCTCGATCGGAACCACCAATCGTGCACATTACTAGGGAAAGAACATGTTCCTCTTATATATATATATTAAACTGAAAATATGTTAAATAAACCATCTCAATCATGAAGATTGCCAGGGGAACTCGTACATATGAAAATGCCAGTAATAATTTTTTTTGATCAATTAATTAATTGACTAATAATAATTATATATAGAAGTAGATTGGAGTTGGAGGCACGCCCATGTACGTATGTAGCAACACTAACTCCATTGTTTGTTATATATAAAGAAGTAAAGAACATATGACTTCGATTGTTTGACATAAAATTAGGTTCAAGATCAAGATCAGTATTACTGAAAACAAATAGAGCGATCGACAGGCACAAATGAAAATGGCTTCCCTTAAGATGCCCATCATTGTTATCTTCCTCGTCGTTGGCATAACAATTCAATTCACTACGCTCGGTGCTCAAGCAGATTACAACCCTGGTTCTGATCAGGGAGTTGGGGGAGGCAGAAACCACAGGAGCACCGCAGAACTTGTGGATGCACCGGGTTTTGTCAATACCAATTTTACCAATTTTGGATCGGGTTCATATTAATTATCACAAATTCACAAGTATACAAATTAGTCGGTACTACGGCTTCATATTAATCAAGTATATATAGCTAGGGTTTTACCCACTTTACTTCACCTATTTACTTAACTACTACCAAACACCACTGCTTTAAGGTGATTTAGTGTTTTACTCCGCTTTAACTTAATACGCTTGCCAAACAGAGGGTCAGTATGTAAAACTGCATTAAAATTGCATTCGAGTACTTCTTCTTGTAAGCTTCCAACAGTTTATTTTAGGGTGGTGCTATCCGCAGCAAGAAAATGGCTTAAGCAGCGTAGCCCGTCAACAGATTTTTAAAAATAACGAGTATACCCTCTCTTTATTCAATGAGTAGCCTACGGCACAAATTGAGTGATACATATTTATGTTGCTATAAGATATTAAAACATTCCTTTGGTGCTATTGCTAATTGATCCAACTTATATTTGAAGAGGAGGGATCCAATAACCATAAACTTCGGTAACCGTGGTGACCATTTCACTATTTATATATAAATTGACAAATCTAAACCATTAGATGTATTCTAAATCATCTAAATAATATATACACAAAAAATGATAAAGTTTTAACATCGTTTCAATAGTCATCAAGAAAGGAGAAAAAATCATAAAATTTGAAGCGTCGATTTTTGTTAATGCTTGATGCATTTGTAAATAAAATCAAAATGATATAATTTTTTGTATACACATAAAACATGATATATACAACACATGCTATCAATTAGTTTTGTTATTTAGCAGTTTAAATTGTAATTATTTTAGATTTAATTTCACGGTCACCGATCGGTCACCAAAAACATAGTTATTTGATCCCTCCTCATATTTGAAATACAATATAACCTTATCAAAAACTCAATATGATTTGCATGCAATTTAACTTGTGAGTTGTGATAGTTAAAATTGAAATAAATACTTGAAAAGATATAAAAATGAATAATTTTATATTCAACAATATTTTGATATAAAGAACTTATTAAACCATATAAATTAAAATTTCGATATGATTTGATCTGTTTTTTAGATTGAACTCACGTAAAAACTCTGTGAATTAAAAAAAATTTTACTCTATATTAATAATATACAACACAATAAATTAACTAGTATTTGTATTTTTTCTTTAAAATTAATAATATTTTAGATTGCACGAACTGCACACCGTAAAATTAATATTTTTATATCACTAGAGCAATAGGTGATACTGCCACACACTTTTGATGCATTTATTCATATTTCGATTTGGATGATGTTGTGGGCAATAGTAAAGAGGGATATAACTGTCAATTCACAAAAAAATTGTGACTGCTGTGCTGCTTGAGCTATTCCAGCGCTGCGGATAGCGTCACCCTTATATTATGCAAGTTTTTCTTGATTGTTAATTCCGTTGTAATATATATACACACACAAAGGAATAGAACTATTGTGAAAACATTTGACTTTCACTCCAAAATACTAACGGTCCAAATTATATTTATCACTTATGAAATTTCGATTTATGGTTTTTATTAAATTCATCATATGAAAATACTTAAAAATACAAAAAAAATTATTTTTGAAGCTTTTTAAGTACTTATTTTGTATTTTTTAAAATCCATGTACAAACAAGCACTATTTATTAATATTTTAATGTTCATATTATATTTGCTATGATCTATTCTAAAGTTCACAAATTTATATTCAAAATTTATTTATCTCACGTGCACGTAAGGGTATATTGGTTATTTACTTATTTCTTATTTTATAATTGGTTTTAGATCACAAATTAGTTGGTGATTCATTTCTCACAAGATGCATAGTTTGGAATGTATTTGTTCGAGTAAAATTAAAAATTCACGAAGGAACTTGTCACAAGCCACAAGCCAATAGTTTGTGGAAATTAAGTTTTGGTCATATCCCCTAAAAATATTGTGCGAAATAATTTAGTAGAATAATTTAATTTACACCTGATACAAATTACTATTTGGCGGGAATGATAAATTAAGTTAGTAACAACTTAATTCATATGTCAAAATTAATTTGTTCGAACCTTTTCCAATCATGCCAATACATTTTTTCAGCAATAAACCAATGGAAACATTTCCCATAAAAGGAATTACCTACTCGATACTTCGAAATGCAAAACCAAAACCAAAAAAAAAAAATATATATATAAAAAGGATCGAGCATGCAAACATTGGCTGCAGCGGAATCTCAGCACAATCATTATGATTCCAAAGCAAGATCTTCATGGCGATACAAGACGTTCAGCTCGAGGATTCGAGGAATGAGGTGTATGTCAGGTTAAGCCGACTGACTGTTATATAACAGTTACATATATGGCTGTTGCTTTTGGGCTCACATTGCCTGTTCCGTCTGGCCTACAGAGCACTCACGCTGACACGAGCGAAAACTTAAAACGTGCCCGCTGTAAAGTGTTCCTTCCTTTTTCTCAAAAAAAAAAAAAAAAAAGGAAAATTCTACGTGGATACTGTATTTGATACCATAGTTGATACCATAAAACCAGATGCGGTTTTTTTCTGATCAAACGTCGGTTCAATAAAATTCAAAATAGATTAAATCAAACCACGAACTTCTCGTCTCCGATCTCCTTCTCCTCTGATCTTCTTCTCTCCGATCTCATCCTCTCATTGCGCAAACTACTCTCCGATCTCTTCTCCGGTTTATTTCCCCTCCCGTCGTCATCCTCTCATGGTGCAAACTTCTCTTCTCCTCTCCGATCTCCTTCCTTTATTTCTCCCACTCCTCCTCTCCGATCTTCTTCTCTCGTTCTCCGACTTCTCCTCTTTGGTCTTCTTCTCTTTGTCAATAGTTGATTCACTTGCAATTGGTCGGTGTTCAAGTTAGACCAATAGGTATTCAAGTTATACCGATGAGTATTCAAGTTATACCAATAGGTATTCAAGTTATGTTAGTATTCAAGTTTTAGTAGTAAATATTCAAGTTACACCAATAGGTTTCAAGTTATATTAATAAGAATTCAAGTTATGTCAGTATTCAAGTTATAGCAATGAGTGTTCAAGCTGAAAAATATATCAGGATTTAAGTTTTAGCAGTAAATATACAAGTTATACCAATGAGAATTCAAGTTATAATAACGAGTGTTCAAGTTGAAAAATATGGTCAATATTCAAGTTTTAGTAGTAAATATTCAAGTTATACCAATGAGTATTCAAGTTATAGCAATGAGAATTCTCAAATAAATGTTCATTGTTAAATGTTTGACCGGTCAACTATCTTGGTATCAACTATGGTATCAACCATAGTATCACCATATCCGGACCCAAAAAAAAAGTGTTCCTTCCTTCTCGACACGTTGCGTACCGGTCGTATGTTTCCTCGAGTGTCAAGTACGTACGGAGTGTCAGTTCTCAAGACGAGAGAAAAAAAAAAAGAGAAAGGTACCGAGTACCGACCGTTGAATTGAAAAGAGTAATACATAACGTCGTTCGTACAATATTTGTCCATGGCGTCTATAAATTACAAAATCAGATATATTTGTTACATTCTGAGTGTTTTTATAGACATATGGACATATTTTTGATCGACACATGATGTTTCTCAATTGAAAACATGGGTCTCAATTCTCAAAGACCAAGGGCCAGGGGAGGAGGGAGGGATAAGGAAGAGGAAGGAGATAGTATTGATATTTGATATTGAATTATAAAATCTAAGTGGAAATGTATTATAAGTTTTTCATGTTATTTCATGAGTAATTTCTAAGTAGCACCCCCATGATTTTAGTCAGATGGTTACTTAGTTAAATATATTTGATATAAATATAATTTTTCATTTTTTATATTTCATTTGTTGAGAATAGACTACTTCTATACAAACAAATCACATCAATAATTATGAACAATTTATTTTCCTCCATCATTTCTCATCTCCAAACGATACTCTATTCATGTTATGTTTAAGTTTCTCAATTTCTCTTTTTTGAGAAGTTGATAGCAGCTATCAATTTAAATAAGTTTCTCAACTTCTCACAACCAATGTTTGTTGATTGTCAATCAAAGTGCATAATGTGAGAATTATTCTAAATCTTTCCTTCGTGCGAATTACTCTCTATAATCAGACTAGTGTTGTTTATCTGTATTGTACATTAAATTGTATAAGTAATTTCTTGTTTATTTGATAATTTGCAAATATATCTTACATTTAACAAGTTGCACATGAGATCGTGAGGTGTAGGTATAATTCCCAAGTTTATGCAAAGCTAAATTGATGGTTAATCTTCTCAACAAAGAGCAATTGGAGCTCAATTAGAATATTCAAAGCTTGATTGGAAGCAACTAGAGCTTAATAAAAAGTACTGGAGTTAAGTTGACGAAGAATGGAACTCTTTCTTTGTGTTGTTTTGCAAATCCACTAAAGATAAAAAAGTTGTTCTTCTATAGATAACTTTCATTTTTAATCGAGCGATTCAAACTTTACAGATCAAGCATCTATCTTAATTTACTTACGATCAAAGAATATATTTTTAATTTATAATCATCCAATTTGAAAAAAATGAATGGTCGATATTTCTTTCAATCTACCAAAGAATTTACCAAGACGAAATCAAGACTAACCACTATTCGAAAATTAAGCAGAATGGTGCTGTAGATTGAGGGATAAGGTTTAGGTTAGAGTATGGTGGTGGCCCTGTCTTGATAAAGGTGTGTGGAGCACCAATCGGCGAAATTGACCTCTCGATCATTATTATCATGAAGAGGTGTGCGTTCTCTCGAGCTTTGAACAAGACACGTTGTTTAGTTTGATTTTGGTGTAGCGGTTCAGTCGACTACGAGTCCCGTAGAGTGGTCGACACCTAAAGTGACAGAACCATGTTACATCGGGTTTGATTTTCTCTCTCTACTCTTTACGTTTCTTGTATATTCTTTATGAATTGAGTTATATAATCGTTGATCTCACCATATCTCTAATTGAATCTTTCAAATACTTAGTTTTTGAGATTAATTAAATAGATCTGAAATTTTGAAGTATTAATTTAGAATTGTTCAAACTAAATTAAGAAATCTAGAGGGTTCTTATCAAAGCGCATAGTCCTATGTTATATCACTTATTATTTGCATGCAACAAATAAAGTAGTTCTTGTTAACCTCTCCGTCAATTTGGTAAGTGAAGCAGAGTAAAAAACAGAGTGTTTGCATTCGTATTTGGTAATACATAGTGAAGTAATTTGATGAAATTGACTTATTAGAAATATTTAAAACATAATCCAAATATAATCTTTTCACTTCATAATATGCTTTACTACACCTCATGAGGTGAAATAATTTTAGTGGAGTGACCTCTTTAATCCCCTTTACAATTCACTCTACTTTAATCCCCATATGATATGACAAAAACAAAAATAATTGAGGCGAAGTAAGGATTCAACAAACACGTGTGGTTACCAACTGAGGAAAAACAGTGGAACCATACATGGAATTAGCTGCACATCGATCACTTCTCGTTCTCGACTGAAGCCATTCATTCATCACCAATCACCATTGTACAAAGGAAACACTAGAAAGGTCGAAATTGCAAGGCACAATAACACAAGACATGATGGCAATCCAATATAATCAGTGTGATGTGTTTCTAGTACAAGTAGATTGGATGGAGGGAATCTTACCCTTTATCTCCCTGAAGAGACGTTCACGACAGGTTTTCCAATGGAAAACATGTATAGTCCACCTATAAAGTAAGCCACACATCCACCCCTTCCTCACAATCTGACACACCCGGCCACGTGCACCCATGTGCTTGTCACAGTTGCATAAATGTTTACCGAAAACCGGAGTGCATGTATCTGTTTACTAGAAAATGATATATGTTGATCAGAAAGATATAAATGTTTACTGAGAAATGATATTTGTTCGTAAAAAAATGCGGTGGACCGGTAGATAGATAAAAGGGGTGGTCGCTGTCTACGACTCTTTTCCAATATTATAATTTCAAAGCATGAAGTGCAGCATAATAATAGGGTCCATAGGGTCCATATATGTGGCATGTCTGTTTTTTTTTTTTTTTTGAGGAAATACGTGGCATATCTGTTGCTAGCAAAACTACAACACACGTTTGTTGTCATAATTGAATTGGATGCAACTTCCATTTCTAATTTCACACTCCTTTTCTCAGCTGGTTTTTGCTATTCTATGAAAAATATTCAAATGTTACTTGTAAATTAATAAAACTTTGATTACTGATTTTATGTAGTTTTGGTTTGTATCATATATATATAGTGCAGTACTAGCTGTACCTTTAATTCTTTTGTGGGATTGGCATCCCAAATAATAAAGACCTCTTTTAGATCAGTCATGGATTGAAGGTATAACTTGTACATATATTCCATAATATCAATAGTTCAAAACCAGTAAAGAGGCAATATATGTTCCAAATTAATGTTTCTTAATAAGTTGCATATATTAGCTCACAATAACATTGATGAAATTAAAGATATCAAAACAATTTCAATCATGGAAACATCTTGAGTGCTTAAGGGAGGTCTTGCTTTCATGAGCAATACTGCAAACAAACTTGCCGGATTACAAGTTACCGCCTCCGTGCAGCGAGGGGCGGAGCCAGAGTTGTGATATGGGGGATGCTTAGTAGTACAAAACTATTATATCCATCAATTATAGGGAGGGCCAAAGGGCAATTACTAACCAAAGTACACAGAAAAATGACATATATTCCTTTAAGTTGCAAAATCATGGGGGAGTCTTAGCACCCCCATGTCCCCCCCTCTCTCCGCCCAGCCTGCGTGCAGCCGTCTCCCGCTGCGCGTTAAAATAAACCGCTGCCACTGGTAAGCCTAGGTCATTGTCTTCGGCGAACCGGCGGGTGTTGAAGTGCGACCGAGACAGCGGTGGACCCACCGACTGACGCTTCTTCTGTTGGAATAGCACAAAGATGAACCTGTGTATGCCTATGTTTGGTTTTGGGCTTTCATAGCTCACAATCTCCTTCCCTGCTTTCAGTACATACAGTTAGTTCAATGAAACATCACTAAAAGATCTTTGATTTGGGCAGTGATTGACAGAAGAGAAACAAATCATATTCAATTGTAAGTTTGTAACATGTTTATTTTCTTTTTAATAAAACTGAAAGGCTAGCATATATGATATATTTAGGTATAAAATTAACAATAAGAGAGTATAATTAATTAGGATGTGCCAGAAAAGGTTGTGGCAGTACATAATTAACTACATATATACATAACAAGTAGAGACTAGAGAGAGTGGAGAATGGAACCCACCAAAGGAAACATCAGTAGTGCCCGGAATATCTGTCACAATCCTGTGACAAGGTCATGTCCAATTAATGTTAGCCACATTACACACATTCCGAATATATATATTGATTCTGCTGTATATACGAAAGAGCACTACGTCCATCGTATGTTCATAAATGTAACAAATAAATATAATAAATAGGCTGACAAATGAGACTTAATAAATTTTATTTGTAACCACTACACTCACAAAAAGTAATCCACAAACGTCTGTTGTATAAACATTTAATGTTTCCTAAATTTGTCAAGGGTCAACAGATCCTAGTAGAAGTGCATCAGTGCACGTGCTGCATATATTATTATATATTGATATATATACCAGTAACACCACTAACTTTAACTTTATCCACAATAACACTATACTAAGAAACATTTTTTTTCCTACAAGTAGAAATGAGCGGCGCTTTGTAATTCTTTTTATTTTCTCTTTAGTCTTTATATATAAATCTAAAAGTGTTTTTGTAAAGTTTATGTTTACCAATGGAGGTGCTCCCTCAGATATGGGTCACTAGGACCGGGCACATCTGGGTCTGTCATCACCTGTATTAAAATTGACAAATATTAATCACATAGATTAGAGAAAGTCAAAGTTGTTAATTACTAATTAACAAGTAGATTGCAGTTAATTAATTAGCTGAAGAAGCAGACAATTAGCCAGCCAGCATATATATACAGAGTGATAAGTTAACATGTAATTAAGTATATATAAAACTGCGAACCGCACCGATTTGTCGACCAAATTCTTTCTTCTGACGATAAGATAGTCGGATTATAAGTTACATGTTCATAATCAGATGCGATTTGGGAGCATTTGCCATAATTTTATGCTAATAAACAGATTTGTTAACTGAGTAACAGATGCACAACAGTTTGATTCTGTCAAATTGTCAATGCTGTAATATAATACCAGTTAAAAAGGCAACAGACAGACAGAAGAAGTTTATACACACATACAAGTGTAAAGAAAGACCGCAAGTCGCCGCCCGGGACCTCGACTCGGGGCCTCGAGGCGGTGCTCGACGGGTAGAGCTCGTGGCCGTTGAACACGAGCTTGGAGTTGTAGGTGACGATCATCTTCACACAGGGGATGAAGAAATCTAACACCTCTCCTATCACTCTCCCAACAACAAGAGGCTCCGATGTCCTGGACATGGCCATGAAATATGAGATAATATGTGCCTTTGTGTGGTACTTTGTGAAGGAATGTGTGTAGTACTAGTGCTATTTATAGAGCAGCTGTCGAGGTCTGGTTGGATCTTTGGGGGAGTTTCTGTTAAATTTTTTTTATAAAAAAAAAATCGAAATTAACAAAAAAAGATTAAAAAAAAAGTTCTTGGGTTGTAATTTTGTTATATTTCTGTTTGAATACAATAGGTGGATCCCATTTTTTCAAAAAAAAAAAAAATGAAGAAACAAATTATTTCTGTTGTGCTGTTGGAAGACACTTTGTTGGTTCTTTTTAACCAATATAAAATGATAAAAAGTACCTTCAAGCTTCAAAGGATGTTTATGATTTTAAATTAATGGATGAACCATTAATAATCTCTACTTAAACATATGATCTCCAATATTTGTGGGGTCTTGAAGAGGTACATTTGATGAGGTGTCATCATATTAATTAAGCTGGTCGGGTCAGATTGGGTGAGTATCCTCTGCAGTACCGCAATCCGTGTGGTAACTGCCCAACCAATCAGAGCACATAGTTTCAGTATTACGATCAGAGATCCATTTAAACGGATGCCCGTTTGGAATTCACGGGGCCTGTTTTACACTGATTACGGGCAACTCAAATCCTACGTTACTGCAGGAGATATGAATTCGGTCAGATTGGGGGCAACTATGAGCAAGTTCACATTACTTTGATTTAGTTGTTTGAATTTATATGCTTGCATAATGCGACATGCACAGTAAGGAGCTCTTTTATTTATTTATTTATTCTTTTTTTTTTTTTATGTGTGTCTAAAGCAAGCTGCCACAATTAATTTGAACTCCATATTTAAAAACAAAAAAAAATATTATTTTTTAATTCTATGTTATGAAAAAATAAGTGAATATAAAATGAAAAAAAAATTGTTTAGTTTTTTATAAGAGAAGATTGATGTACAAAATATGCATGCCTAAGCTGATGTTATTAGCTGATGTTATTACTAATTGGGAACCATATATTGTGATTATTAACAACAAGTATTGTGATTATTTGTTTGGCAATCAAGTTTTAATTAAAATTTAAATAATCTAACAAATATAACAATTTTTCAATCATAAATTCTTGAATTTGTGGATCAATTGATTGTGTTTCCAACTCAATGCAATTTGGGTGACATTTGATTTTTTATTAAAACTCGTTAAACTTTTGTGCTGGTGGTTCTGGTTCATTTTCAACCAGTACTAAATCATCTCCTTGGATTTGAAAAATCTCTAGTGATATGTAATATTGATGCCCTTCAATAGAGTATCAAATGACATTTAAATTGCATGCTTTTTGTAAACATGACCATCAAATAAGTTCATATATATTTTTTGTTTCTGAAAGATTTTCTACTTTTAATTAAAGTATTCTTTTCATTGATTTATTTAATAGTTAATTGTCATGGTTGTCAAAATACTAGTTTTCAAGAATCACTTCCCATATCTTAAGCAACTTTTAGGCATTAGAAGCTATTTAAATAAGAGTTTTGTTACGTTACATCAAATTTTGTTTGACAAAAAATTGAGCATTTTGATATGTATAATTGATGAAAAGAAATAGAAAGTAAACTCTACAATGTGCTCCAGAAGAGGTGAAGAGGAGGGGAAGGGAGCAGAGAAGAGGTATATTTTCTAATGTTACTTGCTCCACAAAACTTTTTAAAGAGGAGGGGAGGAAAAGAAGTCACTCTACGCCTCAAATTAATTGACTTGTGACTTGTCCCCCCAAATTGGATGTATAGGAGGTGAATTTTTTTTTTTTTTTTCTCCTTTCATTCCATTCCATCACATCCCTTTCCTTTCCATATCCTCCCATTCTAAAAAAATGTGGAGCACAGTGCTAGTAGTAGTAGGTACAATCTAACACTAGTTCTTACGCCAAAAGTGATGGTTTTCATCCTCATATTACTCGGATTGCTCCAATTTCATAAACCCTAAATAAAAGTTGGTGCAATATACCATTACTCTTTAAATGAATCAAAGTTTCATTAATTATATTTATTTTATCAAGTAAATTAAACATTTCAAATGATAATTTATGTACGAGTTACTTAGTTGTAAATGTTGTACACTTATACTGTAACAAATTAACAATTTAAATAATTAAAGTGTAAAAGGAAGATCGATATTAATTGAGTTTATATTGAGCTTGGATAAAGATGAGGGTCAAATCACTTAAACTTCAAAGGAAGATCGATATTAATTGAGTTCATATCAAGTCACTCAAATTTAAATGTCTATGAAAAATATTTTCTTCTTGGTTTCCAACACGTGACCTCCTACACAGACTTGACCCTTAGTTACTAGACCAAAAGTTGTTTTATATTGAGCTTTTAATTGGTTTAATGTGTTTAACTCTCATCGCCCATTTACATTTACCTGTATATTATTGTTCCTTGAGATATACATATATTTTTTTTTCTTTTTTCTTTATAAACATTACACTAGACGAGTACGCATTCAAGATAAGACACACATACATACACGTACATCTTCTGGAGTCTGGACGCATGGTTCATTGAATATGTGTAATAATTAAGGGACTCGATTGATACAGCTTCTTACAATTCTTACCAGACAGAAGGTACAACCAAAGTGGCCTATTGCGGTGCTACAACTGGCAAATCTTTGAAACAGATTTATCTTGTCCGGGTTAACTGTATTCCTTCCGGCAAAAACTGCAATAATGTTTTGTTGAATTATGCATCATCACCTTGCACCCATCGTATGGGTCCGTTTGGATTGTGTAAGGATTAGTAAAAGAATAGTAGAATAGATCGTCTGTTTGGTAAATCAAGGAATAGCAATAGAATAGTGCTATCCGATTAGTAAAAATGGATTAGTGGTTGTTGGAAGAGTAAAAAGAATAGTGATGTTTAGAGCTATTCGGATAGTAGAAATATTGTTTGGCAAATGACAATTGGAATAGTATTATGATAAATATTTTTTTGGAACTATTTTTAGAGCTATTCGAATAGCTATTCTGCTATTCGACCAAATAGGAGGAATAGCGGATTAGCAATTTTTTAGAGCTATTCGAATAGCTATTTTCTGTTTGGCACATGGAATAGCTATTATTTTGCTATTCTATTCCAATTTTTGCTATTAGTAAAAAAATAGTGATTTTTGGATTAGCTAAAGAATAGTAGAAATATGGTGCTATTCGGGATAGTAAAAATGTTGTTTGGATTGTTTGTTTAGAATAGCAATGGATGGTTGAAAAGAATAGTAGCTAATCCATGTTTTATATGGATTAGTAGAATAGCAATTAATCTCACTTTTCCGGATTAGTGATTGCGTGTTTGGATGCACTCACAAGTTAAGAATAGCTTACTAATCCGAATAGTAGCTATTCTTTGACAATCCACACGCATATTAAAGATTAGATGGTGGCCAATATATTTCGATCCTTCAAATGACTTAATTACACCATTTTGTAAATATTAAAAAAAACAAAGAAGATTTTATAAATATATGAAATAGTTCATCTCCTCCCATTTCTTTCCCCAAAAAAAAAAAAAAAAAATAGCATGGTATTTCTAATTCCAAGATGAAAGTTGATAAATCAATATAAAACACAACTAATCCTCATCAGATAGCTAATTCAAACACACAAACTCTTTTTTTCTAGACAATGAAATGATATAAATGGACAAACTTTTTTTCTTTTATTTTTAGATAAAAATGACGGGTTAAGTTACTCAAATTTAAATATCTATGAAATCAATACCCCTCAACCGGAGTATTGCCTCGTGACTAGTCCAAATGTTGTTTTTCCAGAGTAAATCTATGGTACTCCTAAGAGCACGAAGGTTTCCCGTACTCCTAACTCAAAAATCATACTTACCCACATCTCAAATTTTTTATTTATGGTTTTCATTAAATTCTTTATATTAAAATCTTATATGAAACAAAAATTTTCCATTTTTTTAGGCTTTTGAATATTTGTTTTAAATTTTTTAAAGATGGAATAGTTTCATACATTGTTTTATTATTATTTTGAGGTCATCCTAAAAATTTCAAAATCCACAAAATCTACTGAAAAAACTAAAAAAATGTAAAATATATGTATCCTAAGATTTTGATACAAAGAAATTAACGAGAACTGTAAATTAAAATTTAGAGATGGTTATAATTAAATATGGTCTTTGAGGTAGGAGTTTACTCAGTTTTCATATATATTAATTAAATATGGTTATAATTTCAAACATGTGACCAACATCTAAAAAGATCGAAAGCACTTCGCTTCGCCCCTACCTTCTCCTTGTCCAACTCATGAAACACTTTGGTCCATCCAATTCTTCTTTCCTGGAATTAATAAATCGCAATCTTGTAACTTCTGTAATGAGGATGAATTGAACTATGTTTTCACAACTTCTTAGTTTGCCTATTATGCAAAATCACTTAATTGTGATTCTAACATGTCTTATGAGATTGTCAATGTAGGGAATATAGGTTGCAAGTTTAAAAGAGCCATGACATAGTGGATGAAAGCATGTGATATCATGTCCATGTTATAGAGCTTGTTTCAAGCCTTCCAATGAGCTTTGAATCATCCAATTTGGAGTTGAAATGAGAAAGTTATATAAAAAACAGTAACATGAACAGAGGAATCGTCAGACAGTTCAGCGAAGCGTCTGACGGCCTGCACTGCTTGAGCCGCATTCAAGACTCGGGCAGATTTGAAATTGCACCAAATCTGGAAGGCGCCAGATTTGGTGCGGCAACCAGCGGTCAGGAATTAAAGAGGAGATCTTCAAGATTAGAAGATATCAATCAATCATTATGATGATTGATTTGGAATTCAAAGAATTGACTTATTATTTAAGGAGGTGATTTCTTCTCCAAGGCAACTATTCCATTCACCTCTAAATCTAGCCGCCATCTCCCTCCTTGCTGCTGTCATTCCTCTTAAAAACACTTGTTCTACTTGCTAAATATTTTACAAGTGTTGTGAGAGATTTGAGTGTTTTAGTTCTTGTTATTTTTCTGTGATCTGTTGTGATCGCCGTGTTCTGTGGTACTTGTGATCGCCGTGTTTCTTTTGTTCTTTGTTCCTAGTCCTTCAACCTTGGTGTGTAAGGAGGCTAGGGTATTGTAAGAACTTGTGTGTTAGTGAATCGGCGCAACCCGTTTGGTGGTGGTTGCGAGTCTTGGAGAGTAGGCAGAAAAATCGAACTCCGTTAAATCGGCATGTCTTCACTTCTCTCTTTCTCTACTCTCTTTATTTATTTCGGTTTTTATTTGAGTAGATATAATCTTGTGTGCCATCTTATTTTTAGTTGGTTAAATTTTGAATTGTTTACTAAGGACCATTTAGACTTGACCAACAACGTTCATCATGGTATCCGTATATTAGGAAAATATATTTTTGTCAAAATTGAAGGCCATTTATATGTCTTATCTGAAAAAAAAAGAACTAATTCATAATATTCTGGTTTACTTCAAACGTACCTGCTATCACATGCATTGATTAATTGGAGCTCACCTCGAGTGGGATTCGTGGTGATCCTTCCGCCGGATACAACCAATTATATATATCCAACTCTATTCAACTCAAAGACCCTTTGATCTGTTGACTCAACCCAACTTAATTATTATATATAGTTTGACCCAATAAGCACAATACACAGTACGTACGTACACTCATCACCGGATTCAACCATTAATGCGTATAAGTGTATGTATGTATGTATGTAATGGGCCTAATGGCCAACAACATATATGGTGTCATGCACGTACCATTCCAATATGTACATATTGGTCGTCTATACCATGTGTTCTTCAACGCATGTCTGCTCCATATATATCGACAAATCATGTATGTTAAGGACAGGTACTTTATTTGTTAGTGTTTTATAGGAAACAAATATTGTTTGGCACCCCCATGAATGTACTCTATTAATGATTTATGGGCTTAAAAATTCATTTTGAGATTCATTGGGGGGGTGCCAAACAATATTTGTTTCCTGTAAATACACTAACAGTGTTAATTTGTTGACAAAATTAGTTTGCAATTTACTATTTTAATTCGCAAGGACAAACTACGTACTAGTGATCACTTATACGTGTATCAGTTATGCACAGTATCACTTATACTAGTGACCTTAATTTGCAGGGGGGCTATCTTCTTCCAATCTCAATTTTGGAAAAAAAGCTGTCGGCAATTCGGGAAAAAAAGATCTCTCCGATCTCAAGAATTCGCTAAAAGCTAGATTATTTCACTGTGTTGAGATTGGACTCGAAACCTTTAGTCAGAGAAAATATATATCCTATGATACGAAAGACATTAAGACAGTGAACAAAATCTATACGGGGTACCACCACTAGCATACATATTTTTGGTGGGGCAAATTAAGTGTGCATATGGGATATTTCACTAATAATTAAGCGCGCGGAACATGACATCTCACATATGCAATTGTGCTTTGCCCATATATATCCTTCTTAATTTCTTATGGGATATTTCATATTTCACTTTCACTGATCCTAAATTCCTAACTATTTGATAAGTTGATAGTTTGTAAGTTTCATTTAGTCATTACCAACAAACAATTTAACTAACAATATATACCGACTTTTTTTTTTTGTCGAATTTCTTATGACGGTGCTTTTTTATATGGAATATAGTCCTTAGTATTTTTTTTTTTTATCAAAAGAGAAATGTCCATATAAACAATGGTAAAACAATTTTGTCAACAATCAAATGCTTAAAATGAGTAAAATATACATAAGAAACATAAATGGGGGAGATGAAGCTCTCTCATAGATTTGGGTTTCATAGCCTTATCATCTTGTTATCTGACAGTAAGTATAAGATTCAGCCACATCCATTTTTCTCAAATGGAGAGGTGTTGGGAGATGTTGATTTTGTATTAGTTACTAGTAGTTTCTCGTCAAGATCATGATTTCTACTCTGATGAGCATTATTTGTAAGTGAATTTTTTTTTATAAATAATCTCAAAAATTTTAATCAGTTTTTATATTTTAATTAGTTACTATTAGTTTTATATGTTTCTTCTTACTCCAATTAGTATACTCCTTTTTAGTAACATGTTATCCATGTATTACAGGCCTTCAGCTATCTCATTTCCAATCTCATTTGTTTCATCAATTGTTTTTTACTTTCTATATTATCATATAGTTTTAAACTATATTCAGGTTTATTGGACTCCTTTGTTCAGTTTTATGTTCCCACTGAAGTTGTGCAACATATGTCATTTAAAAATAAGAGGGATCCATTGACAATGCTTATCTTGACAAATGGTGATTTTCAAAAATTTGAATAAAATCATAAAAATTCTTAAAAATGAAAAAAAAGTTGATGGATGTATTATCTAACTTATAAACTGATAATGTTTCAAATTTCAATCAATTTGGACATTGTTTGATGGCCTTATAAAAAAAATTTGAATATTTTTTTAACGGTTGTAATTTAACGGATCTTTCAAAAATATTCAAAAGTCACTTAAATTGAATATAATCGGAAACACGATCAATCTATAACTTAAATAATATTTTCGTGTAACCTTTTTCTTATTTTTGAGAATTTTTAACATTTTTTTATTTTTAAAATTGTTCTTGTCAATATTATCAAGATAAGTATTGTCAAGGAATCCCTCCTCTTTGAACAATACAATACGTAATTCAATTGTTTCCGGTGAAGTACCTACAAATTAAGTAGGTACGACGGTGTGCGACAGTACGTGCGAGGGCTTGCGCCGCCCAAGTTACCTTTAAAATCGTCCGGCCACCTTAATCCAATGCATATCCTTTTAATTTCAGATAATCGCCGGCCGAGAAATTAAGCATGCCATCCTTTTGAGTTGTGCAGAAGGCTACAAGTGTTAAAGTGTCGGCAGCTTGGACAAATCCAATGCATATCCTTTGATATATCTTTTTTTGAGAATATCCGCTCTTTAGCTAGATTTTCTTCTGTACCACTTTTCGAACAGATGTCAAGTTGTCACAGTGTCCCCTGTTAGTTGTTGTATGCTCCTCACTGCTCACTTGTAGGCTGCCTGTATCAATTATAGTGTTATGCTGGCACGGGCGGGCGACGGGCCAGCGGGCGACGGGCTACGGCAGGCGACGGGCGACGGCGGGTACAGACGGGCGGGCTACGGGGGTTTTGTTCCTAGGGGATGCCCTTGCCCGCCCCTTTGCCCGTCGGGCTTGGCGGGCAAGGGCAGGCGACGGGTTTGCCGCGGATGGGGTGTGTTGCCGGCGGACTTCGAGCGTGTGCGTGTGTTTATCGTGCTCAACTACTTACATACAATTATTATCATAAGTACAACTAATCATCTATAAGGTTTCATTAGCGGAATTCATAAATCAATCATAAAACTTCAAGGATCTTAGAAATTGTGCCACCCTTTTCGCCGCCCGAGAAGCGCTTTAAAGAAGAACGTTTTCGTCGGGAAAAGGACACGGTCACCCCTGTACGCGTGCGCATGTTAGTAGACGTTGCGAGACGTTCACTCTCAAACACTCACGTGCAAAGGTTTTATTATTTTCAAGTGATTGCAGGATCTTGGATTCCAATGAGCGCAAGCCCTCATTGTTAATTACCCTAAAGCTGTTAACTTCAGGTACCTCTGATTAAGAATAGGAAAATGTTAAAATGTGTGTGTAAGTGTATAGAATGTCACGGTCCAAGTGTCTTTGCTACGTGGATATTTATTTTCAAGAAAAGCATCCTTATGGTGTAGGGAAATATTTACAAGGAAATGGAGATATTTTATTTTGAAATTTTGTGATTTTGTCCTTTTGAATTCGAATTTGAATTTGAACTTGAAATTTGAAATTTTGAAAATTTGAAATGTTTTTATACAGAAAAATCATAAAATTTATGAAATGAATTTTAAAATTGATTTTGAAATTTTTGGAGTTCGGGAACTATTTTTAGAATTATTTTTGATGAAAACCCGAAATAAATCAACTTATTTACAATTTGGGCCAAATTTATTCACATTTCTGGGCCGAATTGGTTTTCTGGGCTTATGTTACTGGGCCAAGGACAGATCAGATCAGGGGCCGAACTCAAGAGGATCATCAAGATTCGTACTTTTTCCTTCTTTTATTTTTGTTGGATTAATCATGGCCACCGGATATTGCACGGCATGGATCTCAGCGCTCAGAGCTCCGATTGACGATCCGTCAGTTGCGTTGGAATCGTGGGAACGAGGAGAACATGTCTACGGTGTTGGATTGGTCAGATATGGTGTGAGAAACACTCGCATGGGTTGAGTCCATCGAGTCTGACAAGTCTTCACTGGATAATTTACATCCGATTTTCTTCTTAAATTGTGCATCATTTTTAATAAAATTCGTTTTGAACATGATTGGCTCAACATGTTTAATGCAATTTTAAGTTTAATTTAGACCAATTTTGATTATGTTACATATGGAAATATTGTACCAGTTGTGCAGTCATTCGGGTACTAGGCAACTACTTATAATTGGTTTGTTTAAATTTCATTTCAATTTCATCTGTAATCTAATTTGAGGACGTTCAATGTGTTCATATCACTTGCTTCGCGAAGTGATGAGAAGTAACAATTCATGTTAAAAAAATCCAGATTAATAAAGATCAGTGACATAGTTTGTACTGAAGTGACACCAGTAACATGCTTATTCTGAATTTGGACATAATATTTAGAGAGAATGCACTTCATTATAGATCTACTACTGAACACAACTAGTATATTATTAATATAGGAAAATCTTTGTCAGTCAATTGTCAGAATCATGGAAGGAACTCAATCAGCAGCATTAATAATTAAGCCTTATTGTAATTTTTCTGAACATGAGTACTTAAAATTTTTTAACAGAAATCTGTATTAAGAAGTTAGGAACAACTTTTATGTTTAACACTTTTTCTAATTTTTTTGTCATTTTCAAGAAATCAGCCATTTTTCTGATCAAGGGCAAAACTGTACACAGTTTGTTATTTTCATATGAATTTTTCTACAATGAATTAAGTTAAGTGTGAAACATGAAAAGTTCTTAGAATTGTGTCAAAAATCTATAAAAAATATGAAAAATATACACTATGAAGAGAGGTCTGGACACCATTTTTTCACAAAAATTTCCAGAGAAAGGATTAAAAGATGAGCTGCTGCAGTTGCTACTTTGCCATTTTTATTGGAATTTATCTACAAAGAATTAAGTTAAAGTCTTTCTATGAAACTTGTGTAGAAAATTATTCTCTCTTCAAATAAAATATTTAAAATATGTGTCAGGAAGACTGATTTTATACTATGCTCAATTATTTAAAGATCTGATAGTCAGGATTAAGCTGCAGACAGCAAGTTCTCTGGTATTTGAATTTTTAAGACAAATATTTGAACATAAGTATATAAATAAACTTTACAGAGAGTTAGTTTATGTTATTGTGAACATTTTGATAACAAATTTTCATATATTTAACTTAGAAAAGCTCATGTTTCGTCCATTTTTCAAAACACTGTCAGAATCTGGCACCCCTGTGCAACAGAACCTATTATTTTCATATGAATTTATTTACAAAGAATTTTACAAAAAAATTTATATGAAAACTGATTAAAACTTCATTGTGAATAAGGGAAAATTATATAAAAAATACATTATGTTCATAATTTCATGGGAAAGAGTTAGAGTTTGCTGATAAATCATGACTTCTCTCAATTCTCTGAACCTGAGAGTATTTTGGCAGTATTTCTCCTATATAAAATAGTTGAATTGCTGTCAAAATTCACTCTTATGAATATACATTACATCTGGGACAATTTTGGCAGCATATCTCCATATAAAATGGAGATTTATTATCAAAATTGTCTCTAAATGAATATAATTTCATTTCAGATTGTGAGAGGGCCATGGTTTATTGAAAATCATGATCTCTCTCATCTCATTGATTCTGAGATCAATTTGGCAGCATTTCCCCTATATAATATAGGTGAATTGTTGTCAAAAATCACTCTTAAGAACCTATACTTCATTTAAGATAATTTTGACAGCATTTCTCCATATAAAATGGAAAAATGACATCAAATTTATCTCAAAATGAATTTAGATCCATTTCAAGAGATGAGAGGGCCATGGTTATTCACCAAGCTCTAACTCTCAACTCCTTGCTTTGCAAGAGAGTTCTCCTCTCTGGACAGTCCAAGAGAGGGCCCATGGAGCTATGCTCTCATGTATAATTTATATAATTCTCCCTTAGAATAAATTCTTAAGGGGCCCATGGCTTAGCCATGTTTAATTGTGTATTATTCTCCCTTAGAGCAAGCTCTTAAGGGGCCCATAGCTTAGCTATGTTTGTGTATATGTGTGTGTTAACAGAAAAAAGAAAATAACAGTAACAGCAAAAGAACAGCAACAAAAAAATCAATTTCAGCTTATCAAATCATTTGTTTACTGTTTTCAATCAATTCAAATCACTAATAAACATAAAAATTCGACTAATTATCAAATAGAACAGCTCAAATCAATCAAAACACAGAGAATTATGAGGGATAAGCTATCAATTAAGCTCTCCCTTTCAATTTCATTCAGATCAGCCAGATTTACAGTTTTTCTCACTGATTCTCACCTTTTCCTCTGGATTACAAGCTCTCTCTACTCAATTACAGCAACAAATCACTATCCTAGCAGGTTTTTTAGTAGAATGAGAAATGTTTGAGGTGTATGAATAGGTGCTGGTAGGAGTTTTCAGTGGAGTGTTGATTTTGACAGAATTTCAGTAAGCAGTAGCTTGTGGTTGTGTGTTGCTTCTGATTTGAGAGGGGTATTTATAGGGCTCAATAGAGGATGCTTAGGGGAGAAGGAACCTAATTTGATTGGAGGAGAGGGTGTCCCACGGATTGAGACAATTCTGATGAATTTCAGCCCTCAGATCTTTAGATTGTGTTTCTTCTTGCTTGATTTCGGCCCTTGGATTAATTTGGTGGCTGCTGGCTTCTTTTGAAGAGAGGAATTGTGGCGCCAATTAAGTGTATTGAGGGAGTTGGTGTTTTTTTTTTGGCAGCACTTGGTTCACTTGTATGGCTGCTGTGTGGGCTGATTTTGCTGTGATTGAGGTGTGCTCCGAGTGTAGCCAAGGGGTGTCTTCAAGCGACGGTTATAGCACTCTGAGTTCTCTTGAAATGGCCTGGAGTGGTCCCAAGTGTAGAGGAATGCAAGGCCTGGTCCCCAACCGATTGCATGTGCAATATGGCTTGTAACCCATTGTGTGTCTAATTTGAATTAATTCTTGCAATTAACAGTTATTGCACACTCTTAGAACCTCCTAATAGTGCTTAATTGTAATGTAACCATTAATTGGAGTTCTTAACAATCAATTCCACCAACCAGAATTTGGGCCGAAATGGGGGTGGTGGAACTCATATACTCAGTGCTCAATTGATCAAATTGGCACTTAAACCATGTTTTCACGATCAAAGAGATGCTACTTGAGAATTCAGTTGAAGCAATTCACCCCCATTTTGATAGAACTCCGATTGAGCCCGGCACAACAATCATCTTTTTTCCTTTCTGCTTCTCTTTGATTCTTTGCTCAATAAATTCCATAAACCCCACCATTGTGTAGAGAGTGATTAGACGATTCCAACGAGCCCAAGAACACAAAAAATGGTGGTCGGAGCGGAGAGAATTTGGCCGGGTAAGTTGAGGCAGTGGTGGCTCGGGTTGGGAAATTGAGGCTCGTTTTGGGGAAGACGAACCTGACAGGTGGGGCCCATCTGTCAGTCCAATCTGATTGGGGGAGTTAAAAAACAGGTGGGTTTGATCTGAGTCATTGGATCTATGTTCTTGTTTGATTTGAACCGTCGGATCTTCCATGTTTAAATTGATTGGGGTTTGAGTAAAGGTCATGATCAACTTGAGCCGTTAGATCTTCCTCATTTAAAAGTTAGGCCGTCGGATCTCTTTATTTAACACAGCAAATGAGTCTTTCCTTCTTCTTATTGATCTGATCAATATGGGCCGTCGGATTTGTTTTCCTATTAAGTCTGCACCGTCGGATCTTCCTCTCTTCTCCCCAGCGAAAGGGGTCAATTGAGATGTCATGTTGTATTTCTTGCATGCACTTGGTTCTTGTGAGCCAAAGGAGGGAAGGAGATATGGCAGCGGTTTGGTGCACAGAGAATGGGTGCATATAGGAATTCTTCCCTTCTTCTTTCCTTTCTTCTATGACGCGTGGGACCCTTGCTGTCAGTTTGACTCACACCATTGACTGCCACGTGTCTGTATCTGATTGGCTGTCGAGTAATTTTTGAATATCTTGAGCTGTAGTTCTCAGAAAATTACAAATAATATATCAAAATTCTCAAAATTTCTTGAGGAATCTTAATATACTATAAATTTTGACTTTTTTGCAACTTTACGATTCTCTCAGATCAGACTCCCCAATCTGTTCCGGGATTTCTGCAACCAGATTTCTTTCCCCTTTCTCCTTCTTTAATCATTGAGCCGTTTGAGGGGTCAACAAAGAGCCACCCACCAAAGCGGGTTCAGAAACCTGCACCTGTTGAGGAACTTGCTTTGGTGCACTCTTCTCTTCTTTCATTTCTTGTACTTCTCATAGGTATCACATCTCCTCATTGTGATTGCTTGAGATAATTTCTTCTTCTTCTTCTCCTCAACCTTTTCTCCTTTTCATAGGCATCACATTCTCCCGTTGTGATCCTAGTCTTTCAGGCCTGGCATTACTTCTCAACTCGCGAGTCTGGATAATGACGGGAATCTTCCCATACTAGAACTCCCTTTTCTTCAATGATAGCCACCAGGTAAGCGATCGAGTGCTGGCTCTCTTCCTTTCTTCTTTTCAGATTTCGACTCCAATTTCTCGGTGCCCAATTCACGGGTCCATACCATCTTCTTCATCAGACTCGTCTTGTCTGTTTCGTTCAGTACACTCTTGTGGGCATATTGATAGGCATTTTGGGTTCGTAGAGGTTTTGGTTAAGATATATTTGTGCCCTTTGGAGGAGAGAGGATCAATAGGGCCTATGATTGTCTATACTGATATTCTGAATCATAAACCTGAAGTGGACCAACTCATGTCTCAAGGATTGGTGATCTTGGCAGATAGAATCGTATCTCTCGAGGCTTGACTAAGAGGAACATGCATCTCTTTTTCGTGTATTCAAAGAGGATTATGCCTCTCTTTTTATATGCTTAAAGAGGAGTATACATCTCTTTTCAAATCAGCAATCGAAGAGGGCTATACATCTCTTTGCTGATCTTCTGAATCATGAACCTAAAGCGCTGTGTCAGATCATGTATCAGGAGTTGGCGGTCTCGGCAGATAGATCGTATCATTTGAGACTCGACGAAGAGGAACATGCATCTCTTTTCGTCTGATGGAAGAGGAATATACATCTTTTCATAGAGGAATATGCATCTCTTTATAATTGTTGGAAGAGGAATATACATCTCTTTCCATGTATTCAAAGAGGATTATACATCTCTTTGCTAATCTTCTGAATCATGAACATGAAACGTTGTGTCAGATCATGTATCAGGAATTGGCGGTCTCGGCAGATAGATCGTATCCTTCGAGACTCGACGAAGAGGAATATGCATCTCTTTTTCATTTGATGGAAGAGGAATATACATCTCTTTTAAAATCAGCGATTGGAGGATTATACATCTCTACTGATCTTCTGAATCATGCACCCGAAGCGTCATGTCAGATCATGTATCAGGAATTGGCGGTCTCGGCAGATAGATCGTATCCTTCGAGACTCGACGAAGAGGAACATGCATCTCTTTTTCGTCTGACGGAAGAGGAATATACGTCTCTTTCCGTGTATTCAAAGAGGAATATACATCTCTTCATAGAGGAATATGCATCTCTTTATAATTGTTGGAAGAGGAATATACATCTCTTTTCAAATCAGCATTTGGAGGAATATACATCTCTGCTGATCTTCTGAATCATGAACCCGAAGCGTCGTGTCAGATCCTGTTTCAAGAATTGGCGGTCTCGGCAGATAGATCGTATCCTTCGAGACTCGACGAAGAGGAACATGCATCTCTTTTTTCATCTTTTTAGGGAGGAATATGCATCTTTTCTTTTTTCTCTTTTTTCTTCTTCTTCTTTTTTTTTCTTTTTTTCTTCTTCTTCTTTTTTTTTTATCTATTTGGGGAGGATTGTGCATCTCCTTTCATCTCTTTTGTGAGGATTATGCATCTCTTTTCATCTCTTCTGTGAGGATTATGCATCTCTTTTCATCTATTCAGGTCTCACGGCTCATAGCCATGTGCTTTCTGAAAAAGTTTCGGTTGTGTTATTCAATATCCGGTAGATCATCCTCCGACTAGAGTAAAAGTAGCCGGGATGTTCAAAATCGGCTTCATTTGCGATCATCTTTTAGTTTCACCAATCCTTAGCTCATTGAGATTCATGTTATTGCTTCAGCCACCATCGAGCGAGGCAAGGATAATTCTTGTTGCTGAAATTTCTTGGATGGACGAGTGTCCTTTCATGCTTATCTGGAATAGCACAAGGTCTAGCCACCATACAGAATAATTTTTTTTTTACATTATCAGAATTGGTGCAAGGTTTAGCCACCATTCAGGTTGTTTTTCGTCATACTTGTCTGGAGTAGCCGAAGGTCTAGCCACCATTCAGTTTGTTTGTCATTGCACTTGTCTGAAGTAGCACAAGGTCCAGCCACCATTCAGGTTGCCATAAATCTTTCATTTCTCCTTAAAGGGCCTGAAATAAGGTCAAACCGTAACAGCATGGGGAAGAAGGAGATAAAACTATAACAACTGGTATAAAATTCACATGGTTCGGTTCAATTTGGAGCACCAATTCTTATGCATATGTGTACATGTTTTGGGCTATATCAATTTCTCCCCACACTTAAATCTTGCTTATCCTTAAGCCGGAGACTTATTCTAAGACAAAGGCTGGTTTCCCAAACTAATAATACCTATAAAAGTTCCTAACCCTAAATGCAAAAGGGCGTGGATGACTTGCATAACCAAAATATACTCTCAAATGGTTACGCACAAGTTATTTTCATGAGTTCGGGTTTATGGAATTCATCATGGCAATTCCCGATTATTTTCATTTTCACTCCACAGGTGTCTTACTCTCGAAACAAGTTTTCCATGTCCCCTCTTAGAGTGTTATGTATGGTAAGTTTTCCGTTCAGATGAATTATTCGACTTTTCTCCCTTGTGTGTACCTTCTCGTTTCACACGGGATCCAATTGGTACTTGACGATTTCACTTGAGGCCGGGACTAGACCCTCGTTACTAACTGCAGGGTAAATTTTCACATCCCCTTTTCTGTTTTTGGCCTCCCCCGTGCTAAGCACTTGTATATTATTTTTTTTTCTTTTCTTTTTTTTTCTTCTTTTTTTTTCTTCTCTCTTTTTTTTTACATATCCCATCCCTTTTTGTTTCCCCATTTCGTTTGTCCTCACTATGCAAAGGCACTTATTCTCTCATTTTCCCAATTGGATCCATCTAGGTACAAAAGGGTTCACATAAGGTATCAGAAGGGTCAAGATAACTCATCGTCGCGGAAATCTTACCATTCACACATTCATTTTGAGACAAGGGTTCCAATTTGATTCACCATGGGTTAGTTTGAAAAAGGTTGTACAATTCCCTTTCTTAATTCCACAAAAACCTGTAAAAGATATTCAAGTATCACTCGATCATTTCCCTTGTGTAGTTCCCTTTTTTAAGTGTTCCAAGATTATGCAATCATCCACTATTTTTTTTTAAATATATTTTTATTCTATTTTATTCCTATTTTTTTTTTTTTTTTTTTTGTTTTCTAAATGCAATTCTAATATGCAATGCATGAACATACAACTCGTGTAAAACCCCCAACGAGTTGCGTGCAACAAATTGAAAAGAAGAAATGAAAATTTAAGGAAAATGCAAGACCAAAGGTGGGTTTTTTTCTTGTCACATCCCAAAACAGACACAAGCACAAGTCAAGTGCCTCCAAACTGAACCACGAATCATGATTCTTTTTATACCAGGTTATAGTTTTGCCGCATTTAACAAAATCGCATCGGGTTGTTTCAGCTGCAGAATCGCATATTGGACAGGTTTGTGCATTCGGAAATTTCGCCTTGTTACCGTCGAGATGAGGATATGGAAATGTGAACTCTTGGTTGAGCCATTGTTTCATGGTCAAGAATATTCAGTGCCCTCCTCCTTTGGGATTAGTTGAACGTAACAACCCCTAGTCCTTTCTTTGCATGATATGGAGAATGATGTGTGGCAAAGATTTGTTCTGATTAAGACAAGCCACTAGGCCTTGTATTAATTTGACAATGTCTCCTTTTAGTAGGTCTCGGCGGAGAATCGTGTGTGGCAATGACTATTCTGATTAAGGTTAAGCCACCGGTTTGTGCATGATCTTCTTGTTTTGATTTCGGCTAGCTGTATTCTTGCTTTGATTATGTTCAAGCCACCTATATTCTGATCAATGTCTTGTTTTTGCAGTGAGAGTGGTTGCGTGCGAGGAAGATATGATTTGCTCTCTTTGGTTCCCCGATTCCCGGGAAGAATGATATATGCATTGGCTATTGAGGTTTTGGTATTGAGAGCGCTCCAAGAGAAGGTGACTTGCTCTCTTTGGTTCCCAATTTCCGGGAGAATGATACTTCCATTGGTTGTTGAAGTTTCGTTATTTGGAAGGGTTTTTTGTTTTCTTTTTTTTTTTTATATATGAGAGCATTCATTTGAAATGAGAAGGTAACTTGCTCTCTTTGGTTCCCGATTCCCGGGAGAATGACACCTTTTATTAATAAGATTCTCAAAGGTCTCTCTCTCTTTTTTTATTCTTCTTTTTTTTTCTTTTTTTTTCTTTCTTCTTCTTTTTTTTTTTACAGTGAGAACATTTTTTTTTTTGATGGCTTGCTCTCTTTAATTTATCAATTTCCGGATCTATGACACCTTAGTTGTCACTAAGATCTCTTTCTTCAATTGATGCCTCCTTTTGGGTAGTAGAGGTTTGGTCATGAATTCTTCTGGAGGTCATCTTAGACAATTCTCTTCGTCTTTCTCAGCCACCGGCAGGATGTGCATGTCTTGAAGAGACGCGAGCCACCAGTTCTTGGGTTAGCCATCAGTCCTTGGTCTAGCCACCTGGTTGAATGTCGATGGAGATGGATTGCTTCATCCATGTCGTCCGTCAAATAGCTTCCTTTACTTCAAGAAAATGTTCCATTTCCCTGAAACAGAAACAATAACACTTAGAATACATTTTCATTTACGGTGTTGAGAAACCTTACTGGTTGAACGTCAATGCGGGGTATGCTGCTCCATTCCGGTTGTACGTCATGTAGCTTCCTTCACTTCAGAAAAAGGTTCCATTTCCCTAAAACAGAAACAATAACACTTAGAATACATTTTCGTTTATTGTATTGAGAAACCTTCCTGGTTGAATGTTAATGGAGGGCAGACTTGCTCCATCTTGTAGCTTCTTCACCTCAAGGTAAGGTTGGTAGCGGTGTCGTTTCCCTGAAACAAACAACACTTAAAACCACATTAGACATTTTTATTTAAAGAAATGCACACATATTTTACTATCTTCCTATTCAAAGATGAGAGGAGAATCCAAGTCCCACCGGGCGTGCCAGAACCTGTGCCACCCTTTTCGCCGCCCGAGAAGCGCTTTAAAGAAGAACGTTTTCGTCGGGAAAAGGACACGGTCACCCCTGTACGCGTGCGCATGTTAGTAGACGTTGCGAGACGTTCACTCTCAAACACTCACGTGCAAAGGTTTTATTATTTTCAAGTGATTGCAGGATCTTGGATTCCAATGAGCGCAAGCCCTCATTGTTAATTACCCTAAAGCTGTTAACTTCAGGTACCTCTGATTAAGAATAGGAAAATGTTAAAATGTGTGTGTAAGTGTATAGAATGTCACGGTCCAAGTGTCTTTGCTACGTGGATATTTATTTTCAAGAAAAGCATCCTTATGGTGTAGGGAAATATTTACAAGGAAATGGAGATATTTTATTTTGAAATTTTGTGATTTTGTCCTTTTGAATTCGAATTTGAATTTGAACTTGAAATTTGAAATTTTGAAAATTTGAAATGTTTTTATACAGAAAAATCATAAAATTTATGAAATGAATTTTAAAATTGATTTTGAAATTTTTGGAGTTCGGGAACTATTTTTAGAATTATTTTTGATGAAAACCCGAAATAAATCAACTTATTTACAATTTGGGCCAAATTTATTCACATTTCTGGGCCGAATTGGTTTTCTGGGCTTATGTTACTGGGCCAAGGACAGATCAGATCAGGGGCCGAACTCAAGAGGATCATCAAGATTCGTACTTTTTCCTTCTTTTATTTTTGTTGGATTAATCATGGCCACCGGATATTGCACGGCATGGATCTCAGCGCTCAGAGCTCCGATTGACGATCCGTCAGTTGCGTTGGAATCGTGGGAACGAGGAGAACATGTCTACGGTGTTGGATTGGTCAGATATGGTGTGAGAAACACTCGCATGGGTTGAGTCCATCGAGTCTGACAAGTCTTCACTGGATAATTTACATCCGATTTTCTTCTTAAATTGTGCATCATTTTTAATAAAATTCGTTTTGAACATGATTGGCTCAACATGTTTAATGCAATTTTAAGTTTAATTTAGACCAATTTTGATTATGTTACATATGGAAATATTGTACCAGTTGTGCAGTCATTCGGGTACTAGGCAACTACTTATAATTGGTTTGTTTAAATTTCATTTCAATTTCATCTGTAATCTAATTTGAGGACGTTCAATGTGTTCATATCACTTGCTTCGCGAAGTGATGAGAAGTAACAATTCATGTTAAAAAAATCCAGATTAATAAAGATCAGTGACATAGTTTGTACTGAAGTGACACCAGTAACATGCTTATTCTGAATTTGGACATAATATTTAGAGAGAATGCACTTCATTATAGATCTACTACTGAACACAACTAGTATATTATTAATATAGGAAAATCTTTGTCAGTCAATTGTCAGAATCATGGAAGGAACTCAATCAGCAGCATTAATAATTAAGCCTTATTGTAATTTTTCTGAACATGAGTACTTAAAATTTTTTAACAGAAATCTGTATTAAGAAGTTAGGAACAACTTTTATGTTTAACACTTTTTCTAATTTTTTTGTCATTTTCAAGAAATCAGCCATTTTTCTGATCAAGGGCAAAACTGTACACAGTTTGTTATTTTCATATGAATTTTTCTACAATGAATTAAGTTAAGTGTGAAACATGAAAAGTTCTTAGAATTGTGTCAAAAATCTATAAAAAATATGAAAAATATACACTATGAAGAGAGGTCTGGACACCATTTTTTCACAAAAATTTCCAGAGAAAGGATTAAAAGATGAGCTGCTGCAGTTGCTACTTTGCCATTTTTATTGGAATTTATCTACAAAGAATTAAGTTAAAGTCTTTCTATGAAACTTGTGTAGAAAATTATTCTCTCTTCAAATAAAATATTTAAAATATGTGTCAGGAAGACTGATTTTATACTATGCTCAATTATTTAAAGATCTGATAGTCAGGATTAAGCTGCAGACAGCAAGTTCTCTGGTATTTGAATTTTTAAGACAAATATTTGAACATAAGTATATAAATAAACTTTACAGAGAGTTAGTTTATGTTATTGTGAACATTTTGATAACAAATTTTCATATATTTAACTTAGAAAAGCTCATGTTTCGTCCATTTTTCAAAACACTGTCAGAATCTGGCACCCCTGTGCAACAGAACCTATTATTTTCATATGAATTTATTTACAAAGAATTTTACAAAAAAATTTATATGAAAACTGATTAAAACTTCATTGTGAATAAGGGAAAATTATATAAAAAATACATTATGTTCATAATTTCATGGGAAAGAGTTAGAGTTTGCTGATAAATCATGACTTCTCTCAATTCTCTGAACCTGAGAGTATTTTGGCAGTATTTCTCCTATATAAAATAGTTGAATTGCTGTCAAAATTCACTCTTATGAATATACATTACATCTGGGACAATTTTGGCAGCATATCTCCATATAAAATGGAGATTTATTATCAAAATTGTCTCTAAATGAATATAATTTCATTTCAGATTGTGAGAGGGCCATGGTTTATTGAAAATCATGATCTCTCTCATCTCATTGATTCTGAGATCAATTTGGCAGCATTTCCCCTATATAATATAGGTGAATTGTTGTCAAAAATCACTCTTAAGAACCTATACTTCATTTAAGATAATTTTGACAGCATTTCTCCATATAAAATGGAAAAATGACATCAAATTTATCTCAAAATGAATTTAGATCCATTTCAAGAGATGAGAGGGCCATGGTTATTCACCAAGCTCTAACTCTCAACTCCTTGCTTTGCAAGAGAGTTCTCCTCTCTGGACAGTCCAAGAGAGGGCCCATGGAGCTATGCTCTCATGTATAATTTATATAATTCTCCCTTAGAATAAATTCTTAAGGGGCCCATGGCTTAGCCATGTTTAATTGTGTATTATTCTCCCTTAGAGCAAGCTCTTAAGGGGCCCATAGCTTAGCTATGTTTGTGTATATGTGTGTGTTAACAGAAAAAAGAAAATAACAGTAACAGCAAAAGAACAGCAACAAAAAAATCAATTTCAGCTTATCAAATCATTTGTTTACTGTTTTCAATCAATTCAAATCACTAATAAACATAAAAATTCGACTAATTATCAAATAGAACAGCTCAAATCAATCAAAACACAGAGAATTATGAGGGATAAGCTATCAATTAAGCTCTCCCTTTCAATTTCATTCAGATCAGCCAGATTTACAGTTTTTCTCACTGATTCTCACCTTTTCCTCTGGATTACAAGCTCTCTCTACTCAATTACAGCAACAAATCACTATCCTAGCAGGTTTTTTAGTAGAATGAGAAATGTTTGAGGTGTATGAATAGGTGCTGGTAGGAGTTTTCAGTGGAGTGTTGATTTTGACAGAATTTCAGTAAGCAGTAGCTTGTGGTTGTGTGTTGCTTCTGATTTGAGAGGGGTATTTATAGGGCTCAATAGAGGATGCTTAGGGGAGAAGGAACCTAATTTGATTGGAGGAGAGGGTGTCCCACGGATTGAGACAATTCTGATGAATTTCAGCCCTCAGATCTTTAGATTGTGTTTCTTCTTGCTTGATTTCGGCCCTTGGATTAATTTGGTGGCTGCTGGCTTCTTTTGAAGAGAGGAATTGTGGCGCCAATTAAGTGTATTGAGGGAGTTGGTGTTTTTTTTTTGGCAGCACTTGGTTCACTTGTATGGCTGCTGTGTGGGCTGATTTTGCTGTGATTGAGGTGTGCTCCGAGTGTAGCCAAGGGGTGTCTTCAAGCGACGGTTATAGCACTCTGAGTTCTCTTGAAATGGCCTGGAGTGGTCCCAAGTGTAGAGGAATGCAAGGCCTGGTCCCCAACCGATTGCATGTGCAATATGGCTTGTAACCCATTGTGTGTCTAATTTGAATTAATTCTTGCAATTAACAGTTATTGCACACTCTTAGAACCTCCTAATAGTGCTTAATTGTAATGTAACCATTAATTGGAGTTCTTAACAATCAATTCCACCAACCAGAATTTGGGCCGAAATGGGGGTGGTGGAACTCATATACTCAGTGCTCAATTGATCAAATTGGCACTTAAACCATGTTTTCACGATCAAAGAGATGCTACTTGAGAATTCAGTTGAAGCAATTCACCCCCATTTTGATAGAACTCCGATTGAGCCCGGCACAACAATCATCTTTTTTCCTTTCTGCTTCTCTTTGATTCTTTGCTCAATAAATTCCATAAACCCCACCATTGTGTAGAGAGTGATTAGACGATTCCAACGAGCCCAAGAACACAAAAAATGGTGGTCGGAGCGGAGAGAATTTGGCCGGGTAAGTTGAGGCAGTGGTGGCTCGGGTTGGGAAATTGAGGCTCGTTTTGGGGAAGACGAACCTGACAGGTGGGGCCCATCTGTCAGTCCAATCTGATTGGGGGAGTTAAAAAACAGGTGGGTTTGATCTGAGTCATTGGATCTATGTTCTTGTTTGATTTGAACCGTCGGATCTTCCATGTTTAAATTGATTGGGGTTTGAGTAAAGGTCATGATCAACTTGAGCCGTTAGATCTTCCTCATTTAAAAGTTAGGCCGTCGGATCTCTTTATTTAACACAGCAAATGAGTCTTTCCTTCTTCTTATTGATCTGATCAATATGGGCCGTCGGATTTGTTTTCCTATTAAGTCTGCACCGTCGGATCTTCCTCTCTTCTCCCCAGCGAAAGGGGTCAATTGAGATGTCATGTTGTATTTCTTGCATGCACTTGGTTCTTGTGAGCCAAAGGAGGGAAGGAGATATGGCAGCGGTTTGGTGCACAGAGAATGGGTGCATATAGGAATTCTTCCCTTCTTCTTTCCTTTCTTCTATGACGCGTGGGACCCTTGCTGTCAGTTTGACTCACACCATTGACTGCCACGTGTCTGTATCTGATTGGCTGTCGAGTAATTTTTGAATATCTTGAGCTGTAGTTCTCAGAAAATTACAAATAATATATCAAAATTCTCAAAATTTCTTGAGGAATCTTAATATACTATAAATTTTGACTTTTTTGCAACTTTACGATTCTCTCAGATCAGACTCCCCAATCTGTTCCGGGATTTCTGCAACCAGATTTCTTTCCCCTTTCTCCTTCTTTAATCATTGAGCCGTTTGAGGGGTCAACAGAAATCATAATCTCCACAAGTTCAAAACAGAAATTAATCAATAGATTAATACCTTTGTCCATGGCAAACGGTAGAGCGGTACTTGAGAGACTTTAGGTGTTCTTCTTAAACCGTCAGAAGAACTGTAAGATGATTTCTCTCATCTTTCCCTTTCTAAGCAATGACCACTTGTTCTTTCGGAATGAGATCAAGAGAGGATCAACCTTACTGTTAGTATTCTTTTATATGATGCCTGTCATTAAAGCATTCCTTAAGAGGAGAGGAGTCTTGACTTGCATCGCAAGAATGCTCATACTTGCATCGCAAGATTATCCTTATGAACGATTTAAGGCTTTACGTCAGGCCCAATTAGCATGGCTCAATATAAACTTTTATACTTAAGCAAAATTAATACGAGTTATGGCGGTTGTTAATCATATATGTTACTAACTTCCTTCCATGTACCACAATATTAATTCTAACTTAATATAAATCATAAAGGTATACTTAATGATCCACATTAATAGTCTAATTTACATAGACTAATTCCTATTAATAAAACAGTAATGTACATACACTTAAATAAATAGGAATTTCATTTGAAGCAAACAACCAGTAATAATATCATAAATAATCATCCATTTACAATATAAATTTAACTACAACAATCATTTATCACAGACAATTATTTCCATTCTTTCAACATGTTCATGAAATGTCTTGGGTGGTAATCCTTTCGTCAAAGGATCAACTATCATCATCTCTGTGTTTATATGTTGTATTGTTATTGTCTATTTTTGTACTTCTTCTTTCACGGCAAAGTACTTAATCTCCATGTGCTTTGCAACTTTAGAGTATTTGTCGTTCTTGCTAAAGAAGACTGCTGCAGAATTATCACAATAAATTTTTAGTGGCTTGGCAATGCTGTCGACAATTCCAAGTCCTGAAATAAAGTTTCGCAGCCATAATCCTTGTACCATGGCCTCAAAGCATGCCACGAACTCAGCCTCCATAGTGGATGCAGCAATTACAGTCTGCTTCGCACTTTTTCATGACATTGCTCCACCGGCTAGTAAGTACACATATCCAAAAGTGGATTTTCGTGTATCACTACATCCGGCATAATCTGAATCTAAATAACCGATCAGCTCTAAGTCATTAGATCTCCTATCACATAGTTTTCCTCACCCATATCTTTCATTTTAAAATTCTTTGAGAGAAAATTCTTGGTGTTGTTCATCATACCAAGATCATTAGTCGCAAGCAAAATGTCATCAACATATAGAACTAGAAACATTATCTTACTCCCACTGACCTTCATGTATATACAACAATCAACAATGTTTTCCTTAAAACCAAATGAAGTAATCACATTATCGAACTTGAAATACCATTGTCGTGAGGCTTGTTTCAGCCCATATATTGATCTTTTCAATTTGCAAACCATATCTTTTCCCCCAATTGAAAAGCCCTCAGGCTGATCCATGTAGACTACCTCTTCGGGTTCTCCATTCAGAAAAGCAGTTTTAACGTCCATTTGGTGTAACTCAAGATCATAATGAGCCACCAAAGCCATAATGATACATAAAGAATCTTTCTTAGAAACAGGAGAAAATGTTTCCTTATAATCAATACCATCTTTCTGAGTGAAACATTTGGCAACAAGCCTAACTTTATATCGTTCAATTTTGCCTCTCGAGTCACGTTTGATCTTAAAGATCCATTTACATTCAACTCGCTTTGCATCATGAGGCAATTTGACGAGATCCCAGACCTGATTTTGTTCCATTGATTTCAACTCCTCTTTCATGGCATCAATTCATTTACCAGATTCTTCATATTCAATTGCATCCTTATATGAAACTGGATCATCAGGTGCAGAATCAATTTCAGATTCTTGTAGATAAACCAAATAATCATCAGATATAGCCGATCTCCTTTCACGGGTTGATCTTCTTAATTGTATATCATTTGGTTCAGCTACATCATCAAATGCAATATCATCATTTGGAATGTTTTCAGCAGCAGGTTATTCTTGAATAACATTACGTTGTGGAACAACAGTTGGAACAACCACTTTCGAAACAACAGACAAAGGAACAGTAATTTGCTCTGTAATTTCATGAACATCTGAATTACTTTCATCAGATATTCTCCCACTGACTTCAGCATTCTCAATGAAACGTGCATTTCCAGCTTCAACAATTCTAATAGTATGGTTTGGACAATAAAACCTAAATCCTTTGGATTTCTGGGGATATCCAATAAAGAATTCACTAACAATTCTGAAATCTAATTTCTTTTCATGTGGATTATACAAACGTATCTCCGCAGGGCAACCCCATACATGTATATGATGCAAACTAGGTTTCCTTCCTGTCAACAGTTCAAAAGGAGTCTTTTCAACTGCCTTAAGTACATACATCCACAAAGATTTAGGTACACTTGAGTTACTTAACATACTCCGAGCCATATCCATAAGTGTTCTGTTACGACGTTCAGCAACACCATTTTGATGTGGTGTGCCGGGCATAGTGTATTGTGCACATATACCACGCTTTTCTAAGAACTTAGCGAAGGGTCCAAGATTTTGTCCTGATTCATCATATCTACCATAAAATTCACCACCACGATCAGATCGAATGATTTTCACTTGTTTAACTCTCAAGCTCATTTATGAACACCTCAAGTGCATCAACAGATTGAGATTTCTCATTCAAAAGATAAACAAATCCATAACGTGAAAAATCATCAATAAAAGTGATGAAATACTTTTCTTTATTAAAAGAGGGAACATCAAATGGTCCACAAATATTGTGTGAATTATTTCTAGAAGTTGAGAACTACGAGTGGCACCTTTCTTAGTATGTTTTGTTTGTTTTCCCTTTATACAGTCAATACATACATCTAAATCAGTAAAATCCAAGATCGGAAGAACATCAGATTTCACTAAACGTTGCATTCTTTCTTTGGATATATGACCCAATCTTTTGTGTCACAAGTATGCTGACTTTTCATTAATCATATTTTTTTTCATTCCAACAACATTGTTCACAGTAATGAGAGATTCCAGATAAGTATCATTTAATTCTAGTTTATATAAGTTATCAATCATATTGCCAAAACCAATTATGCAATTATTTTTACATAAACTAAAACATTTAGATCCAAAATTACATGCATAGCCACATTTATCCAACTTAGAAACAGAAAGTAAGTTGCGAGACAACAAAGTTACACAAGCTGTATCATGCAAATCAACAATGATGCCAGTACTTAATATAAGTCGGTATGTACCAACTCCTTCCACTGACACCTTGTCTTTATTGCCCATAATTACATATCTTTTACTTTGTTGACTTTGGCTTGTGGTTTGGATCGTAAGGAATCCCTGTAAATTGTTAGAAATATGAGTTGTAGAGCCCGAGTCAATCCACCAAGTATTTTTAGGAACATCAATAAAATTTGATTCAAGCGTAACAAAGATATGATTCATATCTTTCTTTTCGAACCAATTCTTTCTTTTCAGACAATTCTTCTGAAGATGACCCACTTTACGACAAAAGCGGCACTTAAGTTTGTTCCCATCTTTCTGAAAGCTTGCATTAGAAGACATAGCAAGAGCTTTCCCCTTTTTCTTGGTCTTAGCTTTCCCTGATTTGGCATTAGAACCCGACCCAACTTCTAAGTTTGTAAAATGAACAGCATTATGTTTCAGTTACTTAAGTCTTGTCTCTTCTTGAATAAGTTTACTAGTCAATTCATTAATGTTCCATTTCTTTTCTTGAGCATTATAGTTGATTTGGAATGGACTGTAAACATCATTAGGCAAAGAGTTCAAGATAAACTAAACTAGAAACCCTTCTTCAACTGTCATCCCCAAACTCTTAAGTTTTGCAGCGAGAGATGTCATTTCTATGATGTGTG
This sequence comes from Cyperus esculentus, assembly GCA_030179965.1. Lineage (NCBI taxonomy): Eukaryota > Viridiplantae > Streptophyta > Magnoliopsida > Poales > Cyperaceae > Cyperus > Cyperus esculentus. The sequence continues at coordinate 3,045,493 of JASGLE010000023.1, read as the reverse complement.
CATGCATAGTACGGCTGCCATCATACTTCATGGTGGTCAGTTTTGCCATAAGCGTACCAGCAAGCGACTTATCAGCTGTCTGTGAGAGTTCCTTAATGTTAGCTAGAAACTCTTTAGCATTTTCCGTTTCCGGAAGAGCAACCTTAATATTTCATCAACTGTCATACGCATAAACATAAGGCATAATCTGTTTGATCTTTCCCAATCTTTCATATTAGCCTCATCTACCACACTACTATCCTCAGTCAAAGCATCAGGCTTATCAATTAGCAGTGCTATGTCCAAATCCAATGCACCCAAGTGAAATTGGATTTGTTCATACCATTTAATAAAATTGAGACCATTAAAGATTGTCACATATAATGCATGCGATTGCATCGAGACAGATACATTAACTGCAATTTTGGAATACAGAAGATAAGAAGATAAAATTAATACGTTAATTACCTTTCTTTAAACCAAAATGCGTAATTCATTATAACTTGGTTAAGGGAAAAACATAAGATAGGAATCGCATGTTTGGAGCAATAATATAGGATAGCTGATCGGAATATTACTCTAATACTTTGAGTCCTTATGTCTAAGATTCAGATTTTGGAGCAATAACTTAATTAATATATCTTAATTATCCTTTGGGACTTATTAAGATATACTATACATAATATTTTATAGAAAATACTTTCATATGATAATTTTATTGTTTCAATACATGTAGTTACCTTTGGGTAATCAACAATTGAATAATAACGTAAATTATCAACTTCAGTTTTGTAAATTATGTGAACGTAATCCACCTTTGGGTGATTCAAAATGTCTCATAATCTACTAATTAATTAACCATTAACTTTAGTATATGACTAACTATAATATCATATATTCTTACTAAATGATTAATTAATATTAATTTACGGCTTATAGAAAATAGAGTTACAATGAAACTATTCTAATATATGTTATACTTATTTTAAATAACTCTTTTTCATCCTAGAATAATATACTTAATTAACTCTACATAATCTATACTTTGATTTCTTAAGGGTAAGGACACTTTGGTGTCTAGCAATACCATCATAATTCAAAGTTGCCGTAAATTAAACATTCTTAATATAGTGCAAAATGCAAACAATAATTGATATACATACAGTACGTAATTCATAAAGTACTGAAAAGACACAAAATAATATGCAGAACCATACTTACACAATTACTATTAAGCAATTCTTACTTGTACTGGACTGAGAAGTTCTGATTCACAATTAATTGTCAGAGAGAACAATAAAGCAGTGCATAACTTTTGACAAATCAATTGAATCGCATACACTGGCCATTACTTATCAATCAATTATATCGTGGCCAAGTCTATTATACTGAATCAGATGAATTTTTTTTTTTCGGATAAATTATTGCTTACATTAAACCGGACCAGTGAAACATGCAAACAGATCAAATTCTTAACCAAAAACTTAATTCGTATGCCACAGATAACTTAATTGGGAGATCATGAATTACAAAACCTTGCTCTGATACCACATGTTAGTAGACGTTATCGTGCTCAACTACTTACATACAATCATTATCATAAGTACAACTAATCATCTATAAGGTTTCATTAGCGGAATTCATAAATCAATCATAAAACTTCAAGGATCTTAGAAATCATAATCTCCACAAGTTCAAAACAGAAATTAATCAATAGATTAATACCTTTGTCCATGGCAAACGATAGAGCGGTACTTGAGAGACTTTAGGTGTTCTTCGTAACCCGTCAGAAGAACTGTAAGATGATTTCTCTCATCTTTCCCTTTCTAAGCAATGACCACTTGTTCTTTCAGAATGAGATCAAGAGAGGATCAACCTTACTGTTAGTATTCTTTTATATGATCCCCGTCATTAAAGCATTCCTTAAGAGGAGAGGAGTCTTGACTTGCATCACAAGAATGCTCATACTTGCATCGCAAGATTATCCTTATGAACGATTTAAGGCTTTACGTCAGGCCCAATTAGCATGACCCAATATAAACTTTTGGACCACACTAATTTCTTACATGTGTGTGCTGCCGTGCTCCAATTGGTTTGTTTTTTAAACAAAATGAGAAAAGTTATAAAATTTTTTTAAACATACTTTTTTAAAATAACTTTGTTTTTTTAAAAACAAAAAATTGCAATTTATTTTTTTAAATAAGTTTTTTTATAAGTTTGAATAAGTTTTATGTTTTTCTATTTTGATATATTAAAAGAAATGAAGTAAAATAATAATAATAGACGTGGGGAGGGCGGGCAAGGGCGGGCACGGGTGGGCAAAGGGCAACAGGAAGGGCGATGAACGGGCGGGCGGGTTTCGGAGGGTGACAACAAATATCCAAACCCTTACCCTTCGAGACCCGCCCGCCCGGACCCTAGACGGGCTGACGAGGATTGTGGGCCCGGGCAGGCGAAGGGCACGGGCGGGCGGCCCGCCCAGGACGGGCGGGGAGCACAACACTAATATATAAACGGCCTATTTTCTCATATAAAAAATAAAAAAATAAAATCTTATTTTAATTTTCGTAATAAAAAAAAAACTTATTTTCACAAATAGTAAAACCGGATTTGGGGAACTCGGCCTCTTAAAAATAGTAATTTGTTTTGGTAAAACTTATTTGTGATTTGTACTTTTTAGGTTTTCAAAATAGTAATTTGATTTGTGTTTATGGTTAACGTGAGAACTTCATGGCTCCAATTCGAAGATTTACTAATCGTGTGCAAGCAGTCGGAAGGATTCTAGGTATAATGGCGCTGCATACGAAAAATGACCATGTTCTTCAACCAGTGACAAGTGTTCTTCAACCATGTCCCTCTTTTTTTTTCTGGGCCATATAGGTTATTTTGTGTTTCTGTTGAGCTGAAGATAATAATGTTAGTACAAGATAGTAATGTTAGTTTATTGTCAACTGTCAAGCCTTTGTTTTGTTGTTGGAGCCATTGCACAGTACCTCTTTTCTTAGTTGCAATTGGAAACTGTTGACATTGGTTTAGTTATATTATGACTTGAACCTTGATTGCATAAGGGAGTTTCGATTGTCGCATATTTGCAATTCTAAGAGGGAGATATGGTCAGTTGCTGCATCATTGTATTTATATCTCAAATAATCATCATCGTATATATAATGAATGGTTAGATAATCATCATTGTATAATGTATATATAATTCTAAGAGGGACATTCATTGTCACCGATCTTCACTAGCTGTAAACTCTCCTACTATTGGAAATGAACTCATTGATCAGACCAACATCCACTTCCCTTTTGGAGTATCAATATCTCAAATTTTATAACATGTCAATTTAACTGTGTAATACATATTACTAGCCCATTCATTAAGTTTGTTTTCGGTGAGTATGTGGCAATGGAGAGACAAAGGGTAGAGTTATTTGAGATGTACGTTTGGTCAGTTACTAGAAGGTTATATTATTATATATCTCTGTTTATTTGTTTATTAGTATTAATTTATGATTTATTTATTGTTAAAAGTTCCTGCTAATTATATCATGTGGTGCGATTAGGTGCGGGTATTAATCTATCAAACTTTCAAACTGCCATGGAAGATTTGGATATGCATGGATGGTACCGTTGATGATACTACTGTTCTTAGTGGCGATGTCACTGCTAACCCTAGTGATATTATTAATGACGATGTTCAGCCTCTTGCTCCTAGGTAATCTGATAATCTGATGATGTTTAGCCTCTCCTTTTTGTACTTAATCTGATAATCTGATGTGGTTTTTTAGTAATTAGTAATTGATTGTGGGCAATGTTCTAAATAACGCCGCTATAGCGTTTTCAGGTTCTAAACGCAATGCAATATGCCAACACTACGCAAGTAGCGCTATAGCGTATAGCGTGATAGCGTAAATAGCGTGCGCTATCCGATAAACGATATTTTTATGGTCCAAAATGAGTTAAATTTGTTTAGACTATTCTATATTGCTCTATCATGTTGATCATCATCTACTAGGGTTGAGTTTAGATATCAATCGAGATATCAATCGTCAGACATAGTTCGTATTGGTGACATGTTGTGCAGAGAATGACTTAGTTAGCATTAAATTACTAATACTCTAATAATGATTTTTTTGTGCAGGAAATGACTTTTCTAGATTATTTTGGATTGAAAACAATACTATATCAGATATATTTTGAATAGTAATTTGGATTTTGTACTATAGTTTATACAAATATTATAGTTTCTTAATAACTTATGTGTTGATTATTTGACTATTTGTTCTATAAAACTTTTTATAATATTGAAACTTAATACAAAATAAATAATACAATCTATGAATTTATTGAAGACGCTATGTACAATAGCTTCCGCTATAGCATGCTATAGCGGCAATAGCTTTTCTAAAGACTCGCCGCTATGACACTATAATCGCGATTTAGAACCTTGATTGTGGGGAAGTGTCTAAATATAATTTCAATTTATAGGAACAAAATGAAGGATTTGAATTTTGAATTGATGGCCTCTAAGTTTGGTATGCCGATTTCACTAGATGCAAAGGAACTTCGAATCAGTCAGGCGACTCTAGCAGCATGGTGCCGAGGATCTGGCATTCCTCGGTGGCCTTATAGAAAAATTAGAAGCATGAGTATCTTACTAACAAACATGAAGGTAATGATGAAGTGATGATAGCTTAAAATTTAACACCAGTACCACTTATAATGTTAATTGTCCAATTGTTTACATCCTAATCTAGCATATCCTCTCAATGGCTTCTTTATGAAATGTGTGTTGTTTTGTTGTTCAAAAATACCCTTTAAGATTATGAGAAGGAGGAACACTTTGGTGATATAGGACTCGAAGGTACTGTCAAGGTTGTAGAGTTAGAAAAAAAAGCCATTGAGAAAAATCTTGCGAAAGCTTTGCAAGGAAGTACTTTAGACCCCAGGAGAAAGATGCATAACATGTCCAAAAACAAAAAAAAAAAAAAAAAAAGGGAAAGAAGAGAATATAATGTGTTGTATTTGTGTGTCTTATGTGATTGGGTTTATGTGTTATTGGTCTTTGTTTAATTAGGTGTCAAATATGTTGTTTTAGTTATGTGTTTTTTTAGTTGTCAATTATGTTATTGACTTTTAGTAAAATGTTGTTGGGGACGCGTCCTTGAAAAGCTATTTTGATGTGTATTTCAGTCCTCTTGGAAGCAAACTTAATATCGGAATGGATTTGGTTTATTTTGGTAGCTTGTTGTGTGAACTTAATGCTTTATCAACTTTTCAATTTACGGTTGTTGAAAATTAAGTTACTGATATTGTAGAAAAGTTTATTATCAGGTCATTAGCCAAACTATTTATGTCATTGGTCATTATAAACTATAAATTCTGCATTACAGATTTATTAGTTGGAGTCAACTTAATTTTTGGTCGTGTTGTTGTTGTTTTGAAATATATTATATATACTATAATTGAAAAACGTTTTAAAAGCAATGGCTTTTAAATTATTTTAATTTACCACCTTTAAAAGTCAATCTTGGAACAAACCTCACAGTGGTGAATTAATTAATTTTGCTTTGGGTGAATAATCTTACAACCCCATCTATCAATTATTAAGTTCTCTTTCCATTTTCTATCTAGGCAGTATATATATATCATATATAACCAGGCTATTCCTTTCAATAGGAGAGCAAGAAGTTTGAAAGAGATTGAGAAGGTTTGAATTGAATTAGTACCTTTTGTTATAGAATACAAAATGTTTTTCGTTGTCTTATTATAATTTTAATTATTAATATTATTAATATTAATAATATATATCTCTTTTCTTTCTATATGTCTGCGAATATATGTTCTTCCACTGATGGATTGAAGGATCTGGATTGAGAAGTGGTAGCATTTGCTAAGAAGGTTAGTTTCATTTCCTTTTTTTATTTCTTCTTATATTTTCATATATTTTCATGTGATTTGCTTGAAGGATTTGTCTGATATCAAATATGTCTTTGTTTGCTGATAATATATCTTAAGTTTAAGAAATATATATTTTGGATTTAGTGATTTGATACAAATATTAGTAGATAGTTAGATATAAATATTATTGAAAAAAACAGGTCTTTGTTCCTTCTTACTTCAACAAGTCTTTGTTCTTGGCAATGTTTCTTATATATATGTGATTTTGAATTATCAACATCAAAAATATATAATATATAACAAAATAAAATATAACAGATTGGCAATGGGTTCCTATAACGTGCAAACTTTTGCTGAGCTTGATTGCATTTTTTTCTATTACGACATGCCTGCCGTAAGAGTACATTTCATTGACAAGATTAGTCGTAAGAATATATTTCATTGACAATTCCTACTATGGGTAGGCGATGGAACTAAATTATCAAATGAAGCTAATTGTATTCGTATTCCAGATGAGATGGTGATACCTTATACAGATAATGACCGGTCGATGAACGAGCTCATAGAAGTTGTCTTTCCTTCTTTACACATCAATGGGGATAAATTAGACTATATTGTTTCTCGAGCGATTTTGTCAACAAAGAATGATCATGTTGATAGATTGAATGATTGCATGATCAGTCGTTATCCTGGTGAAGAGGTGACGTACCATAGTTTTGATATGGCGGAGGATGACACGAGTAATTACTATCCTTTTGAATTCTTAAACCCCCTAACACCAAACGAGTAACCTGCTCATGTGCTAAAGTTAAAAGCGGGGTGCCCAATAATTTTGTTGCGCAATCTTGACCCTGCAAATGGTCTTTGCAATGATACGAGACTGGTGTGTAGAATTTTTTTAGAAAAATGCAATAGACGCAGAGATAGCGGTTGGGTAGCATATAGGTAAAAAAAATTTTATTTCGAGAATTCCTTTGAGCCCCTCGGATGATGATTTGTTCCCATTTAGATTCAAGAGGAAGCAGTTTCATTTCTGTTTGAGCTTTGCAATGACAATTAATAAAGCACATGGGCAAACCGTACCAAATGTGGGTGTCTACTTGCCTGAGCCATTTTTTCACATTGTCAACTCTGTGGCATTATTAAGAGGGGTGTCTAGACAAACAACAAAGGTTTTGGTGAAACCGTGTATAAATAATGACAGATCATTAGAAGATGTTTTAACAAACAATATTGTATACCATGAAGTTCTAAGGAGACAATGAGGTAATTATTTACAAAAAAAAAAATGTGTATATTTCTATGTACCGAATGATACTTGTTGTGACTTATGTTTTCTTTTTATTATTTTTATATCTAATAGGATGGTATCAGGTGCTAAGGCTTGAAGACTTGAAGAGTTGAAGCATGAGATGCTTTTTATTATTGTTCTCTATATTTTGAAGAACTAATATTTAAGGGTGTGTTTGGCATCATTTCCATTTTTCTGTTCTGTTTCTCTGAAACATAAAACTGTTTTATGAATTCACTATGGTTGTGACTTCTAACTAAAGGGAGCACTTATATTGGATGTTCAATTATTTCTTATGGTATTCAACGTCTCTCAGTTAATACTGGTTCACTTCATTCTCCTTGTGAAGTGATAAATTTATGTTTCTCATCAATATATTTAACACAGTTTAAATCGTTTATGCTACTATCTTAAAATATACAAGGTGACTATGTCAATAACATCTATTTAAATTCATACAGGGAAGACATATCGAATCCAGTTCAAATCGTTTATGCTACTATCTTAAAAACTAGGTAAAATGTTGATTTAAATTTTTGATTATGTCATTGTGATATATTAGGAGGTTAGATGTTATTTTAATTTTTTTATTGAATAATTTAAATAGATACAAATAAAAAATATTGATATCTCACTGCAACGCGTGAGCACTATACTAGTCTTGTATTAAAGTCGGGCCTCTACTTTAGAGGTCCAAGCATAACTACCATGTACTTCTTAGCTTGCAACCTCAGTTAGTCATAATTAATATGGATTCTCCTTTTATTTTCAGAATAATATTCACGGATAGTGCCTTCTGGCACCGAGATGTCCTTTTTGTTATTTTCTGTTAATTTATGAATATATTACTTCTATATATTATATCAGCTTGGCAGCAATATTAAGACGCCACAATTGAAAAAATATATATATATTTAAAGATCTGGTATGAACAGTAATGCAACTGACTTATAGAAAGACATTAACTCATTAACTAAGGTTATATATTGTATGAAATTTTGAGTGCATTACCTTAATTTGCCCTCCCAATCCCATGTTTGTTCATTTGCAATTAATGTGAAATATATATTCAGAAAAGAACTATTGTGAGTTTAAACTTACGAAGTCTTTCTCTGAGCACACATCTAAAAACATATCAAATCATCTTCAAATTTTGATTTATATAGCTTTATATTCTTATGGAATACAAAACTTTTCCATTTTTAGAAACTTCAAAGTACTTGTTTGAGATTTTATATATAAGATTAATATATAAAACATTGGTATTTATTAATATTGTATAGTCACTTTTAAAAAATCTCAAACAGATCTGAGTAAGGCTATTGTGCTTTGCAAAGCGCAGTGACTGGTGCATTTCGGCCTCATAACTCCTCAACCGTAACTCGAATGACAAATCCAAATTGCTCACCATAATCTTGATATTGAAACCTAGTTGCTTACCAAAATTTTCTATTTTTAGAGTTTTCTAACTATTTTTTAAAAATTGTATAGAAAATGCACAAAATTTTGTATATAAAATGGGTCATTTTTTCAAAAATTCAAAAAAATAGTTAGAAAACTCTAAAAATGAAAAAATTGGTAATTTACAAGATTTCAATATGTAGATTGTGTTGGGAAATTTGGATTGCTCATTCGAGCTATGGTTTTGAAATAAAAAGCCGAAGCGCAGTACCTCACTGCGCTTTGTAAAGCGCAATAGCCTCACTCAACATATATACTTAAAATTTTACAAAAATATAATTTTTTTTTGTATCCCACAAAATTTTGATATAAAGAATTTCTTGAGCCATAATAAATCGATATTTAGAGGTAATTTGATATGTTTTTTGAGTTACACTTATAGAAAAATTTCATGAGTTTTAAGTTCACGATAGTTTTACTAGTATATACATTCTTAGGTACTTAGATTACTAATTTATAACGATCTTTCCAATTATAATTTGATTATTAACGTTTAAAAGCGAAGTAACAGGCCATTAAAGCTCAGAAGATGGTATGATATACTTGAAAGGGTTATCCAAAATTTTCAGTTTGTCTTTTTCCCCCATATTTTTAGTAGAATCAGCGATTAAGGGACTTAAATGAAGTACATGATGTAGATAGTGAAAATATATATGTCAATCGTCAACAACTTAAACACAAGTGTAATGATTGCAGGTGATATGACTTCAATGAACTACATGATTTGGATTATGAAAATACGCCAACATTTCAAAATCAATTGCAATGATAGCATTTGACATTTTCACTGCTTAGGTAAAAATTATGTTTGATATTTCTGCTTTGATGGCAATTTATTTTAGAATAATGGACTTTTATTTTTTATACACAAATTTTGGTGCATTTTCTGTTCACGTTTGAAATATAAAAAAAATAGATAAATTCTAAAAATATAAAAATTGTCATCTATAAGGTTTTAATACCTAAGAATATGATGAGCAATTGGAATTGTACTTTTGTGCACTAGGGCATATTACTTTGGAAAACATTAAGTGTCCATACTATAGACGTCCATATATTACTTTTTGTGATGAGTGTAGTGGTTACAAATAGAGTCTAGCTATTGGGTCCTATTTGTTAGTCTATTTATTATATTTATGGATGTCTATTATGTGGACGCTAGGTATACTAGTGCTCTATTATTTTTGTGTCGTCGATAAATTTATTTTCCCGTCGTGTCTGATAAAGTTTTTATACGGGTATATGGACCAAGATTTGGTGTCGAACAATAATGGGCTCAAGAACGAATCATGCAAACTGTAACTTGTTCGGTGGCCTGCAATGACACTCCCATTCTATCACCGATACGTCCGATACATGGGCTTGAACTTGCAACCGCACAAACTCGGACATTTGAAGCATTCATTCATTCATACGGCCCATTATGCAGTCTCACAAATTTGGAATTTGTGGGGTATCTATCCATACGTTAACTATGTAGCTACCGACTGCGACTGTTTACTTGCCATGGGCCATGGAGGCATGGACCTTGGTTGGTGTCCCCTCACTAATATGGAGCGTGCTTAATAATTTTTCGTGCATTCTCCCCTGTTAATTTATACGGAAGCATTGTAGTTTGGTGGATAATAATTTGCAATTTTAACAGCACTTCGTTTAATAAAGTTTTAATGTTTTTGTAAGTTATATACGTATAAAATGAGTCAGGCTACGGTGCTTCCGTAAGTATTTCAGACCGAAACGTTTAAAATTCAATTTTGAAGATCCGTCATTCGAAATTTTGCTCCAAATAGCTCATAATAATCTTAACATAATTAACTTGAAGAATCTCAAAATTTTTCATTTTATAAAAATTTTAGCTATTTTAAATGATTTTATAAAGATTGGCATAAAAAAATGATTATTTTTAATTATTTTAAGAGTCATATTTAAAAAATTCATTAAAAATAGTAATAAAGTTCCTAAAATGGTAAAAATTGGCATCATCCAACTTAATTATGTCAAGATTATTATGAGCTATTTGGATTAAAATTTCGGACGACGGATTTTTGAATTTTGACCGTAACGTTTCAGTCCGAAATGCTTATAAAAGCTTTGTATAAAATAATTGGGTGAAAGGTATAAGATTCTTTTGCAGTCACTTTAAGCCAGGCTGGCAAAAAAGTTTGTAGCTTGTAGTTCGCTCGAGTTCGATTCGGTCTGAGCTCGATTCAACTTTTTGTCAACTCAAGTTCAATTTAGCTAGGCTCGATTTTTTATTCGATTCGTAATAACTCAATATACAGTAATTTGCACATTTTTTTAACTATTTTGTCAAATTTTTCTATTTTATTATTTAATTAACAAATTATTAATATTTTATTGTTAAATTAATAAAATATAAATTTTGTTAATCATAATTTATCATAAAATTAGTAAAAATAGAGATAACTTGTTTATATTATCAAAGAAGAACAAAATAATATACTTATTTTAGTTTTAATTATCTAAAGTAATATGAAAAATAAATATAAAATTATAATAATTGAACTCGTATGGAGCTCGGAGCTCGATTCGAGTTCGACCTAGTTCGATTTGGTTTAGCTCGAGTTCGGTTTAGCTCTAGCTCAATTCGGTTCAGGTTCGATTTAGATAAAATCCAATTCGATTCGATTCATTTACAGCCCTACTCTAAGGGTGTCCTCCAGAAGGGGGGAGAGGAGGGGAGGGGAGGGGAGGGGAAGGGAGGGGAGAGTTGATCAAGTTTGGAGTTACATGCTTAAAGTCATGTTATTTGCTCCACCACTACAATTACTAGAGAGGGGAGGAGGGTAACAAGATACAAATTATAATTATAGAGCAACAAACACGATCTTCGGCAGGTAACTCCAAACTTGATCAGCCCTCTCCTCCTTTTCCCTCTCCTCCCCCCTTCTGGAGGGAAAAATTGGAGCATACCCTTAAGCTTTAGGCGGATAGTGAAGTTGAATTAATTCCATTCTGTGGGACCTACCAGTAAAAAACATCTTGAAAGAACCCACAAAAAAAAAAAAAAAAAAAAAAAAAGGCAAAGCAGTAAGCATCTCACTGGTGTGGACCGTGTGGTGTTGACAAAAAATGAGGTTCACAGTTTACCGGTCAGATTTGAAGGGAAGCCCACCACTGCCCACCTCCTCTCTCGTTCTCTGAGAGATATTCCCACACCACCACCACATTCCCACTTGGTACCAGTAGGAAAAAAAATTCATTCAAGATCTACAACCAGCTGATCATCAATTGGCCATGATCTCAACAAGCACAACAACAGCAACAGCAACCACAGCCATTGTGGCTGTGGCTGCCACTGCTCTCCTGGGCTGGCTGTACAAGACAGTAATCCAGCCTCCCCCTCCCAAGACATGCGGCTCCCCGCACGGCCCCCCTGTGACGTCTCCGAGAATCCGGCTGCGGGACGGCCGCTTCCTGGCGTATAAGGAATGGGGTGTGCCCAAGGAACATGCCAGATATAAGATCATCCGGTGCCATGCCTTTGATACCACCAAGGATCTTCCCATTCCTGTTTCTCAAGTATATATACTTGATTCTCCACTACTCTTTTTGTTGGTTTTGTTTCTTAATTAATAATTAATGTTTATTAGTGTTTTGTAACGGTGGTGCTCTTACAAGTTGCATATATTTGAAAATCCCTGAATTTAATCAGTAGATTTTTGAAGAAAGTTCAATGCTTTGTGAAATTTGTATACTGATAATTAAAGGTCGATGCTGCAAACTTAAGTTTACTGTCATTTTTACTTACCAGTACACTGTGTGATGCGATATATTGATGGCAAGATATTGCATTTCTCATGAGCAGGATATTGGATTTGTGATTTTATAAACTCAATTTTCCATTGAGTGCAATATTTGATTGGAATTAAACAGGAGATTGTCAAATTGTTGTTTCTTTTTTTGAACTGACGGTTGTTTTAAATTGAAAGAATTACACAATAAGGGCCATTTAATTATGAGAGAACCTCAGCTATGTTCCAGAGATTCAGTAATACTGCAAACGTCATACAATTAACACTTGTTACATCTTTTCCTGATTTTTTTTGTTGTGTCTGTATTGTATCAAGAATTCAAACTACATTTTATGAGAATTGTTGGTATTTAAGATTATCATTCTAATTAACAAAAGCAGGCATGCAATCTAATTGTAGTATTGTTTCCCTCTTATTTTTCCGATTGTGGCTTCTAGGAGCTGATTGAGGAGCTAGGCATATATATTGTGTCATTTGACCGGGCAGGGTATGGAGAGAGTGACCCAAATCCAAAGCGATCTGTCAAAAGTGAGGCTCTTGATATCGAGGATCTGGCTGACAACTTACAATTGGGCCCCAAATTCTACGTTTTGGGAGTCTCCATGGGGGGCTACTCTATTTGGGGTTGCCTCAAATACATACCTCACAGGTACCTTTCCATCATTTTGATTTGATTAATTAGAAAGGATCATACTTTGTATGGTTGATCTTTGCGCTGTACCCTTAATTTTGAGTGAGTTCTTTTTTTTCTGAATTTGAATAGGACCAAAAGTAAGGTATGGAACCCAGATATGCGTACAAAAGATTTACATTATATAGGGTCAACTGTAATTTGAACAATGAAGAAAGGGCATCTATGTAATTTCAAAAATATGGACTTAAGGACATTAGCACACATCGTTTATCTCTTTACAAAAACAAAGGAGCTTTTAAAAAAAAAAAAAATTATGGTGCTTGCCCTATTTTTAGTTGGCAATGTAAATTAATTCTTTTGTTTTTTTGTAAACATAAAGGTTGGCTGGAGCGACACTGGTGGTGCCAGTGATAAACTACTGGTGGCCATCATTTCCAAAGGAGCTGTCAACACAAGCAAGGAAAAAGGTTGTGCCTTCCGAGCAGCGCACTCTTTTGGTGGCACATTATGCTCCCTCCTTGTTGTATGCATGGATGACACAGAAATGGTTTGCTTCTGCCGCAGCTGCATCCCGTGAACCAGGGATCTTTTCTGAACCAGATATGCAGGTTCTTCAGAAGCTTATGTCCACAATGCATTTGCTCCCTGAGGTACACAACAGATTTGAATATTGGATGTTTTGTTTTGGTACTTGGTTCTATAGTGATACTAATTTGGCCAATATTTAGTCCTTTTGGGCTCTTCACTTCATTTCTTTTTCTGGTTGTTCTATCTTTATAATTTGCAATAGATGCAACATGGCTAGACTAGTATCTTTTTGCCATATAAATGAATAATGAAAAAGACATTCTATTTCTCCTTTTTATATCTTTTTGCCATATAAACAAACAATGAATAAGACATTCTATTTCTCCATTTTAGAACAAATCAAGGCAGCAAGGCATCTGCGAATCAATACACAGAGATTTGCTTGTGATGTTCGGGAACTGGGAGTTCGACCCAATGACCATCAGCAACCCATTTCCCGACAACGAGGGTTCAGTTCATCTCTGGCAAGGATACCATGATAGACTGGTACGGGTCGAGTTGCAAAGGTTCCTCGCAGAGAAGTTACCCTGGATAAAATACCACGAGGTAGCTGATGGTGGGCACATGTTTATGTTTTCCGAGGGGTTCACAGATAGGGTTGTCAAGTCTCTTTTGTTAGGAGACGAAACTTCCGATGGCTAGATTTTTATTATTGAATATTGGTATATTTTCTGGGTATAATGTTGCTTTATTATAAAATTAAACTTTAAAGTGAAGCAAAGTGCTTATTCTTTGCTTTAGGCCTTGCTAAGAAAGATTCATACTGTATTTTAATTTCAATCTGTGAAACTTCAGTATGTCAAATTAATTAAAAAATATTGTTAATTTGCTTTGTGTGGGATGTATATGCTCTTAGAGAAAAGATCCTGGTGTTCAACAAGGTAGTGTAACGAGATCAGGAATTCTCAACAAATGATTATAACTTGGAAGTTTTTACGACTTATAAGGACGGAATTAGCAACATAAAAATTGCTTATAGTTGAGGCGAAGAAACTCTCGGCTTTGCTAAGTGCGAAGTAGAAATGGGCTTTTCTTTCATGACTTGGTATTATTTTGAACTCTTTTAAACATGCGAATTTTTCATCGGTTTTCTTTCTCTCTGTGGGCTGATCAGAAGAGCGAGCTCTTTCCCTTTCCCTTGCTCCGTCCTTCTCCTCCTCTGACTCGGTTTTTGGGTGTTTTGCTTGTTGGTTCTCTCTCGTAGGCAGCAGAGGCGAGAGAGAGCAGTACCCAGTTTCCCTGTTGAGTTCCTAATTAATTGGTGATTGATTGCTATCAGTAGCTGCTCTTGGCGTGAGAGCCGAAACAATTTCACAGGATCATGGTTCTTTGATCAATTTTTGATGGTAAGCGGATTCAATCACTTTGTTCCTTGAATTGCTTGCAATGAACCTGTCTGTCAGTTTATTTATTTAATTAAAGTTTAAGATCATGATCAACAAATGAAATGGGTTTGGTTATATTATTGCATGTCATGACATATAGTGTTGTATTGGTGTTGGATTGAAGTACTGACTTTATTATAAATAAAACCTATTTTTCTATATAAAGCAATTTAATTAATCATCGTGATTTGAATTTGAAGCTCAATTTGAATACGTGTTGTTGTTTTCAAACGAAAAGGCTTTTGAATGAGAAATCCATTTGACGGTAAGTTCAATTGGTATAACTATGAATCAGGTTAGAGTCTCTTGCTGCAAAAATGTTGATATGTCCAGTATATCACACATGAGATATGAGCTATTAAGCTGCGATTATGAATAAGAACTGATAGTTAGTGTTAATATATGAACGAAAAATTGGGGACTAGTGTGTGCAGGCAGGTGTTGTGATTTATGAGATACGACTTGTCCCTTGTGTGCACGGGCATGTGTTGTGGTTATGAGCTGTGCCTTGTCACTTTGTGTGCACCGGCAGATAGGGTGATACATGCAATGTGCCGAGCTCAGCTTGCATTGCAGAGGCATATGACATTATGATTGATTAGTGAATGATACTTACATATGTGTGTGTGGAATTGCTATTAAGAATATATATATCCATATATATATATATGCAAATTTCGAAATGGATTCTCTGTAATGACTTTATTTTTTCTTATGTTGTGGTTTGACAATTGCTAATAGTTAAGATCAATTCTTGATTGAAGGGCTACGCTTTAGATTACTAAAGAGTGAAGATCATTGTTGACTGAAAGAAACATATCTTTTATTCTTAGTTATGATTGAAGAAATGATATTAGGAAACATATTTTTGGGGAAGAATTCTTGTATTCTATTTTGTGAAAGTGTCTTTTATAGGGAAGCGCATCGTTAAATAACTGGTTACTCAACTTTTTAGCTAATGTTTGCTTCATTTCCGACGTAGGTTGGCTGAATGTGGATCATGGTTGGTGCCAAGGGCGTGACAACTTTCATCTAAACAAGGTAAGCAAAACAAAGGCTAAAAGTCATGACCCACCTCCGCACGTATCGGAGGTGTGAAGACCGTCTCTCTCCCCTTCCGACGAACTGCTCATTGCCATTCTATCCTTCCTTCCCACTCGCATCGCTGCTCGCTCCTCCGTCCTCTCTCGCCGCTTCCAATACCTCTGGCAACAATGTCCTTCCCTCGACCTTACTTTTGACCACTGGCAACCTCAAAATTCCATAAAGATCGCTAATCGCACTCTCCTGTGCCGCAACCACCCCCTTCTCCGCTTATGCCTTGATTTTCGAAACTTCAGAGATTCAGAGTTTATCATTCAACTGCTTGACAAAGCCAAGGATCTTGGCTTGTGCCACCTCAAAATTGAATGTGGGTTACTTGGTTCAAGATTTACCCCTTTTTTCTCGCGGCTTCTCCACTCCATCTTCTTCATCCCTAGTCTCGAATCCCTCTCACTTAGTTTACTTTATAAATACGATTTTGAATATCCTTTGAGAGTCCCTTTGACACGGCTCAAAAGCCTCTCCCTTCAAATATGTGGCTTTGATCCCGCCACATTTCACCGTTTTTTCTCTGATTTGTGTTCATTGGTAGAATTAGATGTTTGGGTGAGTGACATGAAGACAATCAACATTTCCTCCAAAACTATCAGAAAACTCAAGCTCAAGCTTAATCAATGTTATGAGCAACTTGATAGTGTGCTGTTGTGCATCCCTTTCTTGGATTTGCTACATTTAGAGTGTTCTTTTACTAAACAGTGGCCTTTTCGATTTCAAGGAGAGATTCCCTTGCTGAGAAAAGCAGTTCTGATCCTCACTGGGCTTGAGAAGAAAAATTGTAGTGGTTTACCTGGGCTGATTAATTCTCTCTCACATGTTGAAGAGCTCATCCTGTATGTAAAGGAGTCTATGGTAATTCCACAATACATAATGTTTTACCCTTTTATTTTGCATCAATTTTATTTTGTCTTTTGATTATAGTTTGCTGAAAATTTATACATAGCATGATTGTTCCCTGATTTTGTTAAAATGACCTTTAACTGGTTTCTGATTTAATTATACAGTTCGAGGAAAACCCATTTCCTACCTTGTTGGAACCAGGAAAAGATGTTTCAGATTTTCCTAATCTGAAGCACTTGGAAGCCGCAATGTGCTTTCACACGCATAACTTCAATGTTGTCGTCTCAGTGCTCTGTCATTCCCCAGCCCTTCAATCGGTGAAGCTAATTCATGAGGTTCGTAATCTGCTGAACTTTTGGCTTATGTGTTGTTATCATATGTTTTCCTTTAATTGCCGATAACAACCTGACTTCATGCATAACATATTACGACCTAGTGATTATGGGTCTACTTAGCACCCTTCAGTTTGTGAATTTACATTAGCCATCTTGTTTCGTAGGGTATATTTTATGGCTTAATATCATATTTGCCCTCCAACTCTTCATTTGTTTCATATTTACCCACAAACCCTTCACTATATCTTAAATCTCCTGCAACTCTTGAAATACTTTCATAAACACCCCGAAGTTGAATAGATTTTCAGCTTTAAAGAAATAAAGCTTAGCCCGTGGTTTTTCATGGTTTAGAAAATTGAAGTGACAAAAAATACTCATACCCACATATTGTATTTTTCCGAATCTTCTCCAGAGTGATAGAGTCTATAATCCGTATATGATATGGTTTGCTTTATTGACTTTTTGGAAACACTACAAACAGAAAGCAAGAGAGTTATATTGTGGTAACAACCATAGTAACATGATTCGCGATTTATTCGCGAATAATTCGTTTTTTCACAAGAGCCGAACGAATCCCGCATAATACTACCCAATGATATATAATGCGTTTTATTCGCGAATTATTCGCGAATAAAACGTTTTTTACGCAAATAAAACGTTTTATACGCAAATTATTCGCGAATAAAACACATTATATATCGTTTTAAAAGAAAATTTGTGCTTTTTTATTTGGTTTTTAAAAATATTGGCACTTTAATATATTTTTTATTATATTATATAAGCCGAACTATTCCCGAATTATACCCGAATAATACCCGAATCACAAACTTTTGACCTCGCCGAACGAATCCCGAATCAATGATTTGTTACTATGGTAACAACTAATAAGAGATATATGATTCAATCTGGTTAAGTCCAATGAAAATAGGGATGCAAAATTGGTTCGTTCATGTTAGATTAGGTATTACATGAAAAAATATTTGACAAGTTTTCCAATTTTCAAATAAAATAAAAATAAAAATAATTTAAGAGCTGTACTTGAGATAATGAAGAGCAAGAATTAATGAATATCTCTTTTGGCCATGATGCGAGGATTGCCCCAAGTTTAATTTACGGAAAGTTACTATAATATTACAGAAAGCAATCTAACTAGTGGAAGGGTATTATTGTCATGATAAATTTATCTTAATATAAGTTAACATATCAGTTTCGGCTAAGTTACCTCAAGTTAAATATGGCAAATATGAAAGAATCTAAAGAGTTTAAAGAAATTGAAGAAATAGTTCATGGGCAAATATGAAACAAATCAAGAGTTTGAGGGTAAATATGGTATCAAACCATTTTGGTATGTTTCCAGTAACTCTACCAATGCGAGCTTAGCTGATAATTAATTTCAAGTTATTTTACTTGTTTGCATTGTCAAAATTATTTTTTTTCAGTTTATTTCTGTTAGTAACTTGTGAACTTGTTCTTCTTTTCCGGTACAACCTCATGAGATGTTATTTAAATCACGGAGAAGGAAAAGTTAGGCATCAAAGCTACCTCGTAATGAAGATGGCAATTACCGCTATGTCCATTTAACAAATCTTCATTTAGGGAAGAACAATAAACAATTTCGGAAGTTGCTGAACAAGAAATGTGCACCAAGGAGTTGATGTTGCATGGCATTGCTTTTATCGCTTCGCTTCCGTTTCGTGGTAGTCGTCTAATGTATACTGTCTAAATTCGATGACTTTGTTGTAGGGAACTCACTGAATGTAGAGAATTGTTGATTGAATTTGAAAGCAGTACTAAAAATGGTATTGTTTGGGGTCTAAATATATGTAATTTCGACTTAAATTTGGGTTTGGTTGATTTCATCGTTCTTAAGTTGAAAAACTTGTGATGCAATGTTATGAATTGCTGCAATGCCTACTAATTCAGGTAGTTCATAGTTAATAACAGCATCTATTCAGCGGGTTTGGAAATGGGCATGCAATAACTGAATACAGGTTACATGCGCGACCATGGCTTGGACATTGTGAAAGGAACGGGAACAATCGGCGGTTCCAGGAACTGGCTACAACTGAAGACTTCATAACAGCAAAAACAAGGCAGTTGCTTCCCTTGTGGGAGCGCCACTGCCGAGTGCTGACTGATATTTGAGCTGTTCTCTTTCTTTCTTACCATTACTTTTGTTATCATGCATGTCAACTATATATGTAACAACTCCTTTCAACTTTATTTTAATGAAAACTACATGGTAGGCAATGCATACTGTTCCCAAAAAAAATAAGCAATAATCTGTCCTTTTGAATCAATTATGAAATGGTTCTTTAAAAAAGAATTCATAAGCATTGATTCGACAGATTAATTTATACTGTAACGAATGTGATTATTAATAAATTGGAAGAAGTGTGTGTAACAATGAGTAAAACTACCGTGTTCTTAAGTTCACGGAAGGTCTCCGTGAGCTTAACACAAAAAATATATCAAACCACATCCAAATTTTGATTTATATGGCTCAATAAATTCGTTATATCAAAATCTTATAGCATGAAAAAATTTTCATTTTTGGAGATTTTTAATTATTTATTTTGGATTTTTTAATAGCAACTATACAATATTAATAAAATAATCAATGTTTCATATGTAACTTTTAAAAATTCCGAAATAAATATTTAAAAATCTCTAAAAATAGAAAAATTTTGCATGCAATATGATTTTGATATAAAAAATTTATTGAGCCATATAAATCAAAATTTAGATATGATTTGATGCATTTTTTGTGTTAAATTCACAGGAGGCCTCCATAAACTTAAGAATACGTTAGTTTTACTCTGTAACAATGATTGTTAACTTGTATGCTTTTTGAGCAGTCCTCCACTGAAAGGTACAAATCTGAATTAACTAAGACACAACTTTAGACCCTGATCACCATTATCACCATTTATATACTTTTCCTATTATAATTACTTATAAAATTATTCATGTTGCTATAGTGGTCGTCAACATCGTCATCGTCACTGTGTTATTGTCGATCTCGTCATCTTTCTTGTCACGGCGTTTTTACATGTCACAAGTGGCATATATTTAACTCTATATGAATATATTCTTACATCAAATGAATATCCTCTTTTTTTATTATTTATATGAAAGAAAGGGAAAGGTATTAACGAAGTTGACCACACACCAAAAAGGATTTTGGTTTTGAGTGTGACGGCATCGATGTATATTCATCTTCTTTTTTGGGCATTTTTACTTTTAATTCACATTCCAATTGTTCAAAATTCCAACTTGATTTTGATATTTGCTGTATCACAAGTTTCTGTTTCTTAAAGAACCTTCAATCTCAGTCCTATGAATGATCGCCATTGTAGTTCAATTTTCATGTACAACCAGCAGAATAAAAGCTAAGTGTCTTTAATACTAAAATCCCATTATCAAGATCTAGTTACCTGAGTTTTGCTTGGAGGATCATAAGTAACATTTTAAATCTAAAATTGTACAAAGTACATATCTCATGAACAGTATGAACCCCAAAGTTGCACACACTACACATTTGGGGATGCAATAATACAAACTAAGGTATACAATAATATATAAACAACAATCTACATGCTTTTGCAAGATGCATCAGTATTTGCAACTGGTACCCAATTGAGAAATCCAAATGCAAATTATATTCAAGGGAGCCAAAAATAATGAATCATGACCCCCTTTCAATTATTAAATTAGACTTTTAAATCAATAGCTGTCTTCCTCTGTCTCGGGCCTCCTCAGGTAATACCGCAGGGAATTGATTAGTACCTGCGACAACATGCAGATCAACTCATCAGGAAAAGAACGTATTACCCCGTAATGTTCTAGCTAATGAAGCTAAATGGTACAGGTTTCCAAGTAATTAGACAAACTTCGAGGATACACAATCCTCAAGCTTCAGTTACTAGGCCTCAATTTGAAGGTAACACTCTTACAACCCTTAATTCAGTAAATCCTGCCAAAATTTATCCTATGTACCACTAAAAGAAAAAAAAAAAAAAAAGAAAAAAAGAATGAAATACTAATCCAAAATGATTTGACAGATGCTGCTGTTCCAAAACATGACAGTACCTATTATGATATTAACAAATTTACATTGCAGAAACAGAACTAGCTTTCCAAAACCACCCTCACTTGCGCAATTCTGACACGGACTTAACCTACCTCAGTTTGTACAATAAAAACTCCAAATGGCCTCTCAACTTCCAATCAATCCCACAAGAATAAAGATTTAAGTACGGATCAATCAGATTATATCGCCTTATAACCAAAAAAAAAATAACACACCTGAGATAAAGAGCTGTTCAGAGCAGCACCTCCGTAGCTCACATGAAATTTATCTTTTGCTACCAACCCCTACAAATAATATCATAATACATTAGGAACAGCAGTTAACCTTGGAAAAGAACTGTATTATCTTTCTTCAAAAATTGAAATATTAAAATTGCAATCTGAGAGGATTTTGAAAATTGCACCCAACATTACTCAAACTTGCAAATATACAGACAGATGACCCAACAAATTTAACGTTTGACTAGTAGATATCAAGCAAACGCTGGGTCCTGCTAGCAAAAAAAAAAAAAAAAAAAAAAGCTTTCTGCAAAAGTAGTGTTCAGCAAACCTCTGTATCTATCTCTGCAGATTCAACATTGATGTTGGTGTCTGTAATAATCTGGTAAATTTCCAGTAGAAGTCCAGGTCGATCAGCAGTCTCTATGTACAGCAAGCTGTATGGAGAAAGAGAATTTGCTTGAGGAACATAGATGTTGAAAAGTTGAAATTATAGTGGTAACATATGTTGCGGTAACAAAAATTCAAATAACAGTTCTGCTGAATAGGGAATTGCCAAATCACAACAATTAATGAAGGAATATCGGCATGCACGACACTACAAAATATAGGTAACAAACTATTTGAAAAAATAAAAACCTTCTCTTTGGTCCGTCAGCTTCAACATGTACATGTGTTGCGATGTCCACATCAAGCTGCCAAAAATATTATTTTAAAATATGAAGGTGAAAAAACTCCGACTAAAAGTTTAAAACAGTCATGATATTACTAAACTAAGAAATATTAGTGATAGTTTGCAGGTACAAGATATTTAAAACCACTATGGTGTTCCAAAATATAAAATAATTCGAGTAGAGTTTTTATCTCTGATTTTGCTTCGACTTCACAATTATCAGACATACAACATAAGGACATCATTTAAGTTTCTTTTATTTGGCTTCAACTGTAACACTTGGTATAAACTTCTATTTGATTCCTTTTGCTTGATTTCGATCAGTTGCTACATATTCAATAACATGATAATATTTACTGAGCCTGAATTTAGTGATAAATTTCCAGATATTGTAATTGAGGCATAATTTTACAAATTGACAGTTGGTTGCCAATATCATCATCAGAAGTGCCAAGGGCACAAACGAACAGCACAAAATGTACCTTTTTCTCAGGAGCTTTAATTCCAAAGAACTCTCCCATTGCAAGCTGTTCACTTGATTCCTATATGACAAATTTTGATTTCTAAGAACAAGAAAAACACATTTTGTTTTCTAAAAACAAGAGGAAATTGATTAATATAAAAAGGCAGCACATGTCAAATAGTATAGATTCCTAAAGAAGCCGATAACATACAGGATGGTACTTGAGAAGATTGCTAATTATTGTCAGTCGAATTGTCTCTAACATGTCTGGATCCTCAACTTTTCTTCCCCTACAAAAGGTCACAAGTATATTCAGAAGATGTAAATATATACAACATAAAAGTAAACAGAAAACATGTGTCATGTGACAGTTCTTCATCATAACGGTAAGAAATTGTGAAGTTTATTAAAGAATGGACACAAACAAAAAAAAATGCTCCCGTGATTAAAGAAGGAACCAACATTCGCATGATGAAGAACTTCGTTTTTATAACACCTGACTCAGTGGTGACGTTTCCTTTGGACACATCAAGTCCCAGATCATTAAGTGCCTTCATCTGCATTTACAGAAAACGAAGAGCATACATCTAAGAATACAGTAAATAATCATCCGAAATCTACATTAAAGGAAACTACCAAGAAACTTGAACAAGATTTGTCTTTTCTCTTTGCTCTTTGCTTTTACCCATTGGTCAAAAAGCTAAAGGAAAAAAATGGTTTTTCCATTGTAGTGCCACCTAATACTCTTTTATATAATCAAAATTAAACAATAAAAATTTACAATACTAACTCTAATGGGGCATTTGAAACGAACAAGATACTAAACAGTTGCCACAAGTTAGAGGCCGAGGGCCAAAATTGTCAACACTGAATATGGCATAAGCTTAGAAATGCTGATAAATTATAGAAATGCAAATGGTATTACCCCAAAATTTCTATTATTTGATGGAGAAGTGATTGTACATCAACCTAATTATAAATATGACCATATCTAGAGTTTGTCATAAAAAATTTCACCGTGTCAAGTAAAGCACCCAATCTGTCGCCAAAGCTGAGTTGCACGATTGTTGCATCAGGATCCGAATCTTGATCAATTAGCACTACTGGCTTTGGTACAGAATCTTTCTCCTACATTAAATCATGCAATCCCGAATTAGCACTACGAACATATCCATCACAATACAAAGTTTCTTATGTAATGAAGTCTATCGTGAGCTACGGCCTGAATATAGAATAGTAGAAATATAAGTGAGTTCTTGATGTCGTGTACCGTCAAAGCAGATGGTAACAAGTCAGCAGAATCGACCGATTTAGAACAAATCCTACAAAAATTGTTAATGAGACTATCAGGGAAAAGGAGACTACAATTCTTCCAATCGTAGCACAACCAATTCAGAATTAGGAACAAGAACTGATCAATAGAACCAAATGATTAGCCCCCAAAATTGTAACTATCATCTATGCATGTTCAGTTTCATACTTTCATGTAACCAAATATGATTTGACTGAGAAAATGAAATAACATGAACGCAATTGAAAAGAAAACAAAAGATTCCAATATTCGAAAGCTACATCACACACAAATTGAAGCGGCTAAGTTTGAACAAAAGATGCTAATTCCGAATCATAGTAAAGTAAAATCCCTTGTTGTTTTAAGTAACTGTAATTTACTTCATATCACAATCAGACAACCCCCAATTACTGTACCAAAAATTAAAAAAATGCAAAAACCCACAAGTCAAACACAATTCGATGTGATCACCACATACCCACAAAAAAAAAAAAAAAAACTCTAAATTAAACCCCATAACACAACACCCAACAAATCAACAAGAAGAGGATAATTGGAGCTGACCTGATGCTGTTGTCTCTGGGCAGTCCGAGGCGGACAGGGGAGGCCAATTGGAGCCCGATCCGAGGCGGCAGAGGCCGGAGGAAGCGCACCAGGTGGGTATTGAACCGGGTAGGGGTTGTGGGTGAGAGGCAGGTAGAAGAAGGGGAAAGGCAGAGGCTTGCCATGGTAGCCATGGTAGTGACTGCTTTGCTTACTCTGTTGGGTTCGTTCTTCTTTCCTGACGCGACTTGCAGATTATTAGAAGGGAAAAGATAATTGGGAATTGGGTTGTGAGTAGGATGGATGGATGGATGGATTGAGACTGTCGTTATTTTAAGTTGTTGGAGGATTGGATTGGAGAAGTACAGTACGTCACTTTGCTTTTTCTTTCTTTTCTGGGTTTTATATGCACTTTTTATACGGACAGCTGGGGTCCAAGTGTAAACTGCTCAGCCGGTCAGCCCATGGGTCTCATAAACAATATCTAAGCCTCACTAAATCACATTCGTTCGAAAAAAGAAAAGGGATTTAAGAAATCCGGACAAGACTTGAGCCCCGGTCGTCTAAGGAGAAACTTTTAATCCGTACTAAGGAGCTTGCGTTCGGAAGGATTAAGAGACTAAGGAAGCTAAATGAAGTCTAAGGAGATTTAAGGAGAGGTTGCCGAACGGCCCCACTAAGCCACACTCGTTCGGAAAAAAAAAAAAAAAAAGGACTTAAGAAAGTTTAAGCCTTAAACCATGAGTATGGCTTCCTTAGGAATCCAGGCCAAAATGAGGTTTATAGAGAAATTTTTAATCCGTGCTAATGAGCTTGCGTTCAGAAGGATTAAGAGACTAAAAAAGGTAAATGAAGTCTAAAAAAGTCTAAAGAGGGGTTGCCGAACGGCCCCAATCTGTTTAAGCTGGATTAATTGAACAATCATGGTTTTAATTTTTTAAACACAGTAAATGGCATAACATCAAGATACATGCTTCACAATATGCTCCCCATATGAAATGAAAATATAATGCATATCAAACAAAGTGCTTGCTTATTTCATAAAGTTCTAAATTATTTGCTAATTTATTTGTTGTCTTATGATCCACTCGAATTTATGTAATAGTGTCGGCTACATGATTCATTGAATATATATGACACACCAATCCTTACATTTTTTTTTTAAATCTACGATATTATATTGACTGACAATGCTTATCTTAACAATCTTTGACACGATACTTTTAAGAAATTTGAAATAATTCATAAAAAACCTCACAATAAAAAGTTTGATGGATAGTATTTTAAATTTACAATCAATTTGAACTATTGTTTGTTGGCTTATCAAAATTTTATACACTTTCCAATAGTTTGTAATTTAATGTATCTTAAAAAATCTGTTAAACATCAATTAAATTCAATATAATCATAAACATAATCAACCTAACAGTTAAGCAATATTTCCATAAATTTTCTCAATTTTGACTTTTTTAGTGATATTTCTTTTTTTTTCAAATTGTTTAAAAATCTATTGTCAAGATAAGCATTGTAAGTGAATTCCTATTATTTTAAAATGATATATAATTATGAATACCCAAATAAATTGATTAAAAAGAATCAATTGCACATAGTTAGTTGAATCAACCAAAAATCAAAAGAAAATGAAAATATTCAAAATGAAATCTCAAACTAAGAATGAAAAATCGATGTAAATCTTAACCTTAATAAGTTCAATGTGCATATTTATTAATCGTATTATCTTCTTTCAAATGTGAGGTAATATTTCCGTTTCAGAAATAGTCCAATATCGTAGCGCACATTTAAATCAGAATGACTAACAGTAATTTGCACACGTTTAGCGAGCGACCCTGTTGATCAGAACGAACTAAATCAAAATGTACTTTATATAGAGCAGATTTAGCAAGGAAATAATTGGGGCTGACGATCAGAATGAATTAAATCAAAATGTAGCATACTTTTATTTGTTTATGTGGGAAAAAGATAATCTAATTCTTGTTTTGCTGATTACAAGTATCGTAATTAATACAGTGAGTTGCAGGAAAGTTCAAACAAGAATTCGAAATAGAGATGGGTGTGTTTGGATCCCCTAGGATTAGAGTAGTGTATTAACCCAATCAAATGCACAATCCAAACATAAATTGGAGAATTGGGGTAGTTGGTGAGTAGCACTACTCTACTAAACCAACAAAATATTGGTTTAGCAAAACAACTCATGAGTGAGAGTTGTTATAATAATAAAATATATTTCCAAATTATATTTTTTATTTGTACAAAATGTAATATTGTGATAAAAATATGATTAGTTGGAAAAAAAATTATTATTTTATTTATTCCCTCCATCACTACTCTAAAGTTACCATTCAAACAACATTTCACTAACCGGAGTAGTCAAAAATTAGTTCTACTCACACGTTTTTTTAGTTAACACTAACTTCACGCTACTCCCAATCACCAACCCAAATATCACTACTTTTGCACTAATTCTTGCATCATCCAAACGCACCTCCTTACCTGCACAAATTAGCTTAGCAAGTTAATTAGCATCATTCCACATTCAAAATAGAGGATCCATTGATGATTACTATCTTAACAATCTTGACGATAATTATTTTTAAAAATTTGTAAGAATTCATAAAAAATCTTTAAAATGACAAAAATTTTATAGATGTATTACTTAACTTATAGATTGATAGCGTTTCAAATTTCAACAAATTTGAACATCATTTGATGCCTTATCAAAATTTTATACATTTTTTAATGGTTGTAATTTAAAGATATTTAAAGAGATATGAAAAATATAATCGAAAACTTAATCAATCTATAAGTTAAGCAATATTTCCGTAAACTTTTTTCTATTCTTAAAATTTTTTATACGTTTTTATAAATTTTAAAAGTTATCACTTATTACTATTAAAATTGTCAAGATAAGCACTGTCAATGTCTCTTCAAAATGAGTGCTCATCCTTTGTAGCGCTGCATTGTGTAGCACGGAATGTGAACCATTAGATGATCTCAAGATTCATGTCAGCACAGCTCTCAAGATGATCTAACGGTTCACATTCCGCACCACACAATACACCGCTACAGAGGATATGGAAATATGCAGTCGTTCAAAATAGCTTTGTACAACAGACTACACTTGAACACAATGTTGCTCTGTTGGGACTTGTAGTTGGAAGAGAGCATCTCCAATAGACTCCCTAAAACAATTCTAAAACTAAAAATTGAGAAGTAAGGAGAGAAAACCATCTCCAAGAGATATCTAAAAAGCTATCCCTATTTTTAGCGCTCCCAAAACCAGAACCAAATCTCCCTATTTTGGTGGCCTTTTTGGATACTCCCAATCCAACTTTCCAAAACCAGAGCCAAATCCAGAGCGTTCAAATGTATTGGGATCCATATTTTGATCTAGTTTAAATATATTGGTATCCATATTTTGGGAATCTATTGGAAATTGAGGTGAAATATGCTTTCAAAAAATTTAGGATGACACCCAATATAGATATACTGGGATTCATTTTTAGGGAGTCTCTTGAAGATGCTCTGACCTTCCGCTTCAGACCCGTTGGACCCGTTTCGTCGAACGACACTGTGAGACGTCTCAGCGAGGATCATCAAAAATCGTGACTGACAAAGAAAAGAAAAGAAAACCAATCGTTTCCTTCCCTTTTATTTTTCTCCCTTCGCCGACTCTCCGCCCCCTTTCCGCCTTCCTCCGCGGTGCCAAATTCCCCTCCGCGCCGCGCCGCCGCCCGCTCCCCCATCGGGGGTTCCGAAATTCGGCTCGAGGTGCGGGTCCAGTTACCGCCAATTTCCCCGATCGCGGCGTGTATTCTCGCAATCGGTAACCCTTCCGTTCTGATCTAGGGTTTTGGTTTTAAAGGGGGGTTTCTAGCTGCCCGAGCGGCCGAGCTAGGTCTTTCTGCTCCGCGTGCCCTTGGGTCCGGCGGAGAGGGATTGGGGACTGTGGGTGTCGCCGTCCTTGCGTTGAATTCCCTACCATCGTGGTATGGTGACAATTATGGGGACAGAAAGGTTGTTTGATGTAGGCAAGATCAGGTATTTGTTGCTCTTCAGCACATTCTGTTCCTTTCATTTGAATTCAAATAAGTTCAATGGTGGAATGGTAATGTGGTACTGCTGGATAGAGTGTTTGTGTTGGCACCAATTATTCAACTCTCAATGTAGGAGTGTTAAGTTCAGTTTGCATGTATGATAGCTACATTGTGTCGGTCAATTCAGTTTAGTCCCTTTTGCACTTCGTTGCAAATTGCAATGCAGCATTTGTTTACTTCTTTATGTCATCAAGTAAATCTATCGGTATGCTAATTTGCAACTTCACATCAGGTAATGAGGTCACATGATTGAGATGCAAAGTGGGTATGGCGAGGAATTCAAATAACCTAGAGGGTGGTTCTTTGTTCTCTGGCCAATACTCAAAAATGGAGAGATCCAGTAGCTTTCGTGAGGGTTTAGAAAGTCGGGCAGCAGGTATACCAAGAAGTACGCAGCATGCTTCTGACATACCTCCCTTGACGCAGTACCTTAATCTTGAACTGCCTATAAGGGAACAGCAACAGAAGTCTAGGACAGCTGAATTGAGACGGATGCTTGGCACTGGCTTGGATGATCATGGGTTCGGGTCAGCACAGTCCAAGGCTGTCCCTACAATTAACCCAGAAGAGATGAAGAGATTTAAAGCTAGTCTTTCTGAGAGTGCATCTAAGGCTGGGTAATTAATCTTCTGTTTCTTGACTTGTATTGGTCAGTCTTGCATGAAGATATTCATCAGACATCTCCGTTGCTTGTTTTAATAGTTAAATATAGTACACCATTTTGAGGAACCACTTGATACTTTTGTATTATGATTCTCAATCCACCTTCTGTAGATGATATACGCTACTGTTCTGAGTGAATCCTTTTTTTAACTTTTGTTTTTTCCTGCAAATGTTTTTTTGGAAGGTAGGCTCATTATGATTATTATGCTGATTTAATATTTTGGTCAACAGAGAAAGTGCAAAGTTCTTTCAGGATCAAGTGGCCAAGGTGGACAAATACAAAAATGTGGTGGCAAAGAAACGGCAGAGGAGCTCTGACATGTCTGGGGAGAAAACTGGGGGCTCTAATTTTCCTAAAAGTGGTGGATCTCATTCCGGCAGCCCGGTCAATCAGGTTTTGCCAGGTGAGCACATGGGCCAGAGGCAGGAAGATAGGCCCAAGAATCTGATTCCCAACAAGCGTGCCCGCTCGTCATTGGGTGAATCACGGGTCTGTATATTCTTCTCAGTTCTTGTTATTTTATTGTTAGTCCTCTTTCTTGGTGTTAACAACCTTTGTGTCTGTGATTTATGCTTCAATAGTTTGGTTTATCAAATATTAATGCGCACACACACAAAAAAAAAAAAAGCATAAAGATGGCACTATGTCCAAGTGGCATGACATGGTTGATGAGTCATACTATACAACCTATATCTAGAACTTAAAGCAAATTGCTATTTCCTTTGTTGAGTTTCTGACATGTTGATATGTTTGAGGTGTATATAAGCTCATGGTTTATATGTTTGATGCAGTCTGAAGGGCGGGCCCTGGGCTCTATGAGGCAAGCTCCATCCAATAGTGAGAAGGATAAGAGCAGCACTGGCCGAGTTGCTGGCAATGGGGGGCCCACAACATCAGAAGAGAAGCCGCGTGCGCTCACCCCAGGTGGTGATGGGTGGGAGAAAAAGCTAAAAAGAAAGCGATCTGTGGGGTCGATGGTAAACAGGGCCAATGATGGGGCTAATGCTGACTCCAAACAGTCAGCCTCACCGAGGCCAAATATCAGTAACCCTGAAAGTAGACGTTCAAATGATAATGGTCTTGGTTTTAGGTATAGTTTACAGATATCTACTATTTTTGTATTTAGACATAGACTTCCTCAAATTAATTCCTTTGTGTGTTATATCCCGTTGACCATGTATACAACAAATGTAAACAAGCTGTTATGAACATTTTGTAGGGATGCTTCTTATTTTGTTGTCCTATACTTACTTTTTTTTAACCGGATGTCTTATATTTTATTGTATAATCTCTATTGACTTTGCAGATCAGGACTCCCGAGTGGGACTATAGGGGTTAACAAGACAGATTTAAGTTCTCAGCAGAGCAGTGGCAATGGAACCCGCAATTCAGTCAAAGTTGACAATGATAACAACCCTACTGAGAGAAGAGAGCAGCGCTCATCTGCCTTAGAGAAGGATCGCAGTATCTCAAAAGGAAACAAGTATGTTTATATCTCTTCTTTATTAGCATTTTGTGTTCTCTTTCCCATATTCTAGTTTGGAACATTATCGTTCTGGATGCTTTCTAGTGGTGAAACGTCGATTTGCTGGCTAAGAGTAAAATTCTTTCACCAAGTTCTTTTTGAAAGCTGGTGTTGAAATTAAATGGATATATACATGTTGAAAGAATTGTACATTTGTTGGATTTCACAAAAATATTAGTTTGCCTCCAGTTCTGTCATTGAACTTTTTCTTTATTCTTGTCAAGTTTGCCTCCTGTTCTGTCAAGCAAGCAACTAAGCTCTTCTGTGGTTCTGTTTACTTCTCTCCTGCCTGATTCTCCACTACCTGCATGTTTTTCTTTTTCTCATCTATTTTTGCCTCTTTTGGTGGCATTACTCAACTATTGTCAAAGGAGGAATAGATGATAGTGATAGAGATGTTGAGAAGAGACATGGATATTGAAATAAGTCCTTATTTCATCTCTGTTGGTTGCACGAGTGAAGCTTATTGGTACAATATAATGTCTGCTTGGTGATGGGATATAGTTTAGTGAGACAGATCTAAATGCAATAAGCATTTAGTTCAACCATGGACTGTTATTAAATAAAGATTATTATATATGGAATGCTCGTGTCATTTTGTTGTGTGCTTGATATTCAATTTCTTCATTCTCACTCATTCTCTGTTTTTTCATTACTGCTAGGTTGGTTCCTAGGGATGAGTCTCAAGGAAGTTCTCTAAATCCAATGGCTAAGACAAAAGCTTCTAGGGCACAAAGGTCCAGCTCCTTTGTGGTCATGAACTCATCTCCCACCTTTCCGCGATTTCCTGGTTCTTCATCTGATGGATGGGATTCACCTGGTACTGCAAATAAAGTACAAAATTCTACTCTGCCAGGACAAAGTGCCTCCAATGCACCTGCAACATCAAATCGCAAGCGGCCCCTACCATCTGGGTCTGGGCCCTCATCTCCATCCCCTCCGACGCAGTGGGTTGGGGCACGACCACAAAAGATTCAACGCACTAGGCGTGCCAATGTTGTTTCTCCTGTATCTAATTTTGATGAAATTCAAGCTCCTAATGATGGATCAGCAGCATCTCCTTCTGCAAGCATTCAGAACAATACGGGTAGCAGTACTGTAATGCAACATAAGAGCAAAGGCGATGTTGTCTCATCACCTCTGGCTGGGTTGTCAGAGAGTGAGGAGTCAAAGGGAAAAGGGGTTGAAAATGGAGAAATGGCAGAGAACAAGGCTTCTATTTCGACAAATAAGAAAGCTAACAGGGTATTGTTGAAAGAAGAATTAGGAGATGGAGTTAGGAGG